>CATOCB010000096.1:0-728000 GCA_951411735.1 Somateria mollissima | reverse complement strand
GTCCCGACATTACCCTGTGGCGCCACCTGGGGGACCCGACCCGACCAGGGGTGTTTTCGGCCCCCTATGGGGAATCAAACCGGCAACCTCGGGGGCTGGGGTCCCGACAGTACCCTGTGGCGCCACCCGGGGACCCGACCCGACCCGGGGTTTTTTTTTGCCCCTATGGGGAATCGAACCAGCGACCTCGGGGGCCGGGGCACGAGCCTACCCTGTGGCGCCACCCGGGGACCCGACCCGACCCGGGGTGTTTTCGGCCCCTATGGGGAATCGAACCGGCAACCTTGGGGGCCGGGGGCACGAGCCTACCCTGTGGCGCCACCCGGGGACCCGACCCGACCCGGGGTGTTTTCGGCCCCTAGGGGGAATTGAACCGGCAACCTCGGGGGCCGGGGGCCCAACATTACCCTGTGGTACCACCCGGGGACCCGACCCGACCCGGGGTGTTTTCGGCCCTTATGGGGAATCGAACCGGCGACCTCGGGGGCCGGGGTCCCGACAGTACCCTGTGGCGCCACCCGGGGACCCGACCCGGACAAAAGCCTTTTTCAGGCCCCTCTGGGGAATCGAACCGGCGACCTCGGGGGCCGGGGGCACGAGCCTACCCTGTGGCGCCACCCGGGGACCTGACCCAACCCGGGGTGTTTTCGGCCCCTATGGGGAATCGAACCGGCAACCTCGGGGGCTGGGGGCACGAGCCTACCCTGTGGCGCCACTCAGGGTCCCGACCCGACCCTGTCCTTTTTCGGCCCCTATGGCGAATCGAACCGGCGACCTTGGGGGCCAGTGTCCCGACATTACCCTGTGGCGCCACCCAGGGGCCCGACCCGACCCGGGGTGTTTTCGGCCCCTATGGGGAATCGAACCGGCGACCTCGGGGGCCAGTGTCCCGACATTACCCTGTGGCGCCAGCCGGGGACCCGACCCGACCCGTTGTGTTTTCGGCCCCTATGGGGAATCAAACCGGCGACCTCGGGGGCCGGGGTTCCGACAGTACCCTGTGGCGTCACCCGGGGACCCGACCCGACCCGGGGTTTTTTTTGCCCCTATGGGGAATCGAACCAGCGACCTCGGGGGCCGCGGCACGAGCCTGCCCTGTGGCGCCAATGGGGACCCGACCCGACCCTGTCCTTTTTCGGCCCCTATGGCGAATCGAACCGGCAACCTTGGGGGCCGGGATCCCGACATTACCCTGTGGCGCCACCTGGGGACCCGACCCGACCCGGGGTGTTTTCGGCCCCTCTGGGGAATCGAACCTGCGACCTCGGGGGCCAGGGGCCCGACATTACCCTGTGGCGCCACCCGGGGACCCGACCCGACCCGGGGTGTTTTTGGCCCCTATGGGGAATCGAACCGGCGACCTCGGGGGCCGGGGTCCCGACATTACCCTGTGGCGCCACCCGGGGACCCGACCCGACCCGGGGTGTTTTCGGCCCCTATGGGGAATCGAACCGGCGACCTCGGGGGCCGGGGGCACGAGCCTACCCTGTGGCGCCACCCGGGGACCCGACCCGACACGGGGTGTTTTCGGTCCCTATGGGGAATCGAACCGGCAACCTCGGGGGCCGGGGGCACGAGCCTACCCTGTGGCGCCACCCGGGGACCCGACCCGACCCGGGGTGTTTTCGGCCCCTATGGGGAATCGAACCGGCGACCTCGGGGACTTGGGTCCCGACTTTACCCTGTGGCGCCACCTGGGGACCCGACACGGACAAAGGCCTTTTTCAGGCCCCTCTGGGGAATCGAACTAGCGACCTCGGGGGCCAGGGTCCCGACAGTACCCTGTGGCGCCACCCAGGGACCCGACCCGACCCTGTCCTTTTTCGGCCCCTATGGCGAATCGAACCGGCGACCTTGGGGGCCGGGATCCCGACAGTACCCTGTGGCGCCACCCAGGGACCCGACCCGACCCGGGGTGTTTTCGGCCCCTATGGGGAATCGAACCTGCGACCTCGAGGGCCGGGGTCCCGACATTACCCTGCGGCGCCACCCGGGGACCCGACCCGACCCGGGGTGTTTTCGGTCCCTATGGGGAATCGAACCTGCGACCTCGGGGGCGGGGGCACGAGCCTACCCTGTGGCGCCACCCGGGGACCCGACCCGACCCGGGGTGTTTTCGGCCCCTATGGGGAATCGAACCGGCGACCTCGGGGGCCGGGGGCCCGACATTACCCTGTGGAGCCACCCGGGGACCCGACCCGACCCGGGGTGTTTTCGGCCCCTATGGGGAATCGAACCAGGGACCTCGGGGGCCACGGTCCCGACATTACCCTGTGGCGCCACCCGGGGACCCGACCCGGGGTGTTTTCGGCCCCTATGGGGAATCGAACCAGCGACCTCAGGGGCCCGGGTCCAGACATTACCCTGTGGCGCGACCTGGGGACCCAACACGGACAAAGGCCTTTTTCAGGCCCCTCTGGGGAATCGAACTAGCGACCTCGGGGGCCAGGGTCCCGACAGTACCCTGTGGCGCCACCCAGGGACCCGACCCGACCCTGTCCTTTTTCGGCCCCTATGGCGAATCGAACCGGCGACCTTGGGGGCCGGTATCCCGACATTACCCTGTGGCGCCACCCAGGGACCCGAACCGACCCGGGGTGTTTTCGGCCCCTATGGGGAATCAAACCGGCGACCTCGGGGGCCGGGGTCCCGACAGTACCCTGTGGCGCCACCCGGGGACCCGACCCGACCCGGGGTTTTTTTTGCCCCTATGGGGAATCGAACCAGTGACCTCGGGGGCCGGGGCACGAGCCTACCCTGTGGCGCCACCCAGGGACCAGACCCGACCCGGGGAGTTTTCGGCCCCTATGGGGAATCAAACGGGCGACCTTGGGGCCCGGGGTCCCTACATTACCCTGTGGCGCCACCCAGGGACCCGACCCGACCCGGGGTGTTTTCGGCCCCTATGGGGAATCGAACCGGCGACCTCGAGGGCCGGGGTCCCGACATTACCCTGTGGCGCCACCCGGGGACCCGACCCGACCCGGGGTGTTTTCGGCCCCTATGGGGAATCGAACCAGCGACCTCGGGGGCCAGGGGCCCGATATTACCCTGTGGTGCCACCCGGGGACCCGACCCGACCCGGGGTGTTTTTGGCCCCTATGGGGAATCGAACCGGCGACCTCGGGGGCCGGGGGCACGAGCCTACCCTGTGGCGCCACCCGGGGACCCGACCTGACCCGGGGTGTTTTCGGCCCCTATGGGGAATCGAACCTGCGACCTCGGGGGCCGGGGGCACGAGCCTACCCTGTGGCGCCACCCAGGGACCCGACCCGACCCGGGGTGTTTTCGGCCCCTATGGGGAATCGAACGGGCGACCTCGGGGGCCGGGGGCACGAGCCTACCCTGTGACGCCACCTGGGGACCCGACCCGGACAAAGGCCTTTTTCAGGCCCCTCTGGGGAATCGAACCTGCGACCTCGGGGGCCGGGGTCCCGACAGTACCCTGTGGCGCCACCCAGGGATCCGACCCGACCCTGTCCTTTTTCGGCCCCTATGGCGAATCGAAACGGCGACCTTGGGGGCCGGGATCCCGACATTACCCTGTGGCGCCACCTGGGGTCCCGACCCGACCCGGGGTGTTTTCGGCCCCTATGGGGAATCGAACCTGCGACCTCTAGGGCCGGGGTCCCGACATTACCCTGCGGCGCCACCCGGGGACCCGACCCGACCCGGGGTGTTTTCGGTCCCTATGGGGAATCGAACCTGCGACCTCGGGGGCCGGGGGCCCGATAGTACCCTGTGGGGCCACCCGGGGACCTGACCCGACCCGGGGTGTTTTCGGCCCCTATGGGGAATCGAACCGGCGACCTCGGGGGCCGGGGGCACGAGCCTACCTGTGGCGCCACCCGAGGACCCGACCCGACCCGGGGTGTTTTCGGCCCCTATGGGGAATCGAACCGGCAACCTCGGGGGCCGGGGGCACGAGCCTACCCTGTGGCGCCACCCGGGGACCCGACCCGACCCGGGGAGTTTTCGGCCCCTATGGGGAATCGAACCAGCGACCTCGGGGGCCAGGGTCCCGACATTACCCTGTGGCGCCACCCGGGGACCCGACCCGACCCTGGCCTTTTTTTGGCCTCTATGCGGAAATGAACCGGCGACCTCGAGGGCCGGGGTCCCGACATTACCCTGTGGCGCCACCCGGGGACCCGACCCGACCCGGGGTGTTTTCGGTCCCTATGGGGAATCGAACCTGCGACCTCGGGGGCCGGGGGCCCGATAGTACCCTGTGGGGCCACCCGGGGACCCGACCCGACCCGGGGTGTTTTCGGCCCCTATGGGGAATCGAACCGGCGACCTCGAGGGCCGGGGTCCCGACATTACCCTGTGGCGACACCCGGGTACCCGACCTGACCCGGGGTGTTTTCGGCGCCTATGGGGAATCGAACGGGCGACCTCGGGGACCTAAGTCCTGACATTACCCTGTGGCGCCACCCGGGGACCCGACCCGGACAAAGGCCTTTTTCAGGCCCCTCTGGGGAATCGAACCGGCGACCTCGGGGGCCGGGGTCCCGACAGTACCCTGTGGCGCCACCCAGGGACCCGACCCGACCCTGTCCTTTTTCGGCCCCTATGGCGAATCAAACCGGCGACCTTGGGGGCCGGTATCCCGACATCACCCTGTGGCGCCACCCAGGGACCCGACCCGACCCGGGGTGTTTTCGGCCCCTATGGGGAATCGAACCGGCGACCTCGGGGGCCAGTGTACCGACATTACCCTGTGGCGCCACCCAGGGACCAGACCCGACCAGGGGTGTTTTCGGTCCCTATGGGGAATCAAACCGGCGACCTCGGGGGCCGGGGTCCCGACAGTACCCTGTGGCGCCACCCAGGGACCCGACCCGACCCTGTCGTTTTTCGGCCACTATGGCGAATCAAACCGGCGACCTTGGGGGCCGGTATCCCGACATCACCCTGTGGCGCCACCCAGGGACCCGACCCGACCCGGGGTGTTTTCGGCCCCTATGGGGAATCGAACCGGCGACCTCGGGGGCCAGTGTACCGACATTACCCTGTGGCGCCACCCAGGGACCAGACCCGACCAGGGGTGTTTTCGGTCCCTATGGGGAATCAAACCGGCGACCTCGGGGGCCGGGGTCCCGAGAGTACCCTGTGGCGCCACCCGGGGACCCGACCCGACCCGGGGTGTTTTTAGCCCCTATGGGGAATCGAACCAGCGACCTTGGGGGCCGGGGCACGAGCCTACCCTGTGGCGCCACCCGGGGACCCAACCCGACCCGGGGTGTTTTCGGCCCCTATGGGGAATCGAACCGGCGACCTTGGGGGCCAGGGGAACGAGCCTACCCTGTGGCGCCACCCAGGGACCAGACCCGACCCGGGGTGTTTTCGGCCCCTATGGGGAATCGAACCGGCAACCTTGGGGGCCGGGGGCACGAGCCTACCCTGTGGCGCCACCCGGGGACCCGACCCGACCCGGGGTGTTTTCGGCCCCTATGGGGAATCGAACCGGCGACCTCGGCGGCCGGGGCATGAGCCTACCCTGTGGCGCCACCCGAGGACCCGACCCGACCCGGGGTGTTTTCGGCCCCTATGGGGAATCGAACCGGCAACCTCGGGGGCCGGGGGCACGAGCCTACCCTGTGGCGCCACCCGGGGACCCGACCCGACCCTGGCCTTTTTTTGGCCCCTATGCGGAATCGAACCGGCGACCTCGAGGGCCGGGGTCCCGACATTACCCTGTGGCGCCACCCAGGGACCCGACCCGACCCGGGGTGTTTTCGGCCCCTATGGGGAATCGAACGAGCGACCTCGAGGACCTGGGTCCCGACATTACCCTGTGGCGCCACCTGGGGACCCGACCCGGACAAAGGCCTTTTTCAGGCCCCTCTGGGGAATCGAACCGGCGACCTCGGGGGCCGGGATCCCGACAGTACCCTGTGGCGCCACCTAGGGACACGACCCGACCCTGGCCTTTTTCGGCCCCTATGACGAATCGAACCGGTGACCTCGAGGGCCGGGGTCCCGACATTATCTTGTGGCGCCACCTGGAGACCAGACCCGACCCGGGGTGTTTTCGGCCCCTATGGGGAATCGAACCGGCGACCTCGGGGGCCAGGGGCACGAGCCTACCCTGTGGCGCCAATGGGGACCCGACCCGACCCGGGGTGTTTTCGGCCCCTATGGGGAATCGAACCGGCGACCTTGGGGGCCAGTGTACGGACATTACCCTGTGGTGCCACCCAGGGACCCGACCCGACCCGGGGTGTTTTCGGCCCCTATGGGGAATCGAACCGGCGACCTCGGGGACCTGGGTCCCGACATTACCCTGTGGAGCCACCTGGGAACCCGACCCGGACAAAGGCCTTTTTCAGGCCCCTCTGGGGAATCGAACCGGCGACCTCGGGGGCCGGGGTCCCGACATTACCCTGTGGCGCCACCCAGGGACCCGACCCGACCCTGTCCTTTTTCGGCCCCTATGGGGAATCGAACCGGCAACCTTGGGGGCCAGGGGAACGAGCCTACCCTGTGGCGCCAATGGGGACCCGACCCGACCCGGGGTGTTTTCGGCCCCTATGGCGAATCGAACCGGCGACCTTGGGGGCCGGGGGCCCGACATTACCCTGTGGCGCCACCCAGGGTCCCGAACCGACCAGGGGTGTTTTCGGCCCCTACGGGGAATCAAACCGGCGACCTCGGGGGCCGGGGGCCCGAGAGTACCCTGTGGCGCCACCCGGGGACCCGACCCGACCCGGGGTTTTTTTTGCCCCTATGGGGAATCGAACCGGCGACCTCGAGGGCCGGGGTCCCGACATTACCCTGTGGCGCCACCCGGGCACCCGACCCGACCCGGTGTGTTTTCGGCCCCTGTGGTGAATCGAACCGGTGACCTCGGGGGCCGGGGGCACGAGCCTACCCTGTGGCGCCACCCGGGGACCCGACCCGACCCGGGGTGTTTTCGGCCCCTATGGGGAATCGAACCGGCAACCTCGGGGGCCGGGGGCACGAGCCTACCCTGTGGCGCCACCCGGGGACCCGACCCGACCCGGGGTGTTTTCGGCCCCTATGGGGAATCGAACCTGCGACCTCGAGGGCCGGGGTCCCGACATTACCCTGCGGCGCCACCCGGGGACCCGACCCGACCCGGGGTGTTTTCGGTCCCTATGGGGAATCGAACCGGCGACCTCGGGGGCCGGGAGCACGAGCCTACCCTGTGGAGCCACCCGGGGACCCCACCCCACACGGGGTGTTTTCGGCCCCTATAGGGAATCGAACCAGCGACCTCGGGGGCCAGGGTCCCGACATTACCCTGTGGTGCCACTCGGGGACCCGACCCGACCCTCGCCTTTTTTTGGCCCCTATGCGGAATCGAACCGGCGACCTCGAGGGCCGGGGTCCCGACATTACCCTGTGGCGCCACCCAGGGACCCGACCCGACCCGGGGTGTTTTCGGCCCCTATGGGGAATCGAACCGGTGACCTCGGGGACCTGGGTCCCGACATTACCCTGTGGCGCCACCTGGGAACCCGACCCGGACAAAGGCCTTTTTCAGGCCCCTCTGGGGAATCGAACCGGCGACCTCGGGGGCCGGGGTCCCGACAGTACCCTGTGGCGCCACCCAGGGACCCGACCCGACCCTGTCCTTTTTCGGCCCCTATGGCGAATCGAACCGGCGACCTTGGGGGCCGGGATCCCGACATTTCCCTGTGACGCCACCCAGAGACCAGAATCGACCAGAGGTGTTTTCGGCCCCTATGGGGAATCAAACCAGGGACCTTGGGGGCCGGGGGCCCGACAGTACCCTGTGGCGCCACCCGGGGACCCGACCCGACCCGGGGTTTTTTTTGCCCCTATGGGGAATCGAACCAGCGACCTTGGGGGCCAAGGGAACGGGCCTACCCTGTGGCGCCACCCGGGGACCCGACCCGACCCGGGGTGTTTTCGGCCCCTATGGGGAATCGAACCGGCGACCTCGAGGGCCGGGGTCCCGACATTACCCTGTGGCGCCACCCGGGGACCCGACCCGCCCTGGGGTGTTTTCGGCCCCTGTGGTGAATCGAACCTGCGACCTCGGGGGCCGGGGGCACGAGCCTACCCTGTGGCGCCACCTGGGGACCCGACCCGACCCGGGGTGTTTTCGGCCCCTATGGGGAATCGAACCGGTGACCTCGGGGACCTGGGTCCCGACATTACCCTGTGGCGCCACCTGGGAACCCGACCCGGACAAAGGCCTTTTTCAGGCCCCTCTGGGGAATCGAACCGGCGACCTCGGGGGCCGGGGTCCCGACAGTACCCTGTGGCGCCACCCAGGGACCCGACCCGACCCTGTCCTTTTTCGGCCCCTATGGCGAATCGAACCGGCGACCTTGGGGGCCGGGATCCCGACATTTCCCTGTGGCGCCACCCAGGGACCAGAACCGACCAGAGGTGTTTTCGGCCCCTATGGGGAATCAAACCAGGGACCTTGGGGGCCGGGGGCCCGACAGTACCCTGTGGCGCCACCCGGGGACCCGACCCGACCCGGGGTTTTTTTGGCCCCTATGGGGAATCGAACCAGCGACCTTGGGGGCCAAGGGAACGGGCCTACCCTGTGGCGCCACCCGGGGACCCGACCCGACCCGGGGTGTTTTCGGCCCCTATGGGGAATCGAACCGGCGACCTCGAGGGCCGGGGTCCCGACATTACCCTGTGGCGCCACCCGGGGACCCGACCCGCCCTGGGGTGTTTTCGGCCCCTGTGGTGAATCGAACCTGCGACCTCGGGGGCCGGGGGCACGAGCCTACCCTGTGGCGCCACCCGGGGACCCGACCCGACCCGGGGTGTTTTCGGCCCCTATGGGGAATCGAACCGGTGACCTCGGGGACCTGGGTCCCGACATTACCCTGTGGCGCCACCTGGGAACCCGACCCGGACAAAGGCCTTTTTCAGGCCCCTCTGGGGAATCGAACCGGCGACCTCGGGGGCCGGGGTCCCGACAGTACCCTGTGGCGCCACCCAGGGACCCGACCCGACCCTGTCCTTTTTCGGCCCCTATGGCGAATCGAACCGGCGACCTTGGGGGCCGGGATCCCGACATTTCCCTGTGGCGCCACCCAGGGACCAGAACCGACCAGAGGTGTTTTCGGCCCCTATGGGGAATTGAACCAGCGACCTTGGGGGCCGGGGGCCCGACAGTACCCTGTGGCGCCACCCGGGGACCCGACCCGACCCGGGGTTTTTTTTGCCCCTATGGGGAATCGAACCAGCGACCTTGGGGGCCAAGGTAACGGGCCTACCCTGTGGCGCCACCCGGGGACCCGACCCGACCCGGGGTGTTTTCGGCCCCTATGGGGAATCGAACCGGCGACCTCGAGGGCCGGGGTCCCGACATTACCCTGTGGCGCCACCCGGGGACCCGACCCGCCCTGGGGTGTTTTCGGCCCCTGTGGTGAATCGAACCTGCGACCTCGGGGGCCGGGGGCACGAGCCTACCCTGTGGCGCCACCCGGGGACCCGACCCGACCCGGGGTGTTTTCGGCCCCTATGGGGAATCGAACGGGCGACTTCGGGGACCTAAGTCCCGACATTACCCTGTGGCGCCACCCGGGGACCCGACCCGGACAAAGGCCTTTTTCAGGCCCCTCTGGGGAATCGAACCGGCGACCTCGGGGGCCGGGGTCCCGACAGTACCCTGTGGCGCCACCCAGGGGCCCGACCCGACCCGGGGTGTTTTCGGCCCCTATGGGGAATCGAACCGGCGACCTCGGGGGCCAGTGTCCCGACATTACACTGTGGCGCCAGCCGGGGACCCGACCCGACCCGTTGTGTTTTCGGCCCCTATGGGGAATCAAACCGGCGACCTCGGGGGCCGGGGTTCCGACAGTACCCTGTGGCGCCACCCGGGGACCCGACCCGACCCGGGGTTTTTTTTGCCCCTATGGGGAATCGAACCAGCGACCTCGGGGGCCGCGGCACGAGCCTGCCCTGTGGCGCCAATGGGGACCCGACCCGACCCTGTCCTTTTTCGGCCCCTATGGCGAATCGAACCGGCAACCTTGGGGGCCGGGATCCCGACATTACCCTGTGGCGCCACCTGGGGACCCGACCCGACCCGGGGTGTTTTCGGCCCCTATGGGGAATCGAACCTGCGACCTCGAGGGCCGGGGTCCCGACATTACCCTGCGGCGCCACCTGGGTACCCGAACCGACCCGGGGTGTTTTCGGTCCCTATGGGGAATCGAACCTGCGACCTCGGGGGCCGGGGTCCCGACAGTACCCTGTGGCGCCACCCGGGGACCCGACCCGACCTGGGGTGTTTTCGGCCCCTATGGGGAATCGAACCGGCGACCTCGGGGGCCGGGGGCACGAGCCTACCCTGTGGCGCCACCCAAGGACCCGACCCGACCCGGGGTGTTTTCAGCCCCTATGGGGAATCGAACCAGCAACCTCGGGGGCCAGGGGCCCGACATTACCCTGTGGCGCCACCCGGGGACCCGACCCGACCCGGGGTGTTTCAGGCCCCTATGGGGAATCGAACCTGCGACCTCGAGGGCCGGGGTCCCGACATTACCCTGCGGCGCCACCCGGGGACCCGACCCGACCCGGGGTGTTTTCGGTCCCTATGGGGAATCGAACCGGCGACCTCGGGGGCCGGGGGCCCGACATTACCCTGTGGCGCCACCCGGGGGCCCGACCCGACCCGGGGTGTTTTCGGCCCCTATGGGGAATCGAACCAGCGACCTCGGGGGCCGGGGACACGAGCCTACACTGTGGCGCCACCCGAGGACCCGACCCGACCCGGGGTGTTTTCGGCCCCTATGGGAAATCGAACCAGCGACCTCGGGGGCCACGGTCCCGACATTACCCTGTGGCGCTACCCGGGGACCCAACCCGACCCGGGGTGTTTTCGGCCCCTATGGGGAATCGAACCGGCGACCTCAGGGGCCAGGGTCCCGACATTACCCTGTGGCGCCACCCGGGGACCCGACCCGACCAGTGGTGTTTTCGGCCCCTATGGGGAATCAAACCGGCGACCTCGGGGGCCGGGGTCCCGACAGTACCCTGTGGCGCCATCCGGGGACCCGACCAGACCCGGGGTTTTTTTTACCCCTATGGGCAATCGAACCGGCGACCTTGGGGGCCAGGGGAACGAGCCTACCCTGTGGCGCCAATGGGGACCCGACCCGACCCGGGGTGTTTTCGGCCCCTATGGAGAATCGAACCGGCGACCTCGGGGGCCAGGGGCATGAGCCTACCCTGTGGCGCCACCTGGGGACCCGACCAAACCCGGGGTGTTTTCGGCCCCTATGGGGAATCGAACCGGCAACCTCGGGGGCCGGGGGCACGACAGTACCCTGTGGCGCCACCCGGGGACCCGACTCTACCCGGGGTTTTTTTTGCACCTATGGGGAATCGAACCGGCGACCTCAGGGGCCGGGGCTCGAGCCTACCCTGTGGCGCCACCCGGGGACCCGACCCGACCCGGGGTGTTTTTGGCCCCTATGGGGAATCGAAACGGCAACCTCGGGGGCCGGGGTCCCGACATTACCCTGTGGCGCCACCCGGGGACCCGACCCGACCCGGGGTGTTTTCGGCCCCTCTGGGGAATCGAACCGGCAACCTCGGGGGCCGGGGGCACGAGCCTACCCTGTGGCGCCACCCGGGGACCCGACCCGACCCTGGCCTTTTTTTGGCCCCTATGCAGAATCGAACCGGCGACCTCGAGGGCCAGGGTCCCGACATTACCCTGTGGCGCCATCCGGGGACCCGACCCGACCCGGGGTGTTTTCGGCCCCTATGGGGAATCGAACTGGCGACCTCGGGGACCTAAGTCCCGACATTACCCTGTGGCGCCACCTGGAGACCCGATCCGGACAAAGGCCTTTTTCAGGCCCCTATGGGGAATCGAACTAGCGACCTCGGGGGCCGGGGTCCCGACAGTACCCTGTGGCGCCACCCAGGGACCGACCCGACCCTGTCCTTTTTCGGCCCCTATGGCGAATCGAACCGGCGACCTTGGGGGCCGGTATCCCGACATTACCCTGTGGCGCCACCCAGGGACCCGAACCGACCCGGGGTGTTTTCGGCCCCTATGGGGAATCGAACCGGCGACCTCGGGGGCCAGTGTCCCGACATTACCCTGTGGCGCCACCTGGGGGACCCGACCCGACCAGGGGTGTTTTCGGCCCCTATGGGGAATCAAACCGGCAACCTCGGGGGCTGGGGTCCCGACAGTACCCTGTGGCGCCACCCGGGGACCCGACCCGACCCGGGGTTTTTTTTGCCCCTATGGGGAATCGAACCAGCGACCTCGGGGGCCGGGGCACGAGCCTACCCTGTGGCGCCACCCGGGGACCCGACCCGCCCCGGGGTGTTTTCGGCCCCTATGGGGAATCGAACCGGCAACCTTGGGGGCCGGGGGCATGAGCCTACCCTGTGGCGCCACCCGGGGACCTGACCCGACCCGGGGTGTTTTCGGCCCCTATGGGGAATCGAACCGGCAACCTCGGGGGCTGGGGGCACGAGCCTACCCTGTGGCGCCACCCAGGGTCCCGACCCGACCCTGTCCTTTTTCGGCCCCTATGGCGAATCGAACCGGCGACCTTGGGGGCCGGTATCCCGACATTACCCTGTGGCGCCACCCAGGGGCCCGACCCGACCCGGGGTGTTTTCGGCCCCTATGGGGAATCGAACCGGCGACCTCGGGGGCCAGTGTCCCGACATTACCCTGTGGCGCCAGCCGGGGACCCGACCCGACCCGTTGTGTTTTCGGCCCCTATGGGGAATCAAACCGGCGACCTCGGGGGCCGGGGTTCCGACAGTACCCTGTGGCGTCACCCGGGGACCCGACCCGACCCGGGGTTTTTTTTGCCCCTATGGGGAATCGAACCAGCGACCTCGGGGGCCGCGGCACGAGCCTGCCCTGTGGCGCCAATGGGGACCCGACCCGACCCTGTCCTTTTTCGGCCCCTATGGCGAATCGAACCGGCAACCTTGGGGGCCGGGATCCCGACATTACCCTGTGGCGCCACCTGGGGACCCGACCCGACCCGGGGTGTTTTCGGCCCCTCTGGGGAATCGAACCTGCGACCTCGGGGGCCAGGGGCCCGACATTACCCTGTGGCGCCACCCGGGGACCCGACCCGACCCGGGGTGTTTTTGGCCCCTATGGGGAATCGAACCGGCGACCTCGGGGGCCGGGGTCCCGACATTACCCTGTGGCGCCACCCGGGGACCCGACCCGACCCGGGGTGTTTTCGGCCCCTATGGGGAATCGAACCGGCGACCTCGGGGGCCGGGGGCACGAGCCTACCCTGTGGCGCCACCCGGGGACCCGACCCGACACGGGGTGTTTTCGGTCCCTATGGGGAATCGAACCGGCAACCTCGGGGGCCGGGGGCACGAGCCTACCCTGTGGCGCCACCCGGGGACCCGACCCGACCCGGGGTGTTTTCGGCCCCTATGGGGAATCGAACCGGCGACCTCGGGGACTTGGGTCCCGACTTTACCCTGTGGCGCCACCTGGGGACCCGACACGGACAAAGGCCTTTTTCAGGCGCCTCTGGGGAATCGAACTAGCGACCTCGGGGGCCAGGGTCCCGACAGTACCCTGTGGCGCCACCCAGGGACCCGACCCGACCCTGTCCTTTTTCGGCCCCTATGGCGAATCGAACCGGCGACCTTGGGGGCCGGGATCCCGACAGTACCCTGTGGCGCCACCCAGGGACCCGACCCGACCCGGGGTGTTTTCGGCCCCTATGGGGAATCGAACCTGCGACCTCGAGGGCCAGGGTCCCGACATTACCCTGCGGCGCCACCCGGGGACCCGACCCGACCCGGGGTGTTTTCGGTCCCTATGGGGAATCGAACCTGCGACCTCGGGGGCGGGGGCACGAGCCTACCCTGTGGCGCCACCCGGGGACCCGACCCGACCCGGGGTGTTTTCGGCCCCTATGGGGAATCGAACCGGCGACCTCGGGGGCCGGGGGCCCGACATTACCCTGTGGAGCCACCCGGGGACCCGACCCGACCCGGGGTGTTTTCGGCCCCTATGGGGAATCGAACCAGGGACCTCGGGGGCCACGGTCCCGACATTACCCTGTGGCGCCACCCGGGGACCCGACCCGGGGTGTTTTCGGCCCCTATGGGGAATCGAACCAGCGACCTCAGGGGCCCGGGTCCAGACATTACCCTGTGGCGCGACCTGGGGACCCAACACGGACAAAGGCCTTTTTCAGGCCCCTCTGGGGAATCGAACTAGCGACCTCGGGGGCCAGGGTCCCGACAGTACCCTGTGGCGCCACCCAGGGACCCGACCCGACCCTGTCCTTTTTCGGCCCCTATGGCGAATCGAACCGGCGACCTTGGGGGCCGGTATCCCGACATTACCCTGTGGCGCCACCCAGGGACCCGAACCGACCCGGGGTGTTTTCGGCCCCTATGGGGAATCAAACCAGGGACCTCGGGGGCCGGGGGCACGAGCCTACCCTGTGGCGCCACCCGGGGACCCGACCCGACCCGGGGTTTTTTTTGCCCCTATGGGGAATCGAACCAGTGACCTCGGGGGCCGGGGCACGAGCCTACCCTGTGGCGCCACCCAGGGACCAGACCCGACCCGGGGAGTTTTCGGCCCCTATGGGGAATCGAACGGGCGACCTTGGGGCCCGGGGTCCCTACATTACCCTGTGGCGCCACCCAGGGACCCGACCCGACCCGGGGTGTTTTCGGCCCCTATGGGGAATCGAACCGGCGACCTCGAGGGCCGGGGTCCCGACATTACCCTGTGGCGCCACCCGGGGACCCGACCCGACCCGGGGTGTTTTCGGCCCCTATGGGGAATCGAACCAGCGACCTCGGGGGCCAGGGGCCCGATATTACCCTGTGGTGCCACCCGGGGACCCGACCCGACCCGGGGTGTTTTTGGCCCCTATGGGGAATCGAACCGGCGACCTCGGGGGCCGGGGGCACGAGCCTACCCTGTGGCGCCACCCGGGGACCCGACCTGACCCGGGGTGTTTTCGGCCCCTATGGGGAATCGAACCTGCGACCTCGGGGGCCGGGGGCACGAGCCTACCCTGTGGCGCCACCCAGGGACCCGACCCGACCCGGGGTGTTTTCGGCCCCTATGGGGAATCGAACGGGCGACCTCGGGGGCCGGGGGCACGAGCCTACCCTGTGACGCCACCTGGGGACCCGACCCGGACAAAGGCCTTTTTCAGGCCCCTCTGGGGAATCGAACCTGCGACCTCGGGGGCCGGGGTCCCGACAGTACCCTGTGGCGCCACCCAGGGATCCGACCCGACCCTGTCCTTTTTCGGCCCCTATGGCGAATCGAAACGGCGACCTTGGGGGCCGGGATCCCGACATTACCCTGTGGCGCCACCTGGGGTCCCGACCCGACCCGGGGTGTTTTCGGCCCCTATGGGGAATCGAACCTGCGACCTCGAGGGCCGGGGTCCCGACATTACCCTGCGGCGCCACCCGGGGACCCGACCCGACCCGGGGTGTTTTCGGTCCCTATGGGGAATCGAACCTGCGACCTCGGGGGCCGGGGGCCCGATAGTACCCTGTGGGGCCACCCGGGGACCTGACCCGACCCGGGGTGTTTTCGGCCCCTATGGGGAATCGAACCGGCGACCTCGGGGGCCGGGGGCACGAGCCTACCTGTGGCGCCACCCGAGGACCCGACCCGACCCGGGGTGTTTTCGGCCCCTATGGGGAATCGAACCGGCAACCTCGGGGGCCGGGGGCACGAGCCTACCCTGTGGCGCCACCCGGGGACCCGACCCGACCCGGGGAGTTTTCGGCCCCTATGGGGAATCGAACCAGCGACCTCGGGGGCCAGGGTCCCGACATTACCCTGTGGCGCCACCCGGGGACCCGACCCGACCCTGGCCTTTTTTTGGCCTCTATGCGGAAATGAACCGGCGACCTCGAGGGCCGGGGTCCCGACATTACCCTGCGGCGCCACCCGGGGACCCGACCCGACCCGGGGTGTTTTCGGTCCCTATGGGGAATCGAACCTGCGACCTCGGGGGCCGGGGGCCCGATAGTACCCTGTGGGGCCACCCGGGGACCCGACCCGACCCGGGGTGTTTTCGGCCCCTATGGGGAATCGAACCGGCGACCTCGGGGGCCGGGGGCACGAGCCTACCTGTGGCGCCACCCGAGGACCCGACCCGACCCGGGGTGTTTTCGGCCCCTATGGGGAATCGAACCGGCAACCTCGGGGGCCGGGGGCACGAGCCTACCCTGTGGCGCCACCTGGGGACCCGACCCGACCCAGGGAGTTTTCGGCCCCTATGGGGAATCGAACCAGCGACCTCGGGGGCCAGGGTCCCGACATTACCCTGTGGCGCCACCCGGGGACCCGACCCGACCCTGGCCTTTTTTTGGCCTCTATGCGGAATCGAACCGGCGACCTCGAGGGCCGGGGTCCCGACATTACCCTGTGGCGACACCCGGGTACCCGACCTGACCCGGGGTGTTTTCGGCGCCTATGGGGAATCGAACGGGCGACCTCGGGGACCTAAGTCCTGACATTACCCTGTGGCGCCACCCGGGGACCCGACCCGGACAAAGGCCTTTTTCAGGCCCCTCTGGGGAATCGAACCGGCGACCTCGGGGGCCGGGGTCCCGACAGTACCCTGTGGCGCCACCCAGGGACCCGACCCGACCCTGTCCTTTTTCGGCCCCTATGGCGAATCAAACCGGCGACCTTGGGGGCCGGTATCCCGACATCACCCTGTGGCGCCACCCAGGGACCCGACCCGACCCGGGGTGTTTTCGGCCCCTATGGGGAATCGAACCGGCGACCTCGGGGGCCAGTGTACCGACATTACCCTGTGGCGCCACCCAGGGACCAGACCCGACCAGGGATGTTTTCGGTCCCTATGGGGAATCAAACCGGCGACCTCGGGGGCCGGGGTCCCGACAGTACCCTGTGGCGCCACCCAGGGACCCGACCCGACCCTGTCGTTTTTCGGCCACTATGGCGAATCAAACCGGCGACCTTGGGGGCCGGTATCCCGACATCACCCTGTGGCGCCACCCAGGGACCCGACCCGACCCGGGGTGTTTTCGGCCCCTATGGGGAATCGAACCGGCGACCTCGGGGGCCAGTGTACCGACATTACCCTGTGGCGCCACCCAGGGACCAGACCCGACCAGGGGTGTTTTCGGTCCCTATGGGGAATCAAACCGGCGACCTCGGGGGCCGGGGTCCCGAGAGTACCCTGTGGCGCCACCCGGGGACCCGACCCGACCCGGGGTGTTTTTAGCCCCTATGGGGAATCGAACCAGCGACCTTGGGGGCCGGGGCACGAGCCTACCCTGTGGCGCCACCCGGGGACCCAACCCGACCCGGGGTGTTTTCGGCCCCTATGGGGAATCGAACCGGCGACCTTGGGGGCCAGGGGAACGAGCCTACCCTGTGGCGCCACCCAGGGACCAGACCCGACCCGGGGTGTTTTCAGCCCCTATGGGGAATCGAACCGGCAACCTCAGGGGCCGGGGGCACGAGCCTACCCTGTGGCGCCACCCGGGGACCCGACCCGACCCGGGGTGTTTTCGGCCCCTATGGGGAATCGAACCGGCGACCTCGGCGGCCGGGGCATGAGCCTACCCTGTGGCGCCACCCGAGGACCCGACCCGACCCGGGGTGTTTTCGGCCCCTATGGGGAATCGAACGGGCGACCTCGAGGACCTGGGTCCCGACATTACCCTGTGGCGCCACCTGGGGACCCGACCCGGACAAAGGCCTTTTTCAGGCCCCTCTGGGGAATCGAACCGGCGACCTCGGGGGCCGGGATCCCGACAGTACCCTGTGGCGCCACCTAGGGACACGACCCGACCCTGGCCTTTTTCGGCCCCTATGACGAATCGAACCGGTGACCTCGAGGGCCGGGGTCCCGACATTATCTTGTGGCGCCACCTGGAGACCAGACCCGACCCGGGGTGTTTTCGGCCCCTATGGGGAATCGAACCGGCGACCTCGGGGGCCAGGGGCACGAGCCTACCCTGTGGCGCCAATGGGGACCCGACCCGACCCGGGGTGTTTTCGACCCCTATGGGGAATCGAACCGGCGACCTTGGGGGCCAGTGTACGGACATTACCCTGTGGTGCCACCCAGGGACCCGACCCGACCCGGGGTGTTTTCGGCCCCTATGGGGAATCGAACGGGCGACCTCGGGGACCTGGGTCCCGACATTACCCTGTGGAGCCACCTGGGAACCCGACCCGGACAAAGGCCTTTTTCAGGCCCCTCTGGGGAATCGAACCGGCGACCTCGGGGGCCGGGGTCCCGACATTACCCTGTGGCGCCACCCAGGGACCCGACCCGACCCTGTCCTTTTTCGGCCCCTATGGGGAATCGAACCGGCAACCTTGGGGGCCAGGGGAACGAGCCTACCCTGTGGCGCCAATGGGGACCCGACCCGACCCGGGGTGTTTTCGGCCCCTATGGCGAATCGAACCGGCGACCTTGGGGGCCGGGGGCCCGACATTACCCTGTGGCGCCACCAAGGGTCCCGAACCGACCAGGGGTGTTTTCGGCCCCTACGGGGAATCAAACCGGCGACCTCGGGGGCCGGGGGCCCGAGAGTACCCTGTGGCGCCACCCGGGGACCCGACCCGACCCGGGGTTTTTTTTGCCCCTATGGGGAATCGAACCGGCGACCTCGAGGGCCGGGGTCCCGACATTACCCTGTGGCGCCACCCGGGCACCCGACCCGACCCGGTGTGTTTTCGGCCCCTGTGGTGAATCGAACCGGTGACCTCGGGGGCCGGGGGCACGAGCCTACCCTGTGGCGCCACCCGGGGACCCGACCCGACCCGGGGTGTTTTCGGCCCCTATGGGGAATCGAACCGGCAACCTCGGGGGCCGGGGGCACGAGCCTACCCTGTGGCGCCACCCGGGGACCCGACCCGACCCGGGGTGTTTTCGGCCCCTATGGGGAATCGAACCTGCGACCTCGAGGGCCGGGGTCCCGACATTACCCTGCGGCGCCACCCGGGGACCCGACCCGACCCGGGGTGTTTTCGGTCCCTATGGGGAATCGAACCGGCGACCTCGGGGGCCGGGAGCACGAGCCTACCCTGTGGAGCCACCCGGGGACCCCACCCCACACGGGGTGTTTTCGGCCCCTATAGGGAATCGAACCAGCGACCTCGGGGGCCAGGGTCCCGACATTACCCTGTGGTGCCACTCGGGGACCCGACCCGACCCTCGCCTTTTTTTGGCCCCTATGCGGAATCGAACCGGCGACCTCGAGGGCCGGGGTCCCGACATTACCCTGTGGCGCCACCCAGGGACCCGACCCGACCCGGGGTGTTTTCGGCCCCTATGGGGAATCGAACCGGTGACCTCGGGGACCTGGGTCCCGACATTACCCTGTGGCGCCACCTGGGAACCCGACCCGGACAAAGGCCTTTTTCAGGCCCCTCTGGGGAATCGAACCGGCGACCTCGGGGGCCGGGGTCCCGACAGTACCCTGTGGCGCCACCCAGGGACCCGACCCGACCCTGTCCTTTTTCGGCCCCTATGGCGAATCGAACCGGCGACCTTGGGGGCCGGGATCCCGACATTTCCCTGTGACGCCACCCAGGGACCAGAACCGACCAGAGGTGTTTTCGGCCCCTATGGGGAATCAAACCAGGGACCTTGGGGGCCGGGGGCCCGACAGTACCCTGTGGCGCCACCCGGGGACCCGACCCGACCCGGGGTTTTTTTGGCCCCTATGGGGAATCGAACCAGCGACCTTGGGGGCCAAGGGAACGGGCCTACCCTGTGGCGCCACCCGGGGACCCGACCCGACCCGGGGTGTTTTCGGCCCCTATGGGGAATCGAACCGGCGACCTCGAGGGCCGGGGTCCCGACATTACCCTGTGGCGCCACCCGGGGACCCGACCCGCCCTGGGGTGTTTTCGGCCCCTGTGGTGAATCGAACCTGCGACCTCGGGGGCCGGGGGCACGAGCCTACCCTGTGGCGCCACCCGGGGACCCGACCCGACCCGGGGTGTTTTCGGCCCCTATGGGGAATCGAACCGGTGACCTCGGGGACCTGGGTCCCGACATTACCCTGTGGCGCCACCTGGGAACCCGACCCGGACAAAGGCCTTTTTCAGGCCCCTCTGGGGAATCGAACCGGCGACCTCGGGGGCCGGGGTCCCGACAGTACCCTGTGGCGCCACCCAGGGACCCGACCCGACCCTGTCCTTTTTCGGCCCCTATGGCGAATCGAACCGGCGACCTTGGGGGCCGGGATCCCGACATTTCCCTGTGGCGCCACCCAGGGACCAGAACCGACCAGAGGTGTTTTCGGCCCCTATGGGGAATCGAACCGGCAACCTTGGGGGCCGGGGGCACGAGCCTACCCTGTGGCGCCACCCGGGGACCCGACCCGACCCGGGGTGTTTTCGGCCCCTATGGGGAATCGAACCGGCGACCTCGGCGGCCGGGGCATGAGCCTACCCTGTGGCGCCACCCGAGGACCCGACCCGACCCGGGGTGTTTTCGGCCCCTATGGGGAATCGAACCGGCAACCTCGGGGGCCGGGGGCACGAGCCTACCCTGTGGCGCCACCCGGGGACCCGACCCGACCCTGGCCTTTTTTTGGCCCCTATGCGGAATCGAACCGGCGACCTCGAGGGCCGGGGTCCCGACATTACCCTGTGGCGCCACCCAGGGACCCGACCCGACCCGGGGTGTTTTCGGCCCCTATGGGGAATCGAACGGGCGACCTCGGGGACCTGGGTCCCGACATTACCCTGTGGCGCCACCTGGGGACCCGACCCGGACAAAGGCCTTTTTCAGGCCCCTCTGGGGAATCGAACCGGCGACCTCGGGGGCCGGGATCCCGACAGTACCCTGTGGCGCCACCTAGGGACACGACCCGACCCTGGCCTTTTTCGGCCCCTATGACGAATCGAACCGGCGACCTTGGGGGCCGGGATACCGACATTACCCTGTGGCGCCACCTGGGGACCCGACCCGACCCGGGGTGTTTCCGGCCCCTATGGGGAATCGAACCGGCGACCTCGAGGGCCGGGGTCCCGACATTACCCTGCGGCGCCACCCGGGGACCCGACCCGACCCGGGGTGTTTTCGGCCCCTATGGGGAATCGAACCGGCGACCTCGGGGGCCGGGGGCACGAGCCTAGCCTGTGGCGCAACCCGAGGACCGACCCGACCCGGGGTGTTTTCGGCCCCTATGGGGAATCGAACCGGCAACCTCGGGGGCCGGGGGCCCGACATTACCCTGTGGCGCCACCCGGGGACCCGACCCGACCCGGGGTGTTTTCGGCCCCTATGGGGAATCGAACCAGCGACCTCGGGGGCCAGGATCGCGACATTACCCTGTGGCGCCACCCGGGGACCCGACCCGACCCGGGGTGTTTTCGGCCCCTATGGGGAATCGAACCGGCGACCTCAGGGGCCCGGGTCCCGACATTACCCTGTGGCGCCACCCGGGGACCCGACCCGGACAAAGGCCTTTTTCAGGCCCCTCTGGGGAATCGAACCAGCGACCTCGGGGGCTAGGGTCCCGACATTACCCTGTGGCACCACCCGGGGACCCGACCCGACCCGGGGTGTTTTCGGCCCCTATGGGGAATTGAACCGGTGACCTCGAGGGCCGGGGTCCCGACATTACCTTGTGGCGCCACCTGGAGACCAGACCCGACCCGGGGTGTTTTCGGCCCCTATGGGGAATCGAACCAGCGACCTCGGGGGCCAGGGGCACGAGCCTACCCTGTGGCGCCAATGGGGACCCGACCCGACCCGGGGTGTTTTCGGCCCCTATGGGGAATCGAACCGGCGACCTCGGGGGCCAGTGTACGGACATTACCCTGTGGTGCCACCCAGGGACCCGACCCGACCCGGGGTGTTTTCGGCCCCTATGGGGAATCGAACGGGCGACCTCGGGGACCTGGGTCCCGACATTACCCTGTGGAGCCACCTGGGAACCCGACCCGGACAAAGGCCTTTTTCAGGCCCCTCTGGGGAATCGAACCGGCGACCTCGGGGGCCAGTGTACGGACATTACCCTGTGGTGCCACCCAGGGACCCGACCCGACCCGGGGTGTTTTCGGCCCCTATGGGGAATCGAACGGGCGACCTCGGGGACCTGGGTCCCGACAGTACCCTGTGGCGCCACCCGGGGACCCGACCCGACCCGGGGTGTTTTCGGCCCCTATGGGGAATCGAACCTGCGACCTCGAGGGCCGGGGTCCCGACATTACCCTGCGGCGCCACCCGGGGACCCGACCCGACCCGGGGTGTTTTCGGTCCCTATGGGGAATCGAACCGGCGACCTCGGGGGCCGGGAGCACGAGCCTACCCTGTGGAGCCACCCGGGGACCCCACCCGACACGGGGTGTTTTCGGCCCCTATAGGGAATCGAACCAGCGACCTCGGGGGCCAGGGTCCCGACATTACCCTGTGGTGCCACCCGGGGACCCGACCCGACCTTCGCCTTTTTTTGGCCCCTATGCGGAATCGAACCGGCGACCTCGAGGGCCGGGGTCCCGACATTACCCTGTGGCGCCACCCGGGGACCCAACCCGACCCGGGGTGTTTTCGGCCCCTATGGGGAATCGAACCGGTGACCTCGGGGACCTGGGTCCCGACATTACCCTGTGGCGCCACCTGGGAACCCGACCCGGACAAAGGCCTTTTTCAGGCCCCTCTGGGGAATCGAACCGGCGACCTCGGGGGCCGGGGTCCCGACAGTACCCTGTGGCGCCACCCAGGGACCAGAACCGACCAGGGGTGTTTTCGGCCCCTATGGGAAATCAAACCAGCGACCTTGGGGGCCGGGGGCCCGACAGTACCCTGTGGCGCCACCCGGGGACCCGACCCGACCCGGGGTGTTTTCGGCCCCTATGGGGAATCGAACCTGCGACCTCGAGGGCCGGGGTCCCGACATTACCCTGTGGCGCCACCCGGGGACCCGACCCGCCCTGGGGTGTTTTCGGCCCCTGTGGTGAATCGAACCTGCGACCTTGGGGGCCAGGGGCACGAGCCTACCCTGTGGCGCCACCCGGGGACCCGACCCGACCCGGGGTGTTTTCGGCCCCTATGGGGAATCGAACGGGCGACTTCGGGGACCTAAGTCCCGACATTACCCTGTGGCGCCACCCAGGGACCCGACCCGGACAAAGGCCTTTTTCAGGCCCCTCTGGGGAATCGAACCGGCGACCTCGGGGGCCGGGGTCCCGACAGTACCCTGTGGCGCCACCCAGGGACCCGACCCGACCCGGGGTTTTTTTTGCCCCTATGGGGAATCGAACCAGCGACCTCGGGGGCCGGGGCACGAGTCTACCCTGTGGCGCCACCTGGGGACCCGACCCGACCCGGGGTGTTTTCGGCCCCTATGGGGAATCGAACCGTCTACCTTGGGGGCCAGGGGAACGAGCCTACCCTGTGGCGCCACCCAGGGACCAGACCCGACCCGGGGTGTTTTCGGCCCCTATGGGGAATCGAACCGGCGACCTCGGGGGCCGGGGTCCCGACAGTACCCTGTGGCGCCACCCAGGGACCCGACCCGACCCTGTCCTTTTTCGGCCCCTATGGCGAATCGAACCGGCGACCTCGGGGGCCAGTGTACCGACATTACCCTGTGGCGCCAGCCGGGGACCCGACCCGACCCGGGGTGTTTTCGGCCCCTATGGGGAATCAAACCGGCAACCTCGGGGGCCGGGGTTCCGACAGTACCCTGTGGCGCCACCCGGGGACCCGACCCGACCCGGGGTGTTTTCGGCCCCTATGGGGAATCGAACCGGCCACCTTGGGGGCCAGGGGAAAGAGCCTACCCTGTGGCGCCACCCAGGGACCAGACCCGACCCGGGGTGTTTTCGGCCCCTATGGAGAATCGAACCGGCAACCTTGGGCTCCGGGGACACGAGCCTACCATGTGGCACCACCCGGGGACCCGACCCGACCCGGGGTGTTTTCGGCCCCTATGGGGAATCGAACCGGCGACCTCGGGGGCCGGGGTCCTGACATTACCCTGTGGTGCCACCCGGGGACCCGACCCGACCCGGGGTGTTTTCGGCCCCTATGGGGAATCGAACCGGCGACCTCGGGGGCCGGGGGCACGAGCCTACCCTGTGGTGCCACCCGGGGACCGGACCAAACCCGGGGTGTTTTCGGCCCCTATGGGGAATCGAACCGGCGACCTCGGGGGCCAGGGGCACGAGCCTACCCTGTGGCGCCAATGGGGACCCAACGCGACCCGGGGTGTTTTCGGCCCCTATGGGGAATCGAAACGGCGACCTCGGGGGCCGGGGTCCCGACAGTACCCTATGGCGCCACCCATGGACCCGACCCGACCCTGACCTTTTTCGGCCCCTATGGCGAATCGAACCGGCGACCTTGGGGGCCGGGATCCCGACATTTCCCTGTGGCGCCACCCAGGGACCCGAACCGACCAGGGGTGTTTTCGGCCCCTATGGGGAATCAAACCGGCGACCTCGGGGGCCGGGGGCCCGACAGTACCCTGTGGCGCCACCCGGGGACCCGACCCGACCCGGGGTTTTTTTTTGCCCCTATGGGGAATCGAACCAGCGACCTCAGGGGCCGGGGCACGAGCCTACCCTGTGGCGCCACCCGGGGACCCGACCCGACCCGGGGTGTTTTCGGCCATTATGGGGAATCGAACCAGCGACCTTCGGGGCCAAGGGAACGGGCCTACCCTGTGGCGCCACCCGGGGACCCGACCCGACCTGGGGTGTTTTCGGCCCCTATGGGGAATCAAACCGGCGACCTCGAGGGCCGGGGTCCCGACATTACCCTGTGGCGCCACCCGAGGACCCGACCCGCCCTGGGGTGTTTTCGGCCCCTATGGCGAATCGAACCGGCGACCTCGGGGGCCAGTGTACCGACATTACCCTGTGGCGCCAGCCGGGGACCCGACCCGACCCGGGGTGTTTTCGGCCCCTATGGGGAATGAAACCGGCAACCTCGGGGGCCGGGGTCCCGACAGTACCCTGTGGCGCCACCCGGGGACCCGACCCGACCCGGGGTGTTTTTAACCCCTATGGGGAATCGAACCGGCGACCTCGGGGGCCGGGGTCCCGACAGTACCCTGTGGCGCCACCCAGGGACCAGAACCGACCAGGGGTGTTTTCGGCCCCTATGGGAAATCAAACCAGCGACCTTGGGGGCCGGGGGCCCGACAGTACCCTGTGGCGCCACCCGGGGACCCGACCCGACCCGGGGTGTTTTCGGCCCCTATGGGGAATCGAACCTGCGACCTCGAGGGCCGGGGTCCCGACATTACCCTGTGGCGCCACCCGGGGACCCGACCCGCCCTGGGGTGTTTTCGGCCCCTGTGGTGAATCGAACCTGCGACCTTGGGGGCCAGGGGCACGAGCCTACCCTGTGGCGCCACCCGGGGACCCGACCCGACCCGGGGTGTTTTCGGCCCCTATGGGGAATCGAACGGGCGACTTCGGGGACCTAAGTCCCGACATTACCCTGTGGCGCCACCCAGGGACCCGACCCGGACAAAGGCCTTTTTCAGGCCCCTCTGGGGAATCGAACCGGCGACCTCGGGGGCCGGGGTCCCGACAGTACCCTGTGGCGCCACCCAGGGACCCGACCCGACCCGGGGTTTTTTTTGCCCCTATGGGGAATCGAACCAGCGACCTCGGGGGCCGGGGCACGAGTCTACCCTGTGGCGCCACCTGGGGACCCGACCCGACCCGGGGTGTTTTCGGCCCCTATGGGGAATCGAACCGTCTACCTTGGGGGCCAGGGGAACGAGCCTACCCTGTGGCGCCACCCAGGGACCAGACCCGACCCGGGGTGTTTTCGGCCCCTATGGGGAATCGAACCGGCGACCTCGGGGGCCGGGGTCCCGACAGTACCCTGTGGCGCCACCCAGGGACCCGACCCGACCCTGTCCTTTTTCGGCCCCTATGGCGAATCGAACCGGCGACCTCGGGGGCCAGTGTACCGACATTACCCTGTGGCGCCAGCCGGGGACCCGACCCGACCCGGGGTGTTTTCGGCCCCTATGGGGAATCAAACCGGCAACCTCGGGGGCCGGGGTTCCGACAGTACCCTGTGGCGCCACCCGGGGACCCGACCCGACCCGGGGTGTTTTCGGCCCCTATGGGGAATCGAACCGGCCACCTTGGGGGCCAGGGGAAAGAGCCTACCCTGTGGCGCCACCCAGGGACCAGACCCGACCCGGGGTGTTTTCGGCCCCTATGGAGAATCGAACCGGCAACCTTGGGCTCCGGGGACACGAGCCTACCATGTGGCACCACCCGGGGACCCGACCCGACCCGGGGTGTTTTCGGCCCCTATGGGGAATCGAACCGGCGACCTCGGGGGCCGGGGTCCTGACATTACCCTGTGGTGCCACCCGGGGACCCGACCCGACCCGGGGTGTTTTCGGCCCCTATGGGGAATCGAACCGGCGACCTCGGGGGCCGGGGGCACGAGCCTACCCTGTGGTGCCACCCGGGGACCGGACCAAACCCGGGGTGTTTTCGGCCCCTATGGGGAATCGAACCGGCGACCTCGGGGGCCAGGGGCACGAGCCTACCCTGTGGCGCCAATGGGGACCCAACGCGACCCGGGGTGTTTTCGGCCCCTATGGGGAATCGAAACGGCGACCTCGGGGGCCGGGGTCCCGACAGTACCCTATGGCGCCACCCATGGACCCGACCCGACCCTGACCTTTTTCGGCCCCTATGGCGAATCGAACCGGCGACCTTGGGGGCCGGGATCCCGACATTTCCCTGTGGCGCCACCCAGGGACCCGAACCGACCAGGGGTGTTTTCGGCCCCTATGGGGAATCAAACCGGCGACCTCGGGGGCCGGGGGCCCGACAGTACCCTGTGGCGCCACCCGGGGACCCGACCCGACCCGGGGTTTTTTTTGCCCCTATGGGGAATCGAACCAGCGACCTCAGGGGCCGGGGCACGAGCCTACCCTGTGGCGCCACCCGGGGACCCGACCCGACCCGGGGTGTTTTCGGCCATTATGGGGAATCGAACCAGCGACCTTCGGGGCCAAGGGAACGGGCCTACCCTGTGGCGCCACCCGGGGACCCGACCCGACCTGGGGTGTTTTCGGCCCCTATGGGGAATCAAACCGGCGACCTCGAGGGCCGGGGTCCCGACATTACCCTGTGGCGCCACCCGAGGACCCGACCCGCCCTGGGGTGTTTTCGGCCCCTATGGCGAATCGAACCGGCGACCTCGGGGGCCAGTGTACCGACATTACCCTGTGGCGCCAGCCGGGGACCCGACCCGACCCGGGGTGTTTTCGGCCCCTATGGGGAATGAAACCGGCAACCTCGGGGGCCGGGGTCCCGACAGTACCCTGTGGCGCCACCCGGGGACCCGACCCGACCCGGGGTGTTTTTAACCCCTATGGGGAATCGAACCAGCGACCTCGGGGGCCGGGGCACGAGCCTACCATGTGGCGCCACCCGGGGACCCGACCCGACCCGGGGTGTTTTCGGCCCCTATGGGGAATCGAACCGGCCACCTTGGGGGCCAGGGGAACGAGCCTACCCTGTGGCGCCACCCAGGGACCAGACCCGACCCGGGGTGTTTTCGGCCCCTATGGAGAATCGAACCGGCAACCTTGGGCTCCGGGGGCACGAGCCTACCATGTGGCACCACCCGGGGACCCGACCCGACCCGGGGTGTTTTCGGCCCCTATGGGAAATCGAACCGGCGACCTCGGGGGCCGGGGTCCCGACATTACCCTGTGGTGCCACCCGGGGACCCGACCCGACCCGGGGTGTTTTCGGCCCCTATGGGGAATCGAACCGGCGACCTCGGCGGCCAGGGCACGAGCCTACCCTGTGGCGCCACCCGGGGACCGGACCAAACCCGGGGTGTTTTCGGCCCCTATGGGGAATCGAACCGGCGACCTCGGGGGCCAGGGGCACGAGCCTACCCTGTGGCGCCACCCGAGGACCCGACCCGACCCGGGGTGTTTTCGGCCCCTATGGGGAATCGAACCGGCGACCTCGGGGGCCGGAAGCACGAGCCTACCCTGTGGAGCCACCCGGGGACCCAACCCGACACGGGGTGTTTTCGGCCCCTATGGGGAATCGAACCAGCGACCTCGGGGGCCAGGGTCCCGACAGTACGCTGTGGTGCCATCCGGGGACCCGACCCGACCCTGGCCTTTTTTTGGCCCCTATGCGGAATCGAACCGGCGACCTCAAGGGCCGGGGTCCCGACATTACCCTGTGGCGCCACCCAGGGACCCGACCCGACCCGGGGTGTTTTCGGCCCCTATGGGGAATCGAACCGGCGACCTCGGGGACCGGGGTCCCGACATTACCCTGTGGCGCCACCTGGGAACCCGACCCGGACAAAGGCCTTTTTCAGGCCCCTCTGGGGAATCGAACCGGCGACCTCGGGGGCCGGGGTCCCGACAGTACCCTATGGCGCCACCCATGGACCCGACCCGACCCTGACCTTTTTCGGCCCCTATGGCGAATCGAACCGGCGACCTTGTGGGCCGGGATCCCGACATTTCCCTGTGGCGCCACCCAGGGACCCGAACCGACCAGGGGTGTTTTCGGCCCCTATGGGGAATCAAACCGGCGACCTCGGGGGCCGGGGGCCCGACAGTACCCTGTGGCGCCACCCGGGGACCCGACCCGACCCGGGGTTTTTTTTTGCCCCTATGGGGAATCGAACCAGCGACCTCAGGGGCCGGGGCACGAGCCTACCCTGTGGCGCCACCCGGGGACCCGACCCGACCCGGGGTGTTTTCGGCCATTATGGGGAATCGAACCAGCGACCTTGGGGGCCAAGGGAACGGGCCTACCCTGTGGCGCCACCCGGGGACCCGACCCGACCTGGGGTGTTTTCGGCCCCTATGGGGAATCGAACCGGCGACCTCGAGGGCCGGGGTCCCGACATTACCCTGTGGCGCCACCCGGGGACCCGACCCGGACAAAGGCCTTTTTCAGGCCCCTCTGGGGAATCGAACCGGCGACCTCGGGGGCCGGGGTCCCGACAGTACCCTGTGGCGCCACCCAGGGACCCGACCCGACCCTGTCCTTTTTCGGCCCCTATGGGGAATCGAACCGGCGACCTCGGGGACCTAAGTCCCGACATTAACCTGTGGCGCCACCCAGGGACCCGACCCGACCCGGGGTGTTTTCGGCCCCTATGGGGAATCGAACCGGCGACCTCGGGGGCCAGTGTACCGACATTACCCTGTGGCGCCACCCAGGGACCCGACCCGACCAGGGGTGTTTTCGGTCCCTATGGGGAATCAAACCGGCGACCTCGGGGGCCGGGGTCCCGAGAGTACCCTGTGGCGCCACCCAGGGACCCGACCCGACCCGGGGTGTTTTTAGCCCCTATGGGGAATCGAACCAGCGACCTTGGGGGCCGGGGCACGAGCCTACCCTGTGGCGCCACCCGGGGACCCGACCCGACCCGGGGTGTTTTCGGCCCCTATGGGGAATCGAACCGGCGACCTTGGGGGCCAGGGGAACGAGCCTACCCTGTGGCGCCACCCAGGGACCAGACCTGACCCGGGGTGTTTTCGGCCCCTATGGGGAATCGAACCGGCAACCTTGGGGGCCGGGGGCACGAGCCTACCCTGTGGCGCCACCCGGGGACCCGACCCGACCCGGGGTTTTTTCGGCCCCTATGGGGAATCGAACCGGCGACCTCGGCGGCCGGGGCATGAGCCTACCCTGTGGCGCCACCCGAGGACCCGACCCGACCCGGGGTGTTTTCGGCCCCTATGGGGAATCGAACCGGCAACCTCGGGGGCCGGGGGCACGAGCCTACCCTGTGGCGCCACCCGGGGACCCGACCCGACCCTGGCCTTTTTTTGGCCCCTATGCGGAATCGAACCGGCGACCTCGAGGGCCGGGGTCCCGACATTACCCTGTGGCGCCACCCAGGGACCCGACCCGATCCGGGGTGTTTTCGGCCCCTATGGGGAATCGAACGGGCGACCTCGGGGACCTGGGTCCCGACATTACCCTGTGGCGCCGCCTGGGGACCCGACCCGGACAAAGGCCTTTTTCAGGCCCCTCTGGGGAATCGAACCGGCGACCTCGGGGGCCGGGATCCCGACAGTACCCTGTGGCGCCACCTAGGGACACGACCCGACCCTGGCCTTTTTCGGCCCCTATGACGAATCGAACCGGCGACCTTGGGGGCCGGGATACCGACATTACCCTGTGGCGCCACCTGGGGACCCGACCCGACCCGGGGTGTTTCCGGCCCCTATGGGGAATCGAACCGGCGACCTCGAGGGCCGGGGTCCCGACATTACCCTGCGGCGCCACCCGGGGACCCGACCCGACCCGGGGTGTTTTCGGCCCCTATGGGGAATCGAACCGGCGACCTCGGGGGCCGGGGGCACGAGCCTAGCCTGTGGCGCAACCCGAGGACCGACCCGACCCGGGGTGTTTTCGGCCCCTATGGGGAATCGAACCGGCAACCTCGGGGGCCGGGGGCCCGACATTACCCTGTGGCGCCACCCGGGGACCCGACCCGACCCGGGGTGTTTTCGGCCCCTATGGGGAATCGAACCAGCGACCTCGGGGGCCAGGATCGCGACATTACCATGTGGCGCCACCCGGGGACCCGACCCGACCCGGGGTGTTTTCGGCCCCTATGGGGAATCGAACCGGCGACCTCAGGGGCCCGGGTCCCGACATTACCCTGTGGCGCCACCCGGGGACCCGACCCGGACAAAGGCCTTTTTCAGGCCCCTCTGGGGAATCGAACCAGCGACCTCGGGGGCTAGGGTCCCGACATTACCCTGTGGCACCACCCGGGGACCCGACCCGACCCGGGGTGTTTTCAGCCCCTATGGGGAATTGAACCGGTGACCTCGAGGGCCGGGGTCCCGACATTACCTTGTGGCGCCACCTGGAGACCAGACCCGACCCGGGGTGTTTTCGGCCCCTATGGGGAATCGAACCGGCGACCTCGGGGGCCAGTGTACGGACATTACCCTGTGGTGCCACCCAGGGACCCGACCCGACCCGGGGTGTTTTCGGCCCCTATGGGGAATCGAACGGGCGACCTCGGGGACCTGGGTCCCGACATTACCCTGTGGAGCCACCTGGGAACCCGACCCGGACAAAGGCCTTTTTCAGGCCCCTCTGGGGAATCGAACCGGCGACCTCGGGGGCCGGGGTCCCGACATTACCCTGTGGCGCCACCCAGGGACCCGACCCGACCCTGTCCTTTTTCGGCCCCTATGGGGAATCGAACCGGCAACCTTGGGGGCCAGGGGAACGAGCCTACCCTGTGGCGCCAATGGGGACCCGACCCGACCCGGGGTGTTTTCAGCCCCTATGGCGAATCGAACCGGCGACCTTGGGGGCCGGGAACCCGACATTACCCTGTGGCGCCACCCAGGGTCCCGAACCGACCAGGGGTGTTTTCGGCCCCTATGGGGAATCAAACCGGCGACCTTGGGGGCCGGGGGCCCGACAGTACCCTGTGGCGCCACCCGGGGACCCGACCCGACCCGGGGTTTTTTTTGCCCCTATGGGGAATCGAACCGGCGACCTCGGGGGCCGGGGTCCCGACATTACCCTGTGGCGCCACCCGGGGACCCGACCCGACCCGGTGTGTTTTCAGCCCCTGTGGTGAATCGAACCGGCGACCTCGGGGGCCGGGGGCACGAGCCTACCCTGTGGCGCCAATGGGGACCCGACCCGACCCGGGGTGTTTTCGGCCCCTATGGGGAATCGAACCGGCAACCTTGGGCTCCGGGGGCACGAGCCTACCATGTGGCACCACCCGGGGACCCGACCCGACCCGGGGTGTTTTCGGCCCCTATGGGAAATCGAACCGGCGACCTCGGGGGCCGGGGTCCCGACATTACCCTGTGGTGCCACCCGGGGACCCGACCCGACCCGGGGTGTTTTCGGCCCCTATGGGGAATCGAACCGGCGACCTCGGCGGCTAGGGCACGAGCCTACCCTGTGGCGCCACCCGGGGACCGGACCAAACCCGGGGTGTTTTCGGCCCCTATGGGGAATCGAACCGGCGACCTCGGGGGCCAGGGGCACGAGCCTACCCTGTGGCGCCACCCGAGGACCCGACCCGACCCGGGGTGTTTTCGGCCCCTATGGGGAATCGAACCGGCGACCTCGGGGGCCGGAAGCACGAGCCTACCCTGTGGAGCCACCCGGGGACCCAACCCGACACGGGGTGTTTTCGGCCCCTATGGGGAATCGAACCAGCGACCTCGGGGGCCAGGGTCCCGACAGTACGCTGTGGTGCCATCCGGGGACCCGACCCGACCCTGGCCTTTTTTTGGCCCCTATGCGGAATCGAACCGGCGACCTCAAGGGCCGGGGTCCCGACATTACCCTGTGGCGCCACCCAGGGACCCGACCCGACCCGGGGTGTTTTCGGCCCCTATGGGGAATCGAACCGGCGACCTCGGGGACCGGGGTCCCGACATTACCCTGTGGCGCCACCTGGGAACCCGACCCGGACAAAGGCCTTTTTCAGGCCCCTCTGGGGAATCGAACCGGCGACCTCGGGGGCCGGGGTCCCGACAGTACCCTATGGCGCCACCCAGGGACCCGACCCGACCCTGACCTTTTTCGGCCCCTATGGCGAATCGAACCGGCGACCTTGTGGGCCGGGATCCCGACATTTCCCTGTGGCGCCACCCAGGGACCCGAACCGACCAGGGGTGTTTTCGGCCCCTATGGGGAATCAAACCGGCGACCTCGGGGGCCGGGGGCCCGACAGTACCCTGTGGCGCCACCCGGGGACCCGACCCGACCCGGGGTTTTTTTTGCCCCTATGGGGAATCGAACCAGCGACCTCAGGGGCCGGGGCACGAGCCTACCCTGTGGCGCCACCCGGGGACCCGACCCGACCCGGGGTGTTTTCGGCCATTATGGGGAATCGAACCAGCGACCTTGGGGGCCAAGGGAACGGGCCTACCCTGTGGCGCCACCCGGGGACCCGACCCGACCTGGGGTGTTTTCGGCCCCTATGGGGAATCGAACCGGCGACCTCGAGGGCCGGGGTCCCGACATTACCCTGTGGCGCCACCCGGGGACCCGACCCGGACAAAGGCCTTTTTCAGGCCCCTCTGGGGAATCGAACCGGCGACCTCAGGGGCCGGGGTCCCGACAGTACCCTGTGGCGCCACCCAGGGACCCGACCCGACCCTGTCCTTTTTCGGCCCCTATGGGGAATCGAACCGGCGACCTCGGGGGCCAGTGTACCGACATTACCCTGTGGCGCCACCCAGGGACCCGACCCGACCAGGGGTGTTTTCGGTCCCTATGGGGAATCAAACCGGCGACCTCGGGGGCCGGGGTCCCGAGAGTACCCTGTGGCGCCACCCAGGGACCCGACCCGACCCGGGGTGTTTTTAGCCCCTCTGGGGAATCGAACCAGCGACCTTGGGGGCCGGGGCACGAGCCTACCCTGTGGCGCCACCCGGGGACCCGACCCGACCCGGGGTGTTTTCGGCCCCTATGGGGAATCGAACCGGCGACCTTGGGGGCCAGGGGAACGAGCCTACCCTGTGGCGCCACCCAGGGACCAGACCCGACCCGGGGTGTTTTCGGCCCCTATGGGGAATCGAACCGGCAACCTTGGGGGCCGGGGGCACGAGCCTACCCTGTGGCGCCACCCGGGGACCCGACCCGACCCGGGGTTTTTTCGGCCCCTATGGGGAATCGAACCGGCGACCTCGGCGGCCGGGGCATGAGCCTACCCTGTGGCGCCACCCGAGGACCCGACCCGACCCGGGGTGTTTTCGGCCCCTATGGGGAATCGAACGGGCGACCTCGGGGACCTGGGTCCCGACATTACCCTGTGGCGCCACCTGGGGACCCGACCCGACCCGGGGTGTTTTCGGCCCCTATGGGGAATCGAACCTGCGACCTCGAGGGCCGGGGTCCCGACATTACCCTGCGGCGCCACCCGGGGTCCCGACCCGACCCGGGGTGTTTTCGGCCCCTATGGGGAATCGAACCGGCGACCTCGGGGGCCGGGGGCACGAGCCTACCCTGTGGCGCCACCCGAGGACCCGACCCGACCCGGGGTGTTTTCGGCCCCTATGGGGAATCGAACCGGCAACCTCGGGGGCCCGGGGCCCGACATTACCCTGTGACGCCACCCGGGGACCCGACCCGACCCGGGGTGTTTTCGGCCCCTATGGGGAATCGAACCGGCGACCTCGGGGGCCAGGGTCCCGACATTACCCTGTGGTGCCACCCGGGGACCCGACCCGACCCGGGGTGTTTTCGGCCCCTATGGGGAATCGAACGGGCGACCTCGGGGACCTAAGTCCCGACATTACCCTGTGGCGCCACCCAGGGACCCGACCCGGACAAGGGACTTTTTCAGGCTCCTCTGGTGAATTGAACCGGCGACCTCGGGGGCCGGGGTCCCGACAGTACCCTGTGGCGCCACCCAGGGACCCGACCCGACCCTGTTCTTTTTCGGCCCCTATGGCGAATCGAACCGGCGACCTTGGGGGCCGGTATCCCGACATTACCCTGTGGCGCCACCCAGGGACCCGACCCGACCCGGGGTGTTTTCGGCCCCTATGGGGAATCGAACCGGCGACCTCGGGGGCCAGTGTACCGACATTACCCTGTGGCGCCACCCGGGGACCCGACCCGACCAGGGGTGTTTTCGGCCCCTATGGGGAATCAAACCTGCGACCTCGGGGGCCGGGGTCCCGACAGTACCCTGTGGCGCCACCCGGGGACCCGACCCAACCCGGGGTGTTTTCGGCCCCTCTGGGGAATCGAACCGGCGACCTCGGCGGCCGGGGCACGAGCCTACCCTGTGGCGCCACCCGGGGACCCGACCCGACCCGGGGTGTTTTCGGCCCCTATGGGGAATCGAACCGGCGACCTTGGGGGCCAGGGGAACGAGCCTACCCTGTGGCGCCACCCAGGGACCAGACCCGACCCGGGGTGTTTTCGGCCCCTATGGGGAATCGAACCGGCAATCTCGGGGGCCAGGGGCATGAGCCTACCCTGTGGCGCCACCCGGGGACCCGACCCGACCCGGGGTGTTTTCGGCCCCTATGGGGAATCGAACCGGCGACCTCGGCGGCCGGGGCACGAGCCTACCCTGTGGCGCCACCCGTGGACCCGACCCGACCTGGGGTGTTTTCGGCCCCTATGGGGAATCGAATCGGCAACCTCGGGGGCCGGGGGCACGAGCCTACCCTGTGGCGCATCCCGGGGACACGACCCGACCCGGGGTGTTTTCGGCCCCTATGGGGAATCGAACCGGCGACCTTGGGGGCCGGGTCACGAGCCTACCCTGTGGCGCCACCCGGGGACCCGACCCGACCCGGGGTGTTTTCGGCCCCTATGGGGAATCGAACCAGCGACCTCCGGGGCCAGGGACCCGACATTACTCTTTGGCGCCACCCGGGGACCCGACCCGACCCTGGCCTTTTTTTCGCCCCTATGCGGAATCGAACCGGCGACCTCGAGGGCCGGGGTCCCGACATTACCCTGTGGCGCCACCCAGGGACCCGACCCGACCCGGGGTGTTTTCGGCCCCTATGGGGAATCGAACGGGCGACCTCGGGGACCTGGGTCCCGACATTACCCTGTGGCGCCACCTGGGGACCCGACCCGGACAAAGGACTTTTTCAGGCCCCTCTGGGGAATCGAACCGGCGACCTCGGGGGCCGGGGTCCCGACAGTACCCTGTGGCGCCACCTAGGGACTCGACCCGACCTTGGCCTTTTTCGGCCCCTATGACGAATCGACCCGGCGACCTTGGGGGCCGGGATACCGACATTACCCTGTGGCGCCACCTGGGGACCCGACCCGACCCGGGGTGTTTTCGGCCCCTATGGGGAATCGAACCTGCGACCTCGAGGGCCGGGGTCCCGACATTACCCTGCGGCGCCACCCGGGGACCCGACCCGACCCGGGGTGTTTTCGGCCCCTATGGGGAATCGAACCGGCGACCTCGGGGGCCGGGGGCACGAGCCTACCCTGTGGCGCCACCCGAGGACCCGACCCGACCCGGGGTGTTTTCGGCCCCTATGGGGAATCGAACCGGCAACCTCGGGGGCCCGGGGCCCGACATTACCCTGTGACGCCACCCGGGGACCCGACCCGACCCGGGGTGTTTTCGGCCCCTATGGGGAATCGAACCGGCGACCTCGGGGGCCAGGGTCCCGACATTACCCTGTGGTGCCACCCGGGGACCCGACCCGACCCGGGGTGTTTTCGGCCCCTATGGGGAATCGAACGGGCGACCTCGGGGACCTAAGTCCCGACATTACCCTGTGGCGCCACCCAGGGACCCGACCCGGACAAGGGACTTTTTCAGGCTCCTCTGGTGAATTGAACCGGCGACCTCGGGGGCCGGGGTCCCGACAGTACCCTGTGGCGCCACCCAGGGACCCGACCCGACCCTGTTCTTTTTCGGCCCCTATGGCGAATCGAACCGGCGACCTTGGGGGCCGGTATCCCGACATTACCCTGTGGCGCCACCCAGGGACCCGACCCGACCCGGGGTGTTTTCGGCCCCTATGGGGAATCGAACCGGCGACCTCGGGGGCCAGTGTACCGACATTACCCTGTGGCGCCACCCGGGGACCCGACCCGACCAGGGGTGTTTTCGGCCCCTATGGGGAATCAAACCGGCGACCTCGGGGGCCGGGGTCCCGACAGTACCCTGTGGCGCCACCCAGGGACCCGACCCAACCCGGGGTGTTTTCGGCCCCTCTGGGGAATCGAACCGGCGACCTCGGCGGCCGGGGCACGAGCCTACCCTGTGGCGCCACCCGGGGACCCGACCCGACCCGGGGTGTTTTCGGCCCCTATGGGGAATCGAACCGGCAACCTCGGGGGCCGGGGGCATGAGCCTACCCTGTGGCGCATCCCGTGGACCCGACCCGACCCGGGGTGTTTTCGGCCCCTATGGGGAATCGAACCGGCGACCTCGGGGGCCGGGTCACGAGTCTACCCTGTGGCGCCACCCGGGGACCCGACCCGACCCGGGGTGTTTTCGGCCCCTATGGGGAATCGAACCTGCGACCTCCGGGGCCAGGGACCCGACATTACTCTTTGGCGCCACCCGGGGACCCGACCCGACCCTGGCCTTTTTTTGGCCCCTATGCGGAATCGAACCGGCGACCTCGAGGGCCGGGGTCCCGACATTACCCTGTGGCGCCACCCAGGGACCCGACCCGATCCGGGGTGTTTTCGGCCCCTATGGGGAATCGAACCGGCGACCTCGGGGACCTGGGTCCCGACATTACCCTGTGGCGCCACCTGGGGACCCGACCCGGACAAAGGACTTTTTCAGGCCCCTCTGGGGAATCGAACCGGCGACCTCGGGGGCCGGGGTCCCGACAGTACCCTGTGGCGCCACCTAGGGACTCGACCCGACCCTGGCCTTTTTCGGCCCCTATGACGAATCGACCCGGCGACCTTGGGGGCCGGGATACCGACATTACCCTGTGGCGCCACCCGAGGACCCGACCCGACCCGGGGTGTTTTCGGCCCCTATGGGGAATCGAACCGGCAACCTCGGGGGCCCGGGGCCCGACATTACCCTGTGACGCCACCCGGGGACCCGACCCGACCCGGGGTGTTTTCGGCCCCTATGGGGAATCGAACCGGCGACCTCGGGGGCCAGGGTCCCGACATTACCCTGTGGTGCCACCCGGGGACCCGACCCGACCCGGGGTGTTTTCGGCCCCTATGGGGAATCGAACGGGCGACCTCGGGGACCTAAGTCCCGACATTACCCTGTGGCGCCACCCAGGGACCCGACCCGGACAAGGGACTTTTTCAGGCTCCTCTGGTGAATTGAACCGGCGACCTCGGGGGCCGGGGTCCCGACAGTACCCTGTGGCGCCACCCAGGGACCCGACCCGACCCTGTTCTTTTTCGGCCCCTATGGCGAATCGAACCGGCGACCTTGGGGGCCGGTATCCCGACATTACCCTGTGGCGCCACCCAGGGACCCGACCCGACCCGGGGTGTTTTCGGCCCCTATGGGGAATCGAACCGGCGACCTCGGGGGCCAGTGTACCGACATTACCCTGTGGCGCCACCCGGGGACCCGACCCGACCAGGGGTGTTTTCGGCCCCTATGGGGAATCAAACCGGCGACCTCGGGGGCCGGGGTCCCGACAGTACCCTGTGGCGCCACCCGGGGACCCGACCCAACCCGGGGTGTTTTCGGCCCCTCTGGGGAATCGAACCGGCGACCTCGGCGGCCGGGGCACGAGCCTACCCTGTGGCGCCACCCGGGGACCCGACCCGACCCGGGGTGTTTTCGGCCCCTATGGGGAATCGAACCGGCAACCTCGGGGGCCGGGGGCATGAGCCTACCCTGTGGCGCATCCCGTGGACCCGACCCGACCCGGGGTGTTTTCGGCCCCTATGGGGAATCGAACCGGCGACCTCGGGGGCCGGGTCACGAGTCTACCCTGTGGCGCCACCCGGGGACCCGACCCGACCCGGGGTGTTTTCGGCCCCTATGGGGAATCGAACCTGCGACCTCCGGGGCCAGGGACCCGACATTACTCTTTGGCGCCACCCGGGGACCCGACCCGACCCTGGCCTTTTTTTGGCCCCTATGCGGAATCGAACCGGCGACCTCGAGGGCCGGGGTCCCGACATTACCCTGTGGCGCCACCCAGGGACCCGACCCGATCCGGGGTGTTTTCGGCCCCTATGGGGAATCGAACCGGCGACCTCGGGGACCTGGGTCCCGACATTACCCTGTGGCGCCACCTGGGGACCCGACCCGGACAAAGGACTTTTTCAGGCCCCTCTGGGGAATCGAACCGGCGACCTCGGGGGCCGGGGTCCCGACAGTACCCTGTGGCGCCACCTAGGGACTCGACCCGACCCTGGCCTTTTTCTGCCCCTATGACGAATCGACCCGGCGACCTTGGGGGCCGGGATACCGACATTACCCTGTGGCGCCACCCGAGGACCCGACCCGACCCGGGGTGTTTTCGGCCCCTATGGGGAATCGAACCGGCAACCTCGGGGGCCCGGGGCCCGACATTACCCTGTGACGCCACCCGGGGACCCGACCCGACCCGGGGTGTTTTCGGCCCCTATGGGGAATCGAACCGGCGACCTCGGGGGCCAGGGTCCCGACATTACCCTGTGGTGCCACCCGGGGACCCGACCCGACCCGGGGTGTTTTCGGCCCCTATGGGGAATCGAACGGGCGACCTCGGGGACCTAAGTCCCGACATTACCCTGTGGCGCCACCCAGGGACCCGACCCGGACAAGGGACTTTTTCAGGCTCCTCTGGTGAATTGAACCGGCGACCTCGGGGGCCGGGGTCCCGACAGTACCCTGTGGCGCCACCCAGGGACCCGACCCGACCCTGTTCTTTTTCGGCCCCTATGGCGAATCGAACCGGCGACCTTGGGGGCCGGTATCCCGACATTACCCTGTGGCGCCACCCAGGGACCCGACCCGACCCGGGGTGTTTTCGGCCCCTATGGGGAATCGAACCGGCGACCTCGGGGGCCGGGGTCCCGACAGTACCCTGTGGCGCCACCCGGGGACCCGACCCGACCAGGGGTGTTTTCGGCCCCTATGGGGAATCAAACCGGCGACCTCGGGGGCCGGGGTCCCGACAGTACCCTGTGGCGCCACCCGGGGACCCGACCCAACCCGGGGTGTTTTCGGCCCCTCTGGGGAATCGAACCGGCGACCTCGGCGGCCGGGGCACGAGCCTACCCTGTGGCGCCACCCGGGGACCCGACCCGACCCGGGGTGTTTTCGGCCCCTATGGGGAATTGAACCAGCGACCTTGGGGGCCAGGGGAACGAGCCTACCCTGTGGCGCCACCCAGGGACCAGACCCGACCCGGGGTGTTTTCGGCCCCTATGGGGAATCGAACCGGCAACCTCGGGGGCCGGGGGCACGAGCCTACCCTGTGGCGCCACCCGGGGACCCGACCCGACCCGGGGTGTTTTCGGCCCCTATGGGGAATCGAACCGGCGACCTCGGCGACCGGGGCACGAGCCTACCCTGTGGCGCCACCCGTGGACCCGACCCGACCTGGGGTGTTTTCGGCCCCTATGGGGAATCGAACCGGCAACCTCGGGGGCCGGGGGCATGAGCCTACCCTGTGGCGCATCCCGTGGACCCGACCCGACCCGGGGTGTTTTCGGCCCCTATGGGGAATCGAACCGGCGACCTCGGGGGCCGGGTCACGAGTCTACCCTGTGGCGCCATCCGGGGACCCGACCCGACCCGGGGTGTTTTCGGCCCCTATGGGGAATCGAACCTGCGACCTCCGGGGCCAGGGACCCGACATTACTCTTTGGCGCCACCCGGGGACCCGACCCGACCCTGGCCTTTTTTTGGCCCCTATGCGGAATCGAACCGGCGACCTCGAGGGCCGGGGTCCCGACATTACCCTGTGGCGCCACCCGGGGACCCGACCCGACCCGGGGTGTTTTCGGCCCCTATGGGGAATCGAACCGGCGACCTCGGGGACCTGGGTCCCGACATTACCCTGTGGCGCCACCTGGGGACCCGACCCGGACAAAGGACTTTTTCAGGCCCCTCTGGGGAATCGAACCGGCGACCTCGGGGGGCCGGGGTCCCGACAGTACCCTGTGGCGCCACCTAGGGACTCGACCCGACCCTGGCCTTTTTCGGCCCCTATGACGAATCGACCCGGCGACCTTGGGGGCCGGGATACCGACATTACCCTGTGGCGCCACCTGGGGACCCGACCCGACCCGGGGTGTTTTCGGCCCCTATGGGGAATCGAACCTGCGACCTAGAGGGCCGGGGTCCCGACATTACCCTGCGGCGCCACCCGGGGACCCGACCCGACCCGGGGTGTTTTCGGCCCCTATGGGGAATCGAACCGGCGACCTCGGGGGCCGGGGGCACGAGCCTACCCTGTGGCGCCACCCGAGGACCCGACCCGACCCGGGGTGTTTTCGGCCCCTATGGGGAATCGAACCGGCAACCTCGGGGGCCGGGGGGCCCGACATTACCCTGTGACGCCACCCGGGGACCCGACCCGACCCGGGGTGTTTTCGGCCCCTATGGGGAATCGAACCGGCGACCTCGGGGGCCAGGGTCCCGACATTACCCTGTGGCGCCACCCGGGGACCCGACCCGACCCGGGGTGTTTTCGGCCCCTATGGGGAATCGAACCCGTGACCTCAGGGGCCCGGGTCCCGACATTACCCTGTGGCGCCACCCGGGGACCCGACCCGGACAAAGGCCTTTTTCAGGCCCCTCTGGGGAATCGAACCAGCGACCTCGAGGGCTAGGTTCCCGACATTACCCTGTGGCACCACCCGGCGACCCGACCATACCCGGGGTGTTTTCGGCCCCTATGGGGAATCGAACCGGCAACCTCGGGGGCCAGGGGCACGAGCCTACCCTGTGGCGCCACCCGGGGACCCGACCCGACCCGGGGTGTTTTCGGCCCCTATGGGGAATCGAACCGGCGACCTCGGGGGCCGGGGGCACGAGCCTACCCTGTGGCGCCACCCGGGGACCCGACCCGACCCGGGGTGTTTTCGGCCCCTATGGGGAATCGAACCGGCAACCTCGGGGGCCAGGGGCATGAGCCTACCCTGTGGCGCCACCTGGGGACCCGACCGAACCCGGGGTGTTTTCGGCCCCTATGGGGAATCGAACGGGCGACCTCGGGGCCCCGGGGTACCTACATTACCCTGTGGCGCAACCCGGGGACCCGACCCGACCCGGGGTGTTTTCAGCCCCTATGGGGAATTGAACCAGCGACCTCGGGGGCCAGGGTCCCGACATTACCCTGTGGCGCCACCCGGGGACCCAACCTGACCCGGGGTGTTTTCGGCCCCTATGGGGAATCGAACGGGCGACCTCGGGGACCTAAGTCCCGACATTACCCTGTGGCGCCACCCGGGGACCCGACCCGGACAAAGGCCTTTTTCAGGCCCCTCTGGGGAATCGAACCGGCGACCTCGAGGGCCGGGGTCCCGACATTACCCTGTGGCGCCACCCGGGCACCCGACCCGACCCGGTGTGTTTTCGGCGCCTGTGGTGAATCGAACCGGCGACCTCGGGGGCCGGGGGCACGAGCCTACCCTGCGGCGCCACCCGGGGACCCGACCCGACCCGGGGTGTTTTCGGCCCCTATGGGGAATCGAACCGGCAACCTCGGGGGCCGGGGGCACGAGCCTACCCTGTGGCGCCACCCGGGGACCCGACCCGACCCGGGGTGTTTTCGGCCCCTATGGGGAATCGAACCGGCAACCTCGGGGGCCGGGGGCATGAGCCTACCCTGTGGCGCCACCTGGGGACCCGACCCAACCCGGGGTGTTTTCGGCCCCTATGGGGAATCGAACGGGCGACCTCGGGGCCCCGGGGTCCCTACATTACCCTGTGGCGCCACCCGGGGACCCGACCCAACCCGGGGTGTTTTCGGCCCCTATGGGGAATCGAACCTGCGACCTCGGTGGCCAGGGGCCCGACATTACCCTGTGGTGCCACCCGGGGACCCGACCCGACCCGGGGTGTTTTTGGCCCCTATGGGGAATCGAACCGGCGACCTCGGGGGCCGGGGGCCCGACATTACCCTGTGACGCCACCCGGGGACCCGACCCGACCCGGGGTGTTTTCGGCCCCTATGGGGAATCGAACCGGCGACCTCGGGGGCCAGGGTCCCGACATTACCCTGTGGCGCCACCCGGGGACCCGACCCGACCCGGGGTGTTTTCGGCCCCTATGGGGAATCGAACCGGTGACCTCAGGGGCCCGGGTCCCGACATTACCCTGTGGCGCCACCCGGGGACCCGACCCGGACAAAGGCCTTTTTCAGGCCCCTCTGGGGAATCGAACCAGCGACCTCGAGGGCTAGGTTCCCGACATTACCCTGTGGCACCACCCGGCGACCCGACCATACCCGGGGTGTTTTCGGCCCCTATGGGGAATCGAACCGGCAACCTCGGGGGCCAGGGGCACGAGCCTACCCTGTGGCGCCACCCGGGGACCCGACCCGACCCGGGGTGTTTTCGGCCCCTATGGGGAATCGAACCGGCGACCTCGGGGGCCGGGGGCACGAGCCTACCCTGTGGCGCCACCCGGGGACCCGACCCGACCCGGGGTGTTTTCGGCCCCTATGGGGAATCGAACCGGCAACCTCGGGGGCCAGGGGCATGAGCCTACCCTGTGGCGCCACCTGGGGACCCGACCGAACCCGGGGTGTTTTCGGCCCCTATGGGGAATCGAACGGGCGACCTCGGGGCCCCGGGGTACCTACATTACCCTGTGGCGCAACCCGGGGACCCGACCCGACCCGGGGTGTTTTCAGCCCCTATGGGGAATTGAACCAGCGACCTCGGGGGCCAGGGTCCCGACATTACCCTGTGGCGCCACCCGGGGACCCAACCTGACCCGGGGTGTTTTCGGCCCCTATGGGGAATCGAACGGGCGACCTCGGGGACCTAAGTCCCGACATTACCCTGTGGCGCCACCCGGGGACCCGACCCGGACAAAGGCCTTTTTCAGGCCCCTCTGGGGAATCGAACCGGCGACCTCGAGGGCCGGGGTCCCGACATTACCCTGTGGCGCCACCCGGGCACCCGACCCGACCCGGTGTGTTTTCGGCGCCTGTGGTGAATCGAACCGGCGACCTCGGGGGCCGGGGGCACGAGCCTACCCTGCGGCGCCACCCGGGGACCCGACCCGACCCGGGGTGTTTTCGGCCCCTATGGGGAATCGAACCGGCAACCTCGGGGGCCGGGGGCACGAGCCTACCCTGTGGCGCCACCCGGGGACCCGACCCGACCCGGGGTGTTTTCGGCCCCTATGGGGAATCGAACCGGCAACCTCGGGGGCCGGGGGCATGAGCCTACCCTGTGGCGCCACCTGGGGACCCGACCCAACCCGGGGTGTTTTCGGCCCCTATGGGGAATCGAACGGGCGACCTCGGGGCCCCGGGGTCCCTACATTACCCTGTGGCGCCACCCGGGGACCCGACCCAACCCGGGGTGTTTTCGGCCCCTATGGGGAATCGAACCTGCGACCTCGGTGGCCAGGGGCCCGACATTACCCTGTGGTGCCACCCGGGGACCCGACCCGACCCGGGGTGTTTTTGGCCCCTATGGGGAATCGAACCGGCGACCTCGGGGGCCGGGGGCACGAGCCTACCCTGTGGCGCCACCCGAGGACCCGACCCGACCCGGGGTGTTTTCGGCCCCTATGGGGAATCGAACCAGCGACCTCGGGGGCCAGGGGCACGAGCCTACCCTGTGGCGCCACCCAGGGACCCGACCCGACCCTGGCCTATATTTGGCCCCTATGCGGAATAGAACCGGCGACCTCGAGGGCCGGGGTCCCGACAGTACCCTGTGGCGCCACCCGGGGACCCGACCTGACCCGGGGTGTTTTCGGCCCCTATGGGGAATCGAACGGGCGACCTCGGGGACCTAAGTCCCGACATTACCCTGTGGCGCCACCCGGGGACCCGACCCGGACAAAGGACTTTTTCAGGCCCCTCTGGGGAATCGAACCGGCGACCTCGGGGGCCGGGGTCCCGACAGTACCCTGTGGCGCCACCCAGGGACCCGACCCGACCCTGTCCTTTTTCGGCCCCTATGGCGAATCGAACTGGCGACCTTGAGGGCCGGTATCCCGACATTACCCTGTGGCGCCACCCGGGGACCCGACCCGACCCGGGGTGTTTTCGGCCCCTATGGGGAATCGAACCAGCGACCTTGGGGGCCAAGGGAACGAGCCTACCCTGTGGCGCCACCCGGGGACCCGACCCGACCCGGGGTGTTTTCGGCCCCTATGGGGAATCGAACCGGCGACCTCGAGGGCCGGGGTCCCGACATTACCCTGTGGCGCCACCCGGGGACCCGACCCGACCCGGGGTGTTTTCGGCCCCTGTGGTGAATCGAACCGGCGACCTCGGGGGCCGGGGGCATGAGCCTACCCTGTGGCGCCACCCGGGGACCCGACCCGACCCGGGGTGTTTTCGGCCCCTATGGGGAATCGAACGGGCGACTTCGGGGACCTAAGTCCCGACATTATCCTCTAGCGCCACCCGGGGACCCGACCCGGACAAAGGTCTTTTTCAGGCCCCTCTGGGGAATCGAACCGGCGACCTCGGGGGCCGGGGTCCCGACAGTACCCTGTGGCGCCACCCAGGGACCCGACCCGTCCCTGTCCTTTTTCGGCCCCTATGGGGAATCGAACCGGCGACCTCGGGGGCCGGGGTCCGGACATTACCCTGTGGCGCCACCCGGGGACCCGACCCGACCCGGGGTGTTTTCGGCCCCTATGGGGAATCGAACCGGCAACCTTGGGGACCGGTGGCACGAGCCTACCCTGTGGTGCCACCCGGGGACCCGACCCGACCCGGGGTGTTTTCGGCCCCTATGGGGAATCGAACCTGCGACCTCGGGGGCCGGGGGCCCGACATTACCCTGTGGTGCCACCCGGGGACCCGACCCGACCCGGGGTTTTTTTTGCCCCTATGGGGAATCGAACCAGCGACCTCGGGGGCCGGGGCACGAGTCTACCCTGTGGCGCCACCTGGGGACCCAACCCGACCCGGGGTGTTTTCGGCCCCTATGGGGAATCGAACCGGCGACCTTGGGGCCAGGGGAACGAGCCTACCCTGTGGTGCCACCCAGGGACCAGACCCGACCCGGGGTGTTTTCGGCCCCTATGGGGAATCGAACCGGCGACCTCCGGGGCCGGGGTCCCGACAGTACCCTGTGGCGCCACCCAGGGACCCGACCCGACCCTGTCATTTTTCGGCCCCTATGGCGAATCGAACCGGCGACCTTGGGGGCCGGGATACCGACATTACTCTGTGGCGCCACCCGGGGACCCGACCCGACCCGGGGTGTTTTCGGTCCCTATAGGGAATCGAACCTGCGACCTCGGGGGCCGGGGGCCCGACAGTACCCTGTGGTGCCACCCGGGGACCCGACCCGACCCGGGGTGTTTTCGGCCCCTATGGGGAATCGAACCGGCGACCTCAGGGGCCCGGGTCCCGACATTACCCTGTGGCGCCACCCGGGGACCCGACCCGGACAAAGGCCTTTTTCAGGCCCCTCTGGGGAATCGAACCAGCGACTTCGGGGGCTAGGGTCCCGACATTACCCTGTGGCACCACCCGGGGACCCGGCCCGACCCGGGGTGTTTTCGGCCCCTATGGGGAATTGAACCGGTGACCTCGAGGGCCGGGGTCCCGACATTACCCTGTGGCGCCACCTGGAGACCAGACCCGACCCGGGGTGTTTTCGGCCCCTATGGGGAATCGAACCAGCGACCTCGGGGGCCAGGGGAACGAGCCTACCCTGTGGCGCCACCTGGGGACCCGACCCGACATGGGGTGTTTTCGGCCCCTATGGGGAATCGAACCGGTGACCTTGGGGGCCGAGGGAACGAGCCTACCCTGTGGTGCCACCCGGGGACACGACCAAAACCGGGGTGTTTTCGGCCCGTATGGGGAATCAAACCGGCGACCTCGGGGGCCGGGGTCCCGACAGTACCCTGTGGCGCCACCCGGGGACCCGACCCGACCCGGGGTGTTTTTATCCCCTATGGGGAATCGAACCAGCGACCTCGGGGGCCGGGGCACGATCCTACCCTGTGGCACCACCCGGGGACCCGACCCGACCCGGGGTGTTTTCGGCCCCTATGGGGAATCGAACCGGCAACCTTGAGGGCCAGGGGAACGAGCCTACCCTGTGGCGCCACCCAGGGACCAGACCCGACCCGGGGTGTTTTCGGCCCCTATGGGGAATCGAACCGGCGACCTCGGGGGCCGGGGGCACGAGCCTACCCTGTGGCGCCACCCGGGGACCCGAACCGACCAGGGGTGTTTTCGGCCCCTATGGGGAATCGAACCTGCGACCTCGGGGGCCGGGGTCCCGACATTACCATGTGGTGCCACCCGGGGACCCGACCCGACCCGGGGTGTTTTCGGCCCCTATGGGGAATCGAACCGGCGACCTAGGCGGCCGGGGCACGAGCCTACCCTGTGGCGCCACCCGGGGACCCGACCCAACCCGGGGTGTTTTCGGCCCCTATGGGGAATCGAACCGGCGACCTTGGGGGCCGGGGTCCCGACATTACCCTGTGGCGCCACCCGGGGACCCGACCCGACCCGGGGTGTTTTCGGCCCCTATGGGGAATCGAACCGGCAACCTCGGGGGCCGGGGGCACGAGCCTACCCTGTGGCGCCAGCCGGGGACCCGACCCGACCCGGGGTGTTTTCGGCCCCTATGGGGAATCAAACCGGCAACCTTCGGGGCCGGGGGCACGAGCCTACCCAGTGGCGCCACCCGGGGACCCGACCCGACCCGGGGTGTTTTCGGCCCCTATGGGGAATCGAACTGGCAACCTCGGGGGCCGGGGGCCCGACATTACCCTGTGGCGCCACCCAGGGACCCGACCCGACCCAGTGTGTTTTCGGCCCCTATGGGGAATCGAACCAGCGTCCTCGGGGGCGAGGGTCCCGACATTACCCTGTGGCGCCACCCGGTGACCCGACCCGACCCTGGACTTTTTTCGGCCCCTATGGGGAATCGAACCGGCGACCTCGAGGGCCGGGGTCCCGACATCACCCTGTGGCGCCACCCGGGGACCCGACCCGACCCGGGGTGTTTTCGGCCCCTATGGGGAATTGAACGGGCGACTTCGGGGACCTAAGTCCCGACATTATCCTCTAGTGCCACCCGGGGAACCGACCCGGACAAAGGCCTTTTTCAGGCCCCTCTGGGGAATCGAACCGGCGACCTCGGGGGCCGGGGTCCCGACAGTACCCTGTGGCGCCACCCAGGGACCCGACCCGACCCTGTCCTTTTTCGGCAACTATGGCGAATCGAACGGGCGACTTCGGAGACCTAAGTCCCGACATTATCCTCTAGCGCCACCCGGGAACCCGACCCGGACAAAGGCCTTTTTCAGGCCCCTCTGGGGAATCGAACCGGCGACCTCGGGGGCCGGGGACCCGACAGTACCCTGTGGCGCCACCCGGGGACCCGACCCGGACAAAGGCCTTTTTCAGGCCCCTATGGGGAATCGAACGGGCGACCTCGGGGGCCGGGGTCCCGACATTACCCTGTGGCGCCACCCGGGGTCCCGACCCGGACAAAGGCCTTTTTCAGGCCCCTATGGGGAATCGAACGGGCGACCTCGGGGGCCGGGGTCCCGACAGTACCCTGTGGCGCCACCCGGGGACCCGACCCGGACAAAGGCCTTTTTCAGGCCCCTATGGGGAATCGAACGGGCGACCTCGGGGGCCGGGGTCCCGACATTAAACTGTGTAGCCACCCGGGGACCCGACCCGACCCTGTCCTTTTTCGGACCCTATGGGGAATTGAACCGGCAACCCTGGGGGCCGGGGGCACGAGCCTACCCTGTGGCACCACCCAGGGACCCGACCCGACCCGGGGTGTTTTCGGCCCCTATGGGGAATCGAACCTGCGACCTCGAGGGCCCGGGTCCCGACATTACCCTGTGGCGCCACCCGGGGACCCGACCCGACCCGGGGTGTTTTCGGTCCCTATGGGGAATCGAACCTGCGACCTAGGGGGCCAGGGTCCCGACATTACCCTGTGGCGCCACCCGGGGACCCAACCCGACCCTGGCCTTTTTTTGGCCCCTATGGGGAATCGAACCAGCGACCTCCGGGGCCGGGGTTCCGACATTACCCTGTGGCGCCACCCGGGGACCCGACCCGACCCTGTCCTTTTTCGGCCCCTATGGGGAATCGAACCGGCAACCTCGGGGGCCGGGGGCACGAGCCTACCCTGTGGCACCACCCGGGGACCCGACCCGACCCGGGGTGTTTTCGGCCCCTATGGGGAATCGAACCTGCGACCTCGGGGGCCGGTGCCACGAGCCTACCCTGTGGCGCCACCCGGGGACCCGAACCGACCCGGGGTGTTTTCGGCCCCTATGGGGAATCGAACCTGCGACCTCGGGGGCCGGGGGCCCGACAGTACCCTGTGGCGCCACCCGGGGACCCGACCCGACCCGGGGTGTTTTCGGCCCCTATGGGGAATCGAACCAGCGACCTCGGGGGCCGGGGTTCCGACATTACCCTGTGGCGCCACCCGGGGACCCGACCCGACCCTGTCCTTTTTCGGACCCTATGGGGAATCGAACCGGCAACCCTGGGGGCCGGGGGCACGAGCCTACCCTGTGGCGCCACCCGGGGACCCGACCCGACCCGAGGTGTTTTCGGCCCCTATGGGGAATCGAACCGGCGACCTCGGGGGCCGGGGGTTAGACATTACCCTGTGGTGCCACCCGGGGACCCGACCCGACCCGGGGTGTTTTTGGCCCCTATGGGGAATCGAACCGGCGACCTCGGGGGCCGGGGCCACGAGCCTACCCTGTGGCGCCACCCGGGTACCCGACCCGACCCAGTGTGTTTTCGGCCCCTATGGGGAATCGAACCGGCGACCTCGGGGGCCAGGGTCCCGACATTACCCTGTGGCGCCACCTGGGGACCCGACCCGGACAAAGGCCTTTTTCAGGCCCCTCTGGGGATTCGAACCGGCGACCTCGGGGGCCGGGATCCCGACAGTACCCTGTGGCGCCACCCAGGGACCCGACCCGACCCGGGGTGTTTTTGGCCCCTATGGGGAATCGAACCGGTGACCTCGGGGACCGGGGTCCCGACATTACCCTGTGGAGCCACCCGGGGACCCGACCCGACCCGGGGTGTTTTCGGCCCCTATGGGGAATCGAACCGGCGACGTCGGGGGCCAGGGGCATGACATTACCCTGTGGCGCCACCCGGGGACCCGACCCGGACAAGGGCCTTTTTCACCCCTATGGGGAATCGAACCGGCGACCTCGGGGGCCGGGGTCCCGACATTACCCTGTGGTGCCACCCGGGGACCCGACCCGACCCGGGGTGTTTTCGGCCCCTATGGGGAATCGAACCGGCAACCTCGGGGACCTAAGTCCCGACATTAACCTCTAGCGCCACCCGGGGACCCGACCCGGACAAAGGCCTTTTTCAGGCCCCTATGGGGAATCGAACCAGCGACCTTGGGGGCCAGGGGAACGAGCCTACCCTGTGGCGCCACCCAGGGACCAGACCCGACACGGGGAGTTTTCGGCCCCTATGGGGAATCGAACCGGCGACCTCGGGTGCCGGGGGCACGAGCCTACCCTGTGGTGCCACCCGGGGACCCGACCCGACCCGGGGTGTTTTCGGCCCCTATGGGGAATCGAACCGGCGACCTCGGGGGCCGGGGGCACGAGCCTACCCTGTGGTGCCACCCGGGGACCCGACCCGACCCGGGGTGTTTTCGGCCCCTATGGGGAATCGAACCGGCGACCTCGGGGGCCAGGCTCCCGACATTACCCTGTGGCGCCACCCGGGGACCCGACCCGACCCGGGGTGTTTTCGGCCACTATGGGGAATCGAACCGGCGACCTCGGGGGCCAGGGGCATGACATTACCCTGTGGCGCCACCCGGGGACCCGACCCGGACAAGGGCCTTTTTCACCCCTATGGGGAATCGAACCGGCGACCTCGGGGGCCGGGGTCCCGACATTACCCTGTGGTGCCACCGGGGGACCCGACCCGACCCGGGGTGTTTTCGGCCCCTATGGGGAATCGAACCGGCAACCTCGGGGACCTAAGTCCCGACATTAACCTCTAGCGCCACCCGGGGACCCGACCCGGACAAAGGCCTTTTTCAGGCCCCTATGGGGAATCGAACCAGCGACCTTGGGGGCCAGGGGAACGAGCCTACCCTGTGGCGCCACCCAGGGACCAGACCCGACCCGGGGAGTTTTCGGCCCCTATGGGGAATCGAACCGGCGACCTCGGGGGCCGGGGGCACGAGCCTACCCTGTGGCGCCACCCGGGGACCCGACCCGACCCGGGGTGTTTTCGGCCCCTATGGGGAATCGAACCGGCGACCTCGGGGGCCGGGGGCACGAGCCTACCCTGTGGTGCCACCCGGGGACCCGACCCGACCCGGGGTGTTTTCGGCCCCTATGGGGAATCGAACCGGCGACCTCGGGGGCCGGGGGCACGAGCCTACCCTGTGGTGCCACCCGGGGACCCGACCCGACCCGGGGTGTTTTCGGCCCCTATGGGGAATCGAACCGGCGACCTCGGGGGCCGGGGGCACGAGCCTACCCCGTGGCGCCACCCGGGGACCCGACCCGACCCGGGGTGTTTTCGGCCCCTATGGGGAATCGAACCAGCGACCTCGGGGGCCAGGCTCCCGACATTACCCTGTGGCGCCACCCGGGGACCCGACCCGACCCTGGCCTTTTTCGGACCCTATGGGGAATCGAACCGGCAACCCTGGGGGCCGGGGTCACGAGCCTACCCTGTGGCGCCACCCGGGGACCCGACCCGACCCGGGGTGTTTTCGGCCCCTATGGGGAATCGAACCTGCGACCTCGAGGGCCGGGGTCCCGACATTACCCTGTGGCGCCACCCGGGGACCCGACCCGACCCGGGGTGTTTTCGGTCCCTATGGGGAATCGAACCTGCGACCTCGGGGGCCGGGGTCCCGACAGTACCCTGTGGCGCCACCCGGGGACCCGACCTGACCCGGGGTGTTTTCGGCCCCTATGGGGAATCAAACCGGCGACCTCGGGGGCCGGGGTCCCGACATTACCCTGTGGCGCCACCCGGGGACCCGACCCGACCCGGGGTGTTTTCGGCCCCTATGGGGAATCGAACCGGCGACCTCGGGGGCCGGGGGCACGAGCCTTCCCAGTGGCGCCACCCAAGGACCCTACCCGACCCGGGGTGTTTTCGGCCCCTATGAGGAATCGAACCGGCAACCTCGGGTTCCGGGGGCCCGACATTACCCTGTGGCGCCATCCGGGGACCCAACCCGACCCGGGGTGTTTTCGGCCCCTATGGGGAATCGAACCGGCAACCTCGGGGACCTAAGTCCCGACATTAACCTCTAGCGCCACCCGGGGACCTGACCTGGACAAAGGCCTTTTTCAGGCCCATATGGGGAATCGAACCGGCGACCTTGGGGGCCAGGGGAACGAGCCTACCCTGTGGCGTCACCCAGGGACCAGACCTGACCCGGGGAGTTTTCGGCCCCTATGGGGAATCGAACCGGCGACCTCGGGGGCCGGTGCCACGAGCCTACCCTGTGGCGCCACCCGGGGACCCGACCCGACCCGGGGTGTTTTCGGCCCCTATGGGGAATCGAACCTGCGACCTCGGGGGCCGGGGGCCCGACATTACCCTGTGGTGCCACCCGGGGACCCGACCCGACCCGGGGTGTTTTCGGCCCATATGGGGAATCGAACCGGCGACCTCGGGGGCCGGGGGCACGAGCCTACCCTGTGGCACCACCCGGGGACCCGACCCGACCCGGGGTGTTTTCGGCCCCTATGGGGAATCGAACCTGCGACCTCGGGGACCTAAGTCCCGACATTACCCTGTGGCGCCACCTGGGGACCCGACCCGGACAAAGGCCTTTTTCAGGCCCCTCTGGGGATTCGAACCGGCGACCTCGGGGGCCGGGGTCCCGACAGTACCCTGTGGCGCCACCCAGGGACCCGACCCGTCCCGGGGTGTTTTCGGCCCCTATGGGGAATCGAACCGGCGACCTCGGGGGCCAGGGGCATGACATTACCCTGTGGCGCCACCCGGGGACCCGACCCGGACAAGGGCCGTTTTCACCCCTATGGGGAATCGAACCGGCGACCTCGGGGGCCGGGGTCCCGACATTACCCTGTGGTGCCACCCGGGGACCCGACCCGGGGTGTTTTCGGCCCCTATGGGGAATCGAACCGGCAACCTCGTGGACCTAAGTCCCGACATTAACGTCTAGCGCCACCCGGGGACCCGACCCGGACAAAGGCCTTTTTCAGGCCCCTATGGGGAATCGAACCGGCGACCTTGGGGGCCAGGGGAACGAGCCTACCCTGTGGCGCCACCCAGGGACCAGACCCGACCCGGGGAGTTTTCGGCCCCTATGGGGAATCGAACCGGCGACCTCGGGGGCCGGGGGCACGAGCCTACCCTGAGGCGCCACCCGGGGACCCGACCCGACCCGGGGTGTTTTCGGCCCCTATGGGGAATCGAACCTGCGACCTCAGGGACCTAAGTCCCGACATTACCCTGTGGTGCCACCCGGGGACCCGACCCGACCCGGGGTGTTTTCGGCCCCTATGGGGAATCGAACCGGCGACCTCGGGGGCCGGGGGCACGAGCCTACCCTGTGGTGCCACCCGGGGACACGACCCAACCCTGTCCTTTTTCGGAACCTATGAGGAATCGAACCGGCGACCTCGGGGGCCGGGGGCACGAGCCTAACCTGTGGCGCCACCCGGGGACCCGACCCGACCCGGGGTGTTTTCGGCCCCTATGGGGAATCGAACCGGCGACCTTGGGGGCCAGGGGAACGAGCCTACCCTGTGGCGCCACCCAGGGACCAGACCCGACCCGGGGAGTTTTCGGCCCCTATGGGGAATCGAACCGGCGACCTCGGGGGCCGGGGGCACGAGCCTACCCTGTGGCGCCACCCGGGGACCCGACCCGGACAAGGGCCTTTTTCAGGCCCCTCTGGGGAATCGAACCGGCGACCTCGGGGGCCGGGGTCCCGACAGTACCCTGTGGCGCCACCCGGGGACCCGACCCGACCCGGGGTGTTTTCGGCCCCTATGGGGAATCGAACCGGCGACCTCGGGGACCTAAGTCCCGACATTAACCTCTAGCGCCACCCGGGGACCCGACCCGGACAAAGGCCTTTTTCAGGCCCCTATGGGGAATCGAACCGGCGACCTTGGGGGCCAGGGGAACGAGCCTACCCTGTGGCGCCACCCAGGGACCAGACCCGACCCGGGGAGTTTTCGACCCCTATGGGGAATCGAACCGGCGACCTCGGGGGCCGGGGGCACGAGCCTACCCTGTGGCGCCACCCGGGGACCCGACCCGGACAAGGGCCTTTTTCAGGCCCCTATGGGGAATCGAACCGGCGTCCTCGGGGGCCGGGGTCCCGACAGTACCCTGTGGCGCCACCCAGGGACCCGACCCGACCCGGGGTGTTTTCGGTCCCTATGGGGAATCGAACCGGCGACCTCGGGGGCCGGGGGCACGAGCCTACCCTGTGGCGCCACCCGGGGACCCGACCCGGACAAGGGCCTTTTTCAGGCCCCTATGGGGAATCGAACCGGCGACCTCGGGGGCCGGGGTCCCGACATTACCCTGTGGTGCCACCCGGGGACCCGACCCGACCCGGGGTGTTTTCGGCCCCTATGGGGAATCGAACCGGCGACCTCGGGGGCCGGGGGCACGACATTACCCTGTGGCGCCACCCGGGGACCCGACCCGACCCGGGGTGTTTTCGGCCCCTATGGGGAATCGAACCGGCGACCTCAGGGGCCAGGGGCATGACATTACCCTGTGGCGCCACCCGGGGACCCGACCCGGACAAGGGCCTTTTTCACCCCTATGGGGAATCGAACCGGCGACCTCGAGGGCCGGGGTCCCGACATTACCCTGTGGCGCCACCCGGGGACCCGACCCGGACAAAGGCCTTTTTCAGGCCCCACTGGGGAATCGAACCGGCGACCTCGGGGGCCGGGGGAACGAGCCTACCCTGTGGCGCCACCCGGGACCCGACCCGGACAAAGGCCTTTTTCAGGCCCCTGTGGGGAATCGAACCGGCGACCTCGGAGGCTGGGGGCACGAGCCTACCCTGTGGCGCCACCCGGGGACCCGACCCGGACAAAGGCCTTTTTCAGGCACCTCTGGGGAATCGAACCGGCGACCTCGGGGGACGGGGGCACGAGCCTACCCTGTGGCGCCACCCAGGGACCCGACCCGGACAAAGGCCTTTTTCAGGCCCCTATGGGGAATCGAACCGGCGACCTCGGGGGCCGGGGGCACGAGCCTACCCTGTGGCGCCACCCGGGGACCCGACCCGGACAAGGGCCTTTTTCAGGCCCCTATGGGGAATCGAACCGGCGACCTCGGGGGCCGGGGGCCCGACATTACCCTGTGGTGCCACCCGGGGACCCGACCCGACCCGGGGTGTTTTCGGCCCCTATGGGGAATCGAACCGGCGACCTCGGGGGCCGGGGGCACGACATTACCCTGTGGCGCCACCCGGGGACCCGACCCGACCCGGGGTGTTTTCGGCCCCTATGGGGAATCGAACCGGCGACCTCAGGGGCCAGGGGCATGACATTACCCTGTGGCGCCACCCGGGGACCCGACCCGGACAAGGGCCTTTTTCACCCCTATGGGGAATCGAACCGGCGACCTCGAGGGCCGGGGTCCCGACATTACCCTGTGGCGCCACCCGGGGACCCGACCCGACCCGGGGTGTTTTCGGCCCCTATGGGGAATCGAACCGGCGAGCTCGGGGACCTAAGTCCCGACATTAACCTCTAGCGCCACCCGGGGACCCGACCCGGACAAAGGCCTTTTTCAAGCCCCTATGGGAAATCGAACCGGCGACCTTGGGGGCCAGGGGAACGAGCCTACCCTGTGGCGCCACCCGGGGACCAGACCCGACCCGGGGAGTTTTCGGCCCCTATGGGGAATCGAACCGGCGACCTCGGGGGCCGGGGGCACGAGCCTACCCTGTGGCGCCACCCGGGGACCCGACCCGACCCGGGGTGTTTTCGGCCCCTATGGGGAATCGAACCTGCGACCTCGGGGGCCATGGGCCCGACATTACCCTGTGGTGCCACCCGGGGACCCGACCCGACCCGGGGTGTTTTTGGCCCCTATGGGGAATCGAACCGGCCACCTCGGGGGCCGGGGGCACGAGCCTACCCTGTGGCGCCACCCGGGGACCCGACCCGACCCGGGGTGTTTTCGGCCCCTATGGGGAATCGAACCGGCGACCTCGGGGGCCAGGGTCCCGACAGTACCCTGTGGCGCCACCCGGGGACCCGACCCGGACAAAGGCCTTTTTCAGGCCCCTATGGGGAATCGAACCGGCGACCTCAGGGGCCGGGGTCCCGACAGTACCCTGTGGCGCCACCCAGGGACCCGACCCGACCCGGGGTGTTTTCGGCCCCTATGAGGAATTGAACCTGCGACCTCGGGGGCCGGGGGCACGAGCCTACCCTGTGGCGCCACCCGGGGACCCGACCCGACCCGGGGTGTTTTCGGCCCCTATGGGGAATCGAACCTGCGACCTCGGGGGCCATGGGCCCGACATTACCCTGTGGTGCCACCCGGGGACCCGACCCGACCCGGGGTGTTTTTGGCCCCTATGGGGAATCGAACCGGCCACCTCGGGGGCCGGGGGCACGAGCCTACCCTGTGGCGCCACCCGGGGACCCGACCCGACCCGGGGTGTTTTCGGCCCCTATGGGGAATCGAACCGGCGACCTCGGGGGCCAGGGTCCCGACATTACCCTGTGGCGCCACCCGGGGACCCGACCCGGACAAAGGCCTTTTTCAGGCCCCTATGGGGAATCGAACCGGCGACCTCAGGGGCCGGGGTCCCGACAGTACCCTGTGGCGCCACCCAGGGACCCGACCCGACCCGGGGTGTTTTCGGCCCCTATGAGGAATTGAACCTGCGACCTCGGGGGCCGGGGGCACGAGCCTACCCTGTGGCGCCACCCGGGGACCCGATCAAGACAAGGGCCTTTTTCAGGCCCCTATGGGGAATCGAACCGGCGACCTCGGGGGCCGGGGTCCCGACATTACCCTGTGGCGCCACCCGGGGACCCGACCCGACCCGGGGTGTTTTCGGCCCCTATGGGGAATCGAACCGGCGACCTCGGGGGCCGGGGTCCCGACATTACCCTGTGGCGCCACCCGGGGACCCGACCCAACCCGGGGTGTTTTCGGCCCCTATGGGGAATCGAACGGGCGACCTCGGGGACCTAAGTCCCGACATTACCCTGTGGCGCCACCCGGGGACCCGACCCGGACAAAGGCCTTTTTCAGGCCCCTCTGGGGAATCGAACCGGCGACCTCGGGGGCCGGGGGAACGAGCCTACGCTGTGGCGCCACCCGGGACCCGACCCGGACTAAGGCCTTTTTCAGGCCCCTCTGGGGAATCGAACCGGCGACCTCGGGGGCCGGGGTCCCGACATTACCCTGTGGTGCCACCCGGGGACCCGACCCGACCCGGGGTGTTTTCGGCCCCTATGGGGAATCGAACCGGCGACCTCGGGGGCCGGGGGCACGAGCCTACCCTGTGGCGCCACCCGGGGACCCGACCCGACCCGGGGTGTTTTCGGCCCCTATGGGGAATCGAACCGGCGACCTCGGGGGCCGGGGGCACGAGCCTACCCTGTGGCGCCACCCAGGGACCAGACCCGACCCGGGGAGTTTTCGGCCCCTATGGGGAATCGAACCGGCGACCTCGGGGGCCGGGGGCACGAGCCTACCCTGCGGCGCCACCTGGGGACCCGACCCGGACAAAGGCCTTTTTCAGGCCCCTCTGGGGAATCGAACCGGCGACCTCGGGGGCCGGGGGCCCGACATTACCCTGTGGTGCCACCCGGGGACCCGACCCGACCCGGGGTGTTTTCGGCCCCTATGGGGAATCGAACCGGCGACCTCGGGGGCCGGGGGCACGAGCCTACCCTGTGGCGCCACCCGGGGACCCGACCCGACCCGGGGTGTTTTCGGCCCCTATGGGGAATCGAACCGGCGACCTCGGGGGCCAGGGGCAGGACATTTCCCTGTGGCGCCACCCGGGGACCCTACCCGGACAAGGGCCTTTTTCACCCCTATGGGGAATCGAACCGGCGACCTCGAGGGCCGGGGTCCCGACATTACCCTGTGGCGCCACCCGGGGACCCGACCCGACCCGGGGTGTTTTCGGCCCCTATGGGGAATCGAACGGGCGACCTCGGGGACCTAAGTCCCGACATTACCCTGTGGCGCCACCCGGGGACCCGACCCGGACAAAGGCCTTTTTCAGGCCCCACTGGGGAATCGAACCGGCGACCTCGGGGGCTGGGGGAACGAGCCTACCCTGTGGCGCCACCCGGGACCCGACCTGGACAAAGGCCTTTTTCAGGCCCCTGTGGGGAATCGAACCGGCGACCTCGGAGGCTGGGGGCACGAGTCTACCCTGTGGCACCACCCGGGGACCCGACCCGACCCGGGGTGTTTTCGGCCCCTATGGGGAATCGAACCGGTGACCTCGAGGGCCGGGGTCCCGACATTAACCTCTAGCGCCACCCGGGGACCCGACCCGGACAAAGGCCTTTTTCAAACCCCTATGGGGAATCGAACCGGCGACCTCGGAGGCCGGGGTCCCGACATTACCCTGTGGCGCCACCCAGGGACCCGACCCGACCCGGGGTGTTTTCGGTCCCTATGGGGAATCGAACCGGCGACCTCGGGGGCCGGGGGCACGAGCCTACCCAGTGGCGCCACCCGGGGACCAGACCCGACCCGGGGTGTTTTCGGCCCCTATGGGGAATCGAACCGGCGACCTCGGGGGCCGGGGGCACGAGCCTACCCAGTGGCGCCACCCAAGGACCCGACCCGACCCGGGGTGTTTTCGGCCCCTATGAGGAATCGAACCGGCAACCTCGGGGTCCGGGGGCCCGACATTACCCTGTGGCGCCACCCGGGGACCCGACCCGACCCGGGGTGTTTTCGGCCCCTATGGGGAATCGAACCGGCAACCTCGGGGACCTAAGTCCCGACATTAACCTCTAGCGCCACCCGGGGACCCGACCCGGACAAAGGCCTTTTTCAGGACCCTATGGGGAATCGAACCGGCGACCTTGGGGGACAGGGGAACGAGCCTACCCTGTGGCGCCACCCAGGGACCAGACCCGACCCGGGGAGTTTTCGGCCCCTATGGGGAATCGAACCGGCGACCTCGGGGGCCGGGGGCACGAGCCTACCCTGTGGCGCCACCCGGGGACCCTACCCGACCCGGGGTGTTTTCGGCCCCTCTGGGGAATCGAACCTGCGACCTCGGGGGCCGGGGGCACGACAGTACCCTGTGGCGCCACCCAGGAACCCGACCCGACCCGGGGTGTTTTCGGCCCCTATGGGGAATCGAACCGGCGACCTTGGGGTCTAGGGGAACGAGCCTACCCTGTGGCGCCACCCGGGGACCCGACCCGACCCGGGGTGTTTTCGGCCCCTATGGGGAATCGAACCTGCGACCTCGGGGGCCGGGGGCCCGACATTACCCTGTGGTGCCACCCGGGGACCCGACCCGACCCGGGGTGTTTTCGGCCCCTATGGGGAATCGAACCGGCGACCTCGGGGGCCGGGGGCACGAGCCTACCCTGTGGCGCCACCCGGGGACCCGACCCGACCCGGGGTGTTTTCGGCCCCTATGGAGAATCGAACCGGGGACCTCGGGGGCCGGGGGCACGAGCCTACCCTGTGGCGCCACCCGGGGACCCGACCCGACCCTGGCCTTTTTTTGGCCCCTATGGGGAATCGAACCCGCGACCTCGGGGGCCGGGGTTCCGACATTACCCTGTGGCGCCACCCGGGGACCCGACCCGACCCTGTCCTTTTTCGGACCCTATGGGGAATCGAACCGGCAACCCTGGGGGCCGGGGGCACGAGCCTACCCTGTGGCGCCACCCGGGGACCCGACCCGACCCGGGGTGTTTTCGGCAAATATGGGGAATCGAACCGGCCACCTCGGGGGCCGGGGGCAAGAGCCTACCCTGTGGTGCCACCCAGGGACCCGACCCGACCCGGGGTGTTTTCGGCCCCTATGGGGAATCGAACCTTCGACCTCGAGGGCCGGGGGCCCGACAGTACCCTGTGGCGCCACCCGGGGACCCGACCCGACCCGGGGTGTTTTCGGCCCCTATGGGGAATCGAACCGGCGACCTCGGGGGCCGGGGGCACGAGCCTACCCTGTGGCGCCTCCCGGGGACCCGACCCGACCCGGGGTGTTTTCGGCCCCTATGGGGAATCGAACCGGTGACCTCGGGGGCCGGGGGCACGAGCCTACCCTGTGGCGCCACCCGGGGACCCGAAACGACCCGGGGAGTTTTCGGCCACTATGGGGAATCGAACCGGCAACCTCGGGGGCCGGGGTCCCGACATTACCCTGTGGCGCCACCCGGGGACCCGACCCGGACAAAGGCCTTTTTCAGGCCCCTATGGGGAATCGAACCGGCGACCTTGGGGGCCAGGGGAACGAGCCTACCCTGTGGCGCCACCCAGGGACCAGACACGACCCGGGGAGTTTTCGGCCCCTATGGGGAATCGAACCGGCGACCTCGGGGGCCAGGGGCACGAGCCTACCCTGTGGCGCCACCCGGGGACCCGACCCAACCCGGGGTGTTTTCGGCCCCTATGGGGAATCGAACTAGCGACCTCGGGGGCTGGGGTTCCGACATTACCCTGTGGCGCCACCCGGGGACCCGACCCGACCCTGTCCTTTTTCGGACCCTATGGGGAATCGAACCGGCAACCCTGGGGGCCGGGGGCACGAGCCTACCCTGTGGCGCCACCCGGGGACCCGACCCGACCCGGGGTGTTTTCGGCCCCTATGGGGAATCGAACCGGCAACCTCGTTGACCTTATTCCCGACATTAACCTCTAGCGCCACCCGGGGACCCGACCCGGACAAAGGCCTTTTTCAGGCCCCACTGGGGAATCGAACCGGCGACCTTGGGGGTTGGGGGCCCGACATTACCCTGTGGTGCCACCCGGGGACCCGACCCGACCCGGGGTGTTTTCGGCCCCTATGAGGAATCGAACCGGCAACCTCGGGGTCCGGGGGCCCGACATTACCCTGTGGCGCCACCCGGGGACCCGACCCGACCCGGGGTGTTTTCGGCCCCTATGGGGAATCGAACCGGCAATCTCGGGGACCTAAGTCCCGACATTAACCTCTAGCGCCACCCGGGGACCCGACCCGGACAAAGGCCTTTTTCAGGCCCTTATGGGGAATCGAACCGGCGACCTTGGGGGCCAGGGGAACGAGCCTACCCTGTGGCGCCACCCAGGGACCAGACCCGACCCGGGGAGTTTTCGGCCCCTATGGGGAATCGAACCGGCGACCTCGGGGGCCGGGGGCACGAGCCTACCCTGTGGCGCCACCCGGGGACCCGACCCGACCCGGGGTGTTTTCGGCCCCTATGGGGAATCGAACCTGCGACCTCGGGGGCCAGGGTCCCGACATTACCCTGTGGCGCCACCTGGGGACCCGACCCGGACAAAGGCCTTTTTCAGGCCCCTCTGGGGAATCGAACCGGCGTCCTCGGGGGCCGGGGGCCCGACAGTACCCTGTGGCGCCACCCAGGGACCCGACCCAACCCGGGGTGTTTTCGGTCCCTATGGGGAATCGAACCGGCGACCTCGGGGGCCGGGGGCACGACATTACCCTGTGGCGCCACCCGGGGACCCGACCCGACCCGGGGTGTTTTCGGCCCCTCTGGGGAATCGAACCGGCGACCTCGGGGGCCGGGGGCACGACATTACCCTGTGGCGCAACCCGGGGACCCGACCCGACCCGGGGTGTTTTCGGCCCCTATGGGGAATCGAACCGGCGACCTCGGGGGCCAGGGGCATGACATTATCCTGTGGCGCCACCCGGGGACCCGACCCGGACAAGGGCCTTTTTCACCCCTATGGGGAATCGAACCGGCGACCTCGGGGGCTGGGGTCCCGACATTACCCTGTGGCGCCACCCGGGGACCCGACCCGACCCTGTCCTTATTCGGACCCTATGGGGAATCGAACGGGCGACCTCGGGGACCTAAGTCCCGACATTACCTGTGGCGCCACCCGGGGACCCGACCCGGACAAAGGCCTTTTTCAGGCCCCTCTGGGGAATCGAACCGGCGACCTCGGAGGCTGGGGGCACGAGCCTACCCTGTGGCGCCACCCGGGACCCGACCCGGACAAAGGCCTTTTTCAGGCCCCTATGGGGAATCGAACCGGCGACCTTGGGGGCCAGGGGAACGAGCCTACCCTGTGGCGCCACCCAGGGACCAGACACGACCCGGGGAGTTTTCGGCCCCTATGGGGAATCGAACCGGCGACCTCGGGGGCCGGGGGCACGAGCCTACCCTGTGGCGCCACCCGGGGACCCGACCCGACCCGGGGTGTTTTCGGCCCCTATGGGGAATCGAACCTGCGACCTCGGGGGCCGGGGTCCCGACATTACCCTGTGGTGCCACCCGGGGACCCGACCCGACCCGGGGTGTTTTTGGCCCCTATGGGGAATCGAACCGGCGACCTCGGGGGCCGGGGGCACGAGCCTACCCTGTGGTGTCACCCGGGGACCCGACCCGACCCGGGGTGTTTTCGGTCCCTATGGGGAATCGAACCTGCGACCTCGGGGGGCCGGGGGCCGACAGTACCCTGTGGCGCCACCCGGGGACCCGACCCGACCCGGGGTGTTTTCGGCCCCTATGGGGAATCGAACCGGCGACCTCGGGGGCCGGGGGCACGAGCCTACCCTGTGGCGCCACCCGGGGACCTGACCCGACCCGGGGTGTTTTCGGCCCCTATGGGGAATCGAACCGGCAACCTCGGGGGCCGGGGGCAAGAGCCTACCCTGTGGTGCCACCCGGGGACCCGACCCGACCCGGGGTGTTTTCGGCCCCTATGGGGAATCGAACCTGCGACCTCGAGGGCCGGGGGCCCGACATTACCCTGTGGCGCCACCCGGGGACCCGACCCGACCCGGGGTGTTTTCGGCCCCTATGGGGAATCGAACCTGTGACCTCAGGGGCCGGGGGCACGAGCCTACCCTGTGGCGCCACCCGGGGACCAGACCCGACCCGGGGTGTTTTCGGCCCCTATGGGGAATCGAACCGGCAACCTCGGGGGCCGGGGGCACGAGCCTACCCTGTGGCGCCACCCGGGGACCCGACCCGACCCGGGGTGTTTTCGGCCCCTATGGGGAATCGAACCGGCAACCTCGGGGACCTAAGTCCCGACATTAACCTCTAGCGCCACCCGGGGACCCGACCCGGACAAAGGCCTTTTTCAGGCCCCTATGGGGAATCGAACCGGCGACCTTGGGGGCCAGGGGAACGAGCCTACCCTGTGGCGCCACCCAGGGACCAGACCCGACCCGGGGAGTTTTCGGCCCCTATGGGGAATCGAACCGGCGACCTCGGGGGCCGGGGGCACGAGCCTACCCTGTGGTGCCACCCAGGGACCTGACCCGACCCGGGGTGTTTTTGGCCCCTATGTGGAATCGAACCGGCGACCTCGGGGGCCGGGGGCACGAGCCTACCCTGTGGCGCCACCCGGGGACCCGACCCGACCCGGGGTGTTTTCGGCCCCTATGGGGAATCGAACCGGCGACCTCGGGGGCCAGGGTCCCGACATTACCCTGTGGCGCCACCCGGGGACCCGACCCGGACAAAGGCCTTTTTCAGGCCCCTCTGGGGAATCGAACCGGCGACCTCAGGGGCCGGGGTCCCAACAGTACCCTGTGGCGCCACCCAGGGACCCGACCCGACCCGGGGTGTTTTCGGCCCCTATGGGGAATCGAACCGGCGACCTCGGGGGCCGGGGTCCCGACATTACCCTGTGGCGCCACCCGGGGACCCGACCCGACCCGGGGTGTTTTCGGCCCCTATGGGGAATCGAACCGGCGACCTCGGGGTCCGGGTTCCCGACATTACCCTCTGGCGCCACCCGGGGACCCGACCCGACCCTGGCCTTTTTTTTGGCCCCTATGGGGAATCGAACCAGCGACCTCGGATGCCGGGGTTCCGACATTACCCTGTGGCGCCACCCGGGGACCCGACCCGACCCTGTCCTTATTCGGACCCTATGGGGAATCGAACTGGCAACCCTGGGGGCCGGGGGCACGAGCCTACCCTGTGGCGCCACCCGGGGACCCGACCCGACCCGGGGTGTTTTCGGCCCCTATGGGGAATCGAACCGGCCACCTCGGGGGCCGGGGGCACGAGCCTACCCTGTGGCGCCACCCGGGGACCCGACCCGACCCGGGGTGTTTTCGGCCCCTCTGGGGAATCGAACCGGCGACCTCGGGGGCCAGGGTCCCGACATTACCCTGTGGTGCCACCCGGGGACCCGACCCGACCCGGGGTGTTTTTGGCCCCTATGGGGAATCGAACCGGCGACCTCGGGGGCCGGGGGCACGAGCCTACCCTGTGGCGCCACCCGGGGACCCGACCCGACCCGGGGTGTTTTCGGCCCCTATGGGGAATCGAACCGGCGACCTCGGGGGCCAGGGTCCCGACATTACCCTGTGGCGCCACCCGGGGACCCGACCCGGACAAAGGCCTTTTTCAGGCCCCTATGGGGAATCGAACCGGCGACCTCAGGGGCCGGGGTCCCGACAGTACCCTGTGGCGCCACCCAGGGACCCGACCCGACCCGGGGTGTTTTCGGCCCCTATGAGGAATTGAACCTGCGACCTCGGGGGCCGGGGGCACGAGCCTGCCCTGTGGCGCCACCCGGGGACCCGATCCGGACAAGGGCCTTTTTCAGGCCCCTATGGGGAATCGAACCGGCGACCTCGGGGGCCGGGGTCCCGACATTACCCTGTGGCGCCACCCGGGGACCCGACCCGACCCGGGGTGTTTTCGGCCCCTATGGGGAATCGAACCGGCGACCTCGGGGGCCGGGGTCCCGACATTACCCTGTGGCGCCACCCGGGGACCCGACCCAACCCGGGGTGTTTTCGGCCCCTATGGGGAATCGAACGGGCGACCTCGGGGACCTAAGTCCCGACATTACCCTGTGGCGCCACCCGGGGACCCGACCCGGACTAAGGCCTTTTTCAGGCCCCTCTGGGGAATCGAACCGGCGACCTCGGGGGCCGGGGTCCCGACATTACCCTGTGGTGCCACCCGGGGACCCGACCCGACCCGGGGTGTTTTCGGCCCCTATGGGGAATCGAACCGGCGACCTCGGGGGCCGGGGCACGAGCCTACCCTGTGGTGCCACCCGGGGACCCGACCCGACCCGGGGTGTTTTCGGCCCCTATGGGGAATCGAACCGGCGACCTCGGGGGCCGGGGTCACGAGCCTACCCTGTGGCGCCACCCGGGGACCCGACCCGACCCGGGGTGTTTTCGGCCCCTATGGGGAATCGAACCGGCGACCTCGGGGGCCGGGGGCACGAGCCTACCCTGTGGCGCCACCCAGGGACCAGACCCGACCCGGGGAGTTTTCGGCCCCTATGGGGAATCGAACCGGCGACCTCGGGGGCCGGGGGCACGAGCCTACCCTGTGGCGCCACCTGGGGACCCGACCCGGACAAAGGCCTTTTTCAGGCCCCTCTGGGGAATCGAACCGGCGACCTCGGGGGCCGGGGTCCCGACAGTACCCTGTGGCGCCACCCAGGGACCGGACCCGACCCGGGGTGTTTTCGGTCCCTATGGGGAATCGAACCGGCGACCTCGGGGGCCGGGGGCACGAGCCTACCCTGTGGCGCCACCCAGGGACCCGACCCGGACAAGGGCCTTTTTCAGGCACCTATGGGGAATCGAACCGGCGACCTCGGGGGCCGGGGGCCCGACATTACCCTGTGGTGCCACCCAGGGACCCGACCCGACCCGGGGTGTTTTCGGCCCCTATGGGGAATCGAACCGGCGACCTCGGGGGCCGGGGGCACGAGCCTACCCTGTGGCGCCACCCGGGGACCCGACCCGACCCGGGGTGTTTTCGGCCCCTATGGGGAATCGAACCGGCGACCTCGGGGGCCAGGGGCAGGACATTTCCCTGTGGCGCCACCCGGGGACCCGACCCGGACAAGGGCCTTTTTCACCCCTATGGGGAATCGAACCGGCGACCTCGAGGGCCGGGGTCCCGACATTACCCTGTGGCGCCACCCGGGGACCCGACCCGACCCGGGGTGTTTTCGGCCCCTATGGGGAATCGAACGGGCGACCTCGGGGACCTAAGTCCCGACATTACCCTGTGGCGCCACCCGGGGACCCGACCCGGACAAAGGCCTTTTTCAGGCCCCACTGGGGAATCGAACCGGCGACCTCGGGGGCTGGGGGAACGAGCCTACCCTGTGGCGCCACCCGGGACCCGACCTGGACAAAGGCCTTTTTCAGGCCCCTCTGGGGAATCGAACCGGCGACCTCGGAGGCTGGGGGCACGAGCCTACCCTGTGGCGCCACCCGGGGACCCGACCCGACCCGGGGTGTTTTCGGCCCCTATGGGGAATCGAACCGGCAACCTCGGGGACCTAAGTCCCGACATTAACCTCTAGCGCCACCCGGGGACCCGACCCGGACAAAGGCCTTTTTCAGGACCCTATGGGGAATCGAACCGGCGACCTTGGGGGACAGGGGAACGAGCCTACCCTGTGGCGCCACCCAGGGACCAGACCCGACCCGGGGAGTTTTCGGCCCCTATGGGGAATCGAACCGGCGACCTCGGGGGCCGGGGGCACGAGCCTACCCTGTGGCGCCACCCGGGGACCCTACCCGACCCGGGGTGTTTTCGGCCCCTCTGGGGAATCGAACCTGCGACCTCGGGGGCCGGGGGCACGACAGTACCCTGTGGCGCCACCCAGGGACCCGACCCGACCCGGGGTGTTTTCGGTCCCTATGGGGAATCGAACCGGCGACCTCGGGGGCCGGGGGCCCGACATTAACCTCTAGCGCCACCCGGGGACCCGACCCGGACAAGGGCCTTTTTCAGGCCCCTATGGGGAATCGAACCGGCGACCTTGGGGGCTAGGGGAACGAGCCTACCCTGTGGCGCCACCCGGGGACCCGACCCGACCCGGGGTGTTTTCGGCCCCTATGGGGAATCGAACCTGCGACCTCGGGGGCCAGGGGCCCGACATTACCCTGTGGTGCCACCCGGGGACCCGACCCGACCCGGGGTGTTTTCGGCCCCTATGGGGAATCGAACCGGCGACCTCGGGGGCCGGGGGCACGAGCCTACCCTGTGGCGCCACCCGGGGACCCGACCCGACCCGGGGTGTTTTCGGCCCCTATGGAGAATCGAACCGGGGACCTCGGGGGCCGGGGGCACGAGCCTACCCTGTGGCGCCACCCGGGGACCCGACCCGACCCTGGCCTTTTTTTGGCCCCTATGGGGAATCGAACCCGCGACCTCGGGGGCCGGGGTTCGGACATTACCCTGTGGCGCCACCCGGGGACCCGACCCGACCCTGTCCTTTTTCGGACCCTATGGGGAATCGAACCGGCAACCCTGGGGGCCGGGGGCACGAGCCTACCCTGTGGCGCCACCCGGGGACCCGACCCGACCCGGGGTGTTTTCGGCAAATATGGGGAATCGAACCGGCAACCTCGGGGGCCGGGGGCAAGAGCCTACCCTGTGGTGCCACCCAGGGACCCGACCCGACCCGGGGTGTTTTCGGCCCCTATGGGGAATCGAACCTGCGACCTCGAGGGCCGGGGGCCCGACAGTACCCTGTGGCGCCACCCGGGGACCCGACCCGACCCGGGGTGTTTTCGGCCCCTATGGGGAATCGAACCTGCGACCTCGGGGGCCGGGGGCACGAGCCTACCCTGTGGCGCCACCCGGGGACCCGACCCGACCCGGGGTGTTTTCGGCCCCTATGGGGAATCGAACCGGTGACCTCGGGGGCCGGGGGCACGAGCCTACCCTGTGGCGCCACCCGGGGACCCGAAACGACCCGGGGAGATTTCGGCCACTATGGGGAATCGAACCGGCAACCTCGGGGACCTAAGTCCCGACATTAACCTCTAGCGCCACCCGGGGACCCGACCCGGACAAAGGCCTTTTTCAGGCCCCTATGGGGAATCGAACCGGCGACCTTGGGGGCCAGGGGAACGAGCCTACCCTGTGGCGCCACCCAGGGACCAGACACGACCCTGGGAGTTTTCGGCCCCTATGGGGAATCGAACCGGCGACCTCGGGGGCCAGGGGCACGAGCCTACCCTGTGGCGCCACCCGGGGACCCGACCCAACCCGGGGTGTTTTCGGCCCCTATGGGGAATCGAACTAGCGACCTCGGGGGCTGGGGTTCCGACATTACCCTGTGGCGCCACCCGGGGACCCGACCCGACCCTGTCCTTTTTCGGACCCTATGGGGAATCGAACCGGCAACCCTGGGGGCCGGGGGCACGAGCCTACCCTGTGGCGCCACCCGGGGACCCGACCCGACCCGGGGTGTTTTCGGCCCCTATGGGGAATCGAACCGGCAACCTCGTTGACCTTATTCCCGACATTAACCTCTAGCGCCACCCGGGGACCCGACCCGGACAAAGGCCTTTTTCAGGCCCCACTGGGGAATCGAACCGGCGACCTTGGGGGTTGGGGGCCCGACATTACCCTGTGGTGCCACCCGGGGACCCGACCCGACCCGGGGTGTTTTCGGCCCCTATGAGGAATCGAACCGGCAACCTCGGGGTCCGGGGGCCCGACATTACCCTGTGGCGCCACCCGGGGACCCGACCCGACCCGGGGTGTTTTCGGCCCCTATGGGGAATCGAACCGGCAATCTCGGGGACCTAAGTCCCGACATTAACCTCTAGCGCCACCCGGGGACCCGACCCGGACAAAGGCCTTTTTCAGGCCCTTATGGGGAATCGAACCGGCGACCTTGGGGGCCAGGGGAACGAGCCTACCCTGTGGCGCCACCCAGGGACCAGACCCGACCCGGGGAGTTTTCGGCCCCTATGGGAAATCGAACCGGCGACCTCGGGGGCCGGGGGCACGAGCCTACCCTGTGGCGCCACCTGGGGACCCGACCCGGACAAAGGCCTTTTTCAGGCCCCTCTGGGGAATCGAACCGGCGTCCTCGGGGGCCGGGGGCCCGACAGTACCCTGTGGCGCCACCCAGGGACCCGACCCAACCCGGGGTGTTTTCGGTCCCTATGGGGAATCGAACCGGCGACCTCGGGGGCCGGGGGCACGACATTACCCTGTGGCGCCACCCGGGGACCCGACCCGACCCGGGGTGTTTTCGGCCCCTCTGGGGAATCGAACCGGCGACCTCGGGGGCCGGGGGCACGACATTACCCTGTGGCGCAACCCGGGGACCCGACCCGACCCGGGGTGTTTTCGGCCCCTATGGGGAATCGAACCGGCGACCTCGGGGGCCAGGGGCATGACATTATCCTGTGGCGCCACCCGGGGACCCGACCCGGACAAGGGCCTTTTTCACCCCTATGGGGAATCGAACCGGCGACCTCGGGGGCTGGGGTCCCGACATTACCCTGTGGCGCCACCCGGGGACCCGACCCGACCCTGTCCTTATTCGGACCCTATGGGGAATCGAACGGGCGACCTCGGGGACCTAAGTCCCGACATTACCTGTGGCGCCACCCGGGGACCCGACCCGGACAAAGGCCTTTTTCAGGCCCCTCTGGGGAATCGAACCGGCGACCTCGGAGGCTGGGGGCACGAGCCTACCCTGTGGCGCCACCCGGGACCCGACCCGGACAAAGGCCTTTTTCAGGCCCCTCTGGGGAATCGAACCGGCGACCTTGGGGGCCAGGGGAACGAGCCTACCCTGTGGCGCCACCCAGGGACCAGACACGACCCGGGGAGTTTTCGGACCCTATGGGGAATCGAACCGGCGACCTCGGGGGCCGGGGGCACGAGCCTACCCTGTGGCGCCACCGGGGGACCCGACCCGACCCGGGGTGTTTTCGGCCCCTATGGGGAATCGAACCGGCGACCTCGGGGGCCGGGGTCCCGACATTACCCTGTGGTGCCACCCGGGGACCCGACCCGACCCGGGGTGTTTTTGGCCCCTATGGGGAATCGAACCGGCGACCTCGGGGGCCGGGGGCACGAGCCTACCCTGTGGTGTCACCCGGGGACCCGACCCGACCCGGGGTGTTTTCGGTCCCTATGGGGAATCGAACCTGCGACCTCGGGGGGCCGGGGGCCGACAGTACCCTGTGGCGCCACCCGGGGACCCGACCCGACCCGGGGTGTTTTCGGCCCCTATGGGGAAATGAACCGGCGACCTCGGGGGCCGGGGGCACGAGCCTACCCAGTGGCGCCACCCAAGGACCCGACCCGACCCGGGGTGTTTTCGGCCCCTATGAGGAATCGAACCGGCAACCTCGGGGTCCGGGGGCCCGACATTACCCTGTGGCGCCACCCGGGGACCCGACCCGACCCTGGCCTTTTTTTGGCCCCTATGGGGAATCGAACCGGCGACCTCGGGGGCCGGGGGCACGAGCCTACCCTGTGGCGCCACCCGGGGACCTGACCCGACCCGGGGTGTTTTCGGCCCCTATGGGGAATCGAACCGGCAACCTCGGGGGCCGGGGGCAAGAGCCTACCCTGTGGTGCCACCCGGGGACCCGACCCGACCCGGGGTGTTTTCGGCCCCTATGGGGAATCGAACCTGCGACCTCGAGGGCCGGGGGCCCGACATTACCCTGTGGCGCCACCCGGGGACCCGACCCGACCCGGGGTGTTTTCGGCCCCTATGGGGAATCGAACCTGTGACCTCGGGGGCCGGGGGCACGAGCCTACCCTGTGGCGCCACCCGGGGACCAGACCCGACCCGGGGTGTTTTCGGCCCCTATGGGGAATCGAACCGGCAACCTCGGGGGCCGGGGGCACGAGCCTACCCTGTGGCGCCACCCGGGGACCCGACCCGACCCGGGGTGTTTTCGGCCCCTATGGGGAATCGAACCGGCAACCTCGGGGACCTAAGTCCCGACATTAACCTCTAGCGCCACCCGGGGACCCGACCCGGACAAAGGCCTTTTTCAGGCCCCTATGGGGAATCGAACCGGCGACCTTGGGGGCCAGGGGAACGAGCCTACCCTGTGGCGCCACCCAGGGACCAGACCCGACCCGGGGAGTTTTCGGCCCCTATGGGGAATCGAACCGGCGACCTCGGGGGCCGGGGGCACGAGCCTACCCTGTGGTGCCACCCAGGGACCTGACCCGACCCGGGGTGTTTTTGGCCCCTATGGGGAATCGAACCTGCGACCTCGGGGGCCGGGGGCACGAGCCTACCCTGTGGCGCCACCCGGGGACCCGACCCGACCCGGGGTGTTTTCGGCCCCTATGGGGAATCGAACCGGCGACCTCGGGGGCCAGGGTCCTGACATTACCCTGTGGCGCCACCCGGGGACCCGACCCGGACAAAGGCCTTTTTCAGGCCCCTCTGGGGAATCGAACCGGCGACCTCAGGGGCCGGGGTCCCAACAGTACCCTGTGGCGCCACCCAGGGACCCGACCCGACCCGGGGTGTTTTCGGCCCCTATGGGGAATCGAACCGTCGACCTCGGGGGCCGGGGTCCCGACATTACCCTGTGGCGCCACCCGGGGACCCGACCCGACCCGGGGTGTTTTCGGCCCCTATGGGGAATCGAACCGGCGACCTCGGGGTCCGGGTTCCCGACATTACCCTCTGGCGCCACCCGGGGACCCGACCCGACCCTGGCCTTTTTTTGGCCCCTATGGGGAATCGAACCAGCGACCTCGGATGCCGGGGTTCCGACATTACCCTGTGGCGCCACCCGGGGACCCGACCCGACCCTGTCCTTATTCGGACCCTATGGGGAATCGAACTGGCAACCCTGGGGGCCGGGGGCACGAGCCTACCCTGTGGCGCCACCCGGGGACCCGACTTGACCCGGGGTGTTTTCGGTCCCTATGGGGAATCGAACCGGCGACCTCGGGGGCCGGGGGCCCGACATTACCCTGTGGTGCCACCTGGGGACCCGACCCGACCCGGGGTGTTTTTGGTCCCTATGGGGAATCGAACCGGCCACCTCGGGGGCCGGGGGCACGAGCCTACCCTGTGGCGCCACCCGGGGACCCGACCCGACCCGGGGTGTTTTCGGCCCCTATGGGGAATCGAACCGGCAACCTCGGGGACCTAAGTCCCGACATTAACCTCTAGCGCCACCCGGGGACCCGACCCGGACAAAGGCCTTTTTCAGGCCCCTCTGGGGAATCGAACCGGCGACCTCGGGGGCCGGGGTCCCGACAGTACCCTGTGGCGCCACCAAGGGACCCGACCCAACCCGGGGTGTTTTCGGTCCCTATGGGGAATCGAACCGGCGACCTCGGGGGCCGGGGGCACGACATTACCCTGTGGCGCCACCCGGGGACCCGACCCGACCCGGGGTGTTTTCGGCCCCTCTGGGGAATCGAACCGGCGACCTCGGGGGCCGGGGGCACGACATTACCCTGTGGCGCCACCCGGGGACCCGACCCGACCCGGGGTGTTTTCGGCCCCTCTGGGGAATCGAACCGGCGACCTCGGGGGCCAGGGGCATGACATTATCCTGTGGCGCCACCCGGGGACCCGACCCGACCCGGGGTGTTTTCGGCCCCTATGGGGAATCGAACCGGCGACCTCCGTGGCTGGGGTCCCGACATTACCCTGTGGCGCCACCCGGGGACCCGACCCGACCCGGGGTGTTTTCGGCCCCTATGGGGAATCGAACGGGCGACCTCGGGGACCTAAGTCCCGACATTACCTGTGGCGCCACCCGGGGACCCGACCCGGACAAAGGCCTTTTTCAGGCCCCTCTGGGGAATCGAACCGGCGACCTCGGAGGCTGGGGGCACGAGCCTACCCTGTGGCGCCACCCGGGACCCGACCCGGACAAAGGCCTTTTTCAGGCCCCTCTGGGGAATCGAACCGGCGACCTTGGGGGCCAGGGGAACGAGCCTACCCTGTGGCGCCACCCAGGGACCAGACACGACCCGGGGAGTTTTCGGCCCCTATGGGGAATCGAACCGGCGACCTCGGGGGCCGGGGGCACGAGCCTACCCTGTGGCGCCACCCGGGGACCCGACCCGACCCGGGGTGTTTTCGGCCCCTATGGGGAATCGAACCTGCGACCTCGGGGGCCGGGGTCCCGACATTACCCTGTGGTGCCACCCGGGGACCCGACCCGACCCGGGGTGTTTTTGGCCCCTATGGGGAATCGAACCGGCAACCTCGGGGGCCGGGGGCAAGAGCCTACCCTGTGGTGCCACCCGGGGCTCCGACCCGACCCGGGGTGTATTCGGCCCCTATGGGGAATCGAACCTGCGACCTCGAGGGCCGGGGGCCCGACATTACCCTGTGGCGCCACCCGGGGACCCGACCCGACCCGGGGTGTTTTCGGCCCCTATGGGGAATCGAACCGGCAACCTCGGGGTCCAGGGGAACGAGCCTATCCTGTGGCGCCACCCGGGGACCCGACCCGACCCGGGGTGTTTTCGGCCCCTATGGGGAATCGAACCGGCAACCTCGGTGAGCTAAGTCCCGACATTAACCTCTAGCGCCACCCGGGGACCCGACCCGGACAAAGGCCTTTTTCAGGCCCCTATGGGGAATCGAACCTGCGACCTTGGGGGCCAGGGGAACGAGCCTACCCTGTGGCGCCACCCAGGGACCAGACCCGACCCGGGGAGTTTTCGGCCCCTATGGGGAATCGAACCGGCGACCTCGGGGGCCGGGGGCACGAGCCTACCCTGTGGCGCCACCCGGGGACCCGACCCGACCCGGGGTGTTTTCGGCCCCTATGGGGAATCGAACCTGCGACCTCGGGGGCCGGGGGCCCGACATTACCCTGTGGTGCCACCCAGGGACCTGACCTGACCCGGGGTGTTTTTGGCACCTCTGGGGAATCGAACCGGCGACCTCGGGGGCCGGGGGCACGAGCCTACCCTGTGGCGCCACCCGGGGACCCGACCCGACCCGGGGTGTTTTCGGCCCCTATGGGGAATCGAACCGGCGACCTCGGGGGCCAGGGTCCCGACATTACCCTGTGGCGCCACCCGGGGACCCGACCCGGACAAAGGCCTTTTTCAGGCCCCTCTGGGGAATCGAACCGGCGACCTCAGGGGCCGGGGTCCCGACAGTACCCTGTGGCGCCACCCAGGGACCCGACCCGACCCGGGGTGTTTTCGGCCCCTATGGGGAATCGAACCGGCGACCTCGGGGGCCGGGGGCACGACATTACCCTGTGGCGCCACCCGGGGACCCGACCCGACCCTGGCCTTTTTTTGGCCCCTATGGGGAATCGAACCAGCGACCTCGGGGGCCGGGGTTCCGACATTACCCTGTGGCGCCACCCGGGGACCCGACCCGACCCTGTCCTTATTCGGACCCTATGGGGAATCGAACTGGCAACCCTGGGGGCCGGGGGCACGAGCCTACCCTGTGGCGCCACCCGGGGACCCGACTTGACCCGGGGTGTTTTCGGCCCCAATGGGGAATCGAACCGGCGACCTCGAGGGCCGGGGTCCCGACATTACCCTGTGGCGCCACCCGGGGACCCGACTTGACCCGGGGTGTTTTCGGCCCCAATGGGGAATCGAACCGGCAACCTCGGGGACCGGGGGCAAGAGCCTACCCTGTGGTGCCACCCGGGGACCCGACCCGACCCGGGGTGTTTTCGGCCCCTATGGGGAATCGAACCTGCGACCTCGGGGGGCCGGGGGCCCGACAGTACCCTGTGGCGCCACCCGGGGACCCGACCCGACCCGGGGTGTTTTCGGCCCCTATGGGGAAATGAACCGGCGACCTCGGGGGCCGGGGGCACGAGCCTACCCAGTGGCGCCACCCAAGGACCCGATCCGACCCGGGGTGTTTTCGGCCCCTATGGGGAAATGAACCGGCGACCTCGGGGGCCGGGGGCACGAGCCTACCCAGTGGCGCCACCCGGGGACCCGACCCGACCCGGGGTGTTTTCGGCCCCTATGAGGAATCGAACCGGCAACCTCGGGGTCCGGGGGCCCGACATTACCCTGTGGCGCCACCCGGGGACCCGACCCGACCCTGGCCTTTTTTTGGCCCCTATGGGGAATCGAACCGGCGACCTCGGGGGCCGGGGGCAAGAGCCTACCCTGTGGCGCCACCCGGGGACCTGACCCGACCCGGGGTGTTTTCGGCCCCTATGGGGAATCGAACCGGCAACCTCGGGGGCCGGGGGCAAGAGCCTACCCTGTGGTGCCACCCGGGGACCCGACCCGACCCGGGGTGTTTTCGGCCCCTATGGGGAATCGAACCTGCCACCTCGAGGGCCGGGGGCCCGACATTACCCTGTGGCGCCACCCGGGGACCCGACCCGACCCGGGGTGTTTTCGGCCCCTATGGGGAATCGAACCTGTGACCTCGGGGGCCGGGGGCACGAGCCTACCCTGTGGCACCACCCGGGGACCAGACCCGACCCGGGGTGTTTTCGGCCCCTATGGGGAATCGAACCGGCGACCTCGGGGGCCGGGGGCACGAGCCTACCCTGTGGCGCCACCCAAGGACCCTACCCGACCCGGGGTGTTTTCGGCCCCTATGAGGAATCGAACCGGCAACCTCGGGGTCCGGGGGAACGAGCCTACCCTGTGGCGCCACCCGGGGACCCGACCCGACCCGGGGTGTTTTCGGCCCCTATGGGGAATCGAACCGGCAACCTCGGTGAGCTAAGTCCCGACATTAACCTCTAGCGCCATCCGGGGACCCGACCCGGACAAAGGCCTTTTTCAGGCCCCTATGGGGAATCGAACCGGCGACCTTGGGGGCCAGGGGAACGAGCCTACCCTGTGGCGCCACCCAGGGACCAGACCCGACCCGGGGAGTTTTCGGCCCCTATGGGGAATCGAACCGGCGACCTCGGGGGCCGGGGGCACGAGCCTACCCTGTGGCGCCACCCGGGGACCCGACCCGACCCGGGGTGTTTTCGGCCCCTATGGGGAATCGAACCTGCGACCTCGGGGGCCGGGGGCACGAGCCTACCCTGTGGTGCCACCCAGGGACCTGACCTGACCCGGGGTGTTTTTGGCCCCTCTGGGGAATCGAACCGGCGACCTCGGGGGCCGGGGGCACGAGCCTACCCTGTGGCGCCACCCGGGGACCCGACCCGACCCGGGGTGTTTTCGGCCCCTATGGGGAATCGAACCGGCGACCTCGGGGGCCAGGGTCCCGACATTACCCTGTGGCGCCACCCGGGGACCCGACCCGGACAAAGGCCTTTTTCAGGCCCCTCTGGGGAATCGAACCGGCGACCTCAGGGGCCGGGGTCCCGACAGTACCCTGTGGCGCCACCCAGGGACCCGACCCGACCCGGGGTGTTTTCGGCCCCTATGGGGAATCGAACCGGCGACCTCGGGGGCCGGGGTCCCGACATTACCCTGTGGCGCCACCCGGGGACCCGACCCGACCCGGGGTGTTTTCGGCCCCTATGGGGAATCGAACCGGCGACCTCGTGGGCCGGGTTCCCGACATTACCCTGTGGCGCCACCCGGGGACCCGACCCGACCCTGGCCTTTTTTTGGCCCCTATGGGGAATCGAACCAGCGACCTCAGGGGCCGGGGTTCCGACATTACCCTGTGGCGCCACCCGGGGACCCGACCCGACCCTGTCCTTATTCGGACCCTATGGGGAATCGAACTGGCAACCCTGGGGGCCGGGGGCACGAGCCTACCCTGTGGCGCCACCCGGGGACCCGACTTGACCCGGGGTGTTTTCGGCCCCTATGGGGAATCGAACCGGCGACCTCGAGGGCCGGGGTCCCAACATTACCCTGTGGTGCCACCCGGGGACCCGACCCGACCCGGGGTGTTTTCGGCCCCTATGGGGAATCGAACCGGCAACCTCGGGGACCTAAGTCCCGACATTAACCTCTAGCGCCACCCGGGGACCCGACCCGGACAAAGGCCTTTTTCAAACCCCTATGGGGAATCGAACCGGCAACCCTGGGGGCCGAGGGCACGAGCCTACCCTGTGGCGCCACCCGGGGACCCGACCCGACCCGGGGTGTTTTCGGCCCCTATGGAGAATCGAACCGGGGACCTCGGGGGCCGGGGGCACGAGCCTACCCTGTGGCGCCACCCGGGGACCCGACCCGACCCTGGCCTTTTTTTGGCCACTATGGGGAATCGAACCAGCGACCTCGGGGGCCGGGGTTCCGACATTACCCTGTGGCGCCACCCGGGGACCCGACCCGACCCTGTCCTTTTTCGGACCCTATGGGGAATCGAACCGGCAACCCTGGGGGCCGGGGGCACGAGCCTACATTGTGGCGCCACCCGGGGACCCGACCCGACCCGGGGTGTTTTCGGCCCCTATGGGGAATCGAACCTGTGACATCGGGGGCCGGGGGCACGAGCCTACCCTGTGGCGCCACCCGGGGACCAGACCCGACCCGGGGTGTTTTCGGCCCCTATGGGGAATCGAACCGGCAACCTCGGGGTCCGGGGGAACGAGCCTACCCTGTGGCGCCACCCGGGGACCCGACCCGACCCGGGGTGTTTTCGGCCCCTATGGGGAATCGAACCTGCGACCTCGGGGGCCGGGGGCCCGACATTACCCTGTGGTGCCACCCAGGGACCTGACCCGACCCGGGGTGTTTTTGGCCCCTATGGGGAATCGAACCGGCGACCTCGGGGGCCGGGGGCACGAGCCTACCCTGTGGCGCCACCCGGGGACCCGACCCGACCCGGGGTGTTTTCGGCCCCTATGGGGAATCGAACCGGCGACCTCGGGGGCCAGGGTCCCGACATTACCCTGTGGCGCCACCCGGGGACCCGACCCGGACAAAGGCCTTTTTCAGGCCCCTCTGGGGAATCGAACCGGCGACCTCAGGGGCCGGGGTCCCGACAGTACCCTGTGGCGCCACCCAGGGACCCGACCCGACCCGGGGTGTTTTCGGCCCCTATGGGGAATCGAACCGGCGACCTCGGGGGCCGGGGTCCCGACATTACCCTGTGGCGCCACCCGGGGACCCGACCCGACCCGGGGTGTTTTCGGCCCCTATGGGGAATCGAACCGGCGACCTCGGGGGCCAGGGGCACGAGCCTACCCTGTGGCGCCACCCGGGGACCCGACCCGACCCTGGCCTTTTTTTGGCCCCTATGGGGAATCGAACCAGCGACCTCGGGGGCCGGGGTTCCGACATTACCCTGTGGCGCCACCCGGGGACCCGACCCGACCCTGTCCTTATTCGGACCCTATGGGGAATCGAACTGGCAACCCTGGGGGCCGGGGGCACGAGCCTACCCTGTGGCGCCACCCGGGGACCCGACTTGACCCGGGGTGTTTTCGGCCCCTATGGGGAATCGAACCGGCGACCTCGGGGGCTGGGGTCCCGACATTACCCTGTGGCGCCACCCGGGGACCCGACCCGACCCGGGGTGTTTTCGGCCCCTATGGGGAATCGAACGGGCGACCTCGGGGACCTAAGTCCCGACATTACCTGTGGCGCCACCCGGGGACCCGACCCGGACAAAGGCCTTTTTCAGGCCCCTCTGGGGAATCGAACCGGCGACCTTGGGGGCCAGGGGAACGAGCCTACCCTGTGGCGCCACCCAGGGACCAGACACGACCCGGGGAGTTTTCGGCCCCTATGGGGAATCGAACCGGCGACCTCGGGGGCCGGGGGCACGAGCCTACCCTGTGGCGCCACCCGGGGACCCGACCCGACCCGGGGTGTTTTCGGCCCCTATGGGGAATCGAACCTGCGACCTCGGGGGCCGGGGTCCCGACATTACCCTGTGGCGCCACCCGGGGACCCGACCCGACCTGGGGTGTTTTTGGCCCCTATGGGGAATCGAACCGGCGACCTCGGGGGCCGGGTGCACGAGCCTACCCTGTGGTGTCACCCGGGGACCCGACCCGACCCGGGGTGTTTTCGGTCCCTATGGGGAATCGAACCTGCGACCTCGGGGGGCCGGGGGCCCGACAGTACCCTGTGGCGCCACCCGGGGACCCGACCCGACCCGGGGTGTTTTCGGCCCCTATGGGGAAATGAACCGGCGACCTCGGGGGCCGGGGGCACGAGCCTACCCTGTATCGCGCCACCCGGGGACCTGACCCGACCCGGGGTGTTTTCGGCCCCTATGGGGAATCGAACCGGCAACCTCGGGGGCCGGGGGCAAGAGCCTACCCTGTGGTGCCACCCGGGGACCCGACCCGACCCGGGGTGTTTTCGGCCCCTATGGGGAATCGAACCTGCGACCTCGAGGGCCGGGGGCCCGACATTACCCTGTGGCGCCACCCGGGGACCCGACCCGACCCGGGGTGTTTTCGGCCCCTATGGGGAATCGAACCGGCGACCTCAGGTGCCGGGGGCACGAGCCTACCCTGTGGCGCCACCCGGGGACCAGACCCGACCCGGGGTGTTTTCGGCCCCTATGGGGAATCGAACCGGCGACCTCGGGGGCCGGGGGCACGAGCCTACCCTGTGGCGCCACCCAAGGACCCTACCCGACCCGGGGTGTTTTCGGCCCCTATGAGGAATCGAACCGGCAACCTCGGGGTCCGGGGGAACGAGCCTACCCTGTGGCGCCACCCGGGGACCCGACCCGACCCGGGGTGTTTTCGGCCCCTATGGGGAATCGAACCGGCAACCTCGGGGACCTAAGTCCCGACATTAACCTCTAGCGCCACCCGGGGACCCGACCCGGACAAAGGCCTTTTTCAGGCCCCTATGGGGAATCGAACCGGCGACCTCGGGGGCCGGGGTCCCGACAGTACCCTGTGGCGCCACCCAGGGACCAGACCCGACCCGGGGAGTTTTCGGCCCCTATGGGGAATCGAACCGGCGACCTCGGGGGCCGGGGGCAAGAGCCTACCCTGTGGCGCCACCCGGGGACCCGACCCGACCCGGGGTGTTTTCGGCCCCTATGGGGAATCGAACCTGCGACCTCGGGGGCCGGGGGCCCGACATTACCCTGTGGTGCCACCCAGGGACCTGACCTGACCCGGGGTGTTTTTGGCCCCTATGGGGAATCGAACCGGCGACCTCGGGGGCCGGGGGAACGAGCCTACCCTGTGGCGCCACCCGGGGACCCGACCCGACCCGGGGTGTTTTCGGCCACTATGGGGAATCGAACCGGCGACCTCGGGGGCCAGGGTCCCGACATTACCCTGTGGCGCCACCCGGGGACCCGACCCGGACAAAGGCCTTTTTCAGGCCCCTCTGGGGAATCGAACCGGCGACCTCAGGGGCCGGGGTCCCGACAGTACCCTGTGGCGCAACCCAGGGACCCGACCCGACCCGGGGTGTTTTCGGCCCCTATGGGGAATCGAACCGGCGACCTCGGGGGCCGGGGGCACGAGCCTACCCAGTGGCGCCACCCAAGGACCCTACCCGACCCGGGGTGTTTTCGGCCCCTATGAGGAATCGAACCGGCAACCTCGGGGTCCGGGGGCCCGACATTACCCTGTGGCGCCACCCGGGGACCCAACCCGACCCTGGCCTTTTTTTGGCCCCTATGGGGAATCGAACCAGCGACCTCGGGGGCCGGGGTTCCGACATTACCCTGTGGCGCCACCCGGGGACCCGACCCGACCCTGTCCTTTTTCGGACCCTATGGGGAATCGAACCGGCAACGCTGGGGGCCGGGGGCACGAGCCTACCCTGTGGCACCACCCGGGGACCTGACCCGACCCGGGGTGTTTTCGGCCCATATGGGGAATCGAACCGGCGACCTCGGGGGCCGGGGGCAAGAGCCTACCCTGTGGTGCCACCCGGGGACCCGACCCGACCCGGGGTGTTTTCGGCCCCTATGGGGAATCAAACCTGCGACCTCGAGGGTCGGGGTCCCGACATTACCCTGTGGCGCCACCCGGGGACCCGACCCGACCCGGGGTGTTTTCGGCCCCTATGGGGAATCGAACCGGCAACCTCGGGGACCTAAGTCCCGACATTAACCTCTAGCGCCACCCGGGGACCCGACCCGGACAAAGGCCTTTTTCAGGCCCCTATGGGGAATCGAACCGGCGACCTTGGGGGCCAGGGGAACGAGCCTACCCTGTGGCGCCACCCAGGGACCAGACCCGACCCGGGGAGTTTTCGGCCCCTATGGGGAATCGAACCGGCGACCTCGGGGGCCGGGGGCACGACCCTACCCTGTGGCGCCACCCGGGGACCCGACCCGACCCGGGGTGTTTTCGGCCCCTATGGGGAATCGAACCGGCGACCTCGGGGGCCGGGGGCACGAGCCTACCCTGTGGTGCCACCCGGGGACCCGACCCGACCCGGGGTTTTTTCGGTCCCTATGGGGAATCGAACCTGCGACCTCGGGGGCCGGGGTTCCGACATTACCCTGTGGTGCCACCCGGGGACCCAACCCGACCCGGGGTGTTTTTGGCCCCTATGGGGAATCGAACCGGCGACCTCGGGGGCCGGGGGCACGAGCCTACCCTGTGGCGCCACCCGGGGACCCGACCCGACCCGGGGTGTTTTCGGCCCCTATGGGGAATCGAACCGGCGACCTCGGGGGCCGGGGGCACGAGCCTACCCTGTGGCGCCACCCGGGGACCCGACCCGGACAAAGGCCTTTTTCAGGCCCCTCTGGGGAATATAACCGGCGACCTCGGGGGCCGGGGTCCCGACAGTACACTGTGGCGCCACCCAGGGACCCGACCCGACCCGGGGTGTTTTCGGTCCCTATGGGGAATCGAACCGGCGACCTCGGGGGCCGGGGGCACGAGCCTACCCAGTGGCGCCACCCAAAGACCCGACCCGGACAAGGGCCTTTTTCAGGCCCCTATGGGGAATCGAACCGGCGACCTCGGGGGCCGGGGTCCCGACATTACCCTGTGGCGCCACCCGGGGACCCGACCCGACCCTGGCCTTTTTTTGGCCCCTATGGGGAATCGAACCAGCGACCTCGGGGGCCGGGGTTCCGACATTACCCTGTGGCGCCACCCGGGAACCCGACCCGACCCTGTCCTTTTTCGGACCCTATGGGGAATCGAACCGGCAACCCTGGGGGCCGGGGGCACGAGCCTACCCTGTGGCGCCACCCGGGGACCCGACTTGACCCGGGGTGTTTTCGGCCCCTATGGGGAATCGAACCGGCGACCTCGAGGGCCGGGGTCCCGACATTACCCTGTGGCGCCACCCGGGGACCCGACCCGACCCGGGGTGTTTTCGGTCCCTATGGGGAATCGAACCTGCGACCTCGGGGGCCGGGGGCCCGACAGTACCCTGTGGCGCCACCCGGGGACCCGACCCGACCCGGGGTGTTTTCGGCCCCTATGGGGAATCGAACCGGCGACCTCGGGGGCCGGGGGCACGAGCCTACCCAGTGGCGCCACCCAAGGACCCTACCCGACCCGGGGTGTTTTCGGCCCCTATGAGGAATCGAACCGGCAACCTCGGGGTCCGGGGGCCCGACATTACCCTGTGGCGCCACCCGGGGACCCAACCCGACCCTGGCCTTTTTTTGGCCCCTATGGGGAATCGAACCAGCGACCTCGGGGGCCGGGGTTCCGACATTACCCTGTGGCGCCACCCGGGGACCCGACCCGACCCTGTCCTTTTTCGGACCCTATGGGGAATCGAACCGGCAACGCTGGGGGCCGGGGGCACGAGCCTACCCTGTGGCACCACCCGGGGACCTGACCCGACCCGGGGTGTTTTCGGCCCATATGGGGAATCGAACCGGCGACCTCGGGGGCCGGGGGCAAGAGCCTACCCTGTGGTGCCACCCGGGGACCCGACCCGACCCGGGGTGTTTTCGGCCCCTATGGGGAATCGAACCCGTGACCTCGAGGGCCGGGGTCAGACATTACCCTGTGGCGCCACCCGGGGTCCCGACCCGACCCGGGGTGTTTTCGGCCCCTATGGGGAATCGATCCGGCAACCTCGGGGACCTAAGTCCTGACATTAACCTCTAGCGCCACCCGGGGACCCGACCCGGACAAAGGCCTTTTTCAGGCCCCTATGGGGAATCGAACCAGCGACCTCGGGGGCCAGGGGAACGAGCCTACCCTGTGGCGCCACCCAGGGACCAGACCCGACCGGGGGAGTTTTCGGCCCCTATGGGGAATCGAACCGGCGACCTCGGGGGCCGGGGGCACGAGCCTACCCTGTGGCGCCACCCGGGGACCCGACCCGGACAAAGGCCTTTTTCAGGCCCCTCTGGGGAATCGAACCGGCGACCTCAGGGGCCGGGGTCCCGACAGTACCCTGTGGCGCCACCCAGGGACCCGACCCGACCCGGGGTGTTTTCGGTCCCTATGGGGAATCGAACCGGCAACCTCGGGGGCCGGGGGCACGAACCTACCCAGTGGCGCCACCCAAAGACCCGACCCGGACAAGGGCCTTTTTCAGGCCCCTATGGGGAATCGAACCGGCGACCTCGGGGGCCGGGGTCCCGACATTACCCTGTGGCGCCACCCGGGGACCCGACCCGACCCTGTCCTTATTCGGACCCTATGGGGAATCGAACTGGCAACCCTGGGGGCCGGGGGCACGAGCCTACCCTGTGGCGCCACCCGGGGACCCGACCCGACCCGGGGTGTTTTCGGCCCCTATGGGGAATCGAACCGGCGACCTCTAGGGCCGGTGTCCCGACATTACCCTGTGGCGCCACCCGGGGACCCGACCCGACCCAGGGTGTTTTCGGTCCCTATGGGGAATCGAACCTGCGACCTCGGGGGCCGGGGGCCTGACAGTACCCTGTGGCGCCACCCGGGGACCCGACCCGACCCGGGGTGTTTTCGGCCCCTATGGGGAATCGAACCGGCGACCTCGGGGGCCGGGGGCACGAGCCTACCCAGTGGCGCCACCCAAGGACCCTACCCGACCCGGGGTGTTTTCGGCCCCTATGAGGAATCGAACCGGCAACCTCGGGGTCCGGGGGCACGAGCCTACCCAGTGGCACCACCCGGGGACCCGACCCGACCCTGGCCTTTTTTTGGCCCCTATGGGGAATCGAACCAGCGACCTCGGGGGCCGGGGTTCCGACATTACCCTGTGGCGCCACCCGGGGACCCGACCCGACCCTGTCCTTTTTCGGACCCTATGGGGAATCGAGCCGGCAACCCTGGGGGATGGGGGCACGAGCCTACCCTGTGGCGCCATCCGGGGACCTGACCCGACCCGGGGTGTTTTCGGCCCATATGGGGAATCGAACCGGCAACCTCGGGGGCCGGGGGCAAGAGCCTACCCTGTGGTGCCACCCGGGGACCCGACCCGACCCGGGGTGTTTTCGGCCCCTATGGGGAATCGAACCTGCGACCTCGGGGGCCGGGGGCACGAGCCTACCCTGTGGCGCCACCCGGGGACCCGACCCGACCCGGGGTGTTTTCGGCCCCTATGGGGAATCGAACCGGCGACCTCGGGGTCCGGGGGCCCGACATTACCCTGTGGCGCCACCCGGGGACCCGACCCGACCCGGGGTGTTTTCGGCCCCTATGGGGAATCGAACCGGCAACCTCGGGGACCTAAGTCCCGACATTAACCTGTAGCGCCACCCGGGGACCCGACCCCGACAAAGGCCTTTTTCAGGCCCCTATGGGGAATCGAACCGGCGACCTTGGGGGCCAGGGGAACGAGCCTACCCTGTGGCGCCACCCAGGGACCAGACCCGACCCGGAGAGTTTTCGGCCCCTATGGGGAATCGAACCGGCGACCTCGGGGGCCGGGGGCACGAGCCTACCCTGTGGCGCCACCCGGGGACCCGACCCGACCCGGGGTGTTTTCGGCCCCTATGGGGAATCGAACCTGCGACCTCGGGGGCCGGGGGCCCGACATTACCCTGTGGTGCCACCCAGGGACCCGACCCGACCCGGGGTGTTTTTGGCCCCTATGGGGAATCGAACCGGCGACCTCGGGGGCTGGGGGCACGAGCCTACCCTGTGGCGCCACCCGGGGACCCGACCTGACCCGGGGTGTTTTCGGTCCCTATGGGGAATCGAACCGGCGACCTCGGGGGCCAGGGTCCCGACATTACCCTGTGGCGCCACCCGGGGACCCGACCCGGACAAAGGCCTTTTTCAGGCCCCTCTGGGGAATCGAACCGGCGACCTCGGGGGCCGGGGTCCCGACATTACCCTGTGGCGCCACCCGGGGACCCGACCCGACCCGGGGTGTTTTCGGCCCCTATGGGGAATCGAACCGGCGACCTCGTGGGCCGGGGTCCCGACATTACCCTGTGGCGCCACCCGGGGACCCGACCCGACCCTGGCCTTTTTTTGGCCCCTATGGGGAATCGAACCAGCGACCTCGGGGGCCGGGGTTCCGACATTACCCTGTGGCGCCACCCGGGGACCCGACCCGACCCTGTCCTTATTCGGACCCTATGGGGAATCGAACTGGCAACCCTGGGGGCCGGGGGCACGAGCCTACCCTGTGGCGCCACCCGGGGACCCGACCCGACCCGGGGTGTTTTCGGCCCCTATGGGGAATCGAACCGGCGACCTCGGGGGCCGGGGGCACGAGCCTACCCAGTGGCGCCACCCAAGGACCCTACCCGACCCGGGGTGTTTTCGGCCCCTATGAGGAATCGAACCGGCAACCTCGGGGTCCGGGGGCCCGACATTACCCTGTGGCACCACCCGGGGACCCGACCCGACCCTGGCCTTTTTTTGGCCCCTATGGGGAATCGAACCAGCGACCTCGGGGGCCGGGGTTCCGACATTACCCTGTGGCGCCACCCGGGGACCCGACCCGACCCTGTCCTTTTTCGGACCCTATGGGGAATCGAGCCGGCAACCCTGGGGGATGGGGGCACGAGCCTACCCTGTGGCGCCATCCGGGGACCTGACCCGACCCGGGGTGTTTTCGGCCCATATGGGGAATCGAACCGGCAACCTCGGGGGCTGGGGGCAAGAGCCTACCCTGTGGTGCCACCCGGGGACCCGACCCGACCCGGGGTGTTTTCGGCCCCTATGGGGAATCGAACCTGCGACCTCGGGGGCCGGGGGCACGAGCCTACCCTGTGGCGCCACCCGGGGACCCGACCCGACCCGGGGTGTTTTCGGCCCCTATGGGGAATCGAACCGGCGACCTCGGGGTCCGGGGGCCCGACATTACCCTGTGGCGCCACCCGGGGACCCGACCCGACCCGGGGTGTTTTCGGCCCCTATGGGGAATCGAACCGGCAACCTCGGGGACCTAAGTCCCGACATTAACCTGTAGCGCCACCCGGGGACCCGACCCCGACAAAGGCCTTTTTCAGGCCCCTATGGGGAATCGAACCGGCGACCTTGGGGGCCAGGGGAACGAGCCTACCCTGTGGCGCCACCCAGGGACCAGACCCGACCCGGAGAGTTTTCGGCCCCTATGGGGAATCGAACTGGCGACCTCGGGGGCCGGGGGCACGAGCCTACCCTGTGGCGCCACCCGGGGACCCGACCCGACCCGGGGTGTTTTCGGCCCCTATGGGGAATCGAACCTGCGACCTCGGGGGCCGGGGGCCCGACATTACCCTGTGGTGCCACCCAGGGACCCGACCCGACCCGGGGTGTTTTTGGCCCCTATGGGGAATCGAACCGGCGACCTCGGGGGCCGGGGGCAAGAGCCTACCCTGTGGTGCCACCCGGGGACCCGACCCGACCCGGGGTGTTTTCGGCCCCTATGGGGAATCGAACCTGCGACCTCGGGGGCCGGGGGCACGAGCCTACCCTGTGGCGCCACCCGGGGACCCGACCCGACCCGGGGTGTTTTCGGCCCCTATGGGGAATCGAACCGGCGACCTCGGGGTCCGGGGGCCCGACATTACCCTGTGGCGCCACCCGGGGACCCGACCCGACCCGGGGTGTTTTCGGCCCCTATGGGGAATCGAACCGGCAACCTCGGGGACCTAAGTCCCGACATTAACCTGTAGCGCCACCCGGGGACCCGACCCCGACAAAGGCCTTTTTCAGGCCCCTATGGGGAATCGAACCGGCGACCTTGGGGGCCAGGGGAACGAGCCTACCCTGTGGTGCCACCCAGGGACCAGACCCGACCCGGAGAGTTTTCGGCCCCTATGGGGAATCGAACCGGCGACCTCGGGGGCCGGGGGCACGAGCCTACCCTGTGGCGCCACCCGGGGACCCGACCCGACCCGGGGTGTTTTCGGCCCCTATGGGGAATCGAACCTGCGACCTCGGGGGCCGGGGGCCCGACATTACCCTGTGGTGCCACCCAGGGACCCGACCCGACCCGGGGTGTTTTTGGCCCCTATGGGGAATCGAACCGGCGACCTCGGGGGCTGGGGGCACGAGCCTACCCTGTGGCGCCACCCGGGGACCCGACCTGACCCGGGGTGTTTTCGGTCCCTATGGGGAATCGAACCGGCGACCTCGGGGGCCAGGGTCCCGACATTACCCTGTGGCGCCACCCGGGGACCCGACCCGGACAAAGGCCTTTTTCAGGCCCCTCTGGGGAATCGAACCGGCGACCTCGGGGGCCGGGGTCCCGACATTACCCTGTGGCGCCACCCGGGGACCCGACCCGACCCGGGGTGTTTTCGGCCCCTATGGGGAATCGAACCGGCGACCTCGTGGGCCGGGGTCCCGACATTACCCTGTGGCGCCACCCGGGGACCCGACCCGACCCTGGCCTTTTTTTGGCCCCTATGGGGAATCGAACCAGCGACCTCGGGGGCCGGGGTTCCGACATTACCCTGTGGCGCCACCCGGGGACCCGACCCGACCCTGTCCTTATTCGGACCCTATGGGGAATCGAACTGGCAACCCTGGGGGCCGGGGGCACGAGCCTACCCTGTGGCGCCACCCGGGGACCCGACCCGACCCGGGGTGTTTTCGGCCCCTATGGGGAATCGAACCGGCGACCTCGGGGGCCGGGGGCACGAGCCTACCCAGTGGCGCCACCCAAGGACCCTACCCGACCCGGGGTGTTTTCGGCCCCTATGAGGAATCGAACCGGCAACCTCGGGGTCCGGGGGCCCGACATTACCCTGTGGCACCACCCGGGGACCTGACCCGACCCTGGCCTTTTTTTGGCCCCTATGGGGAATCGAACCAGCGACCTCGGGGGCCGGGGTTCCGACATTACCCTGTGGCGCCACCCGGGGACCCGACCCGACCCTGTCCTTTTTCGGACCCTATGGGGAATCGAGCCGGCAACCCTGGGGGATGGGGGCACGAGCCTACCCTGTGGCGCCATCCGGGGACCTGACCCGACCCGGGGTGTTTTCGGCCCATATGGGGAATCGAACCGGCAACCTCGGGGGCCGGGGGCAAGAGCCTACCCTGTGGTGCCACCCGGGGACCCGACCCGACCCGGGGTGTTTTCGGCCCCTATGGGGAATCGAACCTGCGACCTCGGGGGCCGGGGGCACGAGCCTACCCTGTGGCGCCACCCGGGGACCCGACCCGACCCGGGGTGTTTTCGGCCCCTATGGGGAATCGAACCGGCGACCTCGGGGTCCGGGGGCCCGACATTACCCTGTGGCGCCACCCGGGGACCCGACCCGACCCGGGGTGTTTTCGGCCCCTATGGGGAATCGAACCGGCAACCTCGGGGACCTAAGTCCCGACATTAACCTGTAGCGCCACCCGGGGACCCGACCCCGACAAAGGCCTTTTTCAGGCCCCTATGGGGAATCGAACCGGCGACCTTGGGGGCCAGGGGAACGAGCCTACCCTGTGGCGCCACCCAGGGACCAGACCCGACCCGGAGAGTTTTCGGCCCCTATGGGGAATCGAACCGGCGACCTCGGGGGCCGGGGGCACGAGCCTACCCTGTGGCGCCACCCGGGGACCCGACCCGACCCGGGGTGTTTTCGGCCCCTATGGGGAATCGAACCTGCGACCTCGGGGGCCGGGGGCCCGACATTACCCTGTGGTGCCACCCAGGGACCCGACCCGACCCGGGGAGTTTTTGGCCCCTATGGGGAATCGAACCGGCGACCTCGGGGGCTGGGGGCACGAGCCTACCCTGTGGCGCCACCCGGGGACCCGACCTGACCCGGGGTGTTTTCGGCCCCTATGGGGAATCGAACCGGCGACCTCGGGGGCCAGGGTCCCGACATTACCCTGTGGCGCCACCCGGGGACCCGACCCGGACAAAGGCCTTTTTCAGGCCCCTCTGGGGAATCGAACCGGCGACCTCGGGGGCCGGGGTCCCGACATTACCCTGTGGCGCCACCCGGGGACCCGACCCGACCCGGGGTGTTTTCGGCCCCTATGGGGAATCGAACCGGCGACCTCGTGGGCCGGGGTCCCGACATTACCCTGTGGCGCCACCCGGGGACCCGACCCGACCCTGGCCTTTTTTTGGCCCCTATGGGGAATCGAACCAGCGACCTCGGGGGCCGGGGTTCCGACATTACCCTGTGGCGCCACCCGGGGACCCGACCCGACCCTGTCCTTATTCGGACCCTATGGGGAATCGAACTGGCAACCCTGGGGGCCGGGGGCACGAGCCTACCCTGTGGCGCCACCCGGGGACCCGACCCGACCCGACCCGGGGTGTTTTCGGCCCCTATGGGGAATCGAACCTGCGACCTCGGGGGCCGGGGTCCCGACATTACCCTGTGGCGCCACCCGGGGACCCGACCCGACCCGGGGTGTTTTCGGTCCCTATGGGGAATTGAACCTGCGACCTCGGTGGCCGGGGGCCCGACAGTACCCTGTGGCGCCACCCAGGGACCCGACACGACCCGGGGTGTTTTCGGCCCCTATGGGGAATCGAACCGGCGACCTCGGGGGCCGGGGGCACGAGCCTACCCAGTGGCGCCACCCAAGGACCCTACCCGACCCGGGGTGTTTTCGGCCCCTATGAGGAATCGGACCGGCAACCTCGGGGTCCGGGGTTCCGACATTACCCTGTGGCGCCACCCGGGGACCCGACCCGACCCGGGGTGTTTTCGGCCCCTATGGGGAATCGAACCCGTGACCTCGAGGGCCGGGGTCCCGACATTACCCTGTGGCGCCACCCGGGGACCCGACCCGACCCGGGGTGTTTTCGGCCCCTATGGGGAATCGATCCGGCAACCTCGGGGACCTAAGTCCTGACATTAACCTCTAGCGCCACCCGGGGACCCGACCCGGACAAAGGCCTTTTTCAAGCCCCTATGGGGAATCGAACCGGCAGCCTCGGGGGCCAGGGGAACGAGCCTACCCTGTGGCGCCACCCAGGGACCAGACCCGACCGGGGGAGTTTTCGGCCCCTATGGGGAATCGAACCGGCGACCTCGGGGGCCGGGGGCACGAGCCTACCCTGTGGCGCCACCCGGGGACCCGACCCGACCCGGGGTGTTTTCGGCCCCTATGGGGAATCGAACCTGCGACCTCGGGGGCCGGGGTCCCGACATTACCCTGTGGTGCCACCCGGGGACCTGACACGACCCGGGGTGTTTTCGGCCCCTATGGGGAATCGAACCTGCGACCTCGGGGGGCCGGGGGCCCGACAGTACCCTGTGGCGCCACCCGGGGACCCGACCCGACCCGGGGTGTTTTCGGCCCCTCTGGGGAATCGAACCGGCGACCTCGGGGGCCGGGGGCACGAGCCTACCCAGTGGCGCCACCCAAGGACCCGACCCGACCCGGGGTGTTTTCGGCCCCTATGAGGAATCGAACCGGCAACCTCGGGGTCCGGGGGCCCGACATTACCCTGTGGCACCACCCGGGGACCCGACCCGACCCTGGCCTTTTTTTGGCCCCTATGGGGAATCGAACCAGCGACCTCGGGGGCCGGGGTTCCGACATTACCCTGTGGCGCCACCCGGGGACCCGACCCGACCCTGTCCTTTTTCGGACCCTATGGGGAATCGAGCCGGCAACCCTGGGGGATGGGGGCACGAGCCTACCCTGTGGCGCCATCCGGGGACCTGACCCGACCCGGGGTGTTTTCGGCCCATATGGGGAATCGAACCGGCAACCTCGGGGGCCGGGGGCAAGAGCCTACCCTGTGGTGCCACCCGGGGACCCGACCCGACCCGGGGTGTTTTCGGCCCCTATGGGGAATCGAACCTGCGACCTCGGGGGCCGGGGGCACGAGCCTACCCTGTGGCGCCACCCGGGGACCCGACCCGACCCGGGGTGTTTTCGGCCCCTATGGGGAATCGAACCGGCGACCTCGGGGTCCGGGGGCCCGACATTACCCTGTGGCGCCACCCGGGGACCCGACCCGACCCGGGGTGTTTTCGGCCCCTATGGGGAATCGAACCGGCAACCTCGGGGACCTAAGTCCCGACATTAACCTGTAGCGCCACCCGGGGACCCGACCCCGACAAAGGCCTTTTTCAGGCCCCTATGGGGAATCGAACCGGCGACCTTGGGGGCCAGGGGAACGAGCCTACCCTGTGGCGCCACCCAGGGACCAGACCCGACCCGGAGAGTTTTCGGCCCCTATGGGGAATCGAACCGGCGACCTCGGGGGCCGGGGGCACGAGCCTACCCTGTGGCGCCACCCGGGGACCCGACCCGACCCGGGGTGTTTTCGGCCCCTATGGGGAATCGAACCTGCGACCTCGGGGGCCGGGGGCCCGACATTACCCTGTGGTGCCACCCAGGGACCCGACCCGACCCGGGGTGTTTTTGGCCCCTATGGGGAATCGAACCGGCGACCTCGGGGGCTGGGGGCACGAGCCTACCCTGTGGCGCCACCCGGGGACCCGACCTGACCCGGGGTGTTTTCGGTCCCTATGGGGAATCGAACCGGCGACCTCGGGGGCCAGGGTCCCGACATTACCCTGTGGCGCCACCCGGGGACCCGACCCGGACAAAGGCCTTTTTCAGGCCCCTCTGGGGAATCGAACCGGCGACCTCGGGGGCCGGGGTCCCGACATTACCCTGTGGCGCCACCCGGGGACCCGACCCGACCCGGGGTGTTTTCGGCCCCTATGGGGAATCGAACCGGCGACCTCGGGGGCCGGGGGCACGAGCCTACCCAGTGGCGCCACCCAAGGACCCTACCCGACCCGGGGTGTTTTCGGCCCCTATGAGGAATCGAACCGGCAACCTCGGGGTCCGGGGGCCCGACATTACCCTGTGGCACCACCCGGGGACCCGACCCGACCCTGGCCTTTTTTTGGCCCCTATGGGGAATCGAACCAGCGACCTCGGGGGCCGGGGTTCCGACATTACCCTGTGGCGCCACCCGGGGACCCGACCCGACCCTGTCCTTTTTCGGACCCTATGGGGAATCGAGCCGGCAACCCTGGGGGATGGGGGCACGAGCCTACCCTGTGGCGCCATCCGGGGACCTGACCCGACCCGGGGTGTTTTCGGCCCCTATGGGGAATCGAACCTGCGACCTCGGGGGCCGGGGGCACGAGCCTACCCTGTGGCGCCACCCGGGGACCCGACCCGACCCGGGGTGTTTTCGGCCCCTATGGGGAATCGAACCGGCGACCTCGGGGTCCGGGGGCCCGACATTACCCTGTGGCGCCACCCGGGGACCCGACCCGACCCGGGGTGTTTTCGGCCCCTATGGGGAATCGAACCGGCAACCTCGGGGACCTAAGTCCCGACATTAACCTGTAGCGCCACCCGGGGACCCGACCCCGACAAAGGCCTTTTTCAGGCCCCTATGGGGAATCGAACCGGCGACCTTGGGGGCCAGGGGAACGAGCCTACCCTGTGGTGCCACCCAGGGACCAGACCCGACCCGGAGAGTTTTCGGCCCCTATGGGGAATCGAACCGGCGACCTCGGGGGCCGGGGGCACGAGCCTACCCTGTGGCGCCACCCGGGGACCCGACCCGACCCGGGGTGTTTTCGGCCCCTATGGGGAATCGAACCTGCGACCTCGGGGGCCGGGGGCCCGACATTACCCTGTGGTGCCACCCAGGGACCCGACCCGACCCGGGGTGTTTTTGGCCCCTATGGGGAATCGAACCGGCGACCTCGGGGGCTGGGGGCACGAGCCTACCCTGTGGCGCCACCCGGGGACCCGACCTGACCCGGGGTGTTTTCGGTCCCTATGGGGAATCGAACCGGCGACCTCGGGGGCCAGGGTCCCGACATTACCCTGTGGCGCCACCCGGGGACCCGACCCGGACAAAGGCCTTTTTCAGGCCCCTCTGGGGAATCGAACCGGCGACCTCGGGGGCCGGGGTCCCGACATTACCCTGTGGCGCCACCCGGGGACCCGACCCGACCCGGGGTGTTTTCGGCCCCTATGGGGAATCGAACCGGCGACCTCGTGGGCCGGGGTCCCGACATTACCCTGTGGCGCCACCCGGGGACCCGACCCGACCCTGGCCTTTTTTTGGCCCCTATGGGGAATCGAACCAGCGACCTCGGGGGCCGGGGTTCCGACATTACCCTGTGGCGCCACCCGGGGACCCGACCCGACCCTGTCCTTATTCGGACCCTATGGGGAATCGAACTGGCAACCCTGGGGGCCGGGGGCACGAGCCTACCCTGTGGCGCCACCCGGGGACCCGACCCGACCCGGGGTGTTTTCGGCCCCTATGGGGAATCGAACCGGCGACCTCGGGGGCCGGGGGCACGAGCCTACCCAGTGGCGCCACCCAAGGACCCTACCCGACCCGGGGTGTTTTCGGCCCCTATGAGGAATCGAACCGGCAACCTCGGGGTCCGGGGGCCCGACATTACCCTGTGGCACCACCCGGGGACCTGACCCGACCCTGGCCTTTTTTTGGCCCCTATGGGGAATCGAACCAGCGACCTCGGGGGCCGGGGTTCCGACATTACCCTGTGGCGCCACCCGGGGACCCGACCCGACCCTGTCCTTTTTCGGACCCTATGGGGAATCGAGCCGGCAACCCTGGGGGATGGGGGCACGAGCCTACCCTGTGGCGCCATCCGGGGACCTGACCCGACCCGGGGTGTTTTCGGCCCATATGGGGAATCGAACCGGCAACCTCGGGGGCCGGGGGCAAGAGCCTACCCTGTGGTGCCACCTGGGGACCCGACCTGACCCGGGGTGTTTTCGGCCCCTATGGGGAATCGAACCTGCGACCTCGGGGGCCGGGGGCACGAGCCTACCCTGTGGCGCCACCCGGGGACCCGACCCGACCCGGGGTGTTTTCGGCCCCTATGGGGAATCGAACCGGCGACCTCGGGGTCCGGGGGCCCGACATTACCCTGTGGCGCCACCCGGGGACCCGACCCGACCCGGGGTGTTTTCGGCCCCTATGGGGAATCGAACCGGCAACCTCGGGGACCTAAGTCCCGACATTAACCTGTAGCGCCACCCGGGGACCCGACCCCGACAAAGGCCTTTTTCAGGCCCCTATGGGGAATCGAACCGGCGACCTTGGGGGCCAGGGGAACGAGCCTACCCTGTGGCGCCACCCAGGGACCAGACCCGACCCGGAGAGTTTTCGGCCCCTATGGGGAATCGAACCGGCGACCTCGGGGGCCGGGGGCACGAGCCTACCCTGTGGCGCCACCCGGGGACCCGACCCGACCCGGGGTGTTTTCGGCCCCTATGGGGAATCGAACCTGCGACCTCGGGGGCCGGGGGCCCGACATTACCCTGTGGTGCCACCCAGGGACCCGACCCGACCCGGGGAGTTTTTGGCCCCTATGGGGAATCGAACCGGCGACCTCGGGGGCTGGGGGCACGAGCCTACCCTGTGGCGCCACCCGGGGACCCGACCTGACCCGGGGTGTTTTCGGCCCCTATGGGGAATCGAACCGGCGACCTCGGGGGCCAGGGTCCCGACATTACCCTGTGGCGCCACCCGGGGACCCGACCCGGACAAAGGCCTTTTTCAGGCCCCTCTGGGGAATCGAACCGGCGACCTCGGGGGCCGGGGTCCCGACATTACCCTGTGGCGCCACCCGGGGACCCGACCCGACCCGGGGTGTTTTCGGCCCCTATGGGGAATCGAACCGGCGACCTCGTGGGCCGGGGTCCCGACATTACCCTGTGGCGCCACCCGGGGACCCGACCCGACCCTGGCCTTTTTTTGGCCCCTATGGGGAATCGAACCAGCGACCTCGGGGGCCGGGGTTCCGACATTACCCTGTGGCGCCACCCGGGGACCCGACCCGACCCTGTCCTTATTCGGACCCTATGGGGAATCGAACTGGCAACCCTGGGGGCCGGGGGCACGAGCCTACCCTGTGGCGCCACCCGGGGACCCGACCCGACCCGACCCGGGGTGTTTTCGGCCCCTATGGGGAATCGAACCTGCGACCTCGGGGGCCGGGGTCCCGACATTACCCTGTGGCGCCACCCGGGGACCCGACCCGACCCGGGGTGTTTTCGGTCCCTATGGGGAATTGAACCTGCGACCTCGGTGGCCGGGGGCCCGACAGTACCCTGTGGCGCCACCCAGGGACCCGACACGACCCGGGGTGTTTTCGGCCCCTATGGGGAATCGAACCGGCGACCTCGGGGGCCGGGGGCACGAGCCTACCCAGTGGCGCCACCCAAGGACCCTACCCGACCCGGGGTGTTTTCGGCCCCTATGAGGAATCGGACCGGCAACCTCGGGGTCCGGGGTTCCGACATTACCCTGTGGCGCCACCCGGGGACCCGACCCGACCCGGGGTGTTTTCGGCCCCTATGGGGAATCGAACCCGTGACCTCGAGGGCCGGGGTCCCGACATTACCCTGTGGCGCCACCCGGGGACCCGACCCGACCCGGGGTGTTTTCGGCCCCTATGGGGAATCGATCCGGCAACCTCGGGGACCTAAGTCCTGACATTAACCTCTAGCGCCACCCGGGGACCCGACCCGGACAAAGGCCTTTTTCAAGCCCCTATGGGGAATCGAACCGGCAGCCTCGGGGGCCAGGGGAACGAGCCTACCCTGTGGCGCCACCCAGGGACCAGACCCGACCGGGGGAGTTTTCGGCCCCTATGGGGAATCGAACCGGCGACCTCGGGGGCCGGGGGCACGAGCCTACCCTGTGGCGCCACCCGGGGACCCGACCCGACCCGGGGTGTTTTCGGCCCCTATGGGGAATCGAACCTGCGACCTCGGGGGCCGGGGTCCCGACATTACCCTGTGGTGCCACCAGGGGACCTGACCCGACCCGGGGTGTTTTCGGCCCCTATGGGGAATCGAACCTGCGACCTCGGGGGGCCGGGGGCCCGACAGTACCCTGTGGCGCCACCCGGGGACCCGACCCGACCCGGGGTGTTTTCGGCCCCTCTGGGGAATCGAACCGGCGACCTCGGGGGCCGGGGGCACGAGCTTACCCAGTGGCGCCACCCAAGGACCCGACCCGACCCGGGGTGTTTTCGGCCCCTATGAGGAATCGAACCGGCAACCTCGGGGTCCGGGGGCCCGACATTACCCTGTGGCACCACCCGGGGACCCGACCCGACCCTGGCCTTTTTTTGGCCCCTATGGGGAATCGAACCAGCGACCTCGGGGGCCGGGGTTCCGACATTACCCTGTGGCGCCACCCGGGGACCCGACCCGACCCTGTCCTTTTTCGGACCCTATGGGGAATCGAGCCGGCAACCCTGGGGGATGGGGGCACGAGCCTACCCTGTGGCGCCATCCGGGGACCTGACCCGACCCGGGGTGTTTTCGGCCCATATGGGGAATCGAACCGGCAACCTCGGGGGCCGGGGGCAAGAGCCTACCCTGTGGTGCCACCCGGGGACCCGACCCGACCCGGGGTGTTTTCGGCCCCTATGGGGAATCGAACCTGCGACCTCGGGGGCCGGGGGCACGAGCCTACCCTGTGGCGCCACCCGGGGACCCGACCCGACCCGGGGTGTTTTCGGCCCCTATGGGGAATCGAACCGGCGACCTCGGGGTCCGGGGGCCCGACATTACCCTGTGGCGCCACCCGGGGACCCGACCCGACCCGGGGTGTTTTCGGCCCCTATGGGGAATCGAACCGGCAACCTCGGGGACCTAAGTCCCGACATTAACCTGTAGCGCCACCCGGGGACCCGACCCCGACAAAGGCCTTTTTCAGGCCCCTATGGGGAATCGAACCGGCGACCTTGGGGGCCAGGGGAACGAGCCTACCCTGTGGCGCAACCCAGGGACCAGACCCGACCCGGAGAGTTTTCGGCCCCTATGGGGAATCGAACCGGCGACCTCGGGGGCCGGGGGCACGAGCCTACCCTGTGGCGCCACCCGTGGGACCCGACCCGACCCGGGGTGTTTTCGGCCCCTATGGGGAATCGAACCGGCGACCTCGGGGGCCGGGGGCCCGACATTACCCTGTGGTGCCACCCAGGGACCCGACCCGACCCGGGGTGTTTTTGGCCCCTATGGGGAATCGAACCGGCGACCTCGGGGGCTGGGGGCACGAGCCTACCCTGTGGCGCCACCCGGGGACCCGACCTGACCCGGGGTGTTTTTGGCCCCTATGGGGAATCGAACCGGCGACCTCGGGGGCCAGGGTCCCGACATTACCCTGTGGCGCCACCCGGGGACCCGACCCGGACAAAGGCCTTTTTCAGGCCCCTCTGGGGAATCGAACCGGCGACCTCGGGGGCCGGGGTCCCGACATTACCCTGTGGCGCCACCCGGGGACCCGACCCGACCCGGGGTGTTTTCGGCCCCTCTGGGGAATCGAACCGGCGACCTCGTGGGCCGGGGTCCCGACATTACCCTGTGGCGCCACCCGGGGACCCGACCCGACCCTGGCCTTTTTTTGGCCCCTATGGGGAATCGAACCAGCGACCTCGGGGGCCGGGGTTCCGACATTACCCTGTGGCGCCACCCGGGGACCCGACCCGACCCTGTCCTTATTCGGACCATATGGGGAATCGAACTGGCAACCCTGGGGGCCGGGGGCACGAGCCTACCCTGTGGCGCCACCCGGGGACCCGACCCGACCCGGGGTGTTTTCGGCCCCTATGGGGAATCGAACCGGTGACCTCGGGGGCCGGGGGCACGAGCCTACCCAGTGGCGCCACCCAAGGACCCTACCCGACCCGGGGTGTTTTCGGCCCCTATGAGGAATCGAACCGGCAACCTCGGGGTCCGGGGGCCCGACATTACCCTGTGGCACCACCCGGGGACCCGACCCGACCCTGGCCTTTTTTTGGCCCCTATGGGGAATCGAACCAGCGACCTCGGGGGCCGGGGTTCCGACATTACCCTGTGGCGCCACCCGGGGACCCGACCCGACCCTGTCCTTTTTCGGACCCTATGGGGAATCGAGCCGGCAACCCTGGGGGATGGGGGCACGAGCCTACCCTGTGGCGCCATCCGGGGACCTGACCCGACCCGGGGTGTTTTCGGCCCCTATGGGGAATCGAACCGGCGACCTCGGGGGCCGGGGGCAAGAGCCTACCCTGTGGTGCCACCCGGGGACCCGACCCGACCCGGGGTGTTTTCGGCCCCTATGGGGAATCGAACCTGCGACCTCGGGGGCCGGGGGCACGAGCCTACCCTGTGGCGCCACCCGGGGACCCGACCCGACCCGGGGTGTTTTCGGCCCCTATGGGGAATCGAACCGGCGACCTCGGGGTCCGGGGGCCCGACATTACCCTGTGGCGCCACCCGGGGACCCGACCCGACCCGGGGTGTTTTCGGCCCCTATGGGGAATCGAACCGGCAACCTCGGGGACCTAAGTCCCGACATTAACCTGTAGCGCCACCCGGGGACCCGACCCCGACAAAGGCCTTTTTCAGGCCCCTATGGGGAATCGAACCGGCGACCTTGGGGGCCAGGGGAACGAGCCTACCCTGTGGCGCCACCCAGGGACCAGACCCGACCCGGAGAGTTTTCGGCCCCTATGGGGAATCGAACCGGCGACCTCGGGGGCCGGGGGCACGAGCCTACCCTGTGGCGCCACCCGGGGACCCGACCCGGACAAAGGCCTTTTTCAGGCCCCTCTGGGGAATATAACCGGCGACCTCGGGGGCCGGGGGCCCGACATTACCCTGTGGTGCCACCCAGGGACCCGACCCGACCCGGGGTGTTTTTGGCCCCTATGGGGAATCGAACCGGCGACCTCGGGGGCTGGGGGCACGAGCCTACCCTGTGGCGCCACCCGGGGACCCGACCTGACCCGGGGTGTTTTCGGCCCCTATGGGGAATCGAACCGGCGACCTCGGGGGCCAGGGTCCCGACATTACCCTGTGGCGCCACCCGGGGACCCGACCCGGACAAAGGCCTTTTTCAGGCCCCTCTGGGGAATCGAACCGGCGACCTCGGGGGCCGGGGTCCCGACATTACCCTGTGGCGCCACCCGGGGACCCGACCCGACCCGGGGTGTTTTCGGCCCCTCTGGGGAATCGAACCGGCGACCTCGTGGGCCGGGGTCCCGACATTACCCTGTGGCGCCACCCGGGGACCCGACCCGACCCTGGCCTTTTTTTGGCCCCTATGGGGAATCGAACCAGCGACCTCGGGGGCCGGGGTTCCGACATTACCCTGTGGCGCCACCCGGGGACCCGACCCGACCCTGTCCTTATTCGGACCCTATGGGGAATCGAACTGGCAACCCTGGGGGCCGGGGGCACGAGCCTACCCTGTGGCGCCACCCGGGGACCCGACCCGACCCGGGGTGTTTTCGGCCCCTATGGGGAATCGAACCTGCGACCTCGGGGGCAGGGGTCCCGACATTACCCTGTGGCGCCACCCGGGGACCCGACCCGACCCGGGGTGTTTTCGGTCCCTATGGGGAATTGAACCTGCGACCTCGGTGGCCGGGGGCCCGACAGTACCCTGTGGCGCCACCCAGGGACCCGACACGACCCGGGGTGTTTTCGGCCCCTATGGGGAATCGAACCGGCGACCTCGGGGGCCGGGGGCACGAGCCTACCCAGTGGCGCCACCCAAGGACCCTACCCGACCCGGGGTGTTTTCGGCCCCTATGAGGAATCGGACCGGCAACCTCGGGGTCCGGGGTTCCGACATTACCCTGTGGCGCCACCCGGGGACCCGACCCGACCCGGGGTGTTTTCGGCCCCTATGGGGAATCGAACCCGTGACCTCGAGGGCCGGGGTCCCGACATTACCCTGTGGCGCCACCCGGGGACCCGACCCGACCCGGGGTGTTTTCGGCCCCTATGGGGAATCGATCCGGCAACCTCGGGGACCTAAGTCCTGACATTAACCTCTAGCGCCACCCGGGGACCCGACCCGGACAAAGGCCTTTTTCAAGCCCCTATGGGGAATCGAACCGGCAGCCTCGGGGGCCAGGGGAACGAGCCTACCCTGTGGCGCCACCCAGGGACCAGACCCGACCGGGGGAGTTTTCGGCCCCTATGGGGAATCGAACCGGCGACCTCGGGGGCCGGGGGCACGAGCCTACCCTGTGGCGCCACCCGGGGACCCGACCCGACCCGGGGTGTTTTCGGCCCCTATGGGGAATCGAACCGGCAACCTCGGGGGCCGGGGTCCCGACATTACCCTGTGGTGCCACCCGGGGACCTGACACGACCCGGGGTGTTTTCGGCCCCTATGGGGAATCGAACCTGCGACCTCGGGGGGCCGGGGGCCCGACAGTACCCTGTGGCGCCACCCGGGGACCCGACCCGACCCGGGGTGTTTTCGGCCCCTCTGGGGAATCGAACCGGCGACCTCGGGGGCCGGGGGCACGAGCCTACCCAGTGGCGCCACCCAAGGACCCGACCCGACCCGGGGTGTTTTCGGCCCCTATGAGGAATCGAACCGGCAACCTCGGGGTCCGGGGGCCCGACATTACCCTGTGGCGCCACCCGGGGACCCGACCCGACCCGGGGTGTTTTCGGCCCCTATGGGGAATCGAACCGGCAACCTCGGGGACCTAAGTCCCGACATTAACCTGTAGCGCCACCCGGGGACCCGACCCCGACAAAGGCCTTTTTCAGGCCCCTATGGGGAATCGAACCGGCGACCTTGGGGGCCAGGGGAACGAGCCTACCCTGTGGCGCCACCCAGGGACCAGACCCGACCCGGAGAGTTTTCGGCCCCTATGGGGAATCGAACTGGCGACCTCGGGGGCCGGGGGCACGAGCCTACCCTGTGGCGCCACCCGGGGACCCGACCCGACCCGGGGTGTTTTCGGCCCCTATGGGGAATCGAACCTGCGACCTCGGGGGCCGGGGGCCCGACATTACCCTGTGGTGCCACCCAGGGACCCGACCCGACCCGGGGTGTTTTTGGCCCCTATGGGGAATCGAACCGGCGACCTCGGGGGCCGGGGGCAAGAGCCTACCCTGTGGTGCCACCCGGGGACCCGACCCGACCCGGGGTGTTTTCGGCCCCTATGGGGAATCGAACCTGCGACTTCGGGGGCCGGGGGCACGAGCCTACCCTGTGGCGCCACCCGGGGACCCGACCCGACCCGGGGTGTTTTCGGCCCCTATGGGGAATCGAACCGGCGACCTCGGGGTCCGGGGGCCCGACATTACCCTGTGGCGCCACCCGGGGACCCGACCCGACCCGGGGTGTTTTCGGCCCCTATGGGGAATCGAACCGGCAACCTCGGGGACCTAAGTCCCGACATTAACCTGTAGCGCCACCCGGGGACCCGACCCCGACAAAGGCCTTTTTCAGGCCCCTATGGGGAATCGAACCGGCGACCTTGGGGGCCAGGGGAACGAGCCTACCCTGTGGTGCCACCCAGGGACCAGACCCGACCCGGAGAGTTTTCGGCCCCTATGGGGAATCGAACCGGCGACCTCGGGGGCCGGGGGCACGAGCCTACCCTGTGGCGCCACCCGGGGACCCGACCCGACCCGGGGTGTTTTCGGCCCCTATGGGGAATCGAACCTGCGACCTCGGGGGCCGGGGGCCCGACATTACCCTGTGGTGCCACCCAGGGACCCGACCCGACCCGGGGTGTTTTTGGCCCCTATGGGGAATCGAACCGGCGACCTCGGGGGCTGGGGGCACGAGCCTACCCTGTGGCGCCACCCGGGGACCCGACCTGACCCGGGGTGTTTTCGGTCCCTATGGGGAATCGAACCGGCGACCTCGGGGGCCAGGGTCCCGACATTACCCTGTGGCGCCACCCGGGGACCCGACCCGGACAAAGGCCTTTTTCAGGCCCCTCTGGGGAATCGAACCGGCGACCTCGGGGGCCGGGGTCCCGACATTACCCTGTGGCGCCACCCGGGGACCCGACCCGACCCGGGGTGTTTTCGGCCCCTATGGGGAATCGAACCGGCGACCTCGTGGGCCGGGGTCCCGACATTACCCTGTGGCGCCACCCGGGGACCCGACCCGACCCTGGCCTTTTTTTGGCCCCTATGGGGAATCGAACCAGCGACCTCGGGGGCCGGGGTTCCGACATTACCCTGTGGCGCCACCCGGGGACCCGACCCGACCCTGTCCTTATTCGGACCCTATGGGGAATCGAACTGGCAACCCTGGGGGCCGGGGGCACGAGCCTACCCTGTGGCGCCACCCGGGGACCCGACCCGACCCGGGGTGTTTTCGGCCCCTATGGGGAATCGAACCGGCGACCTCGGGGGCCGGGGGCACGAGCCTACCCAGTGGCGCCACCCAAGGACCCTACCCGACCCGGGGTGTTTTCGGCCCCTATGAGGAATCGAACCGGCAACCTCGGGGTCCGGGGGCCCGACATTACCCTGTGGCACCACCCGGGGACCTGACCCGACCCTGGCCTTTTTTTGGCCCCTATGGGGAATCGAACCAGCGACCTCGGGGGCCGGGGTTCCGACATTACCCTGTGGCGCCACCCGGGGACCCGACCCGACCCTGTCCTTTTTCGGACCCTATGGGGAATCGAGCCGGCAACCCTGGGGGATGGGGGCACGAGCCTACCCTGTGGCGCCATCCGGGGACCTGACCCGACCCGGGGTGTTTTCGGCCCATATGGGGAATCGAACCGGCAACCTCGGGGGCCGGGGGCAAGAGCCTACCCTGTGGTGCCACCCGGGGACCCGACCCGACCCGGGGTGTTTTCGGCCCCTATGGGGAATCGAACCTGCGACCTCGGGGGCCGGGGGCACGAGCCTACCCTGTGGCGCCACCCGGGGACCCGACCCGACCCGGGGTGTTTTCGGCCCCTATGGGGAATCGAACCGGCGACCTCGGGGTCCGGGGGCCCGACATTACCCTGTGGCGCCACCCGGGGACCCGACCCGACCCGGGGTGTTTTCGGCCCCTATGGGGAATCGAACCGGCAACCTCGGGGACCTAAGTCCCGACATTAACCTGTAGCGCCACCCGGGGACCCGACCCCGACAAAGGCCTTTTTCAGGCCCCTATGGGGAATCGAACCGGCGACCTTGGGGGCCAGGGGAACGAGCCTACCCTGTGGCGCCACCCAGGGACCAGACCCGACCCGGAGAGTTTTCGGCCCCTATGGGGAATCGAACCGGCGACCTCGGGGGCCGGGGGCACGAGCCTACCCTGTGGCGCCACCCGGGGACCCGACCCGACCCGGGGTGTTTTCGGCCCCTATGGGGAATCGAACCTGCGACCTCGGGGGCCGGGGGCCCGACATTACCCTGTGGTGCCACCCAGGGACCCGACCCGACCCGGGGAGTTTTTGGCCCCTATGGGGAATCGAACCGGCGACCTCGGGGGCTGGGGGCACGAGCCTACCCTGTGGCGCCACCCGGGGACCCGACCTGACCCGGGGTGTTTTCGGCCCCTATGGGGAATCGAACCGGCGACCTCGGGGGCCAGGGTCCCGACATTACCCTGTGGCGCCACCCGGGGACCCGACCCGGACAAAGGCCTTTTTCAGGCCCCTCTGGGGAATCGAACCGGCGACCTCGGGGGCCGGGGTCCCGACATTACCCTGTGGCGCCACCCGGGGACCCGACCCGACCCGGGGTGTTTTCGGCCCCTATGGGGAATCGAACCGGCGACCTCGTGGGCCGGGGTCCCGACATTACCCTGTGGCGCCACCCGGGGACCCGACCCGACCCTGGCCTTTTTTTGGCCCCTATGGGGAATCGAACCAGCGACCTCGGGGGCCGGGGTTCCGACATTACCCTGTGGCGCCACCCGGGGACCCGACCCGACCCTGTCCTTATTCGGACCCTATGGGGAATCGAACTGGCAACCCTGGGGGCCGGGGGCACGAGCCTACCCTGTGGCGCCACCCGGGGACCCGACCCGACCCGACCCGGGGTGTTTTCGGCCCCTATGGGGAATCGAACCTGCGACCTCGGGGGCCGGGGTCCCGACATTACCCTGTGGCGCCACCCGGGGACCCGACCCGACCCGGGGTGTTTTCGGTCCCTATGGGGAATTGAACCTGCGACCTCGGTGGCCGGGGGCCCGACAGTACCCTGTGGCGCCACCCAGGGACCCGACACGACCCGGGGTGTTTTCGGCCCCTATGGGGAATCGAACCGGCGACCTCGGGGGCCGGGGGCACGAGCCTACCCAGTGGCGCCACCCAAGGACCCTACCCGACCCGGGGTGTTTTCGGCCCCTATGAGGAATCGGACCGGCAACCTCGGGGTCCGGGGTTCCGACATTACCCTGTGGCGCCACCCGGGGACCCGACCCGACCCGGGGTGTTTTCGGCCCCTATGGGGAATCGAACCCGTGACCTCGAGGGCCGGGGTCCCGACATTACCCTGTGGCGCCACCCGGGGACCCGACCCGACCCGGGGTGTTTTCGGCCCCTATGGGGAATCGATCCGGCAACCTCGGGGACCTAAGTCCTGACATTAACCTCTAGCGCCACCCGGGGACCCGACCCGGACAAAGGCCTTTTTCAAGCCCCTATGGGGAATCGAACCGGCAGCCTCGGGGGCCAGGGGAACGAGCCTACCCTGTGGCGCCACCCAGGGACCAGACCCGACCGGGGGAGTTTTCGGCCCCTATGGGGAATCGAACCGGCGACCTCGGGGGCCGGGGGCACGAGCCTACCCTGTGGCGCCACCCGGGGACCCGACCCGACCCGGGGTGTTTTCGGCCCCTATGGGGAATCGAACCTGCGACCTCGGGGGCCGGGGTCCCGACATTACCCTGTGGTGCCACCCGGGGACCTGACACGACCCGGGGTGTTTTCGGCCCCTATGGGGAATCGAACCTGCGACCTCGGGAGGCCGGGGGCCCGACAGTACCCTGTGGCGCCACCCGGGGACCCGACCCGACCCGGGGTGTTTTCGGCCCCTCTGGGGAATCGAACCGGCGACCTCGGGGGCCGGGGGCACGAGCCTACCCAGTGGCGCCACCCAAGGACCCGACCCGACCCGGGGTGTTTTCGGCCCCTATGAGGAATCGAACCGGCAACCTCGGGGTCCGGGGGCCCGACATTACCCTGTGGCACCACCCGGGGACCCGACCCGACCCTGGCCTTTTTTTGGCCCCTATGGGGAATCGAACCAGCGACCTCGGGGGCCGGGGTTCCGACATTACCCTGTGGCGCCACCCGGGGACCCGACCCGACCCTGTCCTTTTTCGGACCCTATGGGGAATCGAGCCGGCAACCCTGGGGGATGGGGGCACGAGCCTACCCTGTGGCGCCATCCGGGGACCTGACCCGACCCGGGGTGTTTTCGGCCCATATGGGGAATCGAACCGGCAACCTCGGGGGCCGGGGGCAAGAGCCTACCCTGTGGTGCCACCCGGGGACCCGACCCGACCCGGGGTGTTTTCGGCCCCTATGGGGAATCGAACCTGCGACCTCGGGGGCCGGGGGCACGAGCCTACCCTGTGGCGCCACCCGGGGACCCGACCCGACCCGGGGTGTTTTCGGCCCCTATGGGGAATCGAACCGGCGACCTCGGGGTCCGGGGGCCCGACATTACCCTGTGGCGCCACCCGGGGACCCGACCCGACCCGGGGTGTTTTCGGCCCCTATGGGGAATCGAACCGGCAACCTCGGGGACCTAAGTCCCGACATTAACCTGTAGCGCCACCCGGGGACCCGACCCCGACAAAGGCCTTTTTCAGGCCCCTATGGGGAATCGAACCGGCGACCTTGGGGGCCAGGGGAACGAGCCTACCCTGTGGCGCCACCCAGGGACCAGACCCGACCCGGAGAGTTTTCGGCCCCTATGGGGAATCGAACCGGCGACCTCGGGGGCCGGGGGCACGAGCCTACCCTGTGGCGCCACCCGGGGACCCGACCCGACCCGGGGTGTTTTCGGCCCCTATGGGGAATCGAACCTGCGACCTCGGGGGCCGGGGGCCCGACATTACCCTGTGGTGCCACCCAGGGACCCGACCCGACCCGGGGTGTTTTTGGCCCCTATGGGGAATCGAACCGGCGACCTCGGGGGCTGGGGGCACGAGCCTACCCTGTGGCGCCACCCGGGGACCCGACCTGACCCGGGGTGTTTTCGGTCCCTATGGGGAATCGAACCGGCGACCTCGGGGGCCAGGGTCCCGACATTACCCTGTGGCGCCACCCGGGGACCCGACCCGGACAAAGGCCTTTTTCAGGCCCCTCTGGGGAATCGAACCGGCGACCTCGGGGGCCGGGGTCCCGACATTACCCTGTGGCGCCACCCGGGGACCCGACCCGACCCGGGGTGTTTTCGGCCCCTATGGGGAATCGAACCGGCGACCTCGGGGGCCGGGGGCACGAGCCTACCCAGTGGCGCCACCCAAGGACCCTACCCGACCCGGGGTGTTTTCGGCCCCTATGAGGAATCGAACCGGCAACCTCGGGGTCCGGGGGCCCGACATTACCCTGTGGCACCACCCGGGGACCCGACCCGACCCTGGCCTTTTTTTGGCCCCTATGGGGAATCGAACCAGCGACCTCGGGGGCCGGGGTTCCGACATTACCCTGTGGCGCCACCCGGGGACCCGACCCGACCCTGTCCTTTTTCGGACCCTATGGGGAATCGAGCCGGCAACCCTGGGGGATGGGGGCACGAGCCTACCCTGTGGCGCCATCCGGGGACCTGACCCGACCCGGGGTGTTTTCGGCCCCTATGGGGAATCGAACCGGCAACCTCGGGGGCCGGGGGCAAGAGCCTACCCTGTGGTGCCACCCGGGGACCCGACCCGACCCGGGGTGTTTTCGGCCCCTATGGGGAATCGAACCTGCGACCTCGGGGGCCGGGGGCACGAGCCTACCCTGTGGCGCCACCCGGGGACCCGACCCGACCCGGGGTGTTTTCGGCCCCTATGGGGAATCGAACCGGCGACCTCGGGGTCCGGGGGCCCGACATTACCCTGTGGCGCCACCCGGGGACCCGACCCGACCCGGGGTGTTTTCGGCCCCTATGGGGAATCGAACCGGCAACCTCGGGGACCTAAGTCCCGACATTAACCTGTAGCGCCACCCGGGGACCCGACCCCGACAAAGGCCTTTTTCAGGCCCCTATGGGGAATCGAACCGGCGACCTTGGGGGCCAGGGGAACGAGCCTACCCTGTGGCGCCACCCAGGGACCAGACCCGACCCGGAGAGTTTTCGGCCCCTATGGGGAATCGAACTGGCGACCTCGGGGGCCGGGGGCACGAGCCTACCCTGTGGCGCCACCCGGGGACCCGACCCGACCCGGGGTGTTTTCGGCCCCTATGGGGAATCGAACCTGCGACCTCGGGGGCCGGGGGCCCGACATTACCCTGTGGTGCCACCCAGGGACCCGACCCGACCCGGGGTGTTTTTGGCCCCTATGGGGAATCGAACCGGCGACCTCGGGGGCCGGGGGCACGAGCCTACCCTGTGGTGCCACCCGGGGACCCGACCCGACCCGGGGTGTTTTCGGCCCCTATGGGGAATCGAACCGGCGACCTCGGGGTCCGGGGGCCCGACATTACCCTGTGGCGCCACCCGGGGACCCGACCCGACCCGGGGTGTTTTCGGCCCCTATGGGGAATCGAACCGGCAACCTCGGGGACCTAAGTCCCGACATTAACCTGTAGCGCCACCCGGGGACCCGACCCCGACAAAGGCCTTTTTCAGGCCCCTATGGGGAATCGAACCGGCGACCTTGGGGGCCAGGGGAACGAGCCTACCCTGTGGTGCCACCCAGGGACCAGACCCGACCCGGAGAGTTTTCGGCCCCTATGGGGAATCGAACCGGCGACCTCGGGGGCCGGGGGCACGAGCCTACCCTGTGGCGCCACCCGGGGACCCGACCCGACCCGGGGTGTTTTCGGCCCCTATGGGGAATCGAACCTGCGACCTCGGGGGCCGGGGGCCCGACATTACCCTGTGGTGCCACCCAGGGACCCGACCCGACCCGGGGTGTTTTTGGCCCCTATGGGGAATCGAACCGGCGACCTCGGGGGCTGGGGGCACGAGCCTACCCTGTGGCGCCACCCGGGGACCCGACCTGACCCGGGGTGTTTTCGGTCCCTATGGGGAATCGAACCGGCGACCTCGGGGGCCAGGGTCCCGACATTACCCTGTGGCGCCACCCGGGGACCCGACCCGGACAAAGGCCTTTTTCAGGCCCCTCTGGGGAATCGAACCGGCGACCTCGGGGGCCGGGGTCCCGACATTACCCTGTGGCGCCACCCGGGGACCCGACCCGACCCTGGCCTTTTTTTGGCCCCTATGGGGAATCGAACCAGCGACCTCGGGGGCCGGGGTTCCGACATTACCCTGTGGCGCCACCCGGGGACCCGACCCGACCCTGTCCTTATTCGGACCCTATGGGGAATCGAACTGGCAACCCTGGGGGCCGGGGGCACGAGCCTACCCTGTGGCGCCACCCGGGGACCCGACCCGACCCGGGGTGTTTTCGGCCCCTATGGGGAATCGAACCGGCGACCTCGGGGGCCGGGGGCACGAGCCTACCCAGTGGCGCCACCCAAGGACCCTACCCGACCCGGGGTGTTTTCGGCCCCTATGAGGAATCGAACCGGCAACCTCGGGGTCCGGGGGCCCGACATTACCCTGTGGCACCACCCGGGGACCTGACCCGACCCTGGCCTTTTTTTGGCCCCTATGGGGAATCGAACCAGCGACCTCGGGGGCCGGGGTTCCGACATTACCCTGTGGCGCCACCCGGGGACCCGACCCGACCCTGTCCTTTTTCGGACCCTATGGGGAATCGAGCCGGCAACCCTGGGGGATGGGGGCACGAGCCTACCCTGTGGCGCCATCCGGGGACCTGACCCGACCCGGGGTGTTTTCGGCCCATATGGGGAATCGAACCGGCAACCTCGGGGGCCGGGGGCAAGAGCCTACCCTGTGGTGCCACCTGGGGACCCGACCTGACCCGGGGTGTTTTCGGCCCCTATGGGGAATCGAACCTGCGACCTCGGGGGCCGGGGGCACGAGCCTACCCTGTGGCGCCACCCGGGGACCCGACCCGACCCGGGGTGTTTTCGGCCCCTATGGGGAATCGAACCGGCGACCTCGGGGTCCGGGGGCCCGACATTACCCTGTGGCGCCACCCGGGGACCCGACCCGACCCGGGGTGTTTTCGGCCCCTATGGGGAATCGAACCGGCAACCTCGGGGACCTAAGTCCCGACATTAACCTGTAGCGCCACCCGGGGACCCGACCCCGACAAAGGCCTTTTTCAGGCCCCTATGGGGAATCGAACCGGCGACCTTGGGGGCCAGGGGAACGAGCCTACCCTGTGGCGCCACCCAGGGACCAGACCCGACCCGGAGAGTTTTCGGCCCCTATGGGGAATCGAACCGGCGACCTCGGGGGCCGGGGGCACGAGCCTACCCTGTGGCGCCACCCGGGGACCCGACCCGACCCGGGGTGTTTTCGGCCCCTATGGGGAATCGAACCTGCGACCTCGGGGGCCGGGGGCCCGACATTACCCTGTGGTGCCACCCAGGGACCCGACCCGACCCGGGGAGTTTTTGGCCCCTATGGGGAATCGAACCGGCGACCTCGGGGGCTGGGGGCACGAGCCTACCCTGTGGCGCCACCCGGGGACCCGACCTGACCCGGGGTGTTTTCGGCCCCTATGGGGAATCGAACCGGCGACCTCGGGGGCCAGGGTCCCGACATTACCCTGTGGCGCCACCCGGGGACCCGACCCGGACAAAGGCCTTTTTCAGGCCCCTCTGGGGAATCGAACCGGCGACCTCGGGGGCCGGGGTCCCGACATTACCCTGTGGCGCCACCCGGGGACCCGACCCGACCCGGGGTGTTTTCGGCCCCTATGGGGAATCGAACCGGCGACCTCGTGGGCCGGGGTCCCGACATTACCCTGTGGCGCCACCCGGGGACCCGACCCGACCCTGGCCTTTTTTTGGCCCCTATGGGGAATCGAACCAGCGACCTCGGGGGCCGGGGTTCCGACATTACCCTGTGGCGCCACCCGGGGACCCGACCCGACCCTGTCCTTATTCGGACCCTATGGGGAATCGAACTGGCAACCCTGGGGGCCGGGGGCACGAGCCTACCCTGTGGCGCCACCCGGGGACCCGACCCGACCCGACCCGGGGTGTTTTCGGCCCCTATGGGGAATCGAACCTGCGACCTCGGGGGCCGGGGTCCCGACATTACCCTGTGGCGCCACCCGGGGACCCGACCCGACCCGGGGTGTTTTCGGTCCCTATGGGGAATTGAACCTGCGACCTCGGTGGCCGGGGGCCCGACAGTACCCTGTGGCGCCACCCAGGGACCCGACACGACCCGGGGTGTTTTCGGCCCCTATGGGGAATCGAACCGGCGACCTCGGGGGCCGGGGGCACGAGCCTACCCAGTGGCGCCACCCAAGGACCCTACCCGACCCGGGGTGTTTTCGGCCCCTATGAGGAATCGGACCGGCAACCTCGGGGTCCGGGGTTCCGACATTACCCTGTGGCGCCACCCGGGGACCCGACCCGACCCGGGGTGTTTTCGGCCCCTATGGGGAATCGAACCCGTGACCTCGAGGGCCGGGGTCCCGACATTACCCTGTGGCGCCACCCGGGGACCCGACCCGACCCGGGGTGTTTTCGGCCCCTATGGGGAATCGATCCGGCAACCTCGGGGACCTAAGTCCTGACATTAACCTCTAGCGCCACCCGGGGACCCGACCCGGACAAAGGCCTTTTTCAAGCCCCTATGGGGAATCGAACCGGCAGCCTCGGGGGCCAGGGGAACGAGCCTACCCTGTGGCGCCACCCAGGGACCAGACCCGACCGGGGGAGTTTTCGGCCCCTATGGGGAATCGAACCGGCGACCTCGGGGGCCGGGGGCACGAGCCTACCCTGTGGCGCCACCCGGGGACCCGACCCGACCCGGGGTGTTTTCGGCCCCTATGGGGAATCGAACCTGCGACCTCGGGGGCCGGGGTCCCGACATTACCCTGTGGTGCCACCCGGGGACCTGACACGACCCGGGGTGTTTTCGGCCCCTATGGGGAATCGAACCTGCGACCTCGGGGGGCCGGGGGCCCGACAGTACCCTGTGGCGCCACCCGGGGACCCGACCCGACCCGGGGTGTTTTCGGCCCCTCTGGGGAATCGAACCGGCGACCTCGGGGGGCCGGGGGCACGAGCCTACCCAGTGGCGCCACCCAAGGACCCGACCCGACCCGGGGTGTTTTCGGCCCCTATGAGGAATCGAACCGGCAACCTCGGGGTCCGGGGGCCCGACATTACCCTGTGGCACCACCCGGGGACCCGACCCGACCCTGGCCTTTTTTTGGCCCCTATGGGGAATCGAACCAGCGACCTCGGGGGCCGGGGTTCCGACATTACCCTGTGGCGCCACCCGGGGACCCGACCCGACCCTGTCCTTTTTCGGACCCTATGGGGAATCGAGCCGGCAACCCTGGGGGATGGGGGCACGAGCCTACCCTGTGGCGCCATCCGGGGACCTGACCCGACCCGGGGTGTTTTCGGCCCATATGGGGAATCGAACCGGCAACCTCGGGGGCCGGGGGCAAGAGCCTACCCTGTGGTGCCACCCGGGGACCCGACCCGACCCGGGGTGTTTTCGGCCCCTATGGGGAATCGAACCTGCGACCTCGGGGGCCGGGGGCACGAGCCTACCCTGTGGCGCCACCCGGGGACCCGACCCGACCCGGGGTGTTTTCGGCCCCTATGGGGAATCGAACCGGCGACCTCGGGGTCCGGGGGCCCGACATTACCCTGTGGCGCCACCCGGGGACCCGACCCGACCCGGGGTGTTTTCGGCCCCTATGGGGAATCGAACCGGCAACCTCGGGGACCTAAGTCCCGACATTAACCTGTAGCGCCACCCGGGGACCCGACCCCGACAAAGGCCTTTTTCAGGCCCCTATGGGGAATCGAACCGGCGACCTTGGGGGCCAGGGGAACGAGCCTACCCTGTGGCGCAACCCAGGGACCAGACCCGACCCGGAGAGTTTTCGGCCCCTATGGGGAATCGAACCGGCGACCTCGGGGGCCGGGGGCACGAGCCTACCCTGTGGCGCCACCCGTGGGACCCGACCCGACCCGGGGTGTTTTCGGCCCCTATGGGGAATCGAACCGGCGACCTCGGGGGCCGGGGGCCCGACATTACCCTGTGGTGCCACCCAGGGACCCGACCCGACCCGGGGTGTTTTTGGCCCCTATGGGGAATCGAACCGGCGACCTCGGGGGCTGGGGGCACGAGCCTACCCTGTGGCGCCACCCGGGGACCCGACCTGACCCGGGGTGTTTTTGGCCCCTATGGGGAATCGAACCGGCGACCTCGGGGGCCAGGGTCCCGACATTACCCTGTGGCGCCACCCGGGGACCCGACCCGGACAAAGGCCTTTTTCAGGCCCCTCTGGGGAATCGAACCGGCGACCTCGGGGGCCGGGGTCCCGACATTACCCTGTGGCGCCACCCGGGGACCCGACCCGACCCGGGGTGTTTTCGGCCCCTCTGGGGAATCGAACCGGCGACCTCGTGGGCCGGGGTCCCGACATTACCCTGTGGCGCCACCCGGGGACCCGACCCGACCCTGGCCTTTTTTTGGCCCCTATGGGGAATCGAACCAGCGACCTCGGGGGCCGGGGTTCCGACATTACCCTGTGGCGCCACCCGGGGACCCGACCCGACCCTGTCCTTATTCGGACCATATGGGGAATCGAACTGGCAACCCTGGGGGCCGGGGGCACGAGCCTACCCTGTGGCGCCACCCGGGGACCCGACCCGACCCGGGGTGTTTTCGGCCCCTATGGGGAATCGAACCGGTGACCTCGGGGGCCGGGGGCACGAGCCTACCCAGTGGCGCCACCCAAGGACCCTACCCGACCCGGGGTGTTTTCGGCCCCTATGAGGAATCGAACCGGCAACCTCGGGGTCCGGGGGCCCGACATTACCCTGTGGCACCACCCGGGGACCCGACCCGACCCTGGCCTTTTTTTGGCCCCTATGGGGAATCGAACCAGCGACCTCGGGGGCCGGGGTTCCGACATTACCCTGTGGCGCCACCCGGGGACCCGACCCGACCCTGTCCTTTTTCGGACCCTATGGGGAATCGAGCCGGCAACCCTGGGGGATGGGGGCACGAGCCTACCCTGTGGCGCCATCCGGGGACCTGACCCGACCCGGGGTGTTTTCGGCCCCTATGGGGAATCGAACCGGCGACCTCGGGGGCCGGGGGCAAGAGCCTACCCTGTGGTGCCACCCGGGGACCCGACCCGACCCGGGGTGTTTTCGGCCCCTATGGGGAATCGAACCTGCGACCTCGGGGGCCGGGGGCACGAGCCTACCCTGTGGCGCCACCCGGGGACCCGACCCGACCCGGGGTGTTTTCGGCCCCTATGGGGAATCGAACCGGCGACCTCGGGGTCCGGGGGCCCGACATTACCCTGTGGCGCCACCCGGGGACCCGACCCGACCCGGGGTGTTTTCGGCCCCTATGGGGAATCGAACCGGCAACCTCGGGGACCTAAGTCCCGACATTAACCTGTAGCGCCACCCGGGGACCCGACCCCGACAAAGGCCTTTTTCAGGCCCCTATGGGGAATCGAACCGGCGACCTTGGGGGCCAGGGGAACGAGCCTACCCTGTGGCGCCACCCAGGGACCAGACCCGACCCGGAGAGTTTTCGGCCCCTATGGGGAATCGAACCAGCGACCTCGGGGGCCGGGGGCACGAGCCTACCCTGTGGCGCCACCCGGGGACCCGACCCGGACAAAGGCCTTTTTCAGGCCCCTCTGGGGAATATAACCGGTGACCTCGGGGGCCGGGGGCCCGACATTACCCTGTGGTGCCACCCAGGGACCCGACCCGACCCGGGGTGTTTTTGGCCCCTCTGGGGAATCGAACCGGCGACCTCGGGGGCTGGGGGCACGAGCCTACCCTGTGGCGCCACCCGGGGACCCGACCTGACCCGGGGTGTTTTCGGCCCCTATGGGGAATCGAACCGGCGACCTCGGGGGCCAGGGTCCCGACATTACCCTGTGGCGCCACCCGGGGACCCGACCCGGACAAAGGCCTTTTTCAGGCCCCTCTGGGGAATCGAACCGGCGACCTCGGGGGCCGGGGTCCCGACATTACCCTGTGGCGCCACCCGGGGACCCGACCCGACCCGGGGTGTTTTCGGCCCCTCTGGGGAATCGAACCGGCGACCTCGTGGGCCGGGGTCCCGACATTACCCTGTGGCGCCACCCGGGGACCCGACCCGACCCTGGCCTTTTTTTGGCCCCTATGGGGAATCGAACCAGCGACCTCGGGGGCCGGGGTTCCGACATTACCCTGTGGCGCCACCCGGGGACCCGACCCGACCCTGTCCTTATTCGGACCCTATGGGGAATCGAACTGGCAACCCTGGGGGCCGGGGGCACGAGCCTACCCTGTGGCGCCACCCGGGGACCCGACCCGACCCGGGGTGTTTTCGGCCCCTATGGGGAATCGAACCTGCGACCTCGGGGGCAGGGGTCCCGACATTACCCTGTGGCGCCACCCGGGGACCCGACCCGACCCGGGGTGTTTTCGGTCCCTATGGGGAATTGAACCTGCGACCTCGGTGGCCGGGGGCCCGACAGTACCCTGTGGCGCCACCCAGGGACCCGACACGACCCGGGGTGTTTTCGGCCCCTATGGGGAATCGAACCGGCGACCTCGGGGGCCGGGGGCACGAGCCTACCCAGTGGCGCCACCCAAGGACCCTACCCGACCCGGGGTGTTTTCGGCCCCTATGAGGAATCGGACCGGCAACCTCGGGGTCCGGGGTTCCGACATTACCCTGTGGCGCCACCCGGGGACCCGACCCGACCCGGGGTGTTTTCGGCCCCTATGGGGAATCGAACCCGTGACCTCGAGGGCCGGGGTCCCGACATTACCCTGTGGCGCCACCCGGGGACCCGACCCGACCCGGGGTGTTTTCGGCCCCTATGGGGAATCGATCCGGCAACCTCGGGGACCTAAGTCCTGACATTAACCTCTAGCGCCACCCGGGGACCCGACCCGGACAAAGGCCTTTTTCAAGCCCCTATGGGGAATCGAACCGGCAGCCTCGGGGGCCAGGGGAACGAGCCTACCCTGTGGCGCCACCCAGGGACCAGACCCGACCGGGGGAGTTTTCGGCCCCTATGGGGAATCGAACCGGCGACCTCGGGGGCCGGGGGCACGAGCCTACCCTGTGGCGCCACCCGGGGACCCGACCCGACCCGGGGTGTTTTCGGCCCCTATGGGGAATCGAACCGGCAACCTCGGGGGCCGGGGTCCCGACATTACCCTGTGGTGCCACCCGGGGACCTGACACGACCCGGGGTGTTTTCGGCCCCTATGGGGAATCGAACCTGCGACCTCGGGGGGCCGGGGGCCCGACAGTACCCTGTGGCGCCACCCGGGGACCCGACCCGACCCGGGGTGTTTTCGGCCCCTCTGGGGAATCGAACCGGCGACCTCGGGGGCCGGGGGCACGAGCCTACCCAGTGGCGCCACCCAAGGACCCGACCCGACCCGGGGTGTTTTCGGCCCCTATGAGGAATCGAACCGGCAACCTCGGGGTCCGGGGGCCCGACATTACCCTGTGGCGCCACCCGGGGACCCGACCCGACCCTGGCCTTTTTTTGGCCCCTATGGGGAATCGAACCAGCGACCTCGGGGGCCGGGGTTCCGACATTACCCTGTGGCGCAACCCGGGGACCCGACCCGACCCTGTCCTTTTTCGGACCCTATGGGGAATCGAACCGGCAACCCTGGGGGCCGGGGGCACGAGCCTACCCTGTGGCGCCACCCGGGGACCTAACCCGACCCGGGGTGTTTTCGGCCCCTATGGGGAATCGAACCGGCAACCTCGGGGGCCGGGGGCCCGACATTACCCTGTGGCGCCACCCGGGGACCCGACCCGACCCGGGGTGTTTTCGGTCCCTATGGGGAATTGAACCTGCGACCTCGGTGGCCGGGGGCCCGACAGTACCCTGTGGCGCCACCCAGGGACCCGACCCGACCCGGGGTGTTTTCGGCCCCTATGGGGAATCGAACCGGCGACCTCGGGGGCCGGGGGCACGAGCCTACCCAGTGGCGCCACCCAAGGACCCTACCCGACCCGGGGTGTTTTCGGCCCCTATGAGGAATCGAACCGGCAACCTCGGGGTCCGGGGGCCCGACATTACCCTGTGGCGCCACCCGGGGACCCGACCCGACCCTGGCCTTTTTTTGGCCCCTATGGGGAATCGAACCAGCGACCTCGGGGGCCGGGGTTCCGACATTACCCTGTGGCGCCACCCGGGGACCCGACCCGACCCGGGGTGTTTTCGGCCCCTATGGGGAATCGAACCCGTGACCTCGAGGGCCGGGGTCCCGACATTACCCTGTGGCGCCACCCGGGGACCCGACCTGACCCGGGGTGTTTTCGGCCCCTATGGGGAATCGAACCGGCGACCTCGGGGGCCGGGGGCACGAGCCTACCCAGTGGCGCCTCCCAAGGACCCTACCCGACCCGGGGTGTTTTCGGCCCCTATGAGGAATCGAACCAGCAACCTCGGGGTCCGGGGGCCCGACATTACCCTGTGGCACCACCCGGGGACCCGACCCGACCCTGGCCTTTTTTTGGCCCCAATGGGGAATCGAACCTGCGACCTCGGGGGCCGGGGTTCCGACATTACCCTGTGGCGCCACCCGGGGACCCGACCCGACCCTGTCCTTTTTCGGACCCTATGGGGAATCGAACCGGCAACCCTGGGGGCCGGGGGCACGAGCCTACCCTGTGGCGCCACCCGGGGACCCGACCCGACCCGGGGTGTTTTCGGCCCCTATGGGGAATCGAACCAGCGACCTCGGGGACCTAAGTCCCGACATTAACCTCTAGCGCCACCCGGGGACCCGACCCGGACAAAGGCCTTTTTCAGGCCCCTATGGGGAATCGAACCGGCGACCTCGGGGGCCGGGGGCACGAGCCTACCCTGTGGCGCCACCCGGGGACCCGACCCGACCCGGGGTGTTTTCGGCCCCTATGGGGAATCGAACCTGCGACCTCGGGGGCCGGGGGCCCGACATTACCCTGTGGTGCCACCCGGGGACCCGACCCGACCCAAGGTGTTTTCGGCCCCTATGGGGAATCGAACCGGCGACCTCGGGGGCCGGGGGCACGAGCCTACCCTGTGGCGCCACCCGGGGACCCGACCCGACCCGGGGTGTTTTCGGCCCCTATGGGGAATCGAACCGGCGACCTCGGGGGCCAGGGTCCCGACATTACCCTGTGGCGCCACCCGGGGACCCGACCCGGACAAAGGCCTTTTTCAGGCCCCTCTGGGGAATCGAACCGGCGACCTCGGGGGCCGGGGTCCCGACAGTACCCTGTGGTGCCACCCAGGGACCCGACCCGACCCGGGGTGTTTTCGGCCCCTATGGGGAATCGAACCGGCGACCTCGGGGGCCGGGGGCACGAGCCTACCCTGTGGTGCCACCCGGGGACCCGACCCGGACAAGGGCCTTTTTCGACCCCTCTGGGGAATCGAACCGGCGACCTCGGGGGGCCGGGGGCCCGACATTACCCTGTGGCGCCACCCGGGGACCCGACCCGACCCGGGGTGTTTTTGGCCCCTATTTGGAATCGAACCGGCGACCTCGGGGGCCGGGGGGCACGACATTACCCTGTGGTGCCACCCGGGGACCCGACCCGACCCGGGGTGTTTTCGGCCCCTATGGGGAATCGAACCGGCGACCTCGGGGGCCAGGGGCATGACATTACCCTGTGGCGCCACCCGGGGACCCGACCCGGACAAGGGCCTTTTTCGGACCCTATGGGGAATCGAACCGGCGACCTCGGGGGCCGGGGTCCCGACATTACCCTGTGGCGCCACCCGGGGACCCGACCCGACCCGGGGTGTTTTCGGCCCCTATGGGGAATCGAACCGACGACCTCGGGGGCCGGGGGCACGACATTACCCTGTGGTGCCACCCGGGGACCCGACCCGACCCGGGGTGTTTTCGGCCCCTATGGGGAATCGAACCGGCGACCTCGGGGGCCAGGGGCATGACATTACCCTGTGGCGCCACCCGGGGACCCGACCCGGACAAGGGCCTTTTTCACCCCTATGGGGAATCGAACCGGCGACCTCGGGGGCCGGGGTCCCGACATTACCCTGTGGCGCCACCCGGGGACCCGACCCGACCCGGGGTGTTTTCGGCCCCTATGGGGAATCGAACGGGCGACCTCGGGGACCTAAGTCCCGACATTACCCTGTGGCGCCACCCGGGGACCCGACCCGGACAAAGGCCTTTTTCAGGCCCCACTGGGGAATCGAACCGGCGACCTCGGGGGCCGGGGTCCCGACATTGCCCTGTGGCGCCACCCGGGACCCGACCCGGACAAAGGCCTTTTTCAGGCCCCTATGGGGAATCGAACCGGCGACCTCGGAGGCCGGGGGCACGAGCCTACCCTGTGGCGCCACCCGGGGACCCGACCCGACCCGGGGTGTTTTCGGCCCCTATGGGGAATCGAACCAGTGACCTCGAGGGCCGGGGTCCCGACATTACCCTGTGGCGCCACCCGGGGACCCGACCCGACCCGGGGTGTTTTCGGCCCCTATGGGGAATCGAACCGGCAACCTCGGGGACCTAAGTCCCGACATTAACCTCTAGCGCCACCCGGGGACCCGACCCGGACAAAGGCCTTTTTCAGGCCCCTATGGGGAATCGAACCGGCGACCCTTGGGGCCAGGGGAACGAGCCTACCCTGTGGCGCCACCCAGGGACCAGAACCGACCCGGGGAGTTTTCGGCCCCTATGGGGAATCGAACCGGCGACCTCGGGGGCCGGGGGCACGAGCCTACCCTGTGGCGCCACCCGGGGACCCGACCCGACCCTGGCCTTTTTTTGGCCCCAATGGGGAATCGAACCTGCGACCTCGGGGGCCGGGGTTCCGACATTACCCTCTGGCGCCACCCGAGGACCCGACCCGACCCTGTCCTTTTTCGGACCCTATGGGGAATCGAACCGGCAACCCTGGGGGCCGGGGGCACGAGCCTACCCTGTGGCGCCACCCGGGGACCCGACCCGACCCGGGGTGTTTTCGGCCCCTATGGGGAATCGAACCAGCGACCTCGGGGACCTAAGTCCCGACATTAACCTCTAGCGCCACCCGGGGACCAGACCCGGACAAAGGCCTTTTTCAGGCCCCTATGGGGAATCGAACCGGCGACCTCGGGGGCCGGGGGCACGAGCCTACCCTGTGGCGCCACCCGGGGACCCGACCCGACCCGGGGTGTTTTCGGCCCCTATGGGGAATCGAACCGGCGACCTCGGGGGCCGGGGGCACGAGCCTACCCTGTGGCGCCACCCGGGGACCCGACCCGACCCGGGGTGTTTTCGGCCCCTATGGGGAATCGAACCGGCGACCTCGGGGGCCAGGGTCCCGACATTACCCTGTGGCGCCACCCGGGGACCCGACCCGGACAAAGGCCTTTTTCAGGCCCCTCTGGGGAATCGAACCGGCGACCTCGGGGGCCGGGGTCCCGACAGTACCCTGTGGTGCCACCCAGGGACCCGACCCGACCCGGGGTGTTTTCGGCCCCTATGGGGAATCGAACCGGCGACCTCGGGGGCCGGGGGCACGAGCCTACCCTGTGGTGCCACCCGGGGACCCGACCCGGACAAGGGCCTTTTTCGACCCCTCTGGGGAATCGAACCGGCGACCTCGGCGGGCCGGGGGCCCGACATTACCCTGTGGCGCCACCCGGGGACCCGACCCGACCCGGGGTGTTTTTGGCCCCTATGGGGAATCGAACCGGCGACCTCGGGGGCCGGGGGCACGACATTACCCTGTGGTGCCACCCGGGGACCCGACCCGACCCGGGGTGTTTTCGGCCCCTATGGGGAATCGAACCGGCGACCTCGGGGGCCAGGGGCATGACATTACCCTGTGGCGCCACCCGGGGACCCGACCCGGACAAGGGCCTTTTTCGGACCCTATGGGGAATCGAACCGGCGACCTCGGGGGCCGGGGTCCCGACATTACCCTGTGGCGCCACCCGGGGACCCGACCCGACCCGGGGTGTTTTCGGCCCCTATGGGGAATCGAACCGGCGACCTCGGGGGCCGGGGGCACGACATTACCCTGTGGTGCCACCCGGGGACCCGACCCGACCCGGGGTGTTTTCGGCCCCTATGGGGAATCGAACCGGCGACCTCGGGGGCCAGGGGCATGACATTACCCTGTGGCGCCACCCGGGGACCCGACCCGGACAAGGGCCTTTTTCACCCCTATGGGGAATCGAACCGGCGACCTCGGGGGCCGGGGTCCCGACATTACCCTGTGGCGCCACCCGGGGACCCGACCCGACCCGGGGTGTTTTCGGCCCCTATGGGGAATCGAACGGGCGACCTCGGGGACCTAAGTCCCGACATTACCCTGTGGCGCCACCCGGGGACCCGACCCGGACAAAGGCCTTTTTCAGGCCCCACTGGGGAATCGAACCGGCGACCTCGGGGGCCGGGGTCCCGACATTGCCCTGTGGCGCCACCCGGGACCCGACCCGGACAAAGGCCTTTTTCAGGCCCCTCTGGGGAATCGAACCGGCGACCTCGGAGGCCGGGGGCACGAGCCTACCCTGTGGCGCCACCCGGGGACCCGACCCGACCCGGGGTGTTTTCGGCCCCTATGGGGAATCGAACCAGTGACCTCGAGGGCCGGGGTCCCGACATTACCCTGTGGCGCCACCCGGGGACCCGACCCGACCCGGGGTGTTTTCGGCCCCTATGGGGAATCGAACCGGCAACCTCGGGGACCTAAGTCCCGACATTAACCTCTAGCGCCACCCGGGGACCCGACCCGGACAAAGGCCTTTTTCAGGCCCCTATGGGGAATCGAACCGGCGACCCTGGGGGCCAGGGGAACGAGCCTACCCTGTGGCGCCACCCAGGGACCAGAACCGACCCGGGGAGTTTTCGGCCCCTATGGGGAATCGAACCGGCGACCTCGGGGGCCGGGGGCACGAGCCTACCCTGTGGCGCCACCCGGGGACCAGACCCGACCCGGGGTGTTTTCGGCCCCTATGGGGAATCGAACCTGCGACCTCGGGGTCTGGGGGCCCGACATTACCCTGTGGTGCCACCCGGGGACCCGACCCGACCCGGGGTGTTTTCGGCCCCTATGGGGAATCGAACCGGCGACCTCGGGGGCCGGGGGCATGAGCCTACCCTGTGGTGCCACCCGGGGACGCGACCCGACCCGGGGTGTTTTCGGCCCCTATGGGGAATCGAACCTGCGACCTCGGGGGCCGGGGGCACGAGCCTACCCTGTGGCGCCACCCGGGGACCCGACCCGACCCGGGGTGTTTTCGGCCCCTATGGGGAATCGAACCAGCGACCTCGGGGGCCAGGGTCCCGACATTACCCTGTGGCGCCACCCGGGGACCCGACCCGACCCTGGCCTTTTTCAGGCCCCTATGAGGAATCGAACCAGCGACCTCGGGGGCCGGGGTTCCGACATTACCCTGTGGCGCCACCCGGGGACCCGACCCGACCCTGTCCTTTTTCGGACCCTATGGGGAATCGAACCGGCAACCCTGGGGGCCGGGGGCACGAGCCTACCCTGTGGCGCCACCCGGGGACCTGACCCGACCCGGGGTGTTTTCGGCCCCTATGGGGAATCGAACCGGCGACCTCGGGGGCCGGGGGCACGAGCCTACCCTGTGGCGCCACCCGGGGACCCGACCCGACCCGGGGTGTTTTCGGCCCCTATGGGGAATCGAACCTGCGACCTCGAGGGCCGGGGGCCCGACAGTACCCTGTGGCGCCACCCGGGGACCCGACCCGACCCGGGGTGTTTTCGGTCCCTATGGGGAATCGAACGGGCGACCTCGGGGGCCGGGGGCCCGACAGTACCCTGTGGCGCCACCCGGGGACCCGACCCGACCCGGGGTGTTTTCGGCCCCTATGGGGAATCGAACCGGCGACCTCGGGGGCCGGGGGCACAAGCCTACCCAGTGGCGCCACCCAAGGACCCTACCCGACCCGGGGTGTTTTCGGCCCCTATGAGGAATCGAACCGGCAACCTCGGGGTCCGGGGTCCCGACATTACCCTGTGGCGCCACCCGGGGACCCGACCCGACCCGGGGTGTTTTCGGCCCCTATGGGGAATCGAACCGGCAACCTCGGGGACCTAAGTCCCGACATTAACCTCTAGCGCCACCCGGGGACCCGACCCGGACAAAGGCCTTTTTCAGGCCCCTCTGGGGAATCGAACCGGCGACCTTGGGGGCCAGGGGAATGAGCCTTCCCTGTGGCGCCACCCAGGGACCAGACCCGACCCGGGGAGTTTTCGGCCCCTATGGGGAATCGAACCGGCAACCTCGGGGGCCGGGGGCACGAGCCTACCCTGTGGCGCCACCCGGGGACCCGACCCGACCCGGGGTGTTTTCGGCCCCTATGGGGAATCGAACCTGCGACCTCGGGGGCCGGGGGCCCGACATTACCCTGTGGTGCCACCCGGGGACCCGACCCGACCCGGGGTGTTTTCGGCCCCTATGGGGAATCGAACCGGCGACCTCGAGGGCCGGGGGCACGAGCATACCTAGTGGCGCCACCCAACGACCCTACCCGACCCGGGGTGTTTTCGGCCCCTATGGGGAATCGAACTGGCAACCTCGGGGACCTAAGTCCCGACATTAACCTCTAGCGCCACCCGGGGACCCGACCCGGACAAAGGCCTTTTTCAGGCCCCTATGGGGAATCGAACCGGCGACCTTGGGGGCCAGGGGAATGAGCCTACCCTGTGGCGCCACCTAGGGACCAGACCCGACCCGGGGAGTTTTCGGCCCCTATGGGGAATCGAACCTGCGACCTCGGGGGCCGGGGGAACGAGCCTACCCTGTGGCGCCACCCGGGGACCCGACCCGACCCGGGGTGTTTTCGGCCCCTATGGGGAATCGAACCGGCGACCTCGGGGGCCGGGGGCACGAGCCTACCCTGTGGTGCCACCCGGGGACCCGACCCGACCCGGGGTGTTTTCATCCCCTATGGGGAATCGAACCGGCGACCTCGGGGGCCGGGGGCACGAGCCTACCCTGTGGCGCCACCCGGGGACCCGACCCGACCCGGGGTGTTTTCGGCCCCTATGGGGAATCGAACCAGCGACCTCGGGGGCCAGGGGCATGACATTACCCTGTGGCGCCACCCGGGGACCCGACCCGACCCTGGCCTTTTTTTGGCCCCTATGGGGAATCAAACCAGCGACCTCGGGGGCCGGGGTTCCGACATTACCCTGTGGCGCCACCCGGGGACCCGACCCGACCCTGTCCTTTTTCGGACCCTATGGGGAATCGAACCGGCAACCCTGGGGGCCGGGGGCACGAGCCTACCCTGTGGCGCCACCCGGGGACCCGACCCGACCCGGGGTGTTTTCGGCCCCTATGGGGAATCGAACCGGCAACCTCGGGCGCCGGGGGCAAGAGCCTACCCTGTGGTGCCACCCGGGGACCCGACCCGACCCGGGGTGTTTTCGGCCCCTATGGGGAATCGAACCTGCGACCTCGAGGGCCGGGGTCCCGACATTACCCTGTGGCGCCACCCGGGGACCCGACCTGACCCGGGGTGTTTTCGGTCCCTAAGGGGAATTGAACCTGCGACCTCGGGGGCCGGGGGCACGAGCCTACCCTGTGGTGCCACCCGGGGACCCGACCCGACCCGGGGTGTTTTCGGCCCCTATGGGGAATCGAACCGGCGACCTCGGGGGCCGGGGGCACAAGACTACCCAGTGGCGCCACCCAAGGACCCTACCCGACCCGGGGTGTTTTCGGCCCCTATGAGGAATCGAACCGGTAACCTCGGGGTCCAGGGGCGCGACATTACCCTGTGGCGCCACCTGGGGACCCGACCCGACCCTGGCCTTTTTTTGGCCCCTATGGGGAATTGAACCAGCGACCTCGGGGGCCAGGGGCATGACATTACCCTGTGGCGCCACCCGGGGACCCGACCCGGACAAAGGCCTTTTTCAGGCCCCACTGGGGAATCGAACCGGCGACCTCGGGGGCCGGGGGAACGAGCCTACCCTGTGGCGCCTCCCGGGACCCGACCCGGACTAAGGCCTTTTTCAGGCCCCTCTGGGGAATCGAACCGGCGACCTCGGAGGCCGGGGGAACGAGCCTACCCTGTGGCGCCACCCGGGGACCTGACCCGACCCGGGGTGTTTTCGGCCCCTATGGGGAATCGAACCGGTGACCTCGAGGGCCGGGGGCCCGACATTACCCTGTGGCGCCACCCGGGGACCCGACCCGACCCGGGGTGTTTTCGGCCCCTATGGGGAATCGAACCGGCAACCTCGGGGACCTAAGTCCCGACATTAACCTCTAGCGCCACCCGGGGACCCGACCGGGACAAAGGCCTTTTTCAGGCCCCTATGGGGAATCGAACCGGCGACCTTGGGGGCCAGGGGAACGAGCCTACCCTGTGGCGCCACCGGGGGACCCGACCCGACCCGGGGAGTTTTCGGCCCCTATGGGGAATCGAACCGGCGACCTCGGGGGCCGGGGGCACGAGCCTACCCTGTGGCGCCACCCGGGGACCCGACCCGACCCGGGGTGTTTTCGGCCCCTATGGGGAATCGAACCTGCGACCTCGGGGGCCGGGGGCCCGACATTACCCTGTGGTGCCACCCGGGGACCCGACCCGGGGTGTTTTCGGCCCCTATGGGGAATCGAACCGGCGACCTCGGGGGCCGGGGGCACGAGCCTACCCTGTGGTGCCACCCGGGGACCCGACCCGACCCGGGGTGTTTTCGGCCCCTATGGGGAATCGAACCGGCGACCTCGGGGGCCAGGGGCATGAAATTACCCTGTGGCGCCACCCGGGGACCCGACCCGGACAAGGGCCTTTTTCAGGCCCCTATGGGGAATCGAACCGGCTACCTCGGGGGCCGGGGTCCCGACATTACCCTGTGGCGCCACCCGGGGACCCGACCCGACCCGGGGTGTTTTCGGCCCCTATGGGGAATCGAACCGGCAACCTCGGGGACGTAAGTCCCGACATTAACCTCTAGCGCCACCCGGGGACCCGACCCGGACAAAGGCCTTTTTCAGGCCCCTATGGGGAATCGAACCGGCGACCTCGGGGGCCGGGGGCACGAGCCTACCCTGTGGTGCCACCCGGGGACCCGACCCGACCCGGGGTGTTTTCGGCCCCTATGGGGAATCGAACCGGCGACCTCGGGTGCCGGGGGCCCGACATTACCCTGTGGCGCCACCCGGGGACCCGACCCGACCCTGGCCTTTTTTTGGCCCCTATGGGGAATCGAACCAGCGACCTCGGGGGCCGGGCTTCCGACATTACCCTGTGGCGCCACCCGGGGACCCGACCCGACCCTGTCCTTTTTCGGACCCTATGGGGAATCGAACCGGCAACCCTGGGGGCCGGGGGCACGAGCCTACCCTGTGGCGCCACCCGGGGACCTGACCCGACCCGGGGTGTTTTCGGCCCCTATGGGGAATCGAACCTGCGACCTCGAGGGCCGAAGTCCCGACATTATCCTCTAGCGCCACCCGGGGACCCGACCCGACCCGGGGTGTTTTCGGCCCCTATGGGGAATCGAACCTGCGACCTCGAGGGCCGGGGTCCCGACATTACCCTCTAGCGCCACCCGGGGACCCGACCCGACCCGGGGTGTTTTCGGTCCCTATGGGGAATCGAACCGGCGACCTCGGGGGCCGGGGGCACGAGCCTACCCTGTGGCGCCACCGGGGGACCCGACCCGACCCGGGGTGTTTTCGGCCCCTATGGGGAATCGAACCGGCGACCTCGGGGGCCGGGGGCACGAGCCTACCCATTGGCGCCACCCTAGGACCCTACCCGACCCGGGGTGTTTTCGGCCCCTATGAGGAATCGAACCGTCAACCTCGGGGTCCGGGGACCCGACATTACCCTGTGGCGCCACCCGGGGACCCGACCCGACCCTGGCCTTTTTTTGGCCCCTATGGGGAATCGAACCGGCGACCTCGGGGGCCGGGGTCCCGACATTACCCTGTGGTGCCACCCAGTGACCCGACCCGACCCGGGGTGTTTTCGGCCCCTATGGGGAATCGAACCGGCGACCTCGGGGGCCGGGGTCCCGACATTACCCTGTGGCGCCACCCGGGGACCCGACCCGACACGGGGTGTTTTCGGCCTCTATGGGGAATCGAACCGGCGACCTCGGGGGCCAGGGGCATGACATTACCCTATGGCGCCACCCGGGGACCCGACCCGGACAAGGGCCTTTTTCACCCCTATGGGGAATCGAACCGGCGACCTCGGGGGCCGGGGTCCCGACATTACCCTGTGGCGCCACCCGGGGACCCGACCCGACCCGGGGTGTTTTCGGCCCCTATGGGGAATCGAACCGGCAACCTCGGGGACGTAAGTCCCGACATTAACCTCTAGCGCCACCCGGGGACCCGACCCGGACAAAGGCCTTTTTCAGGCCCCTATGGGGAATCGAACCGGCGACCTCGGGGGCCGGGGGCACGAGCCTACCCTGTGGTGCCACCCGGGGACCCGACCCGACCCGGGGTGTTTTCGGCCCCTATGGGGAATCGAACCGGCGACCTCGGGGGCCGGGGGCACGAGCCTACCCTGTGGCGCCACCCGGGGACCCGACCCGACCCGGGGTGTTTTCGGCCCCTATGGGGAATCGAACCAGCGACCTCGGGGGCCAGGGTCCCGACATTACCCTGTGGCGCCACCCGGGGACCCGACCCGACCCTGGCCTTTTTTTGGCCCCTATGGGGAATCGAACCAGCGACCTCGGGGGCCGGGGTTCCTACATTACCCTGTGGCGCCACCCGGGGACCCGACCCAACCCTGTCCTTTTTCGGACCCTATGGGTAATCGAACTGTCAACCCTGGGGGCCGGGGGCACGAGCCTACCCTGTGGCGCCACCCGGGGACCCGACCCGACCCGGGGTGTTTTCGGCCCCTATGGGGAATCGAACCTGCGACCTCGAGGGCCGGGGTCCCGACATTACCCTGTGGCGCCACCCGGGGACCCGACCCGACCCGGGGTGTTTTCAGTCCCTATGGGGAATCGAACCTGCGACCTCGGGGGCCGGGGGCCCAACATTACCCTGTGGCGCCACCCGGGGACCCGACCCGACCCTGTCCTTTTTCGGCCCCTATGGGGAATCGAACCTGCGACCTCGGGGGCCGGGGGCACGAGCCTACCCTGTGGCGCCACCTGGGGACCCGACCCGACCCGGGGTGTTTTCGGCCCCTATGGGGAATCGAACCGGCGACCTCGGGGGCCGGGGGCACGAGCCTACCCAGTGGCGCCACCCAAGGACCCTACCCGACCCGGGGTGTTTTCGGCCCCTATGAGGAATCGAACCGGCAACCTCGGGGTCCGGGGGCCCGACATTACCCTGTGGCGCCACCCGGGGACCCGACCCGACCCGGGGTGTTTTCGGCCCCTATGGGGAATCGAACCGGCAACCTCGGGGACCTAAGTCCCGACATTAACCTCTAGCGCCACCCGGGGACCCGACCCGGACAAAGGCCGTTTTCAGGCCCCTATGGGGAATCGAACCGGCGACCTCGGGGGCCGGGGTCCCGACAGTACCCTGTGGCGCCACCCAGGGACCCGACCCGACCCGGGGTGTTTTCGGCCCCTATGGGGAATCGAACCGGCGACCTCGGGGGCCGGGGGCACGAGCCTACCCTGTGGCGCCACCCGGGGACCCGACCCGGACAAGGGCCTTTTTCAGGCCCCTATGGGGAATCGAACCGGCGACCTCGGGGGCCGGGGTCCCGACATTACCCTGTGGCGCCACCCGGGGACCCGACCCGACCCGGGGTGTTTTCGGCCCCTATGGGGAATCGAACCGGCGACCTCGGGGACCGGGGTCCTGACATTACCCTGTGGCGCCACCCGGGGACCCGACCTGACGCGGGGTGTTTTCGGCCCCTATGGGGAATCGAACCGGCGACCTCGAGGGCCGGGGGCCCGACAGTACCCTGTGGCGCCACCCGGGGACCCGACCCGACCCTGGCTTTTTTTGGACCCTATGGGGAATCGAACCGGCAACCTCGGGGGCCGGGGGCAAGAGCCTACCCTGTGGTGCCACCCGGGGACCCGACCCGACCCGGGGTGTTTTCGGCCCCTATGGGGAATCGAACCAGCGACCTCGAGGGCCGGGGTCACAACATTACCGGGTGGCGCCACCCGGGGACCCGACCCAACCCGGGGTGTTTTCGGTCCCTATGGGGAATCGAACCGGCGACCTCGGGGGCCGGGGGCACGAGCCTACCCTGTGGCGCCACCCGGGGACCCGACCCGGACAAGGGCCTTTTTCAGGCCCCTATGGGGAATCGAACCGGCGACCTCGGGGCCCTGGGTCCCGACATTACCCTGTGGCGCCACCCGGGGAATCGACCCGACCCGGGGTGTTTTCGGCCCCTATGGGGAATCGAACGGGCGACCTCGGGGACCTAAGTCCCGACATTACCCTGTGGCGCCACCCGGGGACCCGACCCGGACAAAGGCCTTTTTCAGGCCCCACTGGGAAATCGAACCGGCGACCTCGGGGGCCGGGGGAACGAGCCTACCCTGTGGCGCCACCCGGGACCCGACCCGGACAAAGGCCTTTTTCAGGCCCCTCTGGGGAATCGAACCGGCGACCTCGGGGGCCGGGGGCACGAGCCTACCCTGTGGCGCCACCCGGGGACCCGACCTGACCCGGGGTGTTTTCGGCCCCTATGGGGAATCGAACCGGCGACCTCGGGGGCCGGGGGCACGAGCCTACCCTGTGGCGCCACCCGGGGACCCGACCCGACCCGGGGTGTTTTCGGCCCCTATGGGGAATCGAACCAGCGACCTCGGGGGCCAGGGTCCCGACATTAACCTCTAGCGCCACCCGGGGACCCGACCCGGACAAAGGCCTTTTTCAGGCCCCTATGGGGAATCGAACCGGCGACCTCGGGGGCTAGGGGAACGAGCCTACCCTGTGGCGCCACCCAGGGACCAGACCCGACCCGGGGAGTTTTCGGCCCCTATGGGGAATCAAACCGGCGACCTCGGGGGCCGGGGGCACGAGCCTACCCTGTGGCGCCACCCAGGGACCCGACCCGACCCGGGGTGTTTTCGGCCCCTATGGGGAATCGAACCGGCGACCTCGGGGGCCGGGGGCACGAACCTACCCTGTGGCGCCACCCGGGGACCTGACCCGACCCGGGGTGTTTTCGGCCCCTATGGGGAATCGAACCGGCAACCTCGGGGACCTAAGTCCCGACATTAACCTCTAGCGCCACCCGGGGACCCGACCCGGACAAAGGCCTTTTTCAGGCCCCTATGGGGAATCGAACCGGCGACCTCGGGGGCCGGGGTCCCGACAGTACCCTGTGGCGCCACCCAGGGACCCGACCCGACCCGGGGTGTTTTCGGCCCCTATGGGGAATCGAACCGGCGACCTCGGGGGCCGGGGGCACGAGCCTACCCTGTGGCGCCACCCGGGGACCCGACCCGGACAAGGGCCTTTTTCAGGCCCCTCTGGGGAATCGAACCGGCGACCTCGGGGGCCGGGGTCCCGACATTACTTTGTGGCGTCACCCGGGGACCCGACCCGACCCGGGGTGTTTTCGGCCCCTATGGGGAATCGAACCGGCGACCTCGGGGACCGGGGTCCCGACATTACCCTGTGGCGCCACCCGGGTCCCGACCTGACCCGGGGTGTTTTCGGCCCCTATGGGGAATCGAACCGGCGACCTCGAGGGCCGGGCTCCCGACATTACCCTGTGGCGCCACCCGGGGACCCGACCCGACCCGGGGTGTTTTCGGTCCCTATGGGGAATCGAACCTGCGACCTCGGGGGCCGGGGGCCCGACAGTACCCTGTGGCGCCACCCGGGGACCCGACCCGACCCGGGGTGTTTTCGGCCCCTATGGGGAATCGAACCGGCGACCTCGGAAGCCGGGGGCACGAGACTACCCAGTGGCGCAACCCAAGGACCCTACCCGACCCGGGGTGTTTTCGGCCCCTATGAGGAATCGAACCGGCAACCTCGGGGTCCGGGGGCCCGACATTACCCTGTGGCGCCACCCGGGGACCCGACCCGACCCTGGCCTTTTTAGGCCCCTATGGGGAATCGAACCAGCGACCTCGGGGGCCGGGGTTCCGACATTACCCTGTGGCGCCACCCGGGGACCCGACCCGACCCTGTCCTTTTTCGGCCCCTATGGGGAATCGAACCGGCAACCCTGGGGGCCGGGGGCACGAGCCTACCCTGTGGCGCCACCCGGGGACCCGACCCGACCCGGGGTGTTTTCGGCCCCTATGGGGAATCGAACCGGCAACCTCGGGGGCCGGGGGCAAGAGCCTACCCTGTGGTGCCACCCGGGGACCCGACCCGACCCGGGGTGTTTTCGGCCCCTATGGGGAATCGAACCTGCGACCTCGAGGGCCGGGGTCCCGACATTACCCTGTGGCGCCACCCGGGGACCCGACCCAACCCGGGGTGTTTTCGGTCCCTATGGGGAATCGAACCGGCGACCTCGGGGGCCGGGGGCACGAGCCTACCCTGTGGCGCCACCCGGGGACCCGACCCGGACAAGGGCCTTTTTCAGGCCCCTATGGGGAATCGAACCGGCAACCTCGGGGACCTAAGTCCCGACATTAACCTCTAGCGCCACCCGGGGACCCGACCCGGACAAAGGCCTTTTTCAGGCCCCTATGGGGAATCGAACCGGCGACCTTGGGGGCCAGGGGAACGAGCCTACCCTGTGGCGCCACCCAGGGACCAGACCCGACCCGGGGAGTTTTCGGCCCCTATGGGGAATCGAACCGGCGACCTCGGGGGCCGGGGGCACGAGCCTACCCTGTGGCGCCACCCGGGGACCCGACCCGACCCGGGGTGTTTTCGGCCCCTATGGGGAATCGAACCTGCGACCTCGGGGGCCGGGGTTCCGACATTACCCTGTGGTGCCACCCGGGGACCCGACCCGACCCGGGGTGTTTTTGGCCCCTATGGGGAATCGAACCGGCGACCTGGGGGCCGGGGGCACGAGCCTACCCTGTGGCGCCACCCGGGGACCCGACCCGACCCGGGGTGTTTTCGGCCCCTATGGGGAATCGAACCGGCGACCTCGGGGGCCAGGGTCCCGACATTACCCTGTGGCGCCACCCGGGGACCCAACCCGGACAAAGGCCTTTTTCAGGCCCCTCTGGGGAATCGAACCGGCGACCTCGGGGGCCGGGGTCCCGACAGTACCCTGTGGCGCCACCCGGGGACCCGACCCGACCCGGGGTGTTTTCGGTCCCTATGGGGAATCGAACCGGCGACCTCGGGGGCCGGGGGCACGAGCCTACCCTGTGGCGCCACCCGGGGACCCGACCCGGACAAGGGCCTTTTTCAGGCCCCTATGGGGAATCGAACCGGCGACCTCGGGGGCCGGGGTCCCGACATTACCCTGTGGTGCCACCCAGGGACCCGACCCGACCCGGGGTGTTTTCGGCCCCTATGGGGAATCGAACCGGCAACCTCGGGGACCTAAGTCCCGACATTAACCTCTAGCGCCACCCGGGGACCCGACCGGGACAAAGGCCTTTTTCAGGCCCCTATGGGGAATCGAACCGGCGACCTTGGGGGCCAGGGGAACGAGCCTACCCTGTGGCGCCACCCAGGGACCAGACCCGACCCGGGGAGTTTTCGGCCCCTATGGGGAATCGAACCGGCGACCTCGGGGGCCGGGGGCACGAGCCTACCCTGTGGCGCCACCCGGGGACCCGACCCGACCCGGGGTGTTTTCGGCCCCTATGGGGAATCGAACCTGCGACCTCGGGGGCCGGGGGCCCGACATTACCCTGTGGTGCCACCCGGGGACCCGACCCGGGGTGTTTTCGGCCCCTATGGGGAATCGAACCGGCGACCTCGGGGGCCGGGGGCACGAGCCTACCCTGTGGTGCCACCCGGGGACCCGACCCGACCCGGGGTGTTTTCGGCCCCTATGGGGAATCGAACCGGCGACCTCGGGGGCCGGGGGCACGAGCCTACCCTGTGGCGCCACCAGGGGACCCGACCCGACCCGGGGTGTTTTCGGCCCCTATGGGGAATCGAACCAGCGACCTCGGGGGCCAGGGTCCCGACATTACCCTGTGGCGCCACCCGGGGACCCGACCCGACCCTAGCCTTTTTTTGGCCCCTATGTGGAATCGAACCAGCGACCTCGGGGGCCGGGGTTCCGACATTACCCTGTGGCGCCACCCGGGGACCCGACCCGACCCTGTCCTTTTTCGGCCCCTATGGGGAATCGAACCGGCGACCTCGGGGGCCGGGGGCACGAGCCTACCCAGTGGCGCCACCCTAGGACCCTACCCAACCCGGGGTGTTTTCGGCCCCTATGAGGAATCGAACTGGCAACCTCGGGGTCCGGGGGCCCGACATTACCCTGTGGCGCCACCCGGGGACCCGACCCGACCCGGGGTGTTTTTGGCCCCTATGGGGAATCGAACCGGCGACCTCGGGGGCCAGGGGCATGAAATTACCCTGTGGCGCCACCCGGGGACCCGACCCGGACAAGGGTCTTTTTCACCTCTATGGGGAATCGAACCGGCGACCTCGGGGGCCGGGGGCACGAGCCTAACCTGTGGCGCCACCTGGGGACCCGACCCGACCCGGGGTGTTTTCGGCCCCTATGGGGAATCGAACCGGCAACCTCGGGGACGTAAGTCCCGACATTAACCTCTAGCGCCACCCGGGGACCCGACCCGGACAAAGGCCTTTTTCAGGCCCCTATGGGGAATAGAACCGGCGACCTCGGGGGCCGGGGGCACGAGCCTACCCTGTGGTGCCACCGGGGGACCCGACCCGACCCGGGGTGTTTTCGGCCCCTATGGGGAATCGAACCGGCGACCTCGGGGGCCGGGGGCACGAGCCTACCCAGTGGCGCCACCCTAGGACCCTACCCGACCCGGGGTGTTTTCGGCCCCTATGAGGAATCGAACCGGCAACCTCGGGGTCCGGGGACCCGACATTACCCTGTGGCGCCACCCGGGGACCCGACCCGACCCTGGCCTTTTTTTGGCCCCTATGGGGAATCGAACCGGCGACCTCGGGGGCCGGGGTCCCGACATTACCCTGTGGTGCCACCCAGCGACCCGACCCGACCCGGGGTGTTTTCGGCCCCTATGGGGAATCGAACCGGCGACCTCGGGGGCCGGGGTCCCGACATTACCCTGTGGCGCCACCCAGGGAATCGACCCGACCCGGGGTGTTTTCGGCCCCTATGGGGAATCGAACCGGCGACCTCGGGGGCCAGGGGCATGACATTACCCTGTGGCGCCACCCGGGGACCCGACCCGGACAAGGGCCTTTTTCACCCCTATGGGGAATCGAACCGGCGACCTCGGGGGCCGGGGTCCCGACATTACCCTGTGGCGCCACCCGGGGACCTGACCCGACCCGGGGTGTTTTCGGCCCCTATGGGGAATCGAACCGGCAACCTCGGGGACGTAAGTCCCGACATTAACCTCTAGCGCCACCCGGGGACCCGACCCGGACAAAGGCCTTTTTCAGGCCCCTATGGGGAATCGAACCGGCGACCTCGGGGGCCGGGGGCACGAGCCTACCCTGTGGCGCCACCCGGGGACCCGACCCGACCCGGGGTGTTTTCGGCCCCTATGGGGAATCGAACCGGCGACCTCGGGGGCCGGGGGCACGAGCCTACCCTGTGGCGCCACCCGGGGACCCGACCCGACCCGGGGTGTTTTCGGCCCCTATGGGGAATCGAACCAGCGACCTCGGGGGCCAGGGTCCCGACATTACCCTGTGGCGCCACCCGGGGACCCGACCCGACCCTGGCCTTTTTTTGGCCCCTATGGGGAATCGAACCAGCGACCTCGGGGGCCGGGGTTCCTACATTACCCTGTGGCGCCACCCGGGGACCCGACCCGACCCTGTCCTTTTTCGGACCCTATGGGGAATCGAACTGGCAACCCTGGGGGCCGGGGGCACGAGCCTACCCTGTGGCGCCACCCGGGGACCCGACCCGACCCGGGGTGTTTTCGGCCCCTATGGGGAATCGAACCTGCGACCTCGAGGGCCGGGGGCCCGACATTACCCTGTGGCGCCACCCGGGGACCCGACCCGACCCGGGGTGTTTTCAGTCCCTATGGGGAATCGAACCTGCGACCTCGGGGGCCGGGGGCCCAACATTACCCTGTGGCGCCACCCGGGGACCCGACCCGACCCTATCCTTTTTCGGCCCCTATGGGGAATCGAACCGGCGACCTCGGGGGCTAGGGGCACGAGCCTACCCTGTGGCGCCACCCGGGGAACCGACCCGACCCGGGGTGTTTTCGGCCCCTCTGGGGAATCGAACCGGCGACCTCGGGGGCCGGGGGCACGAGCCTACCCTGTGGCGCCACCCGGGGACCCGACCCGACCCGGGGTGTTTTCGGCCCCTATGGGGAATCGAACCAGCGACCTCGGGGGCCAGGGTCCCGACATTACCCTGTGGCGCCACCCGGGGACCCGACCCGGACAAAGGCCTTTTTCAGGCCCCTATGGGGAATCGAACCGGCGACCTCGGGGGCTAGGGGAACGAGCCTACCCTGTGGCGCCACCCAGGGACCAGACCCGACCCGGGGAGTTTTCGGCCCCTATGGGGAATCGAACCGGCGACCTCGGGGGCCGGGGGCACGAGCCTACCCTGTGGCGCCACCGGGGGACCCGACCCAACCCGGGGTGTTTTCGGCCCCACTGGGGAATCGAACCGGCGACCTCGGGGGCCGGGGGCACGAGCCTACCCTGTGGCGCAACCCAGGGACCCGACCCGACCCGGGGTGTTTTCGGCCCCTATGGGGAATCGAACCGGCGACCTCGGGGGCCGGGGGCACGAGCCTACCCTGTGGCGCCACCCGGGGACCCGACCCGACCCGGGGTGTTTTCGGCCCCTATGGGGAATCGAACCGGCAACCTCGGGGACCTAAGTCCCGACATTAACCTCTAGCGCCACCCGGGGACCCGACCCGGACAAAGGCCTTTTTCAGGCCCCTATGGGGAATCGAACCGGCGACCTCGGGGGCCGGGGTCCCGACAGTACCCTGTGGCGCCACCCAGGGACCCGACCCGACCCGGGGTGTTTTCGGCCCCTATGGGGAATCGAACCGGCGACCTCGGGGGCCGGGGGCACGAGCCTACCCTGTGGCGCCACCCGGGGACCCGACCCGGACAAGGGCCTTTTTCAGGCCCCTCTGGGGAATCGAACCGGCGACCTCGGGGGCCGGGGTCCCGACATTACCCTGTGGCGCCACCCGGGGACCCGACCCGACCCGGGGTGTTTTCGGCCCCTATGGGGAATCGAACCGGCGACCTCGGGGACCGGGGTCCCGACATTACCCTGTGGCGCCACCCGGGGACCCGACCTGACCCGGGGTGTTTTCGGCCCCTATGGGGAATCGAACCGGCGACCTCGAGGGCCGGGGTCCCGACATTACCCTGTGGCGCCACCCGGGGACCCGACCCGACCCGGGGTGTTTTCGGTCCCTATGGGGAATCGAACCTGCGACCTCGGGTGCCGGGGGCCCGACAGTACCCTGTGGCGCCACCCGGGGACCCGACACGACCCGGGGTGTTTTCGGCCCCTATGGGGAATCGAACCAGCGACCTCGGAAGCCGGGGGAACGAGACTACCCAGTGGCGCAACCCAAGGACCCTACCCGACCCGGGGTGTTTTCGGCCCCTATGAGGAATCGAACCGGCAACCTCGGGGTCCGGGGGCCCGACATTACCCTGTGGCGCCACCCGGGGACCCGACCCGACCCTGTCCTTTTTCGGACCCTATGGGGAATCGAACCGGCAACCCTGGGGGCCGGGGGCACGAGCCTACCCTGTGGCGCCACCCGGGGACCCGACCCGACCCCGGGTGTTTTCGGCCCCTATGGGGAATCGAACCGGCAACCTCGGGGGCCGGGGGCAAGAGCCTACCCTGTGGTGCCACCCGGGGACCCGACCCGACCCGGGGTGTTTTCGGCCCCTATGGGGAATCGAACCTGCGACCTCGAGGGCCGGGGTCCCGACATTACCCTGTGGCGCCACCCAGGGACCCAACCCAACCCGGGGTGTTTTCGGTACCTATGGGGAATCGAACCGGCGACCTCGGGGGCCGGGGGCACGAGCCTACCCTGTGGCGCCACCCGGGGACCCGACCCGGACAAGGGCCTTTTTCAGGCCCCTATGGGGAATCGAACCGGCAACCTCGGGGACCTAAGTCCCGACATTAACCTCTAGCGCCACCCGGGGACCCGACCCGGACAAAGGCCTTTTTCAGGCCCCTATGGGGAATCGAACCGGCGACCTTGGGGGCCAGGGGAACGAGCCTACCCTGTGGCGCCACCCAGGGACCAGACCCGACCCGGGGAGTTTTCGGCCCCTATGGGGAATCGAACCGGCGACCTCGGGGGCCGGGGGCACGAGCCTACCCTGTGGCGCCACCCGGGGACCCGACCCGACCCGGGGTGTTTTCGGCCCCTATGGGGAATCGAACCTGCGACCTCGGGGGCCGGGGGCCCGACATTACCCTGTGGTGCCACCCGGGGACCCGACCCGACCCGGGGTGTTTTTGGCCCCTATGGGGAATCGAACCGGCGACCTCGGGGGCCGGGGGCACGAGCCTACCCTGTGGCGCCACCCGGGGACCCGACCCGACCCGGGGTGTTTTCGGCCCCTATGGGGAATCGAACCTGCGACCTCGGGGGCCAGGGTCCCGACATTACCCTGTGGCGCCACCCGGGGACCCAACCCGGACAAAGGCCTTTTTCAGGCCCCTCTGGGGAATCGAACCGGCGACCTCGGGGGCCGGGGTCCCGACAGTACCCTGTGGCGCCACCCAGGGACCCGACCCGACCCGGGGTGTTTTCGGTCCCTATGGGGAATCGAACCGGCGACCTCGGGGGCCGGGGGCACGAGCCTACCCTGTGGCGCCACCCGGGGACCCGACCCGGACAAGGGCCTTTTTCAGGCCCCTATGGGGAATCGAACCGGCGACCTCGGGGGCCGGGGTCCCGACATTACCCTGTGGCGCCACCCGGGGACCCGACCCGACCCGGGGTGTTTTCGGCCCCTATGGGGAATCGAACCGGCGACCTCGGGGGCCAGGGGCATGACATTACCCTGTGGCGCCACCCGGCGACCCGACCCGGACAAAGGCCTTTTTCAGGCCCCACTGGGGAATCGAACCGGCGACCTCGGGGGCCGGGGGAACGAGCCTACCCTGTGGCGCCTCCCGGGACCCGACCCGGACTAAGACCTTTTTCAGGCCCCTCTGGGGAATCGAACCGGCGACCTCGGAGGCCGGGGGCACGAGCCTACCCTGTGGCGCCACCCAAGGACCCTACCCGACCCGGGGTGTTTTCGGCCCCTATGGGGAATCGAACCGGTGACCTCGAGGGCCGGGGGCCCGACATTACCCTGTGGCGCCACCCGGGGACCTGACCCGGGGTGTTTTCGGCCCCTATGGGGAATCGAACCGGCGACCTCGGGGGCCGGGGTCACGAGCCTACCCTGTGGTGCCACCCGGGGACCCGACCCGACCCGGGGTGTTTTCGGCCCCTATGGGGAATCGAACCGGCGACCTCGGGGGCCGGGGGCACGAGCCTACCCTGTGGCGCCACCAGGGGACCCGACCCGACCCGGGGTGTTTTCGGCCCCTATAGGGAATCGAACCAGCGACCTCGGGGGCCAGGGTCCCGACATTACCCTGTGGCGCCACCCGGGGACCCGACCCGACCCTAGCCTTTTTTTGGCCCCTATGGGGAATCGAACCAGCGACCTCGGGGGCCGGGGTTCCGACATTACCCTGTGGCGCCACCCGGGGACCCGACCCGACCCTGTCCTTTTTCGGCCCGTATGGGGAATCGAACCGGCGACCTCGGGGGCCGGGGGCACGAGCCTACCCTGTGGCGCCACCCTAGGACCCTACCCGACCCGGGGTGTTTTCGGCCCCTATGAGGAATCGAACCGGCAACCTCGGGGTCCGGGGGCCCGACATTACCCTGTGGCGCCACCCGGGGACCCGACCCAACCCGGGGTGTTTTCGGCCCCTATGGGGAATCGAACCGGCGACCTCGGGGGCCAGGGGCATGACATTACCCTGTGGCGCCACCCGGGGACCCGACCCGGACAAGGGTCTTTTTCACCTCTATGGGGAATCGAACCGGCTACCTCGGGGGCCGGGGTCCCGACATTACCCTGTGGCGCCACCCGGGGACCCGACCCGACCCGGGGTGTTTTCGGCCCCTATGGGGAATCGAACCGGCAACCTCGGGGACGTAAGTCCCGACATTAACCTCTAGCGCCACCCGGGGACCCGAACCGGACAAAGGCCTTTTTCAGGCCCCTATGGGGAATAGAACCGGCGACCTCGGGGGCCGGGGGCACGAGCCTACCCTGTGGTGCCACCCGGGGACCCGACCCGACCCGGGGTGTTTTCGGCCCCTATGGGGAATCGAACCTGCGACCTCGGGGGCCGGGGGCCCGACATTACCCTGTGTCGCCACCCGGGGACCCGACCCGACCCTGGCCTTTTTTTGGCCCCTATGGGGAATCGAACCAGCGACCTCGGGGGCCGGGGTTCCAACATTACCCTGTGGCGCCACCCGGGGACCCGACCCGGACAAGGGCCTTTTTCAGGCCCCTATGGGGAATCGAACCGGCGACCTCGGGGGCCGGGGTCCCGACATTACCCTGTGGCGCCACCCGGGGACCCGACCCGACCCGGGGTGTTTTCGGTCCCTATGGGGAATCGAACCTGCGACCTCGGGTGCCGGGGTCCCGACAGTACCCTGTGGCGCCACCCAGGGACACGACCCGACCCGGGGTGTTTTCGGCCCCTATGGGGAATCGAACCGGCAACCTCGGGGGCCGGGGGCCCGACATTACCCTGTGGCGCCACCCGGGGACCCGACCCGACCCTGGCCTTTTTTTGGACCCTATGGGGAATCGAACCAGCGACCTCGGGGGCCGGGGTTCCGACATTACCCTGTGGCGCCACCCGGGGACCCGACCCGACCCTGTCCTTTTTCGGACCCTATGGGGAATCGAACCGGCGACCTCGGGGGCCGGGGGCACGAGCCTACCCTGTGGCGCCACCCGGGGACCCGACCCGACCCGGGGTGTTTTCGGCCCCTATGGGGAATCGAACCGGCAACCCTGGGGGCCGGGGGCAAGAGCCTACCCTGTGGTGCCACCCGGGGACCCGACCCGACCCGGGGTGTTTTCGGCCCCTATGGGGAATCGAACCTGCGACCTCGAGGGCCGGGGTCCCAACATTACCCTGTGGCGCCACCCGGGGACCCGACCCAACCCGGGGTGTTTTCAGTCCCTATGGGGAATCGAACCGGCGACCTCGGGGGCCGGGGGCACGAGCCTACCCTGTGGCGCCACCCGGGGACCCGACCCGGACAAGGGCCTTTTTCAGGCCCCTATGGGGAATCGAACCGGCGACCTCGGGGGCCGGGGTCCCGACATTACCCTGTGGCGCCACCCGGGGACCCGACCCGACCAGGGGTGTTTTCGGCCCCTATGGGGAATCGAACGGGCGACCTCGGGGACCTAAGTCCCGACATTACCCTGTGGCGCCACCCGGGGACCCGACCCGGACAAAGGCCTTTTTCAGGCCCCACTGGGAAATCGAACCGGCGACCTCGGGGGCCGGGGGAACGAGCCTACCCTGTGGCGCCACCCGGGACCCGACCCGGACAAAGGCCTTTTTCAGGCCCCTCTGGGGAATCGAACCGGCGACCTCGGGGGCCGGGGGCACGAGCCTACCCTGTGGCGCCACCCGGGGACCCGACCCGACCCGGGGTGTTTTCGGCCCCTATGGGGAATCGAACCGGCGACCTCGGGGGCCGGGGGCACGAGCCTACCCTGTGGCGCCACCCGGGGACCCGACCCGACCCGGGGTGTTTTCGGCCCCTATGGGGAATCGAACCAGCGACCTCGGGGGCCAGGGTCCCGACATTACCCTGTGGCGCCACCCGGGGACCCGACCCGACCCTGGCCTTTTTTTGGCCCCTATGGGGAATCGAACCAGCGACCTCGGGGGCCGGGGGCCCGACATTACCCTGTGGCGCCACCCGGGGACCCGACCCGACCCGGGGTGTTTTCGGCCCCTATGGGGAATCGAACCTGCGACCTCGGGGGCCAGGGTCCCGACATTACCCTGTGGCGCCACCCGGGGACCCGACCCGACCCTGGCCTTTTTTTGGCCCCTATGGAGAATCGAACCAGCGACCTCGGGGGCCAGGGTCCCGACATTACCCTGTGGCACCACCCGGGGACCCGACCCGACCCTGGCCTTTTTTTGGCCCCTATGGGGAATCGAACCAGCGACCTCGGGGGCCAGGGTCCCGACATTACCCTGTGGCGCCACCCGGGGACCCGACCCGACCCTGGCCTTTTTCAGGCCCCTATGGGGAATCGAACCAGCGACCTCGGGGGCCGGGGTTCCGACAGTACCCTGTGGCGCCACCCAGGGACCAGACCCGACCCGGGGTGTTTTCGGTCCCTATGGGGAATCGATCCGGCGACCTCGGGGGCCGGGGGCCCGACATTACCCTGTGGCGCCACCCGGGGACCCGACCCGGACAAAGGCCTTTTTCAGGCCCCTCTGGGGAATCGATCCGGCGACCTCGGGGGCCGGGGTCCCGACATTACCCTGTGGCGCCACCCGGGGACCCGACCCAACCCGGGGTGTTTTCGGCCCCTATGGGGAATCGAACCGGCGACCTCGGGGGCCGGGGGCACGACATTACCCTGTGGCGCCACCCGGGGACCCGACCCGACCCGGGGTGTTTTCGGCCCCTATGGGGAATCGAACCAGCGACCTCGGGGGCCAGGGTCCCGACATTACCCTGTGGCACCACCCGGGGACCCGACCCGACCCGGGGTGTTTTCGGCCCCTATGGGGAATCGAACCAGCGACCTCGGGGGCCAGGGTCCCGACATTACCCTGTGGCGCCACCCGGGGACCCGACCCGACCCTGGCCTTTTTTTGGCCCCTATGGGGAATCAAACCAGCGACCTCGGGGGCCAGGGTCCCGACATTACCCTGTGGCGCCACCCGGGGACCCGACCCGACCCTGGCCTTTTTCAGGCCCCTATGGGGAATCGAACCAGCGACCTCGGGGGCCGGGGTTCCGACAGTACCCTGTGGCGCCACCCAGGGACCAGACCCGACCCGGGGTGTTTTCGGTCCCTATGGGGAATCGATCCGGCGACCTCGGGGGCCGGGGGCCCGACATTACCCTGTGGTGCCACCCGGGGACCCGACCCGACCCGGGGTGTTTTCGGCCCCTATGGGGAATCGAACCGGCGACCTCGGGGGCCGGGGGAACGACATTACCCTGTGGCGCCACCCGGGGACCCGACCCGGACAAAGGCCTTTTTCAGGCCCCTCTGGGGAATCGAACCTGCGACCTCGGGGGCCGGGGTCCCGACAGTACCCTGTGGCACCACCCAGGGACCCGACCCGACCCGGGGTGTTTTCGGTCCCTATGGGGAATCGAACCGGCGACCTCGGGGGCCGGGGGCACGAGCCTACCCTGTGGCGCCACCCGGGGACCCGACCCGACCCGGGGTGTTTTCGGCCCCTATGGGGAATCGAACCGGCGACCTCGGGGGCCGGGGGCACGAGCCTACCCTGTGGCGCCACCCGGGGACCCGACCCGACCCGGGGTGTTTTCGGCCCCTATGGGGAATCGAACCAGCGACCTCGGGGGCCGGGGTCCCGACATTACCCTGTGGTGCCACCCGGGGACCCGACCCGACCCGGGGTGTTTTCGGCCCCTCTGGGGAATCGAACCGGTGACCTCGGGGGCCGGGGGCACGAGCCTACCATGTGGCGCCACCCGGGGACCCGACCCGACCCGGGGTGTTTTCGGCCCCTATGGGGAATCGAACCGGCGACCTCGGGGGCCAGGGTCCCGACATTACCCTGTGGCGCCACCCGGGGACCCGACCCGACCCTGGCCTTTTTTTGGCCCCTATGGGGAATCGAACCATCGACCCTGGGGGCCGGGGGCACGAGCCTACCCTGTGGCGCCACCCGGGGACCTGACCCGACCCGGGGTGTTTTCGGCCCCTATGGGGAATCGAACCGGCAACCTCGGGGACCTAAGTCCTGACATTAACCTCTAGCGCCACCCGGGGACCCGACCCGGACAAAGGCCTTTTTCAGGCCCCTATGGGGAATCGAACCGGCGACCTCGGGGGCCGGGGGCACGAGCCTACCCTGTGGCGCCACCCGGGGACCCGACCCGACCCGGGGTGTTTTCAGCCCCTATGGGGAATCGAACCTGCGACCTCGGGGGCCGGGGGCCCGACATTACCCTGTGGTGCCACCCGGGGACCCGACCCGACCCGGGGTGTTTTCGGCCCCTATGGGGAATCGAACCGGCGACCTCGGGGGCCGGGGGCACGAGCCTACCCTGTGGCGCCACCCGGGGACCCGACCCGACCCGGGGTGTTTTCGGCCCCTATGGGGAATCGAACCGGCAACCTCGGGGGCCGGGGGCAAGAGCCTACCCTGTGGTGCCACCCGGGGACCCGACCCGACCCGGGGTGTTTTCGGCCCCTATGGGGAATCGAACCGGCAACCTCGGGGACCTAAGTCCCGACATTAACCTCTAGCGCCACCCGGGGACCCGACCCGGACAAAGGCCTTTTTCAGGCCCCTATGGGGAATCGAACCGGCGACCTCGGGGGCCGGGGGAACGAGCCTACCCTGTGGCGCCACCCGGGGACCAGACCCGACCCGGGGAGTTTTCGGCCCCTATGGGGAATCGAACCGGCGACCTCGGGGACCTAAGTCCCGACATTACCCTGTGGCGCCACCCGGGGACCCGACCCGACCCTGGCCTTTTTTTGGCCCCTATGGGGAATCGAACCAGCGACCTCGGGGGCCAGGGTCCCGACATTACCCTGTGGCGCCACCCGGGGACCCGACCCGACCCTGTCCTTTTTCGGACCCTATGGGGAATCGAACCGGCAACCCTGGGGGCCGGGGGCACGAGCCTACCCTGTGGTGCCACCCGGGGACCCGACCCGACCCGGGGTGTTTTCGGTCCCTATGGGGAATCGAACCTGCGACCTCGGGGGCCGGGGGCACGAGCCTACCCTGTGGCGCCACCCAGGGACCAGACCCGACCCGGGGAGTTTTCGGCCCCTATGGGGAATCGAACCGGCGACCTCGGGGGCCGGGGGCACGAGCCTACCCTGTGGCGCCACCCGGGGACCCGACCCGACCCGGGGTGTTTTCGGCCCCTATGGGGAATCGAACCTGCGACCTCGGGGGCCGGGGGCCCGACATTACCCTGTGGTGCCACCCAGGGACCCGACCCGACCCGGGGTGTTTTTGGCCCCTATGGGGAATCGAACCGGCGACCTCGGGGGCCGGGGGCACGAGCCTACCCTGTGGTGCCACCCGGGGACCCGACCCGACCCGGGGTGTTTTCGGCCCCTATGGGGAATCGAACCGGCGACCTCGGGGGCCAGGGTCCCGACATTACCCTGTGGCGCCACCCGGGGACCCGACCCAGACAAAGGCCTTTTTCAGGCCCTTCTGGGGAATCGAACCGGCGACCTCGGGGGCCGGGGTTCCGACATTACCCTGTGGCGCCACCCAGGGACCATACCCGACCCGGGGAGTTTTCGGCCCCTATGGGGAATCGAACCGGCGACCTCGGGGGCCGGGGGCACGAGCCTACCCTGTGGCGCCACCCGGGCACCCGACCCGACCCGGGGTGTTTTCGGCCCCTATGGGGAATCGAACCGGCGACCTCGGGGGCCGGGGGCACGAGCCTACCCTGTGGCGCCACCCGGGGACCCGACCCGACCCTGGTTTTTTTCGGGCCCCTATGGGGAATCGAACCAGCGACCTCGGGGGCCGGGGTTCCGACATTACCCTGTGGCGCCACCCAGGGACCAGACCCGACCCGGGGAGTTTTCGGCCCCTATGGGGAATCGAACCGGCGACCTCGGGGGCCGGGGGCAAAAGCCTACCCTGTGGCGCCACCCGGGGACCCGACCCGACCCGGGGTGTTTTCGGCCCCTATGGGGAATCGAACCGGCGACCTCGGGGGCCGGGGTCCCGACAGTACCCTGTGGCACCACCCAGGGACCCGACCCGACCCGGGGTGTTTTCGGTCCCTATGGGGAATCGAACCGGCGACCTCGGGGGCCGGGGGCACGAGCCTACCCTGTGGCGCCACCCGGGGACCCGACCCGGACAAGGGCCTTTTTCAGGCCCCTCTGGGGAATCGAACCGGCGACCTCGGGGGCCGGGGTCCCGACATTACCCTGTGGCGCCACCCGGGGACCCGACCCGACCCGGGGTGTTTTCGGCCCCTCTGGGGAATCGAACCGGCGACCTCGGGGGCCGGGGGCACGAGCCTACCCTGTGGCGCAACCCGGGGACCCGACCCGACCCGGGGTGTTTTCGGCCCCTATGGGGAATCGAACCTGCGACCTCGGGGGCCGGGGGCCCGACATTACCCTGTGGTGCCACCCGGGCACCCGACCCGACCCGGGGTGTTTTCGGCCCCTATGGGGAATCGAACCGGCGACCTCGGGGGCCGGGGGCACGAGCCTACCCTGTGGTGCCACCCGGGGACCCGACCCGACCCGGGGTGTTTTCGGCCCCTATGGGGAATCGAACCGGCGACCTCGGGGGCCGGGGGAACGAGCCTACACTGTGGCGCCACCCGGGGACCCGACCCGACCCGGGGTGTTTTCGGCCCCTATGGGGAATCGAACCAGCGACCTCGGGGGCCAGGGTCCCGACAAAAACCTGTGGAGCCACCCGGGGACTCGACCCGACCCTGGCCTTTTTTTGGCCCCTATGGGGAATCGAACCAGCGACCTCGGGGGCCAGGGTCCCGACATTACCCTGTGGCGCCACCCGGGGACCCGACCCCACCCGGGGTGTTTTCGGTCCCTATGGGGAATCGAACCTGCGACCTCGGGGGCCGGGGGCACGAGCCTACCCTGTGGCGCCACCCGGGGACCCGACCTGACCCGGGGTGTTTTCGGCCCCTATGGGGAATCGAACCGGCGACCTCGGGGGCCGGGGGCACGAGCCTACCCAGTGGCGCCACCCAAGGACCCTACCCGACCCGGGGTGTTTTCGGCCCCTATGAGGAATCGAACCGGCAACCTCGGGGTCCGGGGGCCCGACATTACCCTGTGGCGCCACCCGGGGACCCGACCCGACCCGGGGTGTTTTCGGCCCCTATGGGGAATCGAACCGGCAACCTCGGGGACCTAAGTCCCGACATTAACCTCTAGCGCCACCCGGGGACCCGACCCGGCCAAAGGCCTTTTTCAGGCCCCTATGGGGAATCGAACCGGCGACCTTGGGGGCCAGGGGAACGAGCCTACCCTGTGGCGCCACCCAGGGACCAGACCCGACCCGGGGAGTTTTCGGCCCCTATGGGGAATCGAACCGGCGACCTCGGGGGCCGGGGGCACGAGCCTACCCTGTGGCGCCACCCGGGGACCCGACCCGACCCGGGGTGTTTTCGGCCCCTATGGGGAATCGAACCTACGACCTCGGGGGCCGGGGGCCCGACATTACCCTGTGGCGCCACCCGGGGACCCGACCCGGACAAAGGCCTTTTTCAGGCCCCTCTGGGGAATCGAACCGGCGACCTCGGGGGCCGGGGTCCCGACAGTACCCTGTGGCGCCACCCAGGGACCCGACCCGACCCGGGGTGTTTTCGGTCCCTATGGGGAATCGAACCGGCGACCTCGGGGGCCGGGGGCACGAGCCTACCCTGTGGCGCCACCCGGGGACCCGACCCGACCCGGGGTGTTTTCGGCCCCTCTGGGGAATCGAACCGGCGACCTCGGGGGCCGGGGGCACGAGCCTACCCTGTGGCGCCACCCGGGGACCCGACCCGACCCGGGGTGTTTTCGGCCCCTATGGGGAATCGAACCAGCGACCTCGGGGGCCAGGGTCCCGACATTACCCTGTGGCGCCACCCGGGGACCCGACCCGACCCTGGCCTTTTTTTGGCCCCTATGGGGAATCGAACCAGCGACCTCGGGGGCCGGGGTTCCGACAGTACCCTGTGGCGCCACCCAGGGACCAGACCCGACCCGGGGTGTTTTCGGTCCCTATGGGGAATCGATCCGGCGACCTCGGGGGCCGGGGGCCCGACATTACCCTGTGGTGCCACCCGGGGACCCGACCCGACCCGGGGTGTTTTCGGCCCCTATGGGGAATCGAACCGGCGACCTCGGGGGCCGGGGGAACGACATTACCCTGTGGCGCCACCCGGGGACCCGACCCGGACAAAGGCCTTTTTCAGGCCCCTCTGGGGAATCGAACCTGCGACCTCGGGGGCCGGGGTCCCGACAGTACCCTGTGGCACCACCCAGGGACCCGACCCGACCCGGGGTGTTTTCGGTCCCTATGGGGAATCGAACCGGCGACCTCGGGGGCCGGGGGCACGAGCCTACCCTGTGGCGCCACCCGGGGACCCGACCCGACCCGGGGTGTTTTCGGCCCCTATGGGGAATCGAACCGGCGACCTCGGGGGCCGGGGGCACGAGCCTACCCTGTGGCGCCACCCGGGGACCCGACCCGACCCGGGGTGTTTTCGGCCCCTATGGGGAATCGAACCAGCGACCTCGGGGGCCGGGGTCCCGACATTACCCTGTGGTGCCACCCGGGGACCCGACCCGACCCGGGGTGTTTTCGGCCCCTATGGGGAATCGAACCGGTGACCTCGGGGGCCGGGGGCACGAGCCTACCATGTGGCGCCACCCGGGGACCCGACCCGACCCGGGGTGTTTTCGGCCCCTATGGGGAATCGAACCGGCGACCTCGGGGGCCGGGGGCACGAGCCTACACTGTGGCGCCACCCGGGGACCCGACCCGACCCGGGGTGTTTTCGGCCCCTATGGGGAATCGAACCAGCGACCTCGGGGGCCAGGGTCCCGACATTACCCTGTGGCGCCACCCGGGGACCCGACCCGACCCTGGCCTTTTTTTGGCCCCTATGGGGAATCGAACCATCGACCCTGGGGGCCGGGGGCACGAGCCTACCCTGTGGCGCCACCCGGGGACCTGACCCGACCCGGGGTGTTTTCGGCCCCTATGGGGAATCGAACCGGCAACCTCGGGGACCTAAGTCCTGACATTAACCTCTAGCGCCACCCGGGGACCCGACCCGGACAAAGGCCTTTTTCAGGCCCCTATGGGGAATCGAACCGGCGACCTCGGGGGCCGGGGGCACGAGCCTACCCTGTGGCGCCACCCGGGGACCCGACCCGACCCGGGGTGTTTTCAGCCCCTATGGGGAATCGAACCTGCGACCTCGGGGGCCGGGGGCCCGACATTACCCTGTGGTGCCACCCGGGGACCCGACCCGACCCGGGGTGTTTTCGGCCCCTATGGGGAATCGAACCGGCGACCTCGGGGGCCGGGGGCACGAGCCTACCCTGTGGCGCCACCCGGGGACCCGACCCGACCCGGGGTGTTTTCGGCCCCTATGGGGAATCGAACCGGCAACCTCGGGGGCCGGGGGCAAGAGCCTACCCTGTGGTGCCACCCGGGGACCCGACCCGACCCGGGGTGTTTTCGGCCCCTATGGGGAATCGAACCGGCAACCTCGGGGACCTAAGTCCCGACATTAACCTCTAGCGCCACCCGGGGACCCGACCCGGACAAAGGCCTTTTTCAGGCCCCTATGGGGAATCGAACCGGCGACCTCGGGGGCCGGGGGAACGAGCCTACCCTGTGGCGCCACCCGGGGACCAGACCCGACCCGGGGAGTTTTCGGCCCCTATGGGGAATCGAACCGGCGACCTCGGGGACCTAAGTCCCGACATTACCCTGTGGCGCCACCCGGGGACCCGACCCGACCCTGGCCTTTTTTTGGCCCCTATGGGGAATCGAACCAGCGACCTCGGGGGCCAGGGTCCCGACATTACCCTGTGGCGCCACCCGGGGACCCGACCCGACCCTGTCCTTTTTCGGACCCTATGGGGAATCGAACCGGCAACCCTGGGGGCCGGGGGCACGAGCCTACCCTGTGGTGCCACCCGGGGACCCGACCCGACCCGGGGTGTTTTCGGTCCCTATGGGGAATCGAACCTGCGACCTCGGGGGCCGGGGGCACGAGCCTACCCTGTGGCGCCACCCAGGGACCAGACCCGACCCGGGGAGTTTTCGGCCCCTATGGGGAATCGAACCGGCGACCTCGGGGGCCGGGGGCACGAGCCTACCCTGTGGCGCCACCCGGGGACCCGACCCGACCCGGGGTGTTTTCGGTCCCTATGGGGAATCGAACCTGCGACCTCGGGGGCCGGGGGCCCGACATTACCCTGTGGTGCCACCCAGGGACCCGACCCGACCCGGGGTGTTTTTGGCCCCTATGGGGAATCGAACCGGCGACCTCGGGGGCCGGGGGCACGAGCCTACCCTGTGGTGCCACCCGGGGACCCGACCCGACCCGGGGTGTTTTCGGCCCCTATGGGGAATCGAACCGGCGACCTCGGGGGCCAGGGTCCCGACATTACCCTGTGGCGCCACCCGGGGACCCGACCCAGACAAAGGCCTTTTTCAGGCCCTTCTGGGGAATCGAACCGGCGACCTCGGGGGCCGGGGTTCCGACATTACCCTGTGGCGCCACCCAGGGACCATACCCGACCCGGGGAGTTTTCGGCCCCTATGGGGAATCGAACCGGCGACCTCGGGGGCCGGGGGCACGAGCCTACCCTGTGGCGCCACCCGGGCACCCGACCCGACCCGGGGTGTTTTCGGCCCCTATGGGGAATCGAACCGGCGACCTCGGGGGCCGGGGGCACGAGCCTACCCTGTGGCGCCACCCGGGGACCCGACCCGACCCTGGTTTTTTTCGGGCCCCTATGGGGAATCGAACCAGCGACCTCGGGGGCCGGGGTTCCGACATTACCCTGTGGCGCCACCCAGGGACCAGACCCGACCCGGGGAGTTTTCGGCCCCTATGGGGAATCGAACCGGCGACCTCGGGGGCCGGGGGCAAAAGCCTACCCTGTGGCGCCACCCGGGGACCCGACCCGACCCGGGGTGTTTTCGGCCCCTATGGGGAATCGAACCGGCGACCTCGGGGGCCGGGGTCCCGACAGTACCCTGTGGCACCACCCAGGGACCCGACCCGACCCGGGGTGTTTTCGGTCCCTATGGGGAATCGAACCGGCGACCTCGGGGGCCGGGGGCACGAGCCTACCCTGTGGCGCCACCCGGGGACCCGACCCGGACAAGGGCCTTTTTCAGGCCCCTATGGGGAATCGAACCGGCGACCTCGGGGGCCGGGGTCCCGACATTACCCTGTGGCGCCACCCGGGGACCCGACCCGACCCGGGGTGTTTTCGGCCCCTCTGGGGAATCGAACCGGCGACCTCGGGGGCCGGGGGCACGAGCCTACCCTGTGGCGCCACCCGGGGACCCGACCCGACCCGGGGTGTTTTCGGCCCCTATGGGGAATCGAACCTGCGACCTCGGGGGCCGGGGGCCCGACATTACCCTGTGGTGCCACCCGGGCACCCGACCCGACCCGGGGTGTTTTCGGCCCCTATGGGGAATCGAACCGGCGACCTCGGGGGCCGGGGGCACGAGCCTACCCTGTGGTGCCACCCGGGGACCCGACCCGACCCGGGGTGTTTTCGGCCCCTATGGGGAATCGAACCGGCGACCTCGGGGGCCGGGGGAACGAGCCTACACTGTGGCGCCACCCGGGGACCCGACCCGACCCGGGGTGTTTTCGGCCCCTATGGGGAATCGAACCAGCGACCTCGGGGGCCAGGGTCCCGACAAAAACCTGTGGAGCCACCCGGGGACTCGACCCGACCCTGGCCTTTTTTTGGCCCCTATGGGGAATCGAACCAGCGACCTCGGGGGCCAGGGTCCCGACATTACCCTGTGGCGCCACCCGGGGACCCGACCCCACCCGGGGTGTTTTCGGTCCCTATGGGGAATCGAACCTGCGACCTCGGGGGCCGGGGGCACGAGCCTACCCTGTGGCGCCACCCGGGGACCCGACCTGACCCGGGGTGTTTTCGGCCCCTATGGGGAATCGAACCGGCGACCTCGGGGGCCGGGGGCACGAGCCTACCCAGTGGCGCCACCCAAGGACCCTACCCGACCCGGGGTGTTTTCGGCCCCTATGAGGAATCGAACCGGCAACCTCGGGGTCCGGGGGCCCGACATTACCCTGTGGCGCCACCCGGGGACCCGACCCGACCCGGGGTGTTTTCGGCCCCTATGGGGAATCGAACCGGCAACCTCGGGGACCTAAGTCCCGACATTAACCTCTAGCGCCACCCGGGGACCCGACCCGGCCAAAGGCCTTTTTCAGGCCCCTATGGGGAATCGAACCGGCGACCTTGGGGGCCAGGGGAACGAGCCTACCCTGTGGCGCCACCCAGGGACCAGACCCGACCCGGGGAGTTTTCGGCCCCTATGGGGAATCGAACCGGCGACCTCGGGGGCCGGGGGCACGAGCCTACCCTGTGGCGCCACCCGGGGACCCGACCCGACCCGGGGTGTTTTCGGCCCCTATGGGGAATCGAACCTACGACCTCGGGGGCCGGGGGCCCGACATTACCCTGTGGCGCCACCCGGGGACCCGACCCGGACAAAGGCCTTTTTCAGGCCCCTCTGGGGAATCGAACCGGCGACCTCGGGGGCCGGGGTCCCGACAGTACCCTGTGGCGCCACCCAGGGACCCGACCCGACCCGGGGTGTTTTCGGTCCCTATGGGGAATCGAACCGGCGACCTCGGGGGCCGGGGGCACGAGCCTACCCTGTGGCGCCACCCGGGGACCCGACCCGACCCGGGGTGTTTTCGGCCCCTCTGGGGAATCGAACCGGCGACCTCGGGGGCCGGGGGCACGAGCCTACCCTGTGGCGCCACCCGGGGACCCGACCCGACCCGGGGTGTTTTCGGCCCCTATGGGGAATCGAACCAGCGACCTCGGGGGCCAGGGTCCCGACATTACCCTGTGGCGCCACCCGGGGACCCGACCCGACCCTGGCCTTTTTCAGGCCCCTATGGGGAATCGAACCAGCGACCTCGGGGGCCGGGGTTCCGACATTACCCTGTGGCGCCACCCAGGGACCAGACCCGACCCGGGGAGTTTTCGGCCCCTATGGGGAATCGAACCGGCGACCTCGGGGGCCGGGGGCACGAGCCTACCCTGTGGCGCCACCCGGGGACCTGACCCGACCCGGGGTGTTTTCGGCCCCTATGGGGAATCGAACCGGCGACCTCGGGGGCCGGGGGAACGACATTACCCTGTGGCGCCACCCGGGGACCCGACCCGGACAAAGGCCTTTTTCAGGCCCCTCTGGGGAATCGAACCGGCGACCTCGGGGGCCGGGGTCCCGACAGTACCCTGTGGCGCCACCCAGGGACCAGACCCGACCCGGGGAGTTTTCGGCCCCTATGGGGAATCGAACCGGCGACCTCGGGGGCCGGGGGCACGAGCCTACCCTGTGGCGCCACCCGGGCACCCGACCCGACCCGGGGTGTTTTCGGCCCCTATGGGGAATCGAACCGGCGACCTCGGGGGCCGGGGGCACGAGCCTACCCAGTGGCGCCACCCAAGGACCCTACCTGACCCGGGGTGTTTTCGGCCCCTATGAGGAATCGAACCGGCAACCTCGGGGTCCGGGAGCCCGACATTACCCTGTGGCGCCACCCGGGGACCCGACCCGACCCGGGGTGTTTTCGGCCCCTATGGGGAATCGAACCGGCAACCTCGGGGACCTAAGTCCCGACATTAACCTCTTGCGCCACCCGGGGACCCGACCCGGCCAAAGGCCTTTTTCAGGCCCCTATGGGGAATCGAACCGGCGACCTTGGGGGCCAGGGGAACGAGCCTACCCTGTGGCGCCACCCAGGGACCAGACCCGACCCGGGGAGTTTTCGGCCCCTATGGGGAATCGAACCTGCGACCTCGGGGGCCGGGGGCCCGACATTACCCTGTGGTGCCACCCGGGGACCCGACCCGACCCGGGGTGTTTTTGGCCCCTATGGGGAATCGGACCGGCGACCTCGGGGGCCGGGGGCACGAGCCTACCCTGTGGTGCCACCCGGGGACCCGACCCGACCCGGGGTGTTTTCGGCCCCTATGGGGAATCGAACCGGCGACCTCGGGGGCCAGGGTCCCGACATTACCCTGTGGCGCCACCCGGGGACCCGACCGGGACAAAGGCCTTTTTCAGGCCCCTATGGGGAATCGAACCGGCGACCTCGGGGGCCGGGGTCCCGACAGTACCCTGTGGCGCCACCCAGGGACCAGACCCGACCCGGGGTGTTTTCGGTCCCTATGGGGAATCGAACCGGCGACCTCGGGGGCCGGTGTCACGAGCCTACCCTGTGGCGCCACCCGGGCACCTGACCCGACCCGGGGTGTTTTCGGCCCCTCTGGGGAATCGAACCGGCGACCTTGGGGGCCGGGGGCACGAGCCTACCCTGTGGCGCCACCCGGGGACCCGACCCGACCCGGGGTGTTTTCGGCCCCTATGGGGAATCGAACCAGCGACCTCGGGGGCCAGGGTCCCGACATTAACCTCTAGCGCCACCCGGGGACCCGACCCGACCCTGGCTTTTTCAGGCCCCTATGGGGAATCGAACCAGCGACCTCGGGGGCCGGGGTTCCGACATTACCCTGTGGCGCCACCCAGGGACCAGACCCGACCCGGGGAGTTTTCGGCCCCTATGGGGAATCGAACCGGCGACCTCGGGGGCCGGAGGCACGAGCCTACACTGTGGCGCCACCCGGGGACCCGACCCGACCCGGGGTGTTTTCGGCCCCTATGGGGAATCGAACCGGCGACCTCGGGGGCCGGGGGAACGACATTACCCTGTGGCGCCACCCGGGGACCCGACCCGGACAAAGGCCTTTTTCAGGCCCCTCTGGGGAATCGAACCGGCGACCTTGGGGGGCCGGGGTCCGGACAGTACCCTGTGGCGCCACCCAGGGACCAGACCCGACCCGGGGAGTTTTCGGCCCCTATGGGGAATCGAACCGGCGACCTCGGGGGCCGGGGTCCCGACATTACCCTGTGGCGCCACCCGGGGACCCGACCCGGACAAGGGCCTTTTTCAGGCCCCTATGGGGAATCGAACCGGCGACCTCGGGGACCTAAGTCCCGACACTAACCTCTAGCGCCACCCGGGGACCCGACCCGGACAAGGGCCTTTCTCAGGCCCCTATGGGGAATCGAACCGGCGACCTCGGGGGCCGGGGGCACGAGCCTACCCTGTGGCGCCACCCGGGGACCCGACCCGACCCGGGGTGTTTTCGGCCCCTATGGGGAATCGAACCGGCGACCTCGGGGGCCAGGGTCCCGACATTACCCTGTGGCGCCACCCGGGGACCCGACCCGACCCTGGCCTTTTTTTGGCCCCTATGGGGAATCGAACCAGCGACCTCGGGGGCCAGGGTCCCGACATTACCCTGTGGCGCCACCCGGGGACCCGACCCGACCCTGGCCTTTTTCAGGCCCCTATGGGGAATCGAACCAGCGACCTCGGGGGCCGGGGTTCCGACATTACCCTGTGGCGCCACCCAGGGACCAGACCCGACCCGGGGAGTTTTCGGCCCCTATGGGGAATCGAACCGGCGACCTCGGGGGCCGGGGGCACGAGCCTACCCTGTGGCGCCACCCGGGGACCTGACCCGACCCGGGGTGTTTTCGGCCCCTATGGGGAATCGAACCGGCGACCTCGGGGGCCGGGGGAACGACATTACCCTGTGGCGCCACCCGGGGACCCGACCCGGACAAAGGCCTTTTTCAGGCCCCTCTGGGGAATCGAACCGGCGACCTCGGGGGCCGGGGTCCCGACAGTACCCTGTGGCGCCACCCAGGGACCAGACCCGACCCGGGGAGTTTTCGGCCCCTATGGGGAATCGAACCGGCGACCTCGGGGGCCGGGGGCACGAGCCTACCCTGTGGCGCCACCCGGGCACCCGACCCGACCCGGGGTGTTTTCGGCCCCTATGGGGAATCGAACCGGCGACCTCGGGGGCCGGGGGCACGAGCCTACCCAGTGGCGCCACCCAAGGACCCTACCCGACCCGGGGTGTTTTCGGCCCCTATGAGGAATCGAACCGGCAACCTCGGGGTCCGGGAGCCCGACATTACCCTGTGGCGCCACCCGGGGACCCGACCCGACCCGGGGTGTTTTCGGCCCCTATGGGGAATCGAACCGGCAACCTCGGGGACCTAAGTCCCGACATTAACCTCTTGCGCCACCCGGGGACCCGACCCGGCCAAAGGCCTTTTTCAGGCCCCTATGGGGAATCGAACCGGCGACCTTGGGGGCCAGGGGAACGAGCCTACCCTGTGGCGCCACCCAGGGACCAGACCCGACCCGGGGAGTTTTCGGCCCCTATGGGGAATCGAACCTGCGACCTCGGGGGCCGGGGGCCCGACATTACCCTGTGGTGCCACCCGGGGACCCGACCCGACCCGGGGTGTTTTTGGCCCCTATGGGGAATCGGACCGGCGACCTCGGGGGCCGGGGGCACGAGCCTACCCTGTGGTGCCACCCGGGGACCCGACCCGACCCGGGGTGTTTTCGGCCCCTATGGGGAATCGAACCGGCGACCTCGGGGGCCAGGGTCCCGACATTACCCTGTGGCGCCACCCGGGGACCCGACCGGGACAAAGGCCTTTTTCAGGCCCCTATGGGGAATCGAACCGGCGACCTCGGGGGCCGGGGTCCCGACAGTACCCTGTGGCGCCACCCAGGGACCAGACCCGACCCGGGGTGTTTTCGGTCCCTATGGGGAATCGAACCGGCGACCTCGGGGGCCGGTGGCACGAGCCTACCCTGTGGCGCCACCCGGGCACCTGACCCGACCCGGGGTGTTTTCGGCCCCTCTGGGGAATCGAACCGGCGACCTTGGGGGCCGGGGGCACGAGCCTACCCTGTGGCGCCACCCGGGGACCCGACCCGACCCGGGGTGTTTTCGGCCCCTATGGGGAATCGAACCAGCGACCTCGGGGGCCAGGGTCCCGACATTAACCTCTAGCGCCACCCGGGGACCCGACCCGACCCTGGCTTTTTCAGGCCCCTATGGGGAATCGAACCAGCGACCTCGGGGGCCGGGGTTCCGACATTACCCTGTGGCGCCACCCAGGGACCAGACCCGACCCGGGGAGTTTTCGGCCCCTATGGGGAATCGAACCGGCGACCTCGGGGGCCGGAGGCACGAGCCTACACTGTGGCGCCACCCGGGGACCCGACCCGACCCGGGGTGTTTTCGGCCCCTATGGGGAATCGAACCGGCGACCTCGGGGGCCGGGGGAACGACATTACCCTGTGGCGCCACCCGGGGACCCGACCCGGACAAAGGCCTTTTTCAGGCCCCTCTGGGGAATCGAACCGGCGACCTTGGGGGGCCGGGGTCCGGACAGTACCCTGTGGCGCCACCCAGGGACCAGACCCGACCCGGGGAGTTTTCGGCCCCTATGGGGAATCGAACCGGCGACCTCGGGGGCCGGGGTCCCGACATTACCCTGTGGCGCCACCCGGGGACCCGACCCGGACAAGGGCCTTTTTCAGGCCCCTATGGGGAATCGAACCGGCGACCTCGGGGACCTAAGTCCCGACACTAACCTCTAGCGCCACCCGGGGACCCGACCCGGACAAGGGCCTTTCTCAGGCCCCTATGGGGAATCGAACCGGCGACCTCGGGGGCCGGGGGCACGAGCCTACCCTGTGGCGCCACCCGGGGACCCGACCCGACCCGGGGTGTTTTCGGCCTCTATGGGGAATCGAACCGGCGACCTCGGGGGCCAGGGTCCCGACATTACCCTGTGGCGCCACCCGGGGACCCGACCCGACCCTGGCCTTTTTTTGGCCCCTATGGGGAATCGAACCAGCGACCTCGGGGGCCAGGGTCCCGACATTACCCTGTGGCGCCACCCGGGGACCCGACCCGACCCTGTCCTTTTTCGGACCCTATGGGGAATCGAACCGGCAACCCTGGGGGCCGGGGGCACGAGCCTACCCTGTGGCGCCACCCGGGCACCCGACCCGACCCGGGGTGTTTTCGGCCCCTATGGGGAATCGAACCTGCGACCTCGAGGGCCGGGGTCCCGACATTACCCTGTGGCGCCACCCGGGGACCCGACCCGACCCGGGGTGTTTTCGGTACCTATGGGGAATCGAACCTGCGACCTCGGGGGCCGGGGGCCCGACAGTACCCTGTGGTGCCACCCGGGGACCCGACCTGACCCGGGGTGTTTTCGGCCCCTATGGGGAATCGAACCGGCGACCTCGGGGGCCGGGGGCACGAGCCTACCCAGTGGCGCCACCCAAGGACCCTACCCGACCCGGGGTGTTTTCGGCCCCTATGAGGAATCGAACCGGCAACCTCGGGGTCCGGGGGCCCGACATTACCCTGTGGCGCCACCCGGGGACCCGACCCGACCCTGGCCTTTTTCAGGCCCCTATGGGGAATCGAACCAGCGACCTCGGGGGCCGGGGTTCCGACATTACCCTGTGGTGCCACCCAGGGACCAGACCCGACCCGGGGAGTTTTCGGCCCCTATGGGGAATCGAACCGGCGACCTCGGGGGCCGGGGGCACGAGCCTACCCTGTGGCGCCACCCGGGGACCCGACCCGACCCGGGGTGTTTTCGGCCCCTATGGGGAATCGAACCAGTGACCTCGGGGGCCGGGGGAACGACATTACCCTGTGGCGCCACCCGGGGACCCGACCCGGACAAAGGCCTTTTTCAGGCCCCTCTGGGGAATCGAACCTGCGACCTCGGGGGCCGGGGTCCCGACAGTACCCTGTGGCGCCACCCAGGGACCAGACCCGACCCGGGGAGTTTTCGGCCCCTATGGGGAATCGAACCGGCGACCTCGGGGGCCGGGGGCACGAGCCTACCCTGTGGCGCCACCCGGGCACCCGACCCGACCCGGGGTGTTTTCGGCCCCTATGGGGAATCGAACCAGCGACCTCGGGGGCCAGGGTCCCGACATTACCCTGTGGCGCCACCCGGGGACCCGACCCGACCCTGGCCTTTTTCAGGCCCCTATGGGGAATCGAACCAGCGACCTCGGGGGCCGGGGTTCCGACATTACCCTGTGGCGCCACCCAGGGACCAGACCCGACCCGGGGAGTTTTCGGCCCCTATGGGGAATCGAACCGGCGACCTCGGGGGCCGGGGGCACGAGCCTACCCTGTGGCGCCACCCGGGGACCCGACCCGACCCGGGGTGTTTTCGGCCCCTATGGGGAATCGAACCGGCGACCTCGGGGGCCGGGGGAACGACATTACCCTGTGGCGCCACCCGGGGACCCGACCCGGACAAAGGCCTTTTTCAGGCCCCTCTGGGGAATCGAACCGGCGACCTCGGGGGCCGGGGTCCCGACAGTACCCTGTGGCGCCACCCAGGGACCAGACCCGACCCGGGGAGTTTTCGGCCCCTATGGGGAATCGAACCGGCGACCTCGGGGGCCGGGGGCACGAGCCTACCCTGTGGTGCCACCCGGGGACCCGACCCGACCCGGGGTGTTTTCGGCCCCTATGGGGAATCGAACCGGCGACCTCGGGGGCCAGGGTCCCGACATTACCCTGTGGCGCCACCCGGGGACCCGACCCGGACAAAGGCCTTTTTCAGGCCCCTCTGGGGAATCGAACCTGCGACCTTGGGGGGCCGGGGTCCGGACAGTACCCTGTGGCGCCACCCAGGGACCAGACCCGACCCGGGGAGTTTTCGGCCCCTATGGGGAATCGAACCGGCGACCTCGGGGGCCGGGGTCCCGACATTACCCTGTGGCGCCACCCGGGGACCCGACCCGGACAAGGGCCTTTTTCAGGCCCCTATGGGGAATCGAACCGGCGACCTCGGGGACCTACGTCCCGACACTAACCTCTAGCGCCACCCGGGGACCCGACCCGGACAAGGGCCTTTCTCAGGCCCCTATGGGGAATCGAACCGGCGACCTCGGGGGCCGGGGGCACGAGCCTACCCTGTGGTGCCACCCGGGGACCCGACCCGACCCGGGGTGTTTTCGGCCCCTATGGGGAATCGAACCTGCGACCTCGGGGGCCAGGGTCCCGACATTACCCTGTGGCGCCACCCGGGGACCCGACCCGACCCTGGCCTTTTTTTGGCCCCTATGGGGAATCGAACCAGCGACCTCGGGGGCCAGGGTCCCGACATTACCCTGTGGCGCCACCCGGGGACCCGACCCGACCCTGTCCTTTTTCGGACCCTATGGGGAATCGAACCGGCAACCCTGGGGGCCGGGGGCACGAGCCTACCCTGTGGCGCCACCCGGGGACCCGACCCGACCCGGGGTGTTTTCGGCCCCTATGGGGAATCGAACCTGCGACCTCGAGGGCCGGGGTCCCGACATTACCCTGTGGCGCCACCCGGGGACCCGACCCGACCCTGGCCTTTTTCAGGCCCCTATGGGGAATCGAACCAGCGACCTCGGGGGCCGGGGTTCCGACATTACCCTGTGGCGCCACCCAGGGACCAGACCCGACCCGGGGAGTTTTCGGCCCCTATGGGGAATCGAACCGGCGACCTCGGGGGCCGGGGGCACGAGCCTACCCTGTGGCGCCACCCGGGGACCTGACCCGACCCGGGGTGTTTTCGGCCCCTATGGGGAATCGAACCGGCGACCTCGGGGGCCGGGGGCACGAGCCTACCCTGTGGCGCCACCCGGGGACCCGACCCGGACAAAGGCCTTTTTCAGGCCCCTCTGGGGAATCGAACCGGCGACCTCGGGGGCCGGGGTCCCGACAGTACCCTGTGGCGCCACCCAGGGACCAGACCCGACCCGGGGAGTTTTCGGCCCCTATGGGGAATCGAACCGGCGACCTCGGGGGCCGGGGGCACGAGCCTACCCTGTGGCGCCACCCGGGCACCCGACCCGACCCGGGGTGTTTTCGGCCCCTATGGGGAATCGAACCGGCGACCTCGGGGGCCGGGGGAACGACATTACCCTGTGGCGCCACCCGGGGACCCGACCCGGACAAAGGCCTTTTTCAGGCCCCTCTGGGGAATCGAACCGGCGACCTTGGGGGGCCGGGGTCCGGACAGTACCCTGTGGCGCCACCCAGGGACCAGACCCGACCCGGGGAGTTTTCGGCCCCTATGGGGAATCGAACCGGCGACCTCGGGGGCCGGGGTCCCGACATTACCCTGTGGCGCCACCCGGGGACCCGACCCGGACAAGGGCCTTTTTCAGGCCCCTATGGGGAATCGAACCGGCGACCTCGGGGACCTAAGTCCCGACACTAACCTCTAGCGCCACCCGGGGACCCGACCCGGACAAGGGCCTTTCTCAGGCCCCTATGGGGAATCGAACCGGCGACCTCGGGGGCCGGGGGCACGAGCCTACCCTGTGGCGCCACCCGGGGACCCGACCCGACCCGGGGTGTTTTCGGCCCCTATGGGGAATCGAACCGGCGACCTCGGGGGCCAGGGTCCCGACATTACCCTGTGGCGCCACCCGGGGACCCGACCCGACCCTGGCCTTTTTTTGGCCCCTATGGGGAATCGAACCAGCGACCTCGGGGGCCAGGGTCCCGACATTACCCTGTGGCGCCACCCGGGGACCCGACCCGACCCTGTCCTTTTTCGGACCCTATGGGGAATCGAACCGGCAACCCTGGGGGCCGGGGGCACGAGCCTACCCTGTGGCGCCACCCGGGCACCCGACCCGACCCGGGGTGTTTTCGGCCCCTATGGGGAATCGAACCTGCGACCTCGAGGGCCGGGGTCCCGACATTACCCTGTGGCGCCACCCGGGGACCCGACCCGACCCGGGGTGTTTTCGGTACCTATGGGGAATCGAACCTGCGACCTCGGGGGCCGGGGGCCCGACAGTACCCTGTGGTGCCACCCGGGGACCCGACCTGACCCGGGGTGTTTTCGGCCCCTATGGGGAATCGAACCGGCGACCTCGGGGGCCGGGGGCACGAGCCTACCCAGTGGCGCCACCCAAGGACCCTACCCGACCCGGGGTGTTTTCGGCCCCTATGAGGAATCGAACCGGCAACCTCGGGGTCCGGGGGCCCGACATTACCCTGTGGCGCCACCCGGGGACCCGACCCGACCCTGGCCTTTTTCAGGCCCCTATGGGGAATCGAACCAGCGACCTCGGGGGCCGGGGTTCCGACATTACCCTGTGGTGCCACCCAGGGACCAGACCCGACCCGGGGAGTTTTCGGCCCCTATGGGGAATCGAACCGGCGACCTCGGGGGCCGGGGTCACGAGCCTACCCTGTGGCGCCACCCGGGGACCCGACCCGACCCGGGGTGTTTTCGGCCCCTATGGGGAATCGAACCAGTGACCTCGGGGGCCGGGGGAACGACATTACCCTGTGGCGCCACCCGGGGACCCGACCCGGACAAAGGCCTTTTTCAGGCCCCTATGGGGAATCGAACCAGCGACCTCGGGGGCCGGGGTTCCGACATTACCCTGTGGCGCCACCCAGGGACCAGACCCGACCCGGGGAGTTTTCGGCCCCTATGGGGAATCGAACCGGCGACCTCGGGGGCCGGGGGCACGAGCCTACCCTGTGGCGCCACCCGGGGACCCGACCCGACCCGGGGTGTTTTCGGCCCCTATGGGGAATCGAACCGGCGACCTCGGGGGCCGGGGGCACGAGCCTACCCTGTGGCGCCACCCGGGGACCCGACCCGGACAAAGGCCTTTTTCAGGCCCCTCTGGGGAATCGAACCGGCGACCTCGGGGGCCGGGGTCCCGACAGTACCCTGTGGCGCCACCCAGGGACCAGACCCGACCCGGGGAGTTTTCGGCCCCTATGGGGAATCGAACCGGCGACCTCGGGGGCCGGGGGCACGAGCCTACCCTGTGGTGCCACCCGGGGACCCGACCCGACCCGGGGTGTTTTCGGCCCCTATGGGGAATCGAACCGGCGACCTCGGGGGCCAGGGTCCCGACATTACCCTGTGGCGCCACCCGGGGACCCGACCGGGACAAAGGCCTTTTTCAGGCCCCTCTGGGGAATCGAACCTGCGACCTTGGGGGGCCGGGGTCCGGACAGTACCCTGTGGCGCCACCCAGGGACCAGACCCGACCCGGGGAGTTTTCGGCCCCTATGGGGAATCGAACCGGCGACCTCGGGGGCCGGGGTCCCGACATTACCCTGTGGCGCCACCCGGGGACCCGACCCGGACAAGGGCCTTTTTCAGGCCCCTATGGGGAATCGAACCGGCGACCTCGGGGACCTACGTCCCGACACTAACCTCTAGCGCCACCCGGGGACCCGACCCGGACAAGGGCCTTTCTCAGGCCCCTATGGGGAATCGAACCGGCGACCTCGGGGGCCGGGGGCACGAGCCTACCCTGTGGTGCCACCCGGGGACCCGACCCGACCCGGGGTGTTTTCGGCCCCTATGGGGAATCGAACCTGCGACCTCGGGGGCCAGGGTCCCGACATTACCCTGTGGCGCCACCCGGGGACCCGACCCGACCCTGGCCTTTTTTTGGCCCCTATGGGGAATCGAACCAGCGACCTCGGGGGCCAGGGTCCCGACATTACCCTGTGGCGCCACCCGGGGACCCGACCCGACCCTGTCCTTTTTCGGACCCTATGGGGAATCGAACCGGCAACCCTGGGGGCCGGGGGCACGAGCCTACCCTGTGGCGCCACCCGGGGACCCGACCCGACCCGGGGTGTTTTCGGCCCCTATGGGGAATCGAACCTGCGACCTCGAGGGCCGGGGTCCCGACATTACCCTGTGGCGCCACCCGGGGACCCGACCCGACCCGGGGTGTTTTCGGCCCCTATGGGGAATCGAACCTGCGACCTCGGGGGCCGGGGGCCCGACAGTACCCTGTGGTGCCACCCGGGGACCCGACCTGACCCGGGGTGTTTTCGGCCCCTATGGGGAATCGAACCGGCGACCTCGGGGGCCGGGGGCACGAGCCTACCCAGTGGCGCCACCCAAGGACCCTACCCGACCCGGGGTGTTTTCAGCCCCTATGAGGAATCGAACCGGCAACCTCGGGGTCCGGGGTCCCGACATTACCCTGTGGCGCCACCCGGGGACCCGACCCGACCCTGGCCTTTTTCAGGCCCCTATGGGGAATCGAACCAGCGACCTCGGGGGCCGGGGTTCCGACATTACCCTGTGGTGCCACCCAGGGACCAGACCCGACCCGGGGAGTTTTCGGCCCCTATGGGGAATCGAACCGGCGACCTCGGGGGCCGGGGTCACGAGCCTACCCTGTGGCGCCACCCGGGGACCCGACCCGACCCGGGGTGTTTTCGGCCCCTATGGGGAATCGAACCAGTGACCTCGGGGGCCAGGGGAACGACATTACCCTGTGGCGCCACCCGGGGACCCGACCCGGACAAAGGCCTTTTTCAGGCCCCTCTGGGGAATCGAACCTGCGACCTCGGGGGCCGGGGTCCCGACAGTACCCTGTGGCGCCACCCAGGGACCAGACCCGACCCGGGGAGTTTTCGGCCCCTATGGGGAATCGAACCGGCGACCTCGGGGGCCGGGGGCACGAGCCTACCCTGTGGCGCCACCCGGGCACCCGACCCGACCCGGGGTGTTTTCGGCCCCTATGGGGAATCGAACCGGCGACCTCGGGGGCCAGGGGCACGAGCCTACCCTGTGGCGCCACCCGGGGACCCGACCCGACCCGGGGTGTTTTCGGCCCCTATGGGGAATCGAACCAGCGACCTCGGGGGCCGGGGTTCCGACATTACCCTGTGGCGCCACCCAGGGACCAGACCCGACCCGGGGTGTTTTCGGCCCCTATGGGGAATCGAACCGGCAACCTCGGGGACCTAAGTCCCGACATTAACCTCTAGCGCCACCCGGGGACCCGACCCGGCCAAAGGCCTTTTTCAGGCCCCTATGGGGAATCGAACCGGCGACCTTGGGGGCCAGGGGAACGAGCCTACCCTGTGGCGCCACCCAGGGACCAGACCCGACCCGGGGAGTTTTCGGCCCCTATGGGGAATCGAACCGGCGACCTCGGGGGCCGGGGGCACGAGCCTACCCTGTGGCGCCACCCGGGGACCCGACCCGACCCGGGGTGTTTTCGGCCCCTATGGGGAATCGAACCTGCGACCTCGGGGGCCGGGGGCCCGACATTACCCTGTGGTGCCACCCAGGGACCCGACCCGACCCGGGGTGTTTGTGGCCCTTATGGGGAATCGAACCGGCGACCTCGGGGGCCGGGGGCACGAGCCTACCCTGTGGTGCCACCCGGGGACCCGACCCGACCCGGGGTGTTTTCGGCCCCTATGGGGAATCGAACCGGCGACCTCGGGGGCCAGGGTCCCGACATTACCCTGTGGCGCCACCCGGGGACCCGACCCGGACAAAGGCCTTTTTCAGGCCCCTATGGGGAATCGAACCGGCGACCTCGGGGGCCGGGGTTCCGACATTACCCTGTGGCGCCACCCAGGGACCAGACCCGACCCGGGGAGTTTTCGGCCCCTATGGGGAATCGAACCGGCGACCTCGGGGGCCGGGGGCACGAGCCTACCCTGTGGCGCCACCCGGGCACCCGACCCGACCCGGGGTGTTTTCGGCCCCTATGGGGAATCGAACCGGCGACCTCGGGGGCCGGGGGCACGAGCCTACCCTGTGGCGCCACCCGGGGACCCGACCCGACCCTGGTTTTTTTCGGGCCCCTATGGGGAATCGAACCAGCGACCTCGGGGGCCGGGGTTCCGACATTACCCTGTGGCGCCACCCAGGGACCAGACCCGACCCGGGGAGTTTTCGGCCCCTATGGGGAATCGAACCAGCGACCTCGGGGGCCGGGGGCAAGAGCCTACCCTGTGGCGCCACCCGGGGACCCGACCCGACCCGGGGTGTTTTCGGCCCCTATGGGGAATCGAACCGGCGACCTCGGGGGCCGGGGTCCCGACAGTACCCTGTGGCACCACCCAGGGACCCGACCCGACCCGGGGTGTTTTCGGTCCCTATGGGGAATCGAACCGGCGACCTCGGGGGCCGGGGGCACGAGCCTACCCTGTGGCGCCACCCGGGGACCCGACCCGGACAAGGGCCTTTTTCAGGCCCCTATGGGGAATCGAACCGGCGACCTCGGGGGCCGGGGTCCCGACATTACCCTGTGGCGCCACCCGGGGACCCGACCCGACCCGGGGTGTTTTCGGCCCCTCTGGGGAATCGAACCGGCGACCTCGGGGGCCGGGGGCACGAGCCTACCCTGTGGCGCCACCCGGGGACCCGACCCGACCCGGGGTGTTTTCGGCCCCTATGGGGAATCGAACCGGCAACCTCGGGGACCTAAGTCCCGACATTAACCTCTAGCGCCACCCGGGGACCCGACCCGGACAAGGGCCTTTTTCAGGCCCCTATGGGGAATCGAACCGGCGACCTCGGGGGCCGGGGGCATGAGCCTACCCTGTGGCGCCACCCGGGGACCCGACCCGACCCGGGGTGTTTTCGGCCCCTATGGGGAATCGAACCGGTGACCTCGGGGGCCGGGGGAACGAGCCTACACTGTGGCGCCACCCGGGGACCCGACCCGACCCGGGGTGTTTTCGGCCCCTATGGGGAATCGAACCAGCGACCTCGGGGGCCAGGGTCCCGACATTACCCTGTGGAGCCACCCGGGGACTCGACCCGACCCTGGCCTTTTTTTGGCCCCTATGGGGAATCGAACCAGCGACCTCGGGGGCCAGGGTCCCGACATTACCCTGTGGCGCCACCCGGGGACCCGACCCGACCCTGTCCTTTTTCGGACCCTATGGGGAATCGAACCGGCAACCCTGGGGGCCGGGGGCACGAGCCTACCCTGTGGCGCCACCCGGGGACCTGACCCGACCCGGGGTGTTTTCGGCCCCTATGGGGAATTGAACCGGCAACCTCGGGGGCCGGGGGCAAGAGCCTACCCTGTGGTGCCACCCGGGGACCCGACCCGACCCGGGGTGTTTTCGGCCCCTATGGGGAATCGAACGTGCGACCTCGAGGGCCGGGGTCCCGACATTACCCTGTGGCGCCACCCGGGGACCCGACCCCACCCGGGGTGTTTTCGGTCCCTATGGGGAATCGAACCTGCGACCTCGGGGGCCGGGGGCACGAGCCTACCCTGTGGCGCCACCCGGGGACCCGACCTGACCCGGGGTGTTTTCGGCCCCTATGGGGAATCGAACCGGCGACCTCGGGGGCCGGGGGCACGAGCCTACCCAGTGGCGCCACCCAAGGACCCTACCCGACCCGGGGTGTTTTCGGCCCCTATGAGGAATCGAACCGGCAACCTCGGGGTCCGGGGGCCCGACATTACCCTGTGGCGCCACCCGGGGACCCGAACCGACCCGGGGTGTTTTCGGCCCCTATGGGGAATCGAACCGGCAACCTCGGGGACCTAAGTCCCGACATTAACCTCTAGCGCCACCCGGGGACCCGACCCGGCCAAAGGCCTTTTTCAGGCCCCTATGGGGAATCGAACCGGCGACCTTGGGGGCCAGGGGAACGAGCCTACCCTGTGGCGCCACCCAGGGACCAGACCCGACCCGGGGAGTTTTCGGCCCCTATGGGGAATCGAACCGGCGACCTCGGGGGCCGGGGGCACGAGCCTACCCTGTGGCGCCACCCGGGGACCCGACCCGACCCGGGGTGTTTTCGGCCCCTATGGGGAATCGAACCTGCGACCTCGGGGGCCGGGGGCCCGACATTACCCTGTGGCGCCACCCGGGGACCCGACCCGGACAAAGGCCTTTTTCAGGCCCCTCTGGGGAATCGAACCGGCGACCTCGGGGGCCGGGGTCCCGACAGTACCCTGTGGCGCCACCCAGGGACCCGACCCGACCCGGGGTGTTTTCGGTCCCTATGGGGAATCGAACCGGCGACCTCGGGGGCCGGGGTCACGAGCCTACCCTGTGGCGCCACCCGGGGACCCGACCCGACCCGGGGTGTTTTCGGCCCCTATGGGGAATCGAACCGGCGACCTCGGGGGCCGGGGGCACGAGCCTACCCTGTGGCGCCACCCGGGGACCCGACCCGACCCGGGGTGTTTTCGGCCCCTATGGGGAATCGAACCAGCGACCTCGGGGGCCAGGGTCCCGACATTACCCTGTGGCGCCACCCGGGGACCCGACCCGACCCTGGCCTTTTTCAGGCCCCTATGGGGAATCGAACCAGCGACCTCGGGGGCCGGGGTTCCGACATTACCCTGTGGCGCCACCCAGGGACCAGACCCGACCCGGGGAGTTTTCGGCCCCTATGGGGAATCGAACCGGCGACCTCGGGGGCCGGGGGCACGAGCCTACCCTGTGGCGCCACCCGGGGACCCGACCCGACCCGGGGTGTTTTCGGCCCCTATGGGGAATCGAACCGGCGACCTCGGGGGCCGGGGGAACGACATTACCCTGTGGCGCCACCCGGGGACCCGACCCGGACAAAGGCCTTTTTCAGGCCCCTCTGGGGAATCGAACCGGCGACCTCGGGGGCCGGGGTCCCGACAGTACCCTGTGGCGCCACCCAGGGACCAGACCCGACCCGGGGAGTTTTCGGCCCCTATGGGGAATCGAACCGGCGACCTCGGGGGCCGGGGGCACTAGCCTACCCTGTGGTGCCACCCGGGGACCCGACCCGACCCGGGGTGTTTTCGGCCCCTATGGGGAATCGAACCGGCGACCTCGGGGGCCAGGGTCCCGACATTACCCTGTGGCGCCACCCGGGGACCCGACCCGGACAAAGGCCTTTTTCAGGCCCCTCTGGGGAATCGAACCTGCGACCTTGGGGGGCCGGGGTCCCGACAGTACCCTGTGGCGCCACCCAGGGACCAGACCCGACCCGGGGAGTTTTCGGCCCCTATGGGGAATCGAACCGGCGACCTCGGGGGCCGGGGGCACGAGCCTACCCTGTGGCGCCACACGGGCACCCGACCCGACCCGGGGTGTTTTCGGCCCCTATGGGGAATCGAACCGGCGACCTCGGGGGCCGGGGGCACGAGCCTACCCAGTGGCGCCACCCAAGGACCCTACCCGACCCGGGGTGTTTTCGGCCCCTATGAGGAATCGAACCGGCAACCTCGGGGTCCGGGAGCCCGACATTACCCTGTGGCGCCACCCGGGGACCCGACCCGACCCGGGGTGTTTTCGGCCCCTATGGGGAATCGAACCGGCAACCTCGGGGACCTAAGTCCCGACATTAACCTCTAGCGCCACCCGGGGACCCGACCCGGCCAAAGGCCTTTTTCAGGCCCCTATGGGGAATCGAACCGGCGACCTTGGGGGCCAGGGGAACGAGCCTACCCTGTGGCGTCACCCAGGGACCAGACCCGACCCGGGGAGTTTTCGGCCCCTATGGGGAATCGAACCGGCGACCTCGGGGGCCGGGGGCAAGAGCCTACCCTGTGGCGCCACCCGGGGACCCGACCCGACCCGGGGTGTTTTCGGCCCCTATGGGGAATCGAACCTGCGACCTCGGGGGCCGGGGGCCCGACATTACCCTGTGGTGCCACCCGGGGACCCGACCCGACTTGGGGTGTTTTTGGCCCCTATGGGGAATCGAACCGGCGACCTCGGGGGCCGGGGGCACGAGCCTACCCTGTGGTGCCACCCGGGGACCCGACCCGACCCGGGGTGTTTTCGGCCCCTATGGGGAATCGAACCGTCGACCTCGGGGGCCGGGGTCCCGACAGTACCCTGTGGCGCCACCCAGGGACCAGACCCGACCCGGGGAGTTTTCGGCCCCTATGGGGAATCGAACCGGCGACCTCGGGGGCCGGGGGCACTAGCCTACCCTGTGGTGCCACCCGGGGACCCGACCCGACCCGGGGTGTTTTCGGCCCCTATGGGGAATCGAACCGGCGACCTCGGGGGCCAGGGTCCCGACATTACCCTGTGGCGCCACCCGGGGACCCGACCCGGACAAAGGCCTTTTTCAGGCCCCTCTGGGGAATCGAACCTGCGACCTTGGGGGGCCGGGGTCCCGACAGTACCCTGTGGCGCCACCCAGGGACCAGACCCGACCCGGGGAGTTTTCGGCCCCTATGGGGAATCGAACCGGCGACCTCGGGGGCCGGGGGCACGAGCCTACCCTGTGGCGCCACCCGGGCACCCGACCCGACCCGGGGTGTTTTCGGCCCCTATGGGGAATCGAACCGGCGACCTCGGGGGCCGGGGGCACGAGCCTACCCAGTGGCGCCACCCAAGGACCCTACCCGACCCGGGGTGTTTTCGGCCCCTATGAGGAATCGAACCGGCAACCTCGGGGTCCGGGAGCCCGACATTACCCTGTGGCGCCACCCGGGGACCCGACCCGACCCGGGGTGTTTTCGGCCCCTATGGGGAATCGAACCGGCAACCTCGGGGACCTAAGTCCCGACATTAACCTCTTGCGCCACCCGGGGACCCGACCCGGCCAAAGGCCTTTTTCAGGCCCCTATGGGGAATCGAACCGGCGACCTTGGGGGCCAGGGGAACGAGCCTACCCTGTGGCGCCACCCAGGGACCAGACCCGACCCGGGGAGTTTTCGGCCCCTATGGGGAATCGAACCGGCGACCTCGGGGGCCGGGGGCACGAGCCTACCCTGTGGCGCCACCCGGGGACCCGACCCGACCCGGGGTGTTTTCGGCCCCTATGGGGAATCGAACCTGCGACCTCGGGGGCCGGGGGCCCGACATTACCCTGTGGTGCCACCCGGGGACCCGACCCGACTTGGGGTGTTTTTGGCCCCTATGGGGAATCGAACCGGCGACCTCGGGGGCCGGGGGCACGAGCCTACCCTGTGGTGCCACCCGGGGACCCGACCCGACCCGGGGTGTTTTCGGCCCCTATGGGGAATCGAACCGGCGACCTCGGGGGCCAGGGTCCCGACATTACCCTGTGGCGCCACCCGGGGACCCGACCCGGACAAAGGCCTTTTTCAGGCCCCTCTGGGGAATCGAACCGGCGACCTCGGGGGCCGGGGGCACGAGCCTACCCTGTGGCGCCACCCGGGCACCTGACCCGACCCGGGGTGTTTTCGGCCCCTATGGGGAATCGAACCGGCGACCTCGGGGGCCGGGGGCACGAGCCTACCCTGTGGCGCCACCCGGGGACCCGACCCGACCCGGGGTGTTTTCGGCCCCTATGGGGAATCAAACCAGCGACCTCGGGGGCCAGGGTCCCGACATTACCCTGTGGCGCCACCCGGGGACCCGACCCGACCCTGGCCTTTTTCAGGCCCCTATGGGGAATCGAACCAGCGACCTCGGGGGCCGGGGTTCCGACATTACCCTGTGGCGCCACCCAGGGACCAGACCCGACCCGGGGAGTTTTCGGCCCCTATGGGGAATCGAACCGGCGACCTCGGGGGCCGGGGGCACGAGCCTACACTGTGGCGCCACCCGGGGACCCGACCCGACCCGGGGTGTTTTCGGCCCCTATGGGGAATCGAACCGTCGACCTCGGGGGCCGGGGGAACGACATTACCCTGTGGCGCCACCCGGGGACCCGACCCGGACAAAGGCCTTTTTCAGGCCCCTCTGGGGAATCGAACCGGCGACCTCGGGGGCTGGGGTCCCGACAGTACCCTGTGGCGCCACCCAGGGACCAGACCCGACCCGGGGAGTTTTCGGCCCCTATGGGGAATCGAACCGGCGACCTCGGGGGCCGGGGGCACGAGCCTACCCTGTGGTGCCACCCGGGGACCCGACCCGACCCTGGCCTTTTTCGGACCCTATGGGGAATCGAACCGGCGACCTCGGGGGCCAGGGTCCCGACATTACCCTGTGGCGCCACCCGGGGACCCGACCCGGACAAAGGCCTTTTTCAGGCCCCTCTGGGGAATCGAACCTGCGACCTTGGGGGGCCGGGGTCCGGACAGTACCCTGTGGCGCCACCCAGGGACCAGACCCGACCCGGGGAGTTTTCGGCCCCTATGGGGAATCGAACCGGCGACCTCGGGGGCCGGGGTCCCGACACTAACCTCTAGCGCCACCCGGGGACCCGACCCGGACAAGGGCCTTTCTCAGGCCCCTATGGGGAATCGAACCGGCGACCTCGGGGGCCGGGGGCACGAGCCTACCTTGTGGTGCCACCCGGGGACCCGACCCGACCCGGGGTGTTTTCGGCCCCTATGGGGAATCGAACCTGCGACCTCGGGGGCCAGGGTCCCGACATTACCCTGTGGCGCCACCCGGGGACCCGACCCGACCCTGGCCTTTTTTTGGCCCCTATGGGGAATCGAACCAGCGACCTCGGGGGCCAGGGTCCCGACATTACCCTGTGGCGCCACCCGGGGACCCGACCCGACCCTGTCCTTTTTCGGACCCTATGGGGAATCGAACCGGCAACCCTGGGGGCCGGGGGCACGAGCCTACCCTGTGGCGCCACCCGGGGACCCGACCCGACCCGGGGTGTTTTCGGCCCCTATGGGGAATCGAACCTGCGACCTCGAGGGCCGGGGTCCCGTCATTACCCTGTGGCGCCACCCGGGGACCCGACCCAACCCGGCGTGTTTTCGGTACCTATGGGGAATCGAACCTGCGACCTCGGGGGCCGGGGGCCCGACAGTACGCTGTGGCGCCACCCGGGGACCCGACCTGACCCGGGGTGTTTTCGGCCCCTATGGGGAATCGAACCGGCGACCTCGGGGGCCGGGGGCACGAGCCTACCCAGTGGCGCCACCCAAGGACCCCTACCCGACCCGGGGTGTTTTCGGCCCCTATGAGGAATCGAACCGGCAACCTCGGGGTCCGGGGGGCCCGACATTACCCTGTGGCGCCACCCGGGGACCCGACCCGACCCTGGCCTTTTTCAGGCCCCTATGGGGAATCGAACCGGCGACCTCGGGGGCCAGGGTCCCGACATTACCCTGTGGCGCCACCCGGGGACCCGACCCGGACAAAGGCCTTTTTCAGGCCCCTCTGGGGAATCGAACCGGCGACCTCGGGGGCCGGGGGGCACGAGCCTACCCTGTGGCGCCACCCGGGCACCTGACCCGACCCGGGGTGTTTTCGGCCCCTATGGGGAATCGAACCGGCGACCTCGGGGGCCGGGGGCACGAGCCTACCCTGTGGCGCCACCCGGGGACCCGACCCGACCCGGGGTGTTTTCGGCCCCTATGGGGAATCGAACCAGCGACCTCGGGGGCCAGGGTCCCGACATTACCCTGTGGCGCCACCCGGGGACCCGACCCGACCCTGGCCTTTTTCAGGCCCCTATGGGGAATCGAACCAGCGACCTCGGGGGCCGGGGTTCCGACATTACCCTGTGGCGCCACCCAGGGACCAGACCCGACCCGGGGAGTTTTCGGCCCCTATGGGGAATCGAACCGGCGACCTCGGGGGCCGGGGGCACGAGCCTACACTGTGGCGCCACCCGGGGACCCGACCCGACCCGGGGTGTTTTCGGCCCCTATGGGGAATCGAACCGTCGACCTCGGGGGCCGGGGGAACGACATTACCCTGTGGCGCCACCCGGGGACCCGACCCGGACAAAGGCCTTTTTCAGGCCCCTCTGGGGAATCGAACCGGCGACCTCGGGGGCTGGGGTCCCGACAGTACCCTGTGGCGCCACCCAGGGACCAGACCCGACCCGGGGAGTTTTCGGCCCCTATGGGGAATCGAACCTGCGACCTCGGGGGCCGGGGGCACGAGCCTACCCTGTGGTGCCACCCGGGGACCCGACCCGACCCTGGCCTTTTTCGGACCCTATGGGGAATCGAACCGGCGACCTCGGGGGCCAGGGTCCCGACATTACCCTGTGGCGCCACCCGGGGACCCGACCCGGACAAAGGCCTTTTTCAGGCCCCTCTGGGGAATCGAACCTGCGACCTTGGGGGGCCGGGGTCCGGACAGTACCCTGTGGCGCCACCCAGGGACCAGACCCGACCCGGGGAGTTTTCGGCCCCTATGGGGAATCGAACCGGCGACCTCGGGGGCCGGTGTCCCGACACTAACCTCTAGCGCCACCCGGGGACCCGACCCGGACAAGGGCCTTTCTCAGGCCCCTATGGGGAATCGAACCGGCGACCTCGGGGGCCGGGGGCACGAGCCTACCTTGTGGTGCCACCCGGGGACCCGACCCGACCCGGGGTGTTTTCGGCCCCTATGGGGAATCGAACCGGCGACCTCGGGGGCCAGGGTCCCGACATTACCCTGTGGCGCCACCCGGGGACCCGACCCGACCCTGGCCTTTTTTTGGCCCCTATGGGGAATCGAACCTGCGACCTCGGGGGCCAGGGTCCCGACATTACCCTGTGGCGCCACCCGGGGACCCGACCCGACCCTGTCCTTTTTCGGACCCTATGGGGAATCGAACCGGCAACCCTGGGGGCCGGGGGCACGAGCCTACCCTGTGGCGCCACCCGGGGACCCGACCCGACCCGGGGTGTTTTCGGCCCCTATGGGGAATCGAACCTGCGACCTCGAGGGCCGGGGTCCCGACATTACCCTGTGGCGCCACCCGGGGACCCGACCCGACCCGGCGTGTTTTCGGTACCTATGGGGAATCGAACCTGCGACCTCGGGGGCCGGGGGCCCGACAGTACCCTGTGGCGCCACCCGGGGACCCGACCTGACCCGGGGTGTTTTCGGCCCCTATGGGGAATCGAACCGGCGACCTCGGGGGCCGGGGGCACGAGCCTACCCAGTGGCGCCACCCAAGGACCCTACCCGACCCGGGGTGTTTTCGGCCCCTATGAGGAATCGAACCGGCAACCTCGGGGTCCGGGGGCCCGACATTACCCTGTGGCGCCACCCGGGGACCCGACCCGACCCTGGCCTTTTTCAGGCCCCTATGGGGAATCGAACCAGCGACCTCGGGGGCCGGGGTTCCGACATTACCCTGTGGTGCCACCCAGGGACCAGACCCGACCCGGGGAGTTTTCGGTCCCTATGGGGAATCGAACCGGCGACCTCGGGGGCCGGGGTCACGAGCCTACCCTGTGGCGCCACCCGGGGACCCGACCCGACCCGGGGTGTTTTCGGCCCCTATGGGGAATCGAACCAGTGACCTCGGGGGCCGGGGGAACGACATTACCCTGTGGCGCCACCCGGGGACCCGACCCGGACAAAGGCCTTTTTCAGGCCCCTATGGGGAATCGAACCTGCGACCTCGGGGGCCGGGGTCCCGACAGTACCCTGTGGCGCCACCCAGGGACCAGACCCGACCCGGGGAGTTTTCGGCCCCTATGGGGAATCGAACCGGCGACCTCGGGGGCCGGGGGCACGAGCCTACCCTGTGGCGCCACCCGGGCACCCGACCCGACCCGGGGTGTTTTCGGCCCCTATGGGGAATCGAACCGGCGACCTCGGGGGCCGGGGGCACGAGCCTACCCTGAGGCGCCACCCGGGGACCCGACCCGACCCTGGCCTTTTTCAGGCCCCTATGGGGAATCGAACCAGCGACCTCGGGGGCCGGGGTTCCGACATTACCCTGTGGCGCCACCCAGGGACCAGACCCGACCCGGGGAGTTTTCGGCCCCTATGGGGAATCGAACCGGCGACCTCGGGGGCCGGGGGCACGAGCCTACCCTGTGGCGCCACCCGGGGACCCGACCCGACCCGGGGTGTTTTCGGCCCCTATGGGGAATCGAACCGGCGACCTCGGGGGCCGGGGTCCCGACATTACCCTGTGGCGCCACCCGGGGACCCGACCCGGACAAAGGCCTTTTTCAGGCCCCTCTGGGGAATCGAACCGGCGACCTCGGGGGCCGGGATCCCGACAGTACCCTGTGGCACCACCCAGGGACCCGACCCGGACAAGGGCCTTTTTCAGGCCCCTATGGGGAATCGAACCGGCGACCTCGGGGGCCGGGGTCCCGACATTACCCTGTGGCGCCACCCGGGGACCCGACCCGACCCTGTCCTTTTTCGGACCCTATGGGGAATCGAACCGGCGACCTCGGGGGCCGGGGGCACGAGCCTACCCTGTGGCGCCACACGGGCACCCGACCCGACCCGGGGTGTTTTCGGCCCCTATGGGGAATCGAACCGGCGACCTCGGGGGCCGGGGGCACGAGCCTACCCAGTGGCGCCACCCAAGGACCCTACCCGACCCGGGGTGTTTTCGGCCCCTATGAGGAATCGAACCGGCAACCTCGGGGTCCGGGAGCCCGACATTACCCTGTGGCGCCACCCGGGGACCCGACCCGACCCGGGGTGTTTTCGGCCCCTATGGGGAATCGAACCGGCAACCTCGGGGACCTAAGTCCCGACATTAACCTCTAGCGCCACCCGGGGACCCGACCCGGCCAAAGGCCTTTTTCAGGCCCCTATGGGGAATCGAACCGGCGACCTTGGGGGCCAGGGGAACGAGCCTACCCTGTGGCGTCACCCAGGGACCAGACCCGACCCGGGGAGTTTTCGGCCCCTATGGGGAATCGAACCGGCGACCTCGGGGGCCGGGGGCAAGAGCCTACCCTGTGGCGCCACCCGGGGACCCGACCCGACCCGGGGTGTTTTCGGCCCCTATGGGGAATCGAACCTGCGACCTCGGGGGCCGGGGGCCCGACATTACCCTGTGGTGCCACCCGGGGACCCGACCCGACTTGGGGTGTTTTTGGCCCCTATGGGGAATCGAACCGGCGACCTCGGGGGCCGGGGGCACGAGCCTACCCTGTGGTGCCACCCGGGGACCCGACCCGACCCGGGGTGTTTTCGGCCCCTATGGGGAATCGAACCGGCGACCTCGGGGGCCGGGGTCCCGACAGTACCCTGTGGCGCCACCCAGGGACCAGACCCGACCCGGGGAGTTTTCGGCCCCTATGGGGAATCGAACCGGCGACCTCGGGGGCCGGGGGCACGAGCCTACCCTGTGGTGCCACCCGGGGACCCGACCCGACCCGGGGTGTTTTCGGCCCCTATGGGGAATCGAACCTGCGACCTCGGGGGCCAGGGTCCCGACATTACCCTGTGGCGCCACCCGGGGACCCGACCCGGACAAAGGCCTTTTTCAGGCCCCTCTGGGGAATCGAACCTGCGACCTTGGGGGGCCGGGGTCCCGACAGTACCCTGTGGCGCCACCCAGGGACCAGACCCGACCCGGGGAGTTTTCGGCCCCTATGGGGAATCGAACCGGCGACCTCGGGGGCCGGGGGCACGAGCCTACCCTGTGGCGCCACCCGGGCACCCGACCCGACCCGGGGTGTTTTCGGCCCCTCTGGGGAATCGAACCTGCGACCTTGGGGGGCCGGGGTCCCGACATTACCCTGTGGCGCCACCCGGGGACCCGACCCGACCCGGGGTGTTTTCGGCGCCTATGAGGAATCGAACCGGCAACCTCGGGGTCCGGGAGCCCGACATTACCCTGTGGCGCCACCCGGGGACCCGACCCGACCCGGGGTGTTTTCGGCCCCTATGGGGAATCGAACCGGCAACCTCGGGGACCTAAGTCCCGACATTAACCTCTAGCGCCACCCGGGGACCCGACCCGGCCAAAGGCCTTTTTCAGGCCCCTATGGGGAATCGAACCGGCGACCTTGGGGGCCAGGGGAACGAGCCTACCCTGTGGCGCCACCCAGGGACCAGACCCGACCCGGGGAGTTTTCGGCCCCTATGGGGAATCGAACCGGCGACCTCGGGGGCCGGGGGCACGAGCCTACCCTGTGGCGCCACCCGGGGACCCGACCCGACCCGGGGTGTTTTCGGCCCCTATGGGGAATCGAACCTGCGACCTCGGGGGCCGGGGGCCCGACATTACCCTGTGGTGCCACCCGGGGACCCGACCCGACTTGGGGTGTTTTTGGCCCCTATGGGGAATCGAACCGGCGACCTCGGGGGCCGGGGGCACGAGCCTACCCTGTGGTGCCACCCGGGGACCCGACCCGACCCGGGGTGTTTTCGGCCCCTATGGGGAATCGAACCGGCGACCTCGGGGGCCAGGGTCCCGACATTACCCTGTGGCGCCACCCGGGGACCCGACCCGGACAAAGGCCTTTTTCAGGCCCCTCTGGGGAATCGAACCGGCGACCTCGGGGGCCGGGGGCACGAGCCTACCCTGTGGCGCCACCCGGGGACCCGACCCGACCCGGGGTGTTTTCGGCCCCTATGGGGAATCGAACCTGCGACCTCGGGGGCCGGGGGCACGAGCCTACCCTGTGGCGCCACCCGGGGACCCGACCCGACCCGGGGTGTTTTCGGCCCCTATGGGGAATCGAACCAGCGACCTCGGGGGCCAGGGTCCCGACATTACCCTGTGGCGCCACCCGGGGACCCGACCCGACCCTGGCCTTTTTCAGGCCCCTATGGGGAATCGAACCAGCGACCTCGGGGGCCGGGGTTCCGACATTACCCTGTGGCGCCACCCAGGGACCAGACCCGACCCGGGGTGTTTTCGGCCCCTATGGGGAATCGAACCTGCGACCTCGGGGGCCAGGGTCCCGACATTACCCTGTGGCGCCACCCGGGGACCCGACCCGACCCTGGCCTTTTTTTGGCCCCTATGGGGAATCGAACCAGCGACCTCGGGGGCCAGGGTCCCGACATTACCCTGTGGCGCCACCCGGGGACCCGACCCGACCCTGTCCTTTTTCGGACCCTATGGGGAATCGAACCGGCAACCCTGGGGGCCGGGGGCACGAGCCTACCCTGTGGCGCCACCCGGGGACCCGACCCGACCCGGGGTGTTTTCGGCCCCTATGGGGAATCGAACCTGCGACCTCGAGGGCCGGGGTCCCGACATTACCCTGTGGCGCCACCCGGGGACCCGACCCGACCCGGCGTGTTTTCGGTACCTATGGGGAATCGAACCTGCGACCTCGGGGGCCGGGGTTCCGACAGTACCCTGTGGCGCCACCCGGGGACCCGACCTGACCCGGGGTGTTTTCGGCCCCTATGGGGAATCGAACCGGCGACCTCGGGGGCCGGGGGCACGAGCCTACCCAGTGGCGCCACCCAAGGACCCTACCCGACCCGGGGTGTTTTCGGCCCCTATGAGGAATCGAACCGGCAACCTCGGGGTCCGGGGGCCCGACATTACCCTGTGGCGCCACCCGGGGACCCGACCCGACCCTGGCCTTTTTCAGGCCCCTATGGGGAATCGAACCGGCGACCTCGGGGGCCAGGGTCCCGACATTACCCTGTGGCGCCACCCGGGGACCCGACCCGGACAAAGGCCTTTTTCAGGCCCCTCTGGGGAATCGAACCTGCGACCTCGGGGGCCGGGGGCACGAGCCTACCCTGTGGCGCCACCCGGGCACCTGACCCGACCCGGGGTGTTTTCGGCCCCTATGGGGAATCGAACCGGCGACCTCGGGGGCCGGGGGCACGAGCCTACACTGTGGCGCCACCCGGGGACCCGACCCGACCCGGGGTGTTTTCGGCCCCTATGGGGAATCGAACCGTCGACCTCGGGGGCCGGGGGAACGACATTACCCTGTGGCGCCACCCGGGGACCCGACCCGGACAAAGGCCTTTTTCAGGCCCCTCTGGGGAATCGAACCGGCGACCTCGGGGGCTGGGGTCCCGACAGTACCCTGTGGCGCCACCCAGGGACCAGACCCGACCCGGGGAGTTTTCGGCCCCTATGGGGAATCGAACCGGCGACCTCGGGGGCCGGGGGCACGAGCCTACCCTGTGGTGCCACCCGGGGACCCGACCCGACCCTGGCCTTTTTCGGACCCTATGGGGAATCGAACCGGCGACCTCGGGGGCCAGGGTCCCGACATTACCCTGTGGCGCCACCCGGGGACCCGACCCGGACAAAGGCCTTTTTCAGGCCCCTCTGGGGAATCGAACCTGCGACCTTGGGGGGCCGGGGTCCGGACAGTACCCTGTGGCGCCACCCAGGGACCAGACCCGACCCGGGGAGTTTTCGGCCCCTATGGGGAATCGAACCGGCGACCTCGGGGGCCGGTGTCCCGACACTAACCTCTAGCGCCACCCGGGGACCCGACCCGGACAAGGGCCTTTCTCAGGCCCCTATGGGGAATCGAACCGGCGACCTCGGGGGCCGGGGGCACGAGCCTACCCTGTGGTGCCACCCGGGGACCCGACCCGACCCGGGGTGTTTTCGGCCCCTATGGGGAATCGAACCTGCGACCTCGGGGGCCAGGGTCCCGACATTACCCTGTGGCGCCACCCGGGGACCCGACCCGACCCTGGCCTTTTTTTGGCCCCTATGGGGAATCGAACCAGCGACCTCGGGGGCCAGGGTCCCGACATTACCCTGTGGCGCCACCCGGGGACCCGACCCGACCCTGTCCTTTTTCGGACCCTATGGGGAATCGAACCGGCAACCCTGGGGGCCGGGGGCACGAGCCTACCCTGTGGCGCCACCCGGGGACCCGACCCGACCCGGGGTGTTTTCGGCCCCTATGGGGAATCGAACCTGCGACCTCGTGGGCCGGGGTCCCGACATTACCCTGTGGCGCCACCCGGGGACCCGACCCGACCCGGCGTGTTTTCGGTACCTATGGGGAATCGAACCTGCGACCTCGGGGGCCGGGGGCCCGACAGTACCCTGTGGCGCCACTCGGGGACCCGACCTGACCCGGGGTGTTTTCGGCCCCTATGGGGAATCGAACCGGCGACCTCGGGGGCCGGGGGCACGAGCCTACCCAGTGGCGCCACCCAAGGACCCTACCCGACCCGGGGTGTTTTCGGCCCCTATGAGGAATCGAACCGGCAACCTCGGGGTCCGGGGGCCCGACATTACCCTGTGGCGCCACCCGGGGACCCGACCCGACCCTGGCCTTTTTCAGGCCCCTATGGGGAATCGAACCAGCGATCTCGGGGGCCGGGGTTCCGACATTACCCTGTGGTGCCACCCAGGGACCAGACCCGACCCGGGGAGTTTTCGGCCCCTATGGGGAATCGAACCGGCGACCTCGGGGGCCGGGGTCACGAGCCTACCCTGTGGCGCCACCCGGGGACCCGACCCGACCCGGGGTGTTTTCGGCCCCTATGGGGAATCGAACCAGTGACCTCGGGGGCCGGGGGAACGACATTACCCTGTGGCGCCACCCGGGGACCCGACCCGGACAAAGGCCTTTTTCAGGCCCCTCTGGGGAATCGAACCTGCGACCTCGGGGGCCGGGGTCCCGACAGTACCCTGTGGCGCCACCCAGGGACCAGACCCGACCCGGGGAGTTTTCGGCCCCTATGGGGAATCGAACCGGCGACCTCGGGGGCCGGGGGCACGAGCCTACCCTGTGGCGCCACCCGGGCACCCGACCCGACCCGGGGTGTTTTCGGCCCCTATGGGGAATCGAACCGGCGACCTCGGGGGCCGGGGGCACGAGCCTACCCTGTGGCGCCACCCGGGGACCCGACCCGACCCTGGCCTTTTTCAGGCCCCTATGGGGAATCGAACCAGCGACCTCGGGGGCCGGGGTTCCGACATTACCCTGTGGCGCCACCCAGGGACCAGACCCGACCCGGGGAGTTTTCGGCCCCTATGGGGAATCGAACCGGCGACCTCGGGGGCCGGGGGCACGAGCCTACCCTGTGGCGCCACCCGGGGACCCGACCCGACCCGGGGTGTTTTCGGCCCCTATGGGGAATCGAACCGGCGACCTCGGGGGCCGGGGTCCCGACATTACCCTGTGGCGCCACCCGGGGACCCGACCCGGACAAAGGCCTTTTTCAGGCCCCTCTGGGGAATCGAACCGGCGACCTCGGGGGCCGGGGTCCCGACAGTACCCTGTGGCACCACCCAGGGACCCGACCCGACCCGGGGTGTTTTCGGTCCCTATGGGGAATCGAACCGGCGACCTCGGGGGCCGGGGGCACGAGCCTACCCTGTGGCGCCACCCGGGGACCCGACCCGGACAAGGGCCTTTTTCAGGCCCCTATGGGGAATCGAACCGGCGACCTCGGGGGCCGGGGTCCCGACATTACCCTGTGGCGCCACCCGGGGACCCGACCCGACCCTGTCCTTTTTCGGACCCTATGGGGAATCGAACCGGCAACCCTGGGGGCCGGGGGCACGAGCCTACCCTGTGGCGCCACCCGGGGACCCGACCCGACCCGGGGTGTTTTCGGCCCCTCTGGGGAATCGAACCGGCAACCTCGGGGACCTAAGTCCCGACATTAACCTCTAGCGCCACCCGGGGACCCGACCCGGACAAGGGCCTTTTTCAGGCCCCTATGGGGAATCGAACCGGCGACCTCGGGGGCCGGGGGCATGAGCCTACCCTGTGGCGCCACCCGGGGACCCGACCCGACCCGGGGTGTTTTCGGCCCCTATGGGGAATCGAACCGGCGACCTCGGGGGCCGGGGGCCCGACATTACCCTGTGGTGCCACCCGGGCACCCGACCCGACCCGGGGTGTTTTCGGCCCCTATGGGGAATCGAACCGGCGACCTCGGGGGCCGGGGGCACGAGCCTACACTGTGGCGCCACCCGGGGACCCGACCCGACCCGGGGTGTTTTCGGCCCCTATGGGGAATCGAACCTGCGACCTCGGGGGCCAGGGTCCCGACATTACCCTGTGGCGCCACCCGGGGACCCGACCCGACCCTGGCCTTTTTCAGGCCCCTATGGGGAATCGAACCAGCGACCTCGGGGGCCGGGGTTCCGACAGTACCCTGTGGCGCCACCCAGGGACCAGACCCGACCCGGGGAGTTTTCGGCCCCTATGGGGAATCGAACCGGCGACCTCGGGGGCCGGGGGCACGAGCCTACCCTGTGGCGCCACCCGGGGACCCGACCCGGACAAGGGCCTTTCTCAGGCCCCTATGGGGAATCGAACCGGCGACCTCGGGGGCCGGGGGCACGAGCCTACCTTGTGGTGCCACCCGGGGACCCGACCCGACCCGGGGTGTTTTCGGCCCCTATGGGGAATCGAACCTGCGACCTCGGGGGCCAGGGTCCCGACATTACCCTGTGGCGCCACCCGGGGACCCGACCCGACCCTGGCCTTTTTTTGGCCCCTATGGGGAATCGAACCAGCGACCTCGGGGGCCAGGGTCCCGACATTACCCTGTGGCGCCACCCGGGGACCCGACCCGACCCTGTCCTTTTTCGGACCCTATGGGGAATCGAACCGGCAACCCTGGGGGCCGGGGGCACGAGCCTACCCTGTGGCGCCACCCGGGGACCCGACCCGACCCGGGGTGTTTTCGGCCCCTATGGGGAATCGAACCTGCGACCTCGAGGGCCGGGGTCCCGACATTACCCTGTGGCGCCACCCGGGGACCCGACCCGACCCGGCGTGTTTTCGGTACCTATGGGGAATCGAACCTGCGACCTCGGGGGCCGGGGTTCCGACAGTACCCTGTGGCGCCACCCGGGGACCCGACCTGACCCGGGGTGTTTTCGGCCCCTATGGGGAATCGAACCGGCGACCTCGGGGGCCGGGGGCACGAGCCTACCCAGTGGCGCCACCCAAGGACCCTACCCGACCCGGGGTGTTTTCGGCCCCTATGAGGAATCGAACCGGCAACCTCGGGGTCCGGGGGCCCGACATTACCCTGTGGCGCCACCCGGGGACCCGACCCGACCCTGGCCTTTTTCAGGCCCCTATGGGGAATCGAACCGGCGACCTCGGGGGCCAGGGTCCCGACATTACCCTGTGGCGCCACCCGGGGACCCGACCCGGACAAAGGCCTTTTTCAGGCCCCTCTGGGGAATCGAACCGGCGACCTCGGGGGCCGGGGGCACGAGCCTACCCTGTGGCGCCACCCGGGCACCTGACCCGACCCGGGGTGTTTTCGGCCCCTATGGGGAATCGAACCGGCGACCTCGGGGGCCGGGGGCACGAGCCTACACTGTGGCGCCACCCGGGGACCCGACCCGACCCGGGGTGTTTTCGGCCCCTATGGGGAATCGAACCGTCGACCTCGGGGGCCGGGGGAACGACATTACCCTGTGGCGCCACCCGGGGACCCGACCCGGACAAAGGCCTTTTTCAGGCCCCTATGGGGAATCGAACCGGCGACCTCGGGGGCTGGGGTCCCGACAGTACCCTGTGGCGCCACCCAGGGACCAGACCCGACCCGGGGAGTTTTCGGCCCCTATGGGGAATCGAACCGGCGACCTCGGGGGCCGGGGGCACGAGCCTACCCTGTGGTGCCACCCGGGGACCCGACCCGACCCTGGCCTTTTTCGGACCCTATGGGGAATCGAACCGGCGACCTCGGGGGCCAGGGTCCCGACATTACCCTGTGGCGCCACCCGGGGACCCGACCCGGACAAAGGCCTTTTTCAGGCCCCTCTGGGGAATCGAACCTGCGACCTTGGGGGGCCGGGGTCCGGACAGTACCCTGTGGCGCCACCCAGGGACCAGACCCGACCCGGGGAGTTTTCGGCCCCTATGGGGAATCGAACCGGCGACCTCGGGGGCCGGTGTCCCGACACTAACCTCTAGCGCCACCCGGGGACCCGACCCGGACAAGGGCCTTTCTCAGGCCCCTATGGGGAATCGAACCGGCGACCTCGGGGGCCGGGGGCACGAGCCTACCCTGTGGTGCCACCCGGGGACCCGACCCGACCCGGGGTGTTTTCGGCCCCTATGGGGAATCGAACCTGCGACCTCGGGGGCCAGGGTCCCGACATTACCCTGTGGCGCCACCCGGGGACCCGACCCGACCCTGGCCTTTTTTTGGCCCCTATGGGGAATCGAACCAGCGACCTCGGGGGCCAGGGTCCCGACATTACCCTGTGGCGCCACCCGGGGACCCGACCCGACCCTGTCCTTTTTCGGACCCTATGGGGAATCGAACCGGCAACCCTGGGGGCCGGGGGCACGAGCCTACCCTGTGGCGCCACCCGGGGACCCGACCCGACCCGGGGTGTTTTCGGCCCCTATGGGGAATCGAACCTGCGACCTCGAGGGCCGGGGTCCCGACATTACCCTGTGGCGCCACCCGGGGACCCGACCCGACCCGGCGTGTTTTCGGTACCTATGGGGAATCGAACCTGCGACCTCGGGGGCCGGGGGCCCGACAGTACCCTGTGGCGCCACTCGGGGACCCGACCTGACCCGGGGTGTTTTCGGCCCCTATGGGGAATCGAACCGGCGACCTCGGGGGCCGGGGGCACGAGCCTACCCAGTGGCGCCACCCAAGGACCCTACCCGACCCGGGGTGTTTTCGGCCCCTATGAGGAATCGAACCGGCAACCTCGGGGTCCGGGGGCCCGACATTACCCTGTGGCGCCACCCGGGGACCCGACCCGACCCTGGCCTTTTTCAGGCCCCTATGGGGAATCGAACCAGCGATCTCGGGGGCCGGGGTTCCGACATTACCCTGTGGTGCCACCCAGGGACCAGACCCGACCCGGGGAGTTTTCGGCCCCTATGGGGAATCGAACCGGCGACCTCGGGGGCCGGGGTCACGAGCCTACCCTGTGGCGCCACCCGGGGACCCGACCCGACCCGGGGTGTTTTCGGCCCCTATGGGGAATCGAACCAGTGACCTCGGGGGCCGGGGGAACGACATTACCCTGTGGCGCCACCCGGGGACCCGACCCGGACAAAGGCCTTTTTCAGGCCCCTCTGGGGAATCGAACCTGCGACCTCGGGGGCCGGGGTCCCGACAGTACCCTGTGGCGCCACCCAGGGACCAGACCCGACCCGGGGAGTTTTCGGCCCCTATGGGGAATCGAACCGGCGACCTCGGGGGCCGGGGGCACGAGCCTACCCTGTGGCGCCACCCGGGCACCCGACCCGACCCGGGGTGTTTTCGGCCCCTATGGGGAATCGAACCGGCGACCTCGGGGGCCGGGGGCACGAGCCTACCCTGTGGCGCCACCCGGGGACCCGACCCGACCCTGGCCTTTTTCAGGCCCCTATGGGGAATCGAACCAGCGACCTCGGGGGCCGGGGTTCCGACATTACCCTGTGGCGCCACCCAGGGACCAGACCCGACCCGGGGAGTTTTCGGCCCCTATGGGGAATCGAACCGGCGACCTCGGGGGCCGGGGGCACGAGCCTACCCTGTGGCGCCACCCGGGGACCCGACCCGACCCGGGGTGTTTTCGGCCCCTATGGGGAATCGAACCGGCGACCTCGGGGGCCGGGGTCCCGACATTACCCTGTGGCGCCACCCGGGGACCCGACCCGGACAAAGGCCTTTTTCAGGCCCCTCTGGGGAATCGAACCGGCGACCTCGGGGGCCGGGGTCCCGACAGTACCCTGTGGCACCACCCAGGGACCCGACCCGACCCGGGGTGTTTTCGGTCCCTATGGGGAATCGAACCGGCGACCTCGGGGGCCGGGGGCACGAGCCTACCCTGTGGCGCCACCCGGGGACCCGACCCGGACAAGGGCCTTTTTCAGGCCCCTATGGGGAATCGAACCGGCGACCTCGGGGGCCGGGGTCCCGACATTACCCTGTGGCGCCACCCGGGGACCCGACCCGACCCTGTCCTTTTTCGGACCCTATGGGGAATCGAACCGGCAACCCTGGGGGCCGGGGGCACGAGCCTACCCTGTGGCGCCACCCGGGGACCCGACCCGACCCGGGGTGTTTTCGGCCCCTCTGGGGAATCGAACCGGCAACCTCGGGGACCTAAGTCCCGACATTAACCTCTAGCGCCACCCGGGGACCCGACCCGGACAAGGGCCTTTTTCAGGCCCCTATGGGGAATCGAACCGGCGACCTCGGGGGCCGGGGGCATGAGCCTACCCTGTGGCGCCACCCGGGGACCCGACCCGACCCGGGGTGTTTTCGGCCCCTATGGGGAATCGAACCGGCGACCTCGGGGGCCGGGGGCCCGACATTACCCTGTGGTGCCACCCGGGCACCCGACCCGACCCGGGGTGTTTTCGGCCCCTATGGGGAATCGAACCGGCGACCTCGGGGGCCGGGGGCACGAGCCTACACTGTGGCGCCACCCGGGGACCCGACCCGACCCGGGGTGTTTTCGGCCCCTATGGGGAATCGAACCTGCGACCTCGGGGGCCAGGGTCCCGACATTACCCTGTGGCGCCACCCGGGGACCCGACCCGACCCTGGCCTTTTTCAGGCCCCTATGGGGAATCGAACCAGCGACCTCGGGGGCCGGGGTTCCGACATTACCCTGTGGCGCCACCCAGGGACCAGACCCGACCCGGGGAGTTTTCGGCCCCTATGGGGAATCGAACCGGCGACCTCGGGGGCCGGGGGCACGAGCCTACCCTGTGGCGCCACCCGGGGACCCGACCCGACCCGGGGTGTTTTCGGCCCCTATGGGGAATCGAACCGGCGACCTCGGGGGCCGGGGGAACGACATTACCCTGTGGCGCCACCCGGGGACCCGACCCAGACAAAGGCCTTTTTCAGGCCCCTCTGGGGAATCGAACCTGCGACCTTGGGGGGCCGGGGTCCGGACAGTACCCTGTGGCGCCACCCAGGGACCAGACCCGACCCGGGGAGTTTTCGGCCCCTATGGGGAATCGAACCGGCGACCTCGGGGGCCGGGGTCCCGACATTACCCTGTGGCGCCACCCGGGGACCCGACCCGGACAAGGGCCTTTTTCAGGCCCCTATGGGGAATCGAACCGGCGACCTCGGGGACCTAAGTCCCGACACTAACCTCTAGCGCCACCCGGGGACCCGACCCGGACAAGGGCCTTTCTCAGGCCCCTATGGGGAATCGAACCGGCGACCTCGGGGGCCGGGGGCACGAGCCTACCCTGTGGTGCCACCCAGGGACCCGACCCGACCCGGGGTGTTTTCGGCCCCTATGGGGAATCGAACCTGCGACCTCGGGGGCCAGGGTCCCGACATTACCCTGTGGCGCCACCCGGGGACCCGACCCGACCCTGGCCTTTTTTTGGCCCCTATGGGGAATCGAACCAGCGACCTCGGGGGCCAGGGTCCCGACATTACCCTGTGGCGCCACCCGGGGACCCGACCCGACCCTGTCCTTTTTCGGACCCTATGGGGAATCGAACCGGCAACCCTGGGGGCCGGGGGCACGAGCCTACCCTGTGGCGCCACCCGGGGACCCGACCCGACCCGGGGTGTTTTCGGCCCCTATGGGGAATCGAACCTGCGACCTCGAGGGCCGGGGTCCCGACATTACCCTGTGGCGCCACCCGGGGACCTGACCCGACCCGGGGTGTTTTCGGCCCCTATGGGGAATCGAACCTGCGACCTCGGGGGCCGGGGGCACGAGCCTACCCAATGGCGCCACCCAAGGACCCTACCCGACCCGGGGTGTTTTCGGCCCCTATGAGGAATCGAACCGGCAACCTCGGGGTCCGGGGGCCCGACATTACCCTGTGGCGCCACCCGGGGACCCGACCCGACCCTGGCCTTTTTCAGGCCCCTATGGGGAATCGAACCAGCGACCTCGGGGGCCGGGGTTCCGACATTACCCTGTGGTGCCACCCAGGGACCAGACCCGACCCGGGGAGTTTTCGGCCCCTATGGGGAATCGAACCGGCGACCTCGGGGGCCGGGGTCACGAGCCTACCCTGTGGCGCCACCCGGGGACCCGACCCGACCCGGGGTGTTTTCGGCCCCTATGGGGAATCGAACCAGTGACCTCGGGGGCCGGGGGAACGACATTACCCTGTGGCGCCACCCGGGGACCCGACCCGGACAAAGGCCTTTTTCAGGCCCCTCTGGGGAATCGAACCGGCGACCTCGGGGGCCGGGGGCACGACAGTACCCTGTGGCGCCCCCCCGGGGACCAGACCCGACCCGGGGAGTTTTCGGCCCCTATGGGGAATCGAACCGGCGACCTCGGGGGCCGGGGGCACGAGCCTACCCTGTGGTGCCACCCGGGGACCCGACCCGACCCGGGGTGTTTTCGGCCCCTATGGGGAATCGAACCGGCGACCTCGGGGGCCAGGGTCCCGACATTACCCTGTGGTGCCACCCAGGGACCAGACCCGACCCGGGGAGTTTTCGGCCCCTATGGGGAATCGAACCGGCGACCTCGGGGGCCGGGGGCACGAGCCTACCCTGTGGTGCCACCCGGGGACCCGACCCGACCCGGGGTGTTTTCGGCCCCTATGGGGAATCGAACCGGCGACCTCGGGGGCCAGGGTCCCGACATTACCCTGTGGCGCCACCCGGGGACCCGACCCGGACAAAGGCCTTTTTCAGGCCCCTCTGGGGAATCGAACCTGCGACCTCGGGGGCCGGGGTCCCGACAGTACCCTGTGGCGCCACCCAGGGACCAGACCCGACCCGGGGAGTTTTCGGCCCCTATGGGGAATCGAACCGGCGACCTCGGGGGCCGGGGGCACGAGCCTACCCTGTGGCGCCACCCGGGCACCCGACCCGACCCGGGGTGTTTTCGGCCCCTATGGGGAATCGAACCGGCGACCTCGGGGGCCGGGGGCACGAGCCTACCCTGTGGCGCCACCCGGGGACCCGACCCGACCCTGGCCTTTTTCAGGCCCCTATGGGGAATCGAACCAGCGACCTCGGGGGCCGGGGTTCCGACATTACCCTGTGGCGCCACCCAGGGACCAGACCCGACCCGGGGAGTTTTCGGCCCCTATGGGGAATCGAACCGGCGACCTCGGGGGCCGGGGGCACGAGCCTACCCTGTGGCGCCACCCGGGGACCCGACCCGACCCGGGGTGTTTTCGGCCCCTATGGGGAATCGAACTGGCGACCTCGGGGGCCGGGGTCCCGACATTACCCTGTGGCGCCACCCGGGGACCCGACCCGGACAAAGGCCTTTTTCAGGCCCCTATGGGGAATCGAACCGGCGACCTCGGGGGCCGGGGTCCCGACATTACCCTGTGGCGCCACCCGGGGACCCGACCCGACCCGGGGTGTTTTCGGCCCCTCTGGGGAATCGAACCGGCAACCTCGGGGACCTAAGTCCCGACATTAACCTCTAGCGCCACCCGGGGACCCGACCCGGACAAGGGCCTTTTTCAGGCCCCTATGGGGAATCGAACCGGCGACCTCGGGGGCCGGGGGCACGAGCCTACCCTGTGGCGCCACCCGGGGACCCGACCCGACCCGGGGTGTTTTCGGCCCCTATGGGGAATCGAACCGGCAACCTCGGGGGCCAGGGTCCCGACATTACCCTGTGGCGCCACCCGGGGACCCGACCCGACCCGGGGTGTTTTCGGCCCCTATAGAGAATCGAACCTGCGACCTCGAGGGTCGGGGTCCCGACATTACCCTGTGGCGCCACCCGGGGACCCGACCCGACCCGGGGTGTTTTCGGAACCTATGGGGAATCGAACTTGCGACCTCGGGGGCCGGGGGCCCGACAGTAACCTGTGGCGCCACCCGGGGACCCGACCTGACCCGGGGTGTTTTCGGCCCCTATGGGGAATCGAACCGGCAACCTCGGGGTCCGGGGGCCCGACATTACCCTGTGGCGCCACCCGGGGACCCGACCCGACCCGGGGTGTTTTCGGCCCCTATGGGGAATCGAACCGGCGACCTCGGGGACCTAAGTCCCGACATTAACCTCTAGCGCCACCCGGGGACCCGACCCGGACAAAGGCCTTTTACAGGCCCCTATGGGGAATCGAACCGGCGACCTTGGGGGCCAGGGGAACGAGCCTACCCTGTGGCGCCACCCAGGGACCAGACCCGACCCGGGGTGTTTTCTGCCCCTATGGGGAATCGAACCGGCGACCTCGGGGGCCGGGGGCACGAGCCTACCCTGTGGCGCCACCCGGGGACCCGACCTGACCCGGGGTGTTTTCGGCCCCTATGGGGAATCGAACCGGCGACCTCGGGGGCCGGCGGCACGAGCCTACCCAGTGGCGCCACCCAAGGACCCTACCCGACCCGGGGTGTTTTCGGCCCCTATGGGGAATCGAACCGGCAACCTCGGGGTCCGGGGGCCCGACATTACCCTGTGGCGCCACCCGGGGACCCGACCCGACCCTGGCCTTTTTCAGGCCCCTATGGGGAATCGAACCAGCGACCTCGGGGGCCGGGGTTCCGACATTACCCTGTGGTGCCACCCAGGGACCAGACCCGACCCGGGGAGTTTTCGGCCCCTATGGGGAATCGAACCGGCGACCTCGGGGGCCGGGGGCACGAGCCTACCCTGTGGCGCCACCCGGGGACCCGACCCGGACAAGGGCCTTTTTCAGGCCCCTATGGGGAATCGAACCGGCGACCTCGGGGGCCGGGGTCCCGACATTACCCTGTGGCGCCACCCGGGGACCCGACCCGACCCGGGGTGTTTTCGGCCCCTCTGGGGAATCGAACCGGTGACCTCGGGTGCCGGGGGCACGAGCCTACCCTGTGGCACCACCCGGGGACCCGACCCGACCCGGGGTGTTTTCGGCCCCTATGGGGAATCGAACCGGCAACCTCGGGGACCTAAGTCCCGACATTAACCTCTAGCGCCACCCGGGGACCCGACCCGGACAAGGGCCTTTTTCAGGCCCCTATGGGGAATCGAACCTGCGACCTCGGGGGCCGGGGGCCCGACATTACCCTGTGGTGCCACCCGGGGACCCGACCCGACCCGGGGTGTTTTTGGCCCCTATGGGGAATCGAACCGGCGACCTCGGGGGCCGGGGGCACGAGCCTACCCTGTGGCACCACCCGGGGACCCGACCCGACCCGGGGTGTTTTCGGCCCCTATGGGGAATCGAACCGGCAACCTCGGGGACCTAAGTCCCGACATTAACCTCTAGCGCCACCCGGGGACCCGACCCGGACAAGGGCCTTTTTCAGGCCCCTATGGGGAATCGAACCTGCGACCTCGGGGGCCGGGGGCCCGACATTACCCTGTGGTGCCACCCGGGGACCCGACCCGACCCGGGGTGTTTTTGGCCCCTATGGGGAATCGAACCGGCGACCTCGGGGGCCGGGGGCACGAGCCTACCCTGTGGTGCCACCCGGGGACCCGACCCGACCCGGGGTGTTTTCGGCCCCTATGGGGAATCGAACCGGCGACCTCGGGGGCCAGGGTCCCGACATTACCCTGTGGCGCCACCCGGGGACCCGACCCGGACAAAGGCCTTTTTCAGGCCCCTCTGGGGATTCGAACCGGCGACCTCGGGGGCCGGGGTCCCGACAGTACCCTGTGGCGCCACCCAGGGACCAGACCCGACCCGGGGTGTTTTCGGTCCCTATGGGGAATCGAACCGGCGACCTCGGGGGCCGGTGGCACGAGCCTACCCTGTGGCGCCACCCGGGCACCTGACCCGACCCGGGGTGTTTTCGGCCCCTCTGGGGAATCGAACCGGCGACCTCGGGGGCCGGGGGCACGAGCCTACCCTGTGGCGCCACCCGGGCACCCGACCCGACCCGGGGTGTTTTCGGCCCCTATGGGGAATCGAACCGGCGACCTCGGGGGCCGGGGGCACGAGCCTACCCTGTGGCGCCACCCGGGGACCCGACCCGACCCTGGCCTTTTTCAGGCCCCTATGGGGAATCGAACCAGCGACCTCGGGGGCCGGGGTTCCGACATTACCCTGTGGCGCCACCCAGGGACCAGACCCGACCCGGGGAGTTTTCGGCCCCTATGGGGAATCGAACCGGCGACCTCGGGGGCCGGGGGCACGAGCCTACCCTGTGGCGCCACCCGGGGACCCGACCCGACCCGGGGTGTTTTCGGCCCCTATGGGGAATCGAACCGGCAACCTCGGGGGCCGGGGTCCCGACATTACCCTGTGGCGCCACCCGGGGACCCGACCCGGACAAAGGCCTTTTTCAGGCCCCTATGGGGAATCGAACCGGCGACCTCGGGGGCCGGGGTCCCGACAGTACCCTGTGGCACCACCCAGGGACCCAACCCGACCCGGGGTGTTTTCGGTCCCTATGGGGAATCGAACCGGCGACCTCGGGGGCCGGGGGCACGAGCCTACCCTGTGGCGCCACCCGGGGACCCGACCCGACCCTGGCCTTTTTCAGGCCCCTATGGGGAATCGAACCGGCGACCTCGGGGGCCGGGGTCCCGACATTACCCTGTGGCGCCACCCGGGGACCCGACCCGACCCGGGGTGTTTTCGGCCCTTCTGGGGAATCGAACCGGCAACCTCGGGGACCTAAGTCCCGACATTAACCTCTAGCGCCACCCGGGGACCCGACCCGGACAAGGGCCTTTTTCAGGCCCCTATGGGGAATCGAACCGGCGAACTCAGGGGCCGGGGGCATGAGCCTACCCTGTGGCGCCACCCGGGGACCCGACCCGACCCGGGGTGTTTTCGGCCCCTATGGGGAATCGAACCTGCGACCTCGGGGGCCGGGGGCCCGACATTACCCTGTGGTGCCACCCGGGCACCCGACCCGACCCGGGGTGTTTTCGGCCCCTATGGGGAATCGAACCGGCGACCTCGGGGGCCGGGGGCACGAGCCTACACTGTGGCGCCACCCGGGGACCCGACCCGACCCGGGGTGTTTTCGGCCCCTATGGGGAATCGAACCGGCAACCTCGGGGACCTAAGTCCCGACATTACCCTGTGGCGCCACCCGGGGACCCGACCCGGACAAGGGCCTTTTTCAGGCCCCTATGGGGAATCGAACCTGCGACCCCGGGGCCGGGGGCCCGACATTACCCTGTGGTGCCACCCGGGGACCCGACCCGACCCGGGGTGTTTTTGGCCCCTATGGGGAATCGAACCTGCGACCTCGGGGGCCAGGGTCCCGACATTAACCTCTAGCGCCACCCGGGGACCCGACCCGGACAAGGGCCTTTTTCAGGCCCCTATGGGGAATCGAACCTGCGACCCCGGGGCCGGGGGCCCGACATTACCCTGTGGTGCCACCCGGGGACCCGACCCGACCCGGGGTGTTTTCGGCCCCTATGGGGAATCGAACCGGCGACCTCGGGGGCCAGGGTCCCGACATTACCCTGTGGCGCCACCCGGGGACCCGACCCGCACAAAGGCCTTTTTCAGGCCCCTCTGGGGAATCGAACCGGCGACCTCGGGGGCCGGGGTCCCGACAGTACCCTGTGGCGCCACCCAGGGACCAGACCCGACCCGGGGTGTTTTCGGTCCCTATGGGGAATCGAACCGGCGACCTCGGAGGCCAGGGGCACGAGCCTACACTGTGGCGCCACCCGGGGACCCGACCCGACCCGGGGTGTTTTCGGCCCCTATGGGGAATCGAACCTGCGACCTCGGGGGCCAGGGTCCCGACATTACCCTGTGGCGCCACCCGGGGACCCGACCCGACCCGGGGTGTTTTCGGCCCCTATGGAGAATCGAACCTGCGACCTCGAGGGTCGGGGTCCCGACATTACCCTGTGGCGCCACCCGGGGACCCGACCCGACCCGGGGTGTTTTCGGAACCTATGGGGAATCGAACTTGCGACCTCGGGGGCCGGGGGCACGAGCCTACCCTGTGGCACCACCCAGGGACCAGACCCGACCCGGGGTGTTTTCTGCCCCTATGGGGAATCGAACCGGCGACCTCGGGGGCCGGGGGCACGAGCCTACCCTGTGGCGCCACCCGGGGACCCGACCCGGACAAGGGCCTTTTTCAGGCCCCTATGGGGAATCGAACCGGCGACCTCGGGGGCCGGGGTCCCGACATTACCCTGTGGCGCCACCCGGGGACCCGACCCGACCCGGGGTGTTTTCGGCCCCTCTGGGGAATCGAACCGGTGACCTCGGGTGCCGGGGGCACGAGCCTACCCTGTGGCACCACCCGGGGACCCGACCCGACCCGGGGTGTTTTCGGCCCCTATGGGGAATCGAACCGGCAACCTCGGGGACCTAAGTCCCGACATTAACCTCTAGCGCCACCCGGGGACCCGACCCGGACAAGGGCCTTTTTCAGGCCCCTATGGGGAATCGAACCTGCGACCCCGGGGCCGGGGGCCCGACATTACCCTGTGGTGTCACCCGGGGACCCGACCCGACCCGGGGTGTTTTTGGCCCCTATGGGGAATCGAACCTGCGACCTCGGGGGCCGGGGGCACGAGCCTACCCTGTGGTGCCACCCGGGCACCCGACCCGACCCGGGGTGTTTTCGGCCCCTATGGGGAATCGAACCGGCGACCTCGGGGGCCAGGGTCCCGACATTACCCTGTGGCGCCACCCGGGGACCCGACCCGGACAAAGGCCTTTTTCAGGCCCCTCTGGGGAATCGAACCGGCGACCTCGGGGGCCGGGGTCCGGACAGTACCCTGTGGCGCCACCCAGGGACCAGACCCGACCCGGGGAGTTTTCGGCCCCTATGGGGAATCGAACCGGCGACCTCGGGGGCCGGGGTCCCGACATTACCCTGTGGCGCCACCCGGGGACCCGACCCGGACAAGGGCCTTTTTCAGGCCCCTATGGGGAATCGAACCGGCGACCTCGGGGACCTAAGTCCCGACACTAACCTCTAGCGCCACCCGGGGACCCGACCCGGACAAGGGCCTTTCTCAGGCCCCTATGGGGAATCGAACCGGCGACCTCGGGGGCCGGGGGCACGAGCCTACCTTGTGGTGCCACCCGGGGACCCGACCCGACCCAGGGTGTTTTCGGCCCCTATGGGGAATCGAACCTGCGACCTCGGGGGCCAGGGTCCCGACATTACCCTGTGGCGCCACCCGGGGACCCGACCCGACCCTGGCCTTTTTTTGGCCCCTATGGGGAATCGAACCAGCGACCTCGGGGGCCAGGGTCCCGACATTACCCTGTGGCGCCACCCGGGGACCCGACCCGACCCTGTCCTTTTTCGGACCCTATGGGGAATCGAACCGGCAACCCTGGGGGCCGGGGGCACGAGCCTACCCTGTGGCGCCACCCGGGGACCCGACCCGACCCGGGGTGTTTTCGGCCCCTATGGGGAATCGAACCTGCGACCTCGAGGGCCGGGGTCCCGACATTACCCTGTGGCGCCACCCGGGGACCCGACCCGACCCGGGGTGTTTTCGGTACCTATGGGGAATCGAACCTGCGACCTCGGGGGCCGGGGGCCCGACAGTACCCTGTGGCGCCACCGGGGGACCCGACCTGACCCGGGGTGTTTTCGGCCCCTATGGGGAATCGAACCGGCGACCTCGGGGGCCGGGGGCACGAGCCTACCCAGTGGCGCCACCCAAGGACCCTACCCGACCCGGGGTGTTTTCGGCCCCTATGAGGAATCGAACCGGCAACCTCGGGGTCCGGGGGCCCGACATTACCCTGTGGCGCCACCCGGGGACCCGACCCGACCCTGGCCTTTTTCAGGCCTCTATGGGGAATCGAACCAGCGACCTCGGGGGCCGGGGTTCCGACATTACCCTGTGGTGCCACCCAGGGACCAGACCCGACCCAGGGAGTTTTCGGCCCCTATGGGGAATCGAACCGGCGACCTCGGGGGCCGGGGTCACGAGCCTACCCTGTGGCGCCACCCGGGGACCCGACCCGACCCGGGGTGTTTTCGGCCCCTATGGGGAATCGAACCAGTGACCTCAGGGGCCGGGGGAACGACATTACCCTGTGGCGCCACCCGGGGACCCGACCCGGACAAAGGCCTTTTTCAGGCCCCTCTGGGGAATCGAACCTGCGACCTCGGGGGCCGGGGTCCCGACAGTACCCTGTAGCGCCACCCAGGGACCAGACCCGACCCGGGGAGTTTTCGGCCCCTATGGGGAATCGAACCGGCGACCTCGGGGGCCGGGGGCACGAGCCTACCCTGTGGCGCCACCCGGGCACCCGACCCGACCCGGGGTGTTTTCGGCCCCTATGGGGAATCGAACCAGCGACCTCGGGGGCCGGGGGCACGAGCCTACCCTGTGGCGCCACCCGGGGACCCGACCCGACCCTGGCCTTTTTCAGGCCCCTATGGGGAATCGAACCAGCGACCTCGGGGGCCGGGGTTCCGACATTACCCTGTGGCGCCACCCAGGGACCAGACCCGACCCGGGGTGTTTTCGGCCCCTATGGGGAATCGAACCGGCGACCTCGGGGGCCGGGGTCCCGACATTACCCTGTGGCGCCACCCGGGGACCCGACCCGGACAAAGGCCTTTTTCAGGCCCCTTTGGGGAATCGAACCGGCGACCTCGGGTGCTGGGGTCCCGACAGTACCCTGTGGCACCACCCAGGGACCCGACCCGACCCGGGGTGTTTTCGGTCCCTATGGGGAATCGAACCGGCGACCTCGGGGGCCGGGGGCACGAGCCTACCCTGTGGCGCCACCCGGGGACCCGACCCGGACAAGGGCCTTTTTCAGGCCCCTATGGGGAATCGAACCGGCGACCTCGGGGGCCGGGGTCCCGACATTACCCTGTGGCGCCACCCGGGGACCCGACCCGACCCGGGGTGTTTTCGGCCCCTCTGGGGAATCGAACCGGCGACCTCGGGGGCCGGGGGCACGAGCCTACCCTGTGGCGCCACCCGGGGACCCGACCCGACCCTGGCCTTTTTCAGGCCCCTATGGGGAATCGAACCGGCGACCTCGGGGGCCGGGGTCCCGACATTACCCTGTGGCGCCACCCGGGGACCCGACCCGACCCGGGGTGTTTTCGGCCCCTCTGGGGAATCGAACCGGCAACCTCGGGGACCTAAGTCCCGACATTAACCTCTAGCGCCACCCGGGGACCCGACCCGGACAAGGGCCTTTTTCAGGCCCCTATGGGGAATCGAACCGGCGACCTCAGGGGCCGGGGGCATGAGCCTACCCTGTGGCGCCACCCGGGGACCCGACCCGACCCGGGGTGTTTTCGGCCCCTATGGGGAATCGAACCTGCGACCTCGGGGGCCGGGGGCCCGACATTACCCTGTGGTGCCACCCGGGGACCCGACCCGACCCGGGGTGTTTTCGGCCCCTATGGGGAATCGAACCTGCGACCTCGGGGGCCGGGGGCCCGACATTACCCTGTGGTGCCACCCGGGGACCCGACCCGACCCGGGGTGTTTTCGGCCCCTATGGGGAATCGAACCGGCGACCTCGGGGGCCGGGGGCACGAGCCTACACTGTGGCGCCACCCGGGGACCCGACCCGACCCGGGGTGTTTTCGGCCCCTATGGGGAATCGAACCTGCGACCTCGGGGGCCAGGGTCCCCACATTACCCTGTGGCGCCACCCGGGGACCCGACCCGACCCGGGGTGTTTTCGGCCCCTATGGAGAATCGAACCTGCGACCTCGAGGGTCGGGGTCCCGACATTACCCTGTGGCGCCACCCGGGGACCCGACCCGGACAAGGGCCTTTTTCAGGCCCCTATGGGGAATCGAACCGGCGACCTCGGGGGCCGGGGTCCCGACATTACCCTGTGGCGCCACCCGGGGACCCGACCCGACCCGGGGTGTTTTCGGCCCCTCTGGGGAATCGAACCGGTGACCTCGGGTGCCGGGGGCACGAGCCTACCCTGTGGCACCACCCGGGGACCCGACCCGACCCGTGGTGTTTTCGGCCCCTATGGGGAATCGAACCGGCAACCTCGGGGACCTAAGTCCCGACATTAACCTCTAGCGCCACCCGGGGACCCGACCCGAACAAGGGCCTTTTTCAGGCCCCTATGGGGAATCGAACCTGCGACCCCGGGGCCGGGGGCCCGACATTACCCTGTGGTGCCACCCGGGGACCCGACCCGACCCGGGGTGTTTTTGGCCCCTATGGGGAATCGAACCGGCGACCTCGGGGGCCGGGGGCACGAGCCTACCCTGTGGTGCCACCCGGGGACCCGACCCGACCCGGGGTGTTTTCGGCCCCTATGGGGAATCGAACCGGCGACCTCGGGGGCCAGGGTCCCGACATTACCCTGTGGCGCCACCCGGGGACCCGACCCGCACAAAGGCCTTTTTCAGGCCCCTCTGGGGAATCGAACCGGCGACCTCGGGGGCCGGGGTCCCGACAGTACCCTGTGGCGCCACCCAGGGACCCGACCCGACCCGGGGTGTTTTCGGTCCCTATGGGGAATCGAACCGGCGACCTCGGGGGCCGGTGGCACGAGCCTACCCTGTGGCGCCACCCGGGCACCTGACCCGACCCGGGGTGTTTTCGGCCCCTATGGGGAATCGAACCGGCGACCTCGGGGGCCGGGGGCACGAGCCTACCCTGTGGCGCCACCCGGGGACCCGACCCGACCCGGGGTGTTTTCGGCCCCTATGGGGAATCGAACCAGCGACCTCGGGGGCCAGGGTCCCGACATTACCCTGTGGCGCCACCCGGGGACCCGACCCGACCCTGGCCTTTTTCAGGCCCCTATGGGGAATCGAACCAGCGACCTCGGGGGCCGGGGTTCCGACATTACCCTGTGGCGCCACCCAGGGACCAGACCCGACCCGGGGAGTTTTCGGCCCCTATGGGGAATCGAACCGGCGACCTCGGGGGCCGGGGGCACGAGCCTACACTGTGGCGCCACCCGGGGACCCGACCCGACCCGGGGTGTTTTCGGCCCCTATGGGGAATCGAACCGGCGACCTCGGGGGCCAGGGGAACGACATTACCCTGTGGCGCCACCCGGGGACCCGACCCGGACAAAGGCCTTTTTCAGGCCCCTCTGGGGAATCGAACCGGCGACCTCGGGGGCCGGGGTCCCGACAGTACCCTGTGGCGCCACCCAGGGACCAGACCCGACCCGGGGAGTTTTCGGCCCCTATGGGGAATCGAACCGGCGACCTCGGGGGCCGGGGGCACGAGCCTACCCTGTGGTGCCACCCGGGGACCCGACCCGACCCGGGGTGTTTTCGGCCCCTATGGGGAATCGAACCGGCGACCTCGGGGGCCAGGGTCCCGACATTACCCTGTGGCGCCACCCGGGGACCCGACCCGGACAAAGGCCTTTTTCAGGCCCCTCTGGGGAATCGAACCTGCGACCTTGGGGGGCCGGGGTCCGGACAGTACCCTGTGGCGCCACCCAGGGACCAGACCCGACCCGGGGAGTTTTCGGCCCCTATGGGGAATCGAACCGGCGACCTCGGGGGCCGGGGTCCCGACATTACCCTGTGGCGCCACCCGGGGACCCGACCCGGACAAGGGCCTTTCTCAGGCCCCTATGGGGAATCGAACCGGCGACCTCGGGGGCCGGGGGCACGAGCCTACCTTGTGGTGCCACCCGGGGACCCGACCCGACCCGGGGTGTTTTCGGCCCCTATGGGGAATCGAACCTGCGACCTCGGGGGCCAGGGTCCCGACATTACCCTGTGGCGCCACCCGGGGACCCGACCCGACCCTGGCCTTTTTTTGGCCCCTATGGGGAATCGAACCAGCGACCTCGGGGGCCAGGGTCCCGACATTACCCTGTGGCGCCACCCGGGGACCCGACCCGACCCTGTCCTTTTTCGGACCCTATGGGGAATCGAACCGGCAACCCTGGGGGCCGGGGGCACGAGCCTACCCTGTGGCGCCACCCGGGGACCCGACCCGACCCGGGGTGTTTTCGGCCCCTATGGGGAATCGAACCTGCGACCTCGAGGGCCGGGGTCCCGACATTACCCTGTGGCGCCACCCGGGGACCCGACCCGACCCGGGGTGTTTTCGGTACCAATGGGGAATCGAACTTGCGACCTCGGGGGCCGGGGGCCCGACAGTACCCTGTGGCGCCACCCGGGGACCCGACCTGACCCGGGGTGTTTTCGGCCCCTATGGGGAATCGAACCGGCGACCTCGGGGGCCGGGGGCACGAGCCTACCCAGTGGCGCCACCCAAGGACCCTACCCGACCCGGGGTGTTTTCGGCCCCTATGAGGAATCGAACCGGCAACCTCGGGGTCCGGGGGCCCGACATTACCCTGTGGCGCCACCCGGGGACCCGACCCGACCCTGGCCTTTTTCAGGCCCCTATGGGGAATCCAACCAGCGACCTCGGGGGCCGGGGTTCCGACATTACCCTGTGGTGCCACCCAGGGACCAGACCCGACCCAGGGAGTTTTCGGCCCCTATGGGGAATCGAACCGGCGACCTCGGGGGCCGGGGTCACGAGCCTACCCTGTGGCGCCACCCGGGGACCCGACCCGACCCGGGGTGTTTTCGGCCCCTATGGGGAATCGAACCGGCGACCTCGGGGGCCGGGGGCACGAGCCTACACTGTGGCGCCACCCGGGGACCCGACCCGGACAAAGGCCTTTTTCAGGCCCCTCTGGGGAATCGAACCTGCGACCTCGGGGGCCGGGGTCCCGACAGTACCCTGTGGCGCCACCCAGGGACCAGACCCGACCCGGGGAGTTTTCGGCCCCTATGGGGAATCGAACCGGCGACCTCGGGGGCCGGGGGCACGAGCCTACCCTGTGGCGCCACCCGGGGACCCGACCCGGACAAAGGCCTTTTTCAGGCCCCTCTGGGGAATCGAACCGGCGACCTCGGGGGCCGGGGTCCCGACAGTACCCTGTGGCGCCACCCGGGGACCCGACCCGACCCGGGGTGTTTTCGGCCCCTCTGGGGAATCGAACCGGCGACCTCGGGGGCCGGGGGCACGAGCCTACCCTGTGGCGCCACCCGGGGACCCGACCCGACCCGGGGTGTTTTCGGCCCCTATGGGGAATCGAACCGGCAACCTCGGGGACCTAAGTCCCGACATTAACCTCTAGCGCCACCCGGGGACCCGACCCGGACAAGGGCCTTTTTCAGGCCCCTATGGGGAATCGAACCGGCGACCTCGGGGGCCGGGGGCATGAGCCTACCCTGTGGCGCCACCCGGGGACCCGACCCGACCCGGGGAGTTTTCGGCCCCTATGGGGAATCGAACCGGCGACCTCGGGGGCCGGGGGCACGAGCCTACCCTGTGGCGCCACCCGGGGACCCGACCCGACCCGGGGTGTTTTCGGCCCCTATGGGGAATCGAACCGGCGACCTCGGGGGCCGGGGGAACGACATTACCCTGTGGCGCCACCCGGGGACCCGACCCGGACAAAGGCCTTTTTCAGGCCCCTCTGGGGAATCGAACCGGCGACCTCGGGGGCCGGGGTCCCGACAGTACCCTGTGGCGCCACCCAGGGACCAGACCCGACCCGGGGAGTTTTCGGCCCCTATGGGGAATCGAACCGGCGACCTCGGGGGCCGGGGGCACGAGCCTACCCTGTGGTGCCACCCGGGGACCCGACCCGACCCGGGGTGTTTTCGGCCCCTATGGGGAATCGAACCAGCGACCTCGGGGGCCAGGGTCCCGACATTACCCTGTGGCGCCACCCGGGGACCCGACCCGGACAAAGGCCTTTTTCAGGCCCCTCTGGGGAATCGAACCTGCGACCTTGGGGGGCCGGGGTCCGGACAGTACCCTGTGGCGCCACCCAGGGACCAGACCCGACCCGGGGAGTTTTCGGCCCCTATGGGGAATCGAACCGGCGACCTCGGGGGCCGGGGTCCCGACATTACCCTGTGGCGCCACCCGGGGACCCGACCCGGACAAGGGCCTTTTTCAGGCCCCTATGGGGAATCGAACCGGCGACCTCGGGGACCTAAGTCCCGACACTAACATCTAGCGCCACCCGGGGACCCGACCCGGACAAGGGCCTTTCTCAGGCCCCTATGGGGAATCGAACCGGCGACCTCGGGGGCCGGGGGCACGAGCCTACCCTGTGGTGCCACCCGGGGACCCGACCCGACCCGGGGTGTTTTCGGCCCCTATGGGGAATCGAACCTGCGACCTCGGGGGCCAGGGTCCCGACATTACCCTGTGGCGCCACCCGGGGACCCGACCCGACCCTGGCCTTTTTTTGGCCCCTATGGGGAATCGAACCAGCGACCTCGGGGGCCAGGGTCCCGACATTACCCTGTGGCGCCACCCGGGGACCCGACCCGACCCTGTCCTTTTTCGGACCCTATGGGGAATCGAACCGGCAACCCTGGGGGCCGGGGGCACGAGCCTACCCTGTGGCGCCACCCGGGGACCCGACCCGACCCGGGGTGTTTTCGGCCCCTATGGGGAATCGAACCTGCGACCTCGAGGGCCGGGGTCCCGACATTACCCTGTGGCGCCACCCGGGGACCCGACCCGACCCGGGGTGTTTTCGGCCCCTATGGGGAATCGAACCTGCGACCTCGAGGGCCGGGGTCCCGACATTACCCTGTGGCGCCACCCGGGTACCCGACCCGACCCGGGGTGTTTTCGGCCCCTATGGGGAATCGAACCAGTGACCTCGGGGGCCGGGGTCCCGACATTACCCTGTGGCGCCACCCGGGGTCCCGACCCGGACAAAGGCCTTTTTCAGGCCCCTCTGGGGAATCGAACCGGCGACCTCGGGGGCTGGGGGCACGACAGTACCCTGTGGCGCCCCCCCGGGGACCAGACCCGACCCGGGGAGTTTTCGGCCCCTATGGGGAATCGAACCGGCGACCTCGGGGGCCGGGGGCACGAGCCTACCCTGTGGTGCCACCCGGGGACCCGACCCGACCCGGGGTGTTTTCGGCCCCTATGGGGAATCGAACCGGCGACCTCGGGGGCCAGGGTCCCGACATTACCCTGTGGCGCCACCCGGGGACCCGACCCGGACAAAGGCCTTTTTCAGGCCCCTCTGGGGAATCGAACCTGCGACCTCGGGGGCCGGGGTCCCGACAGTACCCTGTGGCACCACCCAGGGACCAGACCCGACCCGGGGAGTTTTCGGCCCCTATGGGGAATCGAACTGGCGACCTCGGGGGCCGGGGGCACGAGCCTACCCTGTGGCGCCACCCGGGCACCCGACCCGACCCGGGGTGTTTTCGGCCCCTATGGGGAATCGAACCGGCGACCTCGGGGGCCGGGGGCACGAGCCTACCCTGTGGCGCCACCCGGGGACCCGACCCGACCCTGGCCTTTTTCAGGCCCCTATGGGGAATCCAACCAGCGACCTCGGGGGCCGGGGTTCCGACATTACCCTGTGGCGCCACCCAGGGACCAGACCCGACCCGGGGAGTTTTCGGCCCCTATGGGGAATCGAACCGGCGACCTCGGGGGCCGGGGGCACGAGCCTACCCTGTGGCGCCACCCGGGCACCCGACCCGACCCGGGGTGTTTTCGGCCCCTATGGGGAATCGAACCGGCGACCTCGGGGGCCGGGGTCCCGACATTACCCTGTGGCGCCACCCGGGGACCCGACCCGGACAAAGGCCTTTTTCAGGCCCCTATGGGGAATCGAACCGGCGACCTCGGGGGCCGGGGTCCCGACAGTACCCTGTGGCACCACCCAGGGACCCGACCCGACCCGGGGTGTTTTCGGTCCCTATGGGGAATCGAACCGGCGACCTCGGGGGCCGGGGGCACGAGCCTACCTTGTGGCGCCACCCGGGGACCCGACCCGGACAAGGGCCTTTTTCAGGCCCCTATGGGGAATCGAACCGGCGACCTCGGGGGCCGGGGTCCCGACATTACCCTGTGGCGCCAACCGGGGACCCGACCCGACCCGGGGTGTTTTCGGCCCCTCTGGGGAATCGAACCGGCAACCTCGGGGACCTAAGTCCCGACATTAACCTCTAGCGCCACCCGGGGACCCGACCCGGACAAGGGCCTTTTTCAGGCCCCTATGGGGAATCGAACCGGCGACCTCAGGGGCCGGGGGCATGAGCCTACCCTGTGGCGCCACCCGGGGACCCGACCCGACCCGGGGTGTTTTCGGCCCCTATGGGGAATCGAACCTGCGACCTCGGGGGCCGGGGGCCCGACATTACCCTGTGGTGCCACCCGGGCACCCGACCCGACCCGGGGTGTTTTCGGCCCCTATGGGGAATCGAACCAGCGACCTCGGGGGCCGGGGGCACGAGCCTACACTGTGGCGCCACCCGGGGACCCGACCCGACCCGGGGTGTTTTCGGCCCCTATGGGGAATCGAACCTGCGACCTCGGGGGCCAGGGTCCCGACATTACCCTGTGGCGCCACCCGGGGACCCGACCCGACCCGGGGTGTTTTCGGCCCCTATGGAGAATCGAACCTGCGACCTCGAGGGTCGGGGTCCCGACATTACCCTGTGGCGCCACCCGGGGACCCGACCCGACCCGGGGTGTTTTCGGTACCTATGGGGAATCGAACTTGCGACCTCGGGGGCCGGGGGCCCGACAGTAACCTGTGGCGCCACCCGGGGACCCGACCTGACCCGGGGTGTTTTCGGCCCCTATGGGGAATCGAACCGGCAACCTCGGGGTCCGGGGGCCCGACATTACTCTGTGGCGCCACCCGGGGACCCGACCCGACCAGGGGTGTTTTCGGCCCCTATGGGGAATCGAACCGGCGACCTCGGGGACCTAACTCCCGACATTAACCTCTAGCGCCACCCGGGGACCCGACCCGGACAAAGGCCTTTTACAGGCCCCTATGGGGAATCGAACCGGCGACCTTGGGGGCCAGGGGAACGAGCCTACCCTGTGGCGCCACCCAGGGACCAGACCCGACCCGGGGTGTTTTCTGCCCCTATGGGGAATCGAACCGGCGACCTCGGGGGCCGGGGGCACGAGCCTACCCTGTGGCGCCACCCGGGGACCCGACCTGACCCGGGGTGTTTTCGGCCCCTATGGGGAATCGAACCGGCGACCTCGGGGGCCGGGGGCACGAGCCTACCCAGTGGCGCCACCCAAGGACCCTACCCGAACCGGGGTGTTTTCGGCCCCTATGGGGAATCGAACCGGCAACCTCGGGGTCCGGGGGCCCGACATTACCCTGTGGCGCCACCCGGGGACCCGACCCGACCCTGGCCTTTTTCAGGCCCCTATGGGGAATCGAACCAGCGACCTCGGGGGCCGGGGTTCCGACATTACCCTGTGGTGCCACCCAGGGACCAGACCCGACCCGGGGAGTTTTCGGCCCCTATGGGGAATCGAACCGGCGACCTCGGGGGCCGGGGGCACGAGCCTACCCTGTGGCGCCACCCGGGGACCCGACCCGGACAAGGGCCTTTTTCAGGCCCCTATGGGGAATCGAACCGGCGACCTCGGGGGCCGGGGTCCCGACATTACCCTGTGGCGCCACCCGGGGACCCGACCCGACCCGGGGTGTTTTCGGCCCCTCTGGGGAATCGAACCGGCGACCTCGGGGGCCGGGGGCACGAGCCTACCCTGTGGCGCCACCCGGGGACCCGACCCGACCCGGGGTGTTTTCGGCCCCTCTGGGGAATCGAACCGGCAACCTCGGGGACCTAAGTCCCGACATTAACCTCTAGCGCCACCCGGGGACCGGACCCGGACAAGGGCCTTTTTCAGGCCCCTATGGGGAATCGAACCGGCGACCTCGGGGGCCGGGGGCATGAGCCTACCCTGTGGCGCCACCCGGGGACCCGACCCGACCCGGGGTGTTTTCGGCCCCTATGGGGAATCGAACCTGCGACCTCGGGGGCCGGGGGCCCGACATTACCCTGTGGTGCCACCCGGGCACCCGACCAGACCCGGGGTGTTTTCGGCCCCTATGGGGAATCGAACCGGCGACCTCGGGGGCCGGGGGCACGAGCCTACACTGTGGCGCCACCCGGGGACCCGACCCGACCCGGGGTGTTTTCGGCCCCTATGGGGAATCGAACCTGCGACCTCGGGGGCCAGGGTCCCGACATTACCCTGTGGCGCCACCCGGGGACCCGACCCGACCCTGGCCTTTTTCAGGCCCCTATGGGGAATCGAACCAGCGACCTCGGGGGCCGGGGTTCCGACATTACCCTGTGGCGCCACCCAGGACCAGACCCGACCCGGGGAGTTTTCGGCCCCTATGGGGAATCGAACCGGCGACCTCGGGGGCCGGGGGCACGAGCCTACCCTGTGGCGCCACCCGGGGACCCGACCCGACCCGGGGTGTTTTCGGCCCCTATGGGGAATCGAACCGGCGACCTCGGGGGCCGGGGGGAACGACATTACCCTGTGGCGCCACCCGGGGACCCGACCCGACAAAGGCCTTTTTCAGGTACCTCTGGGGAATCGAACCGGCGACCTCGGGGGCCGGGGTCCCGACAGTACCCTGTGGCGCCACCCAGGGACCAGACCCGACCCGGGGAGTTTCGGCCCCTATGGGGAATCGAACCGGCGACCTCGGGGGCCGGGGGCACGAGCCTACCCTGTGGTGCCACCCGGGGACCCGACCCGACCCGGGGTGTTTTCGGCCCCTATGGGGAATCGAACCTGCGACCTCGGGGGCCAGGGTCCCGACATTACCCTGTGGCGCCACCCGGGGACCCGACCCGACCCTGGCCTTTTTTTGGCCCCTATGGGGAATCGAACCAGCGACCTCGGGGGCCAGGGTCCCGACATTACCCTGTGGCGCCACCCGGGGACCCGACCCGACCCTGTCCTTTTTCGGACCCTATGGGGAATCGAACCGGCAACCTCGGGGGCCGGGGGCACGAGCCTACCCTGTGGCGCCACCCGGGGACCCGACCCGACCCCGGGGTGTTTTCGGCCCCTATGGGAATCGAACCTGCGACCTCGAGGGCCGGGGTCCCGACATTACCCTGTGGCGCCACCCGGGGACCCGACCCGACCCGGGGTGTTTTCGGCCCCTATGGGGAATCGAACCTGCGACCTCCGGGGGCCGGGGGCCCGACAGTACCCTGTGGCGCCACCCGGGGACCCGACCTGACCCGGGGTGTTTTCGGCCCCTATGGGGAATCGAACCGGCGACCTCGGGGGGCCGGGGGCACGAGCCTACCCAGTGGCGCCACCCAAGGACCCTACCCGACCCGGGGTGTTTTCGGCCCCTATGAGGAATCGAACCGGCAACCTCGGGGTCCGGGGGCCCGACATTACCCTGTGGCGCCACCCGGGGACCCGACCCGACCCTGGCCTTTTTCAGGCCCCTATGGGGAATCGAACCAGCGACCTCGGGGGCCGGGGTTCCGACATTACCCTGTGGTGCCACCCAGGGACCAGACCCGACCCGGGGAGTTTTCGGCCCCTATGGGGAATCGAACCGGCGACCTCGGGGGCCGGGGTCACGAGCCTACCCTGTGGCACCACCCGGGGACCCGACCCGACCCGGGGTGTTTTCGGCCCCTATGGGGAATCGAACCAGTGACCTCGGGGGCCGGGGGAACGACATTACCCTGTGGCGCCACCCGGGGACCCGACCCGGACAAAGGCCTTTTTCAGGCCCCTCTGGGGAATCGAACCGGCGACCTCGGGGGCCGGGGGCACGACAGTACCCTGTGGCGCCCCCCCGGGGACCAGACCCGACCCGGGAGTTTTCGGCCCCTATGGGGAATCGAACCGGCGACCTCGGGGGCCAGGGTCCCGACATTACCCTGTGGCGCCACCCGGGGACCCGACCCGACCCTGGCCTTTTTCAGGCCCCTCTGGGGAATCGAACCTGCGACCTCGGGGGCCCGGGGTCCCGACAGTACCCTGTGGCGCCACCCAGGGACCCGACCCGACCCGGGGAGTTTTCGGCCCCTATGGGGAATCGAACCGGCGACCTCGGGGGCCGGGGGCACGAGCCTACACTGTGGCGCCACCCGGGCCACCCGACCCGACCCGGGGTGTTTTCGGCCCCTATGGGGAATCGAACCGGCCACCTCGGGGGCCGGGGGCACGAGCCTACCCTGTGGCGCCACCCGGGGACCCGACCCGACCCGGGGTGTTTTCGGCCCCTATGGGGAATCGAACCGGCGACCTCGGGGGCCGGGGTCCCGACATTACCCTGTGGCGCCACCCGGGGACCCGACCCAGACAAAGGCCTTTTTCAGGCCCCTATGGGGAATCGAACCGGCGACCTCGGGGGCCGGTGTCCCGACAGTACCCTGTGGCACCACCCAGGGACCCGACCCGACCCGGGGTGTTTTCGGTCCCTATGGGGAATCGAACCGGCGACCTCGGGGGCGGGGGCACGAGCCTACCCTGTGGCGCCACCCGGGGACCCGACCCGGACAAGGGCCTTTTTCAGGCCCCTATGGGGAATCGAACCGGCGACCTCGGGGGCCGGGTCCCGACATTACCCTGTGGCGCCACCCGGGGACCCGACCCGACCCGGGGTGTTTTCGGCCCCTCTGGGGAATCGAACCGGCGACCTCGGGGGCCGGGGGCACGAGCCTACCCTGTGGCGCCACCCGGGGACCCGACCTGACCGGGGTGTTTTCGGCCCCTATGGGGAATCGAACCGGCAACCTCGGGGACCTAAGTCCCGACATTAACCTCTAGCGCCACCCGGGGACCCGACACGGACAAGGGCCTTTTTCAGGCCCCTATGGGGAATCGAACCGGCGACCTCGGGGGCCGGGGGCATGAGCCTACCCTGTGGCGCCACCCGGGGACCCGACCCGACCCGGGGTGTTTTCGGCCCCTATGGGGAATCGAACCTGCGACCTCGGGGGCCGGGGGCCCGACATTACCCTGTGGTGCCACCCGGGCACCCGACCCGACCCGGGGTGTTTTCGGCCCCTATGGGGAATCGAACCGGCGACCTCGGGGGCCGGGGGCACGAGCCTACACTGTGGCGCCACCCGGGGACCCGACCCGACCCGGGGTGTTTTCGGCCCCTATGGGGAATCGAACCTGCGACCTCGGGGGCCAGGGTCCCGACATTACCCTGTGGCGCCACCCGGGGACCCGACCCGACCCGGGGGTGTTTTCGGCCCCCTATGGAGAATCGAACCTGCGACCTCGAGGGTCGGGGTCCCGACATTACCCTGTGGCGCCACCCGGGGACCCGACCCGACCCGGGGTGTTTTCGGTACCTATGGGGAATCGAACTTGCGACCTCGGGGGCCGGGGGCCCGACAGTAACCTGTGGCGCCACCCGGGGACCCGACCTGACCCGGGGTGTTTTCGGCCCCTATGGGGAATCGAACCGGCAACCTCGGGGTCCGGGGGCCCGACATTACCCTGTGGCGCCACCCGGGGACCCGACCCGACCCGGGGTGTTTTCGACCCCTATGGGGAATCGAACCGGCGACCTCGGGGACCTAAGTCCCGACATTAACCTCTAGCGCCACCCGGGGACCCGACCCGGACAAAGGCCTTTTACAGGCCCCTATGGGGAATCGAACCGGCGACCTTGGGGGCCAGGGGAACGAGCCTACCCTGTGGCGCCACCCAGGGACCAGACCCGACCCGGGGTGTTTTTGGCCCCTATGGGGAATCGAACCGGCGACCTCGGGGGCCGGGGGCACGAGCCTACCCTGTGGCGCCACCCGGGGACCCGACCTGACCCGGGGTGTTTTCGGCCCCTATGGGGAATCGAACCGGCGACCTCGGGGGCCGGGGGCACGAGCCTACCCTGTGGTGCCACCCAAGGACCCTACCCGAACCGGGGTGTTTTCGGCCCCTATGGGGAATCGAACCGGCAACCTCGGGGGCCGGGGGCCCGACATTACCCTGTGGCGCCACCCGGGGACCCGACCCGACCCTGGCCTTTTTCAGGCCCCTATGGGGAATCGAACCAGCGACCTCGGGGGCCGGGGTTCCGACATTACCCTGTGGTGCCACCCAGGGACCATACCCGACCCGGGGAGTTTTCGGCCCCTATGGGGAATCGAACCGGCGACCTCGGGGGCCGGGGGCACGAGCCTACCCTGTGGTGCCACCCGGGGACCCGACCCGACCCGGGGTGTTTTCGGCCCCTATGGGGAATCGAACCGGCGACCTCGGGGGCCAGGGTCCCGACATTACCCTGTGGCGCCACCCGGGGACCCGACCCGGACAAAGGCATTTTTCAGGCCCCTATGGGGAATCGAACCTGCGACCTCGGGGGGCCGGGGTCCCGACAGTACCCTGTGGCGCCACCCAGGGACCAGACCCGACCCGGGGAGTTTTCGGCCCCTTGGGGGAATCGAACCGGCGACCTCGGGGGCCGGGGGGCACGAGCCTACCCTGTGGCGCCACCCGGGCACCCGACCCGACCCGGGGTGTTTTCGGCCCCTATGGGGAATCGAACCGGCGACCTCGGGGGCCGGGGGCACGAGCCTACCCTGTGGCGCCACCCGGGGACCCGACCCGACCCTGGCCTTTTTCAGGCCCCTATGGGGAATCGAACCAGCGACCTCGGGGGCCGGGGTCCCGACAGTACCCTGTGGCGCCACCCAGGGACCAGACCCGACCCGGGGAGTTTTCGGCCCCTATGGGGAATCGAACCGGCGACCTCGGGGGCCGGGGGGCACGAGCCTACCCTGTGGCGCCACCCGGGGACCCGACCCGACCCGGGGTGTTTTCGGCCCCTATGGGGAATCGAACCGTCGGGGGCCGGGGGAACGACATTACCCTGTGGCGCCACCCGGGGACCCGACCCGGACAAAGGCCTTTTTCAGGCCCCTCTGGGGAATCGAAACCGGCGACCTCGGGGGCCGGGGGTCCCGACAGTACCCTGTGGCACCACCCAGGGACCCCGACCCGACCCGGGGTGTTTTCGGTCCCTATGGGGAATCGAACCGGCGACCTCGGGGGGCCGGGGGGCACGAGCCTACCCTGTGGCGCCACCCGGGGACCCGACCCGACCCGGGGGTGTTTTCGGCCCCTATGGGGAATCGAACCGGCAACCTCGGGGACCTAAGTCCCGACATTAACCTCTAGCGCCACCCGGGGACCCCGACCCGGACAAGGGCCTTTTTCAGGCCCCTATGGGGAATCGAACCGGCGACCTCGGGGGGCCGGGGGGCATGAGCCTACCCTGTGGCGCCACCCGGGGACCCGACCCGACCCGGGGTGTTTTCGGCCCCCTATGGGGAATCGAACCTGCGACCTCGGGGGCCGGGGGCCCGACATTACCCTGTGCTGCCACCCGGGCACCCGACCCGACCCGGGGTGTTTTCGGCCCCTATGGGGGAATCGAACCGGCGACCTCGGGGGCCGGGGGCACGAGCCTACCCTGTGGCGCCACCCGGGGACCCGACCCGGACAAGGGCCTTTTTCAGGCCCCTATGGGGAATCGAACCGGCGACCTCGGGGGCCGGGGTCCCGACATTACCCTGTGGCGCCACCCGGGGACCCGACCCGACCCGGGGTGTTTTCGGCCCCTCTGGGGAATCGAACCGGCGACCTCGGGGGCCGGGGGCACAAGCCTACCCTGTGGCGCCACCCGGGGACCCGACCCGACCCGGGGTGTTTTCGGCCCCTATGGGGAATCGAACCGGCAACCTCGGGGACCTAAGTCCCGACATTAACCTCTAGCGCCACCCGGGGACCCGACCCGGACAAGGGCCTTTTTTCAGGCCCCTATGGGGAATCGAACCGGCGACCTCGGGGGCCGGGGGCATGAGCCTACCCTGTGGTGCCACCCGGGGACCCGACCCGACCCGGGGTGTTTTCGGCCCCTATGGGGAATCGAACCTGCGACCTCGGGGGCCGGGGGCCCGACATTACCCTGTGGTGCCACCCGGGCACCCGACCCGACCCGGGGTGTTTTCGGCCCCTATGGGGAATCGAACCGGCGACCTCGGGGACCGGGGGCACGAGCCTACACTGTGGCGCCACCCGGGGACCCGACCCGACCCGGGGTGTTTTCGGCCCCTATGGGGAATCGAACCTGCGACCTCGGGGGGCCAGGGTCCCGACATTACCCTGTGGCGCCACCCGGGGACCGACCCGACCCGGGGTGTTTTTCGGCCCCTATGGAGAATCGAACCTGCGACCTCGAGGGTCGGGGTCCCGACATTACCCTGTGGCGCCACCCGGGGACCCGACCCGACCCGGGGTGTTTTCGGTACCTATGGGGAATCGAACTTGCGACCTCGGGGGCCGGGGGCCCGACAGTAACCTGTGGCGCCACCCGGGGACCCGACCTGACCCGGGGTGTTTTCGGCCCCTATGGGGAATCGAACCGGCAACCTCGGGGTCCGGGGGCCCGACATTACCCTGTGGCGCCACCCGGGGACCCGACCCCGACCCGGGGTGTTTTCGGCCCCTATGGGGAATCGAACCGGCGACCTCGGGGACCTAAGTCCCGACATTAACCTCTAGCGCCACCCGGGGACCCGACCCGGGACAAAGGCCTTTTACAGGCCCCTATGGGGAATCGAACCGGCGACCTCGGGGGCCGGGGGCATGAGCCTACCCTGTGGCGCCACCCGGGGACCCGACCCGACCCGGGGTGTTTTCGGCCCCTATGGGGAATCGAACCTGCGACCTCGGGGGCCGGGGGCCCGACATTACCCTGTGGTGCCACCCGGGCACCCGACCCGACCCGGGGTGTTTTCGGCCCCTATGGGGAATCGAACCGGCGACCTCGGGGGCCGGGGGCACGAGCCTACACTGTGGCGCCACCCGGGGACCCGACCCGACCCGGGGTGTTTTCGGCCCCTATGGGGAATCGAACCTGCGACCTCGGGGGCCAGGGTCCCGACATTACCCTGTGGCGCCACCCGGGGACCCGACCCGACCCGGGGTGTTTTCGGCCCCTATGGAGAATCGAACCTGCGACCTCGAGGGTCGGGGTCCCGACATTACCCTGTGGCGCCACCCGGGCACCCGACCCGACCCGGGGAGTTTTCGGCCCCTATGGGGAATCGAACCGGCGACCTCGGGGGCCGGGGTCCCGACATTACCCTGTGGCGCCACCCGGGGACCCGACTCGGACAAAGGCCTTTTTCGGGGCCCCTCTGGGGAATCGAACCTGCGACCTCGGGGGCCGGGGTCCCGACAGTACCCTGTGGCGCCACCCAGGGACCAGACCCGACCCGGGGAGTTTTCGGCCCCTATGGGGAATCGAACCGGCGACCTCGGGGGCCGGGGGCACGAGCCTACCCTGTGGCGCCACCCGGGCACCCGACCCGACCCGGGGTGTTTTCGGCCCCTATGGGGAATCGAACCGGCGACCTCGGGGGCCGGGGGCACGAGCCTACCCTGTGGCGCCACCCGGGGACCCGACCCGACCCTGGCCTTTTTCAGGCCCCTATGGGGAATCGAACCAGCGACCTCGGGGGCCGGGGTCCCGACAGTACCCTGTGGCGCCACCCAGGGACCAGACCCGACCCGGGGAGTTTTCGGCCCCTATGGGGAATCGAACCGGCGACCTCGGGGGCCGGGGGCACGAGCCTACCCTGTGGCGCCACCCGGGGACCCGACCCGACCCGGGGTGTTTTCGGCCCCTATGGGGAATCGAACCTGCGACCTCGGGGGCCGGGGTCCCGACATTACCCTGTGGCGCCACCCGGGGACCCGACCCGGACAAAGGCCTTTTTCAGGCCCCTCTGGGGAATCGAACCGGCGACCTCGGGGGCCGGGGTCCCGACAGTACCCTGTGGCACCACCCAGGGACCCGACCCGACCCGGGGTGTTTTCGGTCCCTATGGGGAATCGAACCGGCGACCTCGGGGGCCGGGGGCACGAGCCTACCCTGTGGCGCCACCCGGGGACCCAACCCGGACAAGGGCCTTTTTCAGGCCCCTATGGGGAATCGAACCGGCGACCTCGGGGGCCGGGGTCCCGACATTACCCTGTGGCGCCACCCGGGGACCCGACCCGACCCGGGGTGTTTTCGGCCCCTCTGGGGAATCGAACCGGCGACCTCGGGGGCCGGGGGCACGAGCCTACCCTGTGGCGCCACCCGGGGACCCGACCCGACCCGGGGTGTTTTCGGCCCCTATGGGGAATCGAACCTGCGACCTCGGGGGCCGGGGGCCCGACATTACCCTGTGGTGCCACCCGGGCACCCGACCCGACCCGGGGTGTTTTCGGCCCCTATGGGGAATCGAACCTGCGACCTCTGGGGCCAGGGTCCCGACATTACCCTGTGGCGCCACCCGGGGACCCGACCCGACCCGGGGTGTTTTCGGCCCCTATGGAGAATCGAACCTGCGACCTCGAGGGTCGGGATCCTGACATTACCCTGTGGCGCCACCCGGGGACCCGACCCGACCCGGGGTGTTTTCGGTACCTATGGGGAATCGAACTTGCGACCTCGGGGGCCGGGGGCCCGACAGTAACCTGTGGCGCCACCCGGGGACCCGACCTGACCCGGGGTGTTTTCGGCCCCTATGGGGAATCGAACCGGCAACCTCGGGGTCCGGGGGCCCGACATTACCCTGTGGCGCCACCCGGGGACCCGACCCGACCCGGGGTGTTTTCGGCCCCTATGGGGAATCGAACCGGCGACCTCGGGGACCTAAGTCCCGACATTAACCTCTAGCGCCACCCGGGGACCCGACCCGGACAAAGGCCTTTTACAGGCCCCTATGGGGAATCGAACCGGCGACCTTGGGGGCCAGGGGAACGAGCCTACCCTGTGGCGCCACCCAGGGACCAGACCCGACCCGGGGTGTTTTCGGCCCCTATGGGGAATCGAACCGGCGACCTCGGGGGCCGGGGGCACGAGCCTACCCTGTGGCGCCACCCGGGGACCCGACCTGACCCGGGGTGTTTTCGGCCCCTATGGGGAATCGAACCGGCGACCTCGGGGGCCGGGGGCACGAGCCTACCCAGTGGCGCCACCCAAGGACCCTACCCGACCCGGGGTGTTTTCGGCCCCTATGGAGAATCGAACCTGCGACCTCGAGGGTCGGGATCCCGACATTACCCTGTGGCGCCACCCGGGGACCCGACCCGACCCGGGGTGTTTTCGGCCCCTATGGAGAATCGAACCTGCGACCTCGAGGGTCGGGATCCCGACATTACCCTGTGGCGCCACCCGGGGACCCGACCTGACCCGGGGTGTTTTCGGCCCCTATGGGGAATCGAACCTGCGACCTCGGGGGCCAGGGTCCCGACATTACCCTGTGGCGCCACCCGGGGACCCGACCCGACCCGGGGTGTTTTCGGCCCCTATGGAGAATCGAACCTGCGACCTCGAGGGTCGGGATCCCGACATTACCCTGTGGCGCCACCCAGGGACCCGACCCGACCCGGGGTGTTTTCGGTACCTATGGGGAATCGAACCGGCGACCTCGGGGGCCGGGGGCACGAGCCTACCCTGTGGTGCCACCCGGGGACCCGACCCGACCCGGGGTGTTTTCGGCCCCTATGGGGAATCGAACCTGCGACCTCGGGGGCCGGGGTCCCGACATTACCCTGTGGCGCCACCCGGGGACCCGACCCGGACAAAGGCCTTTTTCAGGCCCCTCTGGGGAATCGAACCTGCGACCTCGGGGGCCGGGGTCCCGACAGTACCCTGTGGCGCCACCCGGGGACCCGACCCGGACAAAGGCCTTTTTCAGGCCCCTCTGGGGAATCGAACCGGCGACCTCGGGGGCCGGGGTCCCGACAGTACCCTGTGGCACCACCCAGGGACCCGACCCGACCCGGGGTGTTTTCGGTCCCTATGGGGAATCGAACCGGCGACCTCGGGGGCCGGGGGCACGAGCCTACCCTGTGGCGCCACCCGGGGACCCAACCCGGACAAGGGCCTTTTTCAGGCCCCTATGGGGAATCGAACCGGCGACCTCGGGGGCCGGGGTCCCGACATTACCCTGTGGCGCCACCCGGGGACCCGACCCGACCCGGGGTGTTTTCGGCCCCTCTGGGGAATCGAACCGGCGACCTCGGGGGCCGGGGGCACGAGCCTACCCTGTGGCGCCACCCGGGGACCCGACCCGACCCGGGGTGTTTTCGGCCCCTATGGGGAATCGAACCTGCGACCTCGGGGGCCGGGGGCCCGACATTACCCTGTGGTGCCACCCGGGCACCCGACCCGACCCGGGGTGTTTTCGGCCCCTATGGGGAATCGAACCTGCGACCTCTGGGGCCAGGGTCCCGACATTACCCTGTGGCGCCACCCGGGGACCCGACCCGACCCGGGGTGTTTTCGGCCCCTATGGAGAATCGAACCTGCGACCTCGAGGGTCGGGATCCTGACATTACCCTGTGGCGCCACCCGGGGACCCGACCCGACCCGGGGTGTTTTCGGTACCTATGGGGAATCGAACTTGCGACCTCGGGGGCCGGGGGCCCGACAGTAACCTGTGGCGCCACCCGGGGACCCGACCTGACCCGGGGTGTTTTCGGCCCCTATGGGGAATCGAACCGGCAACCTCGGGGTCCGGGGGCCCGACATTACCCTGTGGCGCCACCCGGGGACCCGACCCGACCCGGGGTGTTTTCGGCCCCTATGGGGAATCGAACCGGCGACCTCGGGGACCTAAGTCCCGACATTAACCTCTAGCGCCACCCGGGGACCCGACCCGGACAAAGGCCTTTTACAGGCCCCTATGGGGAATCGAACCGGCGACCTTGGGGGCCAGGGGAACGAGCCTACCCTGTGGCGCCACCCAGGGACCAGACCCGACCCGGGGTGTTTTCGGCCCCTATGGGGAATCGAACCGGCGACCTCGGGGGCCGGGGGCACGAGCCTACCCTGTGGCGCCACCCGGGGACCCGACCTGACCCGGGGTGTTTTCGGCCCCTATGGGGAATCGAACCGGCGACCTCGGGGGCCGGGGGCACGAGCCTACCCAGTGGCGCCACCCAAGGACCCTACCCGACCCGGGGTGTTTTCGGCCCCTATGGAGAATCGAACCTGCGACCTCGAGGGTCGGGATCCCGACATTACCCTGTGGCGCCACCCGGGGACCCGACCCGACCCGGGGTGTTTTCGGCCCCTATGGAGAATCGAACCTGCGACCTCGAGGGTCGGGATCCCGACATTACCCTGTGGCGCCACCCGGGGACCCGACCTGACCCGGGGTGTTTTCGGCCCCTATGGGGAATCGAACCTGCGACCTCGGGGGCCAGGGTCCCGACATTACCCTGTGGCGCCACCCGGGGACCCGACCCGACCCGGGGTGTTTTCGGCCCCTATGGAGAATCGAACCTGCGACCTCGAGGGTCGGGATCCCGACATTACCCTGTGGCGCCACCTGGGGACCCGACCCGACCCGGGGTGTTTTCGGTACCTATGGGGAATCGAACCGGCGACCTCGGGGGCCGGGGGCACGAGCCTACCCTGTGGTGCCACCCGGGGACCCGACCCGACCCGGGGTGTTTTCGGCCCCTATGGGGAATCGAACCTGCGACCTCGGGGGCCAGGGTCCCGACATTACCCTGTGGCGCCACCCGGGGACCCGACCCGGACAAAGGCCTTTTTCAGGCCCCTCTGGGGAATCGAACCTGCGACCTCGGGGGCCGGGGTCCCGACAGTACCCTGTGGCGCCACCCGGGGACCCGACCCGGACAAAGGCCTTTTTCAGGCCCCTCTGGGGAATCGAACCGGCGACCTCGGGGGCCGGGGTCCCGACAGTACCCTGTGGCACCACCCAGGGACCCGACCCGACCCGGGGTGTTTTCGGTCCCTATGGGGAATCGAACCGGCGACCTCGGGGGCCGGGGGCACGAGCCTACCCTGTGGCGCCACCCGGGGACCCAACCCGGACAAGGGCCTTTTTCAGGCCCCTATGGGGAATCGAACCGGCGACCTCGGGGGCCGGGGTCCCGACATTACCCTGTGGCGCCACCCGGGGACCCGACCCGACCCGGGGTGTTTTCGGCCCCTCTGGGGAATCGAACCGGCGACCTCGGGGGCCGGGGGCACGAGCCTACCCTGTGGCGCCACCCGGGGACCCGACCCGACCCGGGGTGTTTTCGGCCCCTATGGGGAATCGAACCTGCGACCTCGGGGGCCGGGGGCCCGACATTACCCTGTGGTGCCACCCGGGCACCCGACCCGACCCGGGGTGTTTTCGGCCCCTATGGGGAATCGAACCTGCGACCTCTGGGGCCAGGGTCCCGACATTACCCTGTGGCGCCACCCGGGGACCCGACCCGACCCGGGGTGTTTTCGGCCCCTATGGAGAATCGAACCTGCGACCTCGAGGGTCGGGATCCTGACATTACCCTGTGGCGCCACCCGGGGACCCGACCCGACCCGGGGTGTTTTCGGTACCTATGGGGAATCGAACTTGCGACCTCGGGGGCCGGGGGCCCGACAGTAACCTGTGGCGCCACCCGGGGACCCGACCTGACCCGGGGTGTTTTCGGCCCCTATGGGGAATCGAACCGGCAACCTCGGGGTCCGGGGGCCCGACATTACCCTGTGGCGCCACCCGGGGACCCGACCCGACCCGGGGTGTTTTCGGCCCCTATGGGGAATCGAACCGGCGACCTCGGGGACCTAAGTCCCGACATTAACCTCTAGCGCCACCCGGGGACCCGACCCGGACAAAGGCCTTTTACAGGCCCCTATGGGGAATCGAACCGGCGACCTTGGGGGCCAGGGGAACGAGCCTACCCTGTGGCGCCACCCAGGGACCAGACCCGACCCGGGGTGTTTTCGGCCCCTATGGGGAATCGAACCGGCGACCTCGGGGGCCGGGGGCCCGACATTACCCTGTGGTGCCACCCGGGCACCCGACCCGACCCGGGGTGTTTTCGGCCCCTATGGGGAATCGAACCTGCGACCTCTGGGGCCAGGGTCCCGACATTACCCTGTGGCGCCACCCGGGGACCCGACCCGACCCGGGGTGTTTTCGGCCCCTATGGAGAATCGAACCTGCGACCTCGAGGGTCGGGATCCTGACATTACCCTGTGGCGCCACCCGGGGACCCGACCCGACCCGGGGTGTTTTCGGTACCTATGGGGAATCGAACTTGCGACCTCGGGGGCCGGGGGCCCGACAGTAACCTGTGGCGCCACCCGGGGACCCGACCTGACCCGGGGTGTTTTCGGCCCCTATGGGGAATCGAACCGGCAACCTCGGGGTCCGGGGGCCCGACATTACCCTGTGGCGCCACCCGGGGACCCGACCCGACCCGGGGTGTTTTCGGCCCCTATGGGGAATCGAACCGGCGACCTCGGGGACCTAAGTCCCGACATTAACCTCTAGCGCCACCCGGGGACCCGACCCGGACAAAGGCCTTTTACAGGCCCCTATGGGGAATCGAACCGGCGACCTTGGGGGCCAGGGGAACGAGCCTACCCTGTGGCGCCACCCAGGGACCAGACCCGACCCGGGGTGTTTTCGGCCCCTATGGGGAATCGAACCGGCGACCTCGGGGGCCGGGGGCACGAGCCTACCCTGTGGCGCCACCCGGGGACCCGACCTGACCCGGGGTGTTTTCGGCCCCTATGGGGAATCGAACCGGCGACCTCGGGGGCCGGGGGCACGAGCCTACCCAGTGGCGCCACCCAAGGACCCTACCCGACCCGGGGTGTTTTCGGCCCCTATGGAGAATCGAACCTGCGACCTCGAGGGCCGGGGTCCCGACAGTACCCTGTGGCACCACCCAGGGACCCGACCCGACCCGGGGTGTTTTCGGTCCCTATGGGGAATCGAACCGGCGACCTCGGGGGCCGGGGGAACGACATTACCCTGTGGCGCCACCCGGGGACCCAACCCGGACAAGGGCCTTTTTCAGGCCCCTATGGGGAATCGAACCGGCGACCTCGGGGGCCGGGGTCCCGACATTACCCTGTGGCGCCACCCGGGGACCCGACCCGACCCGGGGTGTTTTCGGCCCCTCTGGGGAATCGAACCGGCGACCTCGGGGGCCGGGGGCACGAGCCTACCCTGTGGCGCCACCCGGGGACCCGACCCGACCCGGGGTGTTTTCGGCCCCTATGGGGAATCGAACCTGCGACCTCGGGGGGCCGGGGGCCCGACATTACCCTGTGGTGCCACCCGGGCACCCGACCCGACCCGGGGTGTTTTCGGCCCCTATGGGGAATCGAACCTGCGACCTCTGGGGCCAGGGTCCCGACATTACCCTGTGGCGCCACCCGGGGACCCGACCCGACCCGGGGTGTTTTCGGCCCCTATGGAGAATCGAACCTGCGACCTCGAGGGTCGGGATCCTGACATTACCCTGTGGCGCCACCCGGGGACCCGACCCGACCCGGGGTGTTTTCGGTACCTATGGGGAATCGAACTTGCGACCTCGGGGGCCGGGGGCCCGACAGTAACCTGTGGCGCCACCCGGGGACCCGACCTGACCCGGGGTGTTTTCGGCCCCTATGGGGAATCGAACCGGCAACCTCGGGGTCCGGGGGCCCGACATTACCCTGTGGCGCCACCCGGGGACCCGACCCGACCCGGGGTGTTTTCGGCCCCTATGGGGAATCGAACCGGCGACCTCGGGGACCTAAGTCCCGACATTAACCTCTAGCGCCACCCGGGGACCCGACCCGGACAAAGGCCTTTTACAGGCCCCTATGGGGAATCGAACCGGCGACCTTGGGGGCCAGGGGAACGAGCCTACCCTGTGGCGCCACCCAGGGACCAGACCCGACCCGGGGTGTTTTCGGCCCCTATGGGGAATCGAACCGGCGACCTCGGGGGCCGGGGGCACGAGCCTACCCTGTGGCGCCACCCGGGGACCCGACCTGACCCGGGGTGTTTTCGGCCCCTATGGGGAATCGAACCGGCGACCTCGGGGGCCGGGGGCACGAGCCTACCCAGTGGCGCCACCCAAGGACCCTACCCGACCCGGGGTGTTTTCGGCCCCTATGGAGAATCGAACCTGCGACCTCGAGGGTCGGGATCCCGACATTACCCTGTGGCACCACCCGGGGACCCGACCCGACCCGGGGTGTTTTCGGCCCCTATGGAGAATCGAACCTGCGACCTCGAGGGTCGGGATCCCGACATTACCCTGTGGCGCCACCCGGGGACCCGACCTGACCCGGGGTGTTTTCGGCCCCTATGGGGAATCGAACCTGCGACCTCGGGGGCCAGGGTCCCGACATTACCCTGTGGCGCCACCCGGGGACCCGACCCGACCCGGGGTGTTTTCGGCCCCTATGGAGAATCGAACCTGCGACCTCGAGGGTCGGGATCCCGACATTACCCTGTGGCGCCACCTGGGGACCCGACCCGACCCGGGGTGTTTTCGGTACCTATGGGGAATCGAACCGGCGACCTCGGGGGCCGGGGGCACGAGCCTACCCTGTGGTGCCACCCGGGGACCCGACCCGACCCGGGGTGTTTTCGGCCCCTATGGGGAATCGAACCTGCGACCTCGGGGGCCAGGGTCCCGACATTACCCTGTGGCGCCACCCGGGGACCCGACCCGGACAAAGGCCTTTTTCAGGCCCCTCTGGGGAATCGAACCTGCGACCTCGGGGGCCGGGGTCCCGACAGTACCCTGTGGCGCCACCCAGGGACCAGACCCGACCCGGGGTGTTTTCGGCCCCTATGGGGAATCGAACCGGCGACCTCGGGGGCCGGGGGCACGAGCCTACCCTGTGGCGCCACCCGGGCACCCGACCCGACCCGGGGTGTTTTCGGCCCCTATGGGGAATCGAACCGGCGACCTCGGGGGCCGGGGGCACGAGCCTACCCTGTGGCGCCACCCGGGGACCCGACCCGACCCTGGCCTTTTTCAGGCCCCTATGGGGAATCGAACCAGCGACCTCGGTGGCCGGGGTTCCGACATTACCCTGTGGCGCCACCCAGGGACCAGACCCGACCCGGGGTGTTTTCGGCCCCTCTGGGGAATCGAACCGGCGACCTCGGGGGCCGGGGGCACGAGCCTACCCTGTGGCGCCACCCGGGGACCCGACCCGACCCGGGGTGTTTTCGGCCCCTATGGGGAATCGAACCGGCAACCTCGGGGACCTAAGTCCCGACATTAACCTCTAGCGCCACCCGGGGACCCGACCCGGACAAGGGCCTTTTTCAGGCCCCTATGGGGAATCGAACCGGCGACCTCGGGGGCCGGGGGCATGAGCCTACCCTGTGGCGCCACCCGGGGACCCGACCCGACCCGGGGTGTTTTCGGCCCCTATGGGGAATCGAACCTGCGACCTCGGGGGCCGGGGGCCCGACATTACCCTGTGGTGCCACCCGGGCACCCGACCCGACCCGGGGTGTTTTCGGCCCCTATGGGGAATCGAACCGGCGACCTCGGGGGCCGGGGGCACGAGCCTACACTGTGGCGCCACCCAGGGACCCGACCCGACCCGGGGTGTTTTCGGCCCCTATGGGGAATCGAACCTGCGACCTCGGGGGCCAGGGTCCCGACATTACCCTGTGGCGCCACCCGGGGACCCGACCCGACCCGGGGTGTTTTCGGCCCCTATGGAGTATCGAACCTGCGACCTCGAGGGTCGGGGTCCCGACATTACCCTGTGGCGCCACCCAGGGACCCGACCCGACCCGGGGTGTTTTCGGTACCTATGGGGAATCGAACTTGCGACCTCGGGGGCCGGGGGCCCGACAGTACCCTGTGGCGCCACCCGGGGACCCGACCTGACCCGGGGTGTTTTCGGCCCCTATGGGGAATCGAACCGGCGACCTCGGGGGCCGGGGGCACGAGCCTACCCTGTGGCGCCACCCAAAGACCCTACCCGACCCGGGGTGTTTTCGGCCCCTATGAGGAATCGAACCGGCAACCTCGGGGTCCGGGGGCCCGACATTACCCTGTGGCGCCACCCGGGGACCCAACCCGGACAAGGGCCTTTTTCAGGCCCCTATGGGGAATCGAACCGGCGACCTCGGGGGCCGGGGTCCCGACATTACCCTGTGGCGCCACCCGGGGACCCGACCCGACCCGGGGTGTTTTCGGCCCCTCTGGGGAATCGAACCGGCGACCTCGGGGGCCGGGGGCACGAGCCTACCCTGTGGCGCCACCCGGGGACCCGACCCGACCCGGGGTGTTTTCGGCCCCTATGGGGAATCGAACCGGCAACCTCGGGGACCTAAGTCCCGACATTAACCTCTAGCGCCACCCGGGGACCCGACCCGGACAAGGGCCTTTTTCAGGCCCCTATGGGGAATCGAACCGGCGACCTCGGGGGCCGGGGGCATGAGCCTACCCTGTGGCGCCACCCGGGGACCCGACCCGACCCGGGGTGTTTTCGGCCCCTATGGGGAATCGAACCTGCGACCTCGGTGGCCGGGGGCCCGACATTACCCTGTGGTGCCACCCGGGCACCCGACCCGACCCGGGGTGTTTTCGGCCCCTATGGGGAATCGAACCTGCGACCTCTGGGGCCAGGGTCCCGACATTACCCTGTGGCGCCACCCGGGGACCCGACCCGACCCGGGGTGTTTTCGGCCCCTATGGAGAATCGAACCTGCGACCTCGAGGGTCGGGATCCTGACATTACCCTGTGGCGCCACCCGGGGACCCGACCCGACCCGGGGTGTTTTCGGTACCTATGGGGAATCGAACTTGCGACCTCGGGGGCCGGGGGCCCGACAGTAACCTGTGGCGCCACCCGGGGACCCGACCTGACCCGGGGTGTTTTCGGCCCCTATGGGGAATCGAACCGGCAACCTCGGGGTCCGGGGGCCCGACATTACCCTGTAGCGCCACCCGGGGACCCGACCCGACCCGGGGTGTTTTCGGCCCCTATGGGGAATCGAACCGGCGACCTCGGGGACCTAAGTCCCGACATTAACCTCTAGCGCCACCCGGGGACCCGACCCGGACAAAGGCCTTTTACAGGCCCCTATGGGGAATCGAACCGGCGACCTTGGGGGCCAGGGGAACGAGCCTACCCTGTGGCGCCACCCAGGGACCAGACCCGACCCGGGGTGTTTTCGGCCCCTATGGGGAATCGAACCGGCGACCTCGGGGGCCGGGGGCACGAGCCTACCCTGTGGTGCCACCCGGGGACCCGACCCGACCCGGGGTGTTTTCGGCCCCTATGGGGAATCGAACCTGCGACCTCGGGGGCCAGGGTCCCGACATTACCCTGTGGCGCCACCCGGGGACCCGACACGGACAAAGGCCTTTTTCAGGCCCCTCTGGGGAATCGAACCTGCGACCTCGGGGGCCGGGGTCCCGACAGTACCCTGTGGCGCCACCCAGGGACCAGACCCGACCCGGGGTGTTTTCGGCCCCTATGGGGAATCGAACCGGCGACCTCGGGGGCCGGGGGCACGAGCCTACCCTGTGGCGCCACCCGGGCACCCGACCCGACCTGGGGTGTTTTCGGCCCCTATGGGGAATCGAACCGGCGACCTCGGGGGTCGGGGGCACGAGCCTACCCTGTGGCGCCACCCGGGGACCCGACCCGACCCTGGCCTTTTTCAGGCCCCTATGGGGAATCGAACCAGCGACCTCGGTGGCCGGGGTTCCGACATTACCCTGTGGCGCCACCCAGGGACCAGACCCGACCCGGGGTGTTTTCGGCCCCTCTGGGGAATCGAACCGGCGACCTCGGGGGCCGGGGGCACGAGCCTACCCTGTGGCGCCACCCGGGGACCCGACCCGACCCGGGGTGTTTTCGGCCCCTATGGGGAATCGAACCGGCAACCTCGGGGACCTAAGTCCCGACATTAACCTCTAGCGCCACCCGGGGACCCGACCCGGACAAGGGCCTTTTTCAGGCCCCTATGGGGAATCGAACCGGCGACCTCGGGGGCCGGGGGCATGAGCCTACCCTGTGGCGCCACCCGGGGACCCGACCCGACCCGGGGTGTTTTCGGCCCCTATGGGGAATCGAACCTGCGACCTTGGGGGCCGGGGGCCCGACATTACCCTGTGGTGCCACCCGGGCACCCGACCCGACCCGGGGTGTTTTCGGCCCCTATGGAGAATCGAACCTGCGACCTCGAGGGTCGGGATCCCGACATTACCCTGTGGCGCCACCCGGGGACCCGACCCGACCCGGGGTGTTTTCGGCCCCTATGGAGAATCGAACCTGCGACCTCGAGGGTCGGGATCCCGACATTACCCTGTGGCGCCACCCGGGGACCTGACCTGACCCGGGGTGTTTTCGGCCCCTATGGGGAATCGAACCTGCGACCTCGGGGGCCAGGGTCCCGACATTACCCTGTGGCGCCACCCGGGGACCCGACCCGACCCGGGGTGTTTTCGGCCCCTATGGAGAATCGAACCTGCGACCTCGAGGGTCGGGATCCCGACATTACCCTGTGGCGCCACCTGGAGACCCGACCCGACCCGGGGTGTTTTCGGTACCTATGGGGAATCGAACCGGCGACCTCGGGGGCCGGGGGCACGAGCCTACCCTGTGGTGCCACCCGGGGACCCGACCCGACCCGGGGTGTTTTCGGCCCCTATGGGGAATCGAACCTGCGACCTCGGGGGCCAGGGTCCCGACATTACCCTGTGGCGCCACCCGGGGACCCGACCCGGACAAAGGCCTTTTTCAGGCCCCTCTGGGGAATCGAACCTGCGACCTCGGGGGCCGGGGTCCCGACAGTACCCTGTGGCGCCACCCAGGGACCAGACCCGACCCGGGGTGTTTTCGGCCCCTATGGGGAATCGAACCGGCGACCTCGGGGGCCGGGGGCACGAGCCTACCCTGTGGCGCCACCCGGGCACCCGACCCGACCCGGGGTGTTTTCGGCCCCTATGGGGAATCGAACCGGCGACCTCGGGGGCCGGGGGCACGAGCCTACCCTGTAGCGCCACCCGGGGACCCGACCCGACCCTGGCCTTTTTCAGGCCCCTATGGGGAATCGAACCAGCGACCTCGGTGGCCGGGGTTCCGACATTACCCTGTGGCGCCACCCAGGGACCAGACCCGACCCGGGGTGTTTTCGGCCCCTCTGGGGAATCGAACCGGCGACCTCGGGGGCCGGGGGCACGAGCCTACCCTGTGGCGCCACCCGGGGACCCGACCCGACCCGGGGTGTTTTCGGCCCCTATGGGGAATCGAACCGGCAACCTCGGGGACCTAAGTCCCGACATTAACCTCTAGCGCCACCCGGGGACCCGACCCGGACAAGGGCCTTTTTCAGGCCCCTATGGGGAATCGAACCGGCGACCTCGGGGGCCGGGGGCATGAGCCTACCCTGTGGCGCCACCCGGGGACCCGACCCGACCCGGGGTGTTTTCGGCCCCTATGGGGAATCGAACCTGCAACCTCGGGGGCCGGGGGCCCGACATTACCCTGTGGTGCCACCCGGGCACCCGACCCGACCCGGGGTGTTTTCGGCCCCTATGGGGAATCGAACCGGCGACCTCGGGGGCCGGGGGCACGAGCCTACACTGTGGCGCCACCCGGGGACCCGACCCGACCCGGGGTGTTTTCGGCCCCTATGGGGAATCGAACCTGCGACCTCGGGGGCCAGGGTCCTGACATTACCCTGTGGCGCCACCCGGGGACCCGACCCGACCCGGGGTGTTTTCGGTACCTATGGGGAATCGAACTTGCGACCTCGGGGGCCGGGGGCCCGACAGTACCCTGTGGCGCCACCCGGGGACCCGACCTGACCCGGGGTGTTTTCGGCCCCTATGGGGAATCGAACCGGCGACCTCGGGGGCCGGGGGCACGAGCCTACCCTGTGGCGCCACCCAAAGACCCTACCCGACCCGGGGTGTTTTCGGCCCCTATGAGGAATCGAACCGGCAACCTCGGGGTCCGGGGGCCCGACATTACCCTGTGGCGCCACCCGGGGACCCAACCCGGACAAGGGCCTTTTTCAGGCCCCTATGGGGAATCGAACCGGCGACCTCGGGGGCCGGGGTCCCGACATTACCCTGTGGCGCCACCCGGGGACCCGACCCGACCCGGGGTGTTTTCGGCCCCTCTGGGGAATCGAACCGGCGACCTCGGGGGCCGGGGGCACGAGCCTACCCTGTGGCGCCACCCGGTGACCCGACCCGACCCGGGGTGTTTTCGGCCCCTATGGGGAATCGAACCGGCAACCTCGGGGACCTAAGTCCCGACATTAACCTCTAGCGCCACCCGGGGACCCGACCCGGACAAGGGCCTTTTTCAGGCCCCTATGGGGAATCGAACCGGCGACCTCGGGGGCCGGGGGCATGAGCCTACCCTGTGGCGCCACCCGGGGACCCGACCCGACCCGGGGTGTTTTCGGCCCCTATGGGGAATCGAACCGGCAACCTCGGGGACCTAAGTCCCGACATTAACCTCTAGCGCCACCCGGGGACCCGACCCGGACAAAGGCCTTTTACAGGCCCCTATGGGGAATCGAACCGGCGACCTTGGGGGCCAGGGGAACGAGCCTACCCTGTGGCGCCACCCAGGGACCAGACCCGACCCGGGGTGTTTTCGGCCCCTATGGGGAATCGAACCGGCGACCTCGGGGGCCGGGGGCACGAGCCTACCCTGTGGCGCCACCCGGGGACCCGACCTGACCCGGGGTGTTTTCGGCCCCTATGGGGAATCGAACCGGCGACCTCGGGGGCCGGGGGCACGAGCCTACCCAGTGGCGCCACCCAAGGACCCTACCCGACCCGGGGTGTTTTCGGCCCCTATGGGGAATCGAACCTGCGACCTCGGGGGCCAGGGTCCCGACATTACCCTGTGTCGCCACCCGGGGACCCGACCCGACCCGGGGTGTTTTCGGCCCCTATGGAGAATCGAACCTGCGACCTCGAGGGTCGGGATCCCGACATTACCCTGTGGCGCCACCTGGGGACCCGACCCGACCCGGGGTGTTTTCGGTACCTATGGGGAATCGAACCGGCGACCTCGGGGGCCGGGGGCACGAGCCTACCCTGTGGTGCCACCCGGGGACCCGACCCGACCCGGGGTGTTTTCGGCCCCTATGGGGAATCGAACCTGCGACCTCGGGGGCCAGGGTCCCGACATTACCCTGTGGCGCCACCCGGGGACCCGACCCGGACAAAGGCCTTTTTCAGGCCCCTCTGGGGAATCGAACCTGCGACCTCGGGGGCCGGGGTCCCGACAGTACCCTGTGGCGCCACCCAGGGACCAGACCCGACCCGGGGTGTTTTCGGCCCCTATGGGGAATCGAACCGGCGACCTCGGGGGCCGGGGGCACGAGCCTACCCTGTGGCGCCACCCGGGCACCCGACCCGACCCGGGGTGTTTTCGGCCCCTATGGGGAATCGAACCGGCGACCTCGGGGGCCGGGGGCACGAGCCTACCCTGTGGCGCCACCCGGGGACCCGACCCGACCCTGGCCTTTTTCAGGCCCCTATGGGGAATCGAACCAGCGACCTCGGTGGCCGGGGTTCCGACATTACCCTGTGGCGCCACCCAGGGACCAGACCCGACCCGGGGTGTTTTCGGCCCCTCTGGGGAATCGAACCGGCGACCTCGGGGGCCGGGGGCACGAGCCTACCCTGTGGCGCCACCCGGGGACCCGACCCGACCCGGGGTGTTTTCGGCCCCTATGGGGAATCGAACCGGCAACCTCGGGGACCTAAGTCCCGACATTAACCTCTAGCGCCACCCGGGGACCCGACCCGGACAAGGGCCTTTTTCAGGCCCCTATGGGGAATCGAACCGGCGACCTCGGGGGCCGGGGGCATGAGCCTACCCTGTGGCGCCACCCGGGGACCCGACCCGACCCGGGGTGTTTTCGGCCCCTATGGGGAATCGAACCTGCGACCTCGGGGGCCGGGGGCCCGACATTACCCTGTGGTGCCACCCGGGCACCCGACCCGACCCGGGGTGTTTTCGGCCCCTATGGGGAATCGAACCTGCGACCTCTGGGGCCAGGGTCCCGACATTACCCTGTGGCGCCACCCGGGGACCCGACCCGACCCGGGGTGTTTTCGGCCCCTATGGAGAATCGAACCTGCGACCTCGAGGGTCGGGATCCTGACATTACCCTGTGGCGCCACCCGGGGACCCGACCCGACCCGGGGTGTTTTCGGTACCTATGGGGAATCGAACTTGCGACCTCGGGGGCCGGGGGCCCGACAGTAACCTGTGGCGCCACCCGGGGACCCGACCTGACCCGGGGTGTTTTCGGCCCCTATGGGGAATCGAACCGGCAACCTCGGGGTCCGGGGGCCCGACATTACCCTGTGGCGCCACCCGGGGACCCGACCCGACCCGGGGTGTTTTCGGCCCCTATGGGGAATCGAACCGGCGACCTCGGGGACCTAAGTCCCGACATTAACCTCTAGCGCCACCCGGGGACCCGACCCGGACAAAGGCCTTTTACAGGCCCCTATGGGGAATCGAACCGGCGACCTTGGGGGCCAGGGGAACGAGCCTACCCTGTGGCGCCACCCAGGGACCAGACCCGACCCGGGGTGTTTTCGGCCCCTATGGGGAATCGAACCGGCGACCTCGGGGGCCGGGGGCACGAGCCTACCCTGTGGCGCCACCCGGGGACCCGATCGGACCCGGGGTGTTTTCGGCCCCTATGGGGAATCGAACCGGCGACCTCGGGGGCCGGGGGCACGAGCCTACCCAGTGGCGCCACCCAAGGACCCTACCCGACCCGGGGTGTTTTCGGCCCCTATGGAGAATCGAACCTGCGACCTCGAGGGTCGGGATCCCGACATTACCCTGTGGCGCCACCCGGGGACCCGACCCGACCCGGGGTGTTTTCGGCCCCTATGGAGAATCGAACCTGCGACCTCGAGGGTCGGGATCCCGACATTACCCTGTGGCGCCACCCGGGGACCCGACCTGACCCGGGGTGTTTTCGGCCCCTATGGGGAATCGAACCTGCGACCTCGGGGGCCAGGGTCCCGACATTACCCTGTGGCGCCACCCGGGGACCCGACCCGACCCGGGGTGTTTTCGGCCCCTATGGAGAATCGAACCTGCGACCTCGAGGGTCGGGATCCCGACATTACCCTGTGGCGCCACCTGGGGACCCGACCCGACCCGGGGTGTTTTCGGTACCTATGGGGAATCGAACCGGCGACCTCGGGGGCCGGGGGCACGAGCCTACCCTGTGGTGCCACCCGGGGACCCGACCCGACCCGGGGTGTTTTCGGCCCCTATGGGGAATCGAACCTGCGACCTCGGGGGCCAGGGTCCCGACATTACCCTGTGGCGCCACCCGGGGACCCGACCCGGACAAAGGCCTTTTTCAGGCCCCTCTGGGGAATCGAACCTGCGACCTCGGGGGCCGGGGTCCCGACAGTACCCTGTGGCGCCACCCAGGGACCAGACCCGACCCGGGGTGTTTTCGGCCCCTATGGGGAATCGAACCGGCGACCTCGGGGGCCGGGGGCACGAGCCTACCCTGTGGCGCCACCCGGGCACCCGACCCGACCCGGGGTGTTTTCGGCCCCTATGGGGAATCGAACCGGCGACCTCGGGGGCCGGGGGCACGAGCCTACCCTGTAGCGCCACCCGGGGACCCGACCCGACCCTGGCCTTTTTCAGGCCCCTATGGGGAATCGAACCAGCGACCTCGGTGGCCGGGGTTCCGACATTACCCTGTGGCGCCACCCAGGGACCAGACCCGACCCGGGGTGTTTTCGGCCCCTCTGGGGAATCGAACCGGCGACCTCGGGGGCCGGGGGCACGAGCCTACCCTGTGGCGCCACCCGGGGACCCGACCCGACCCGGGGTGTTTTCGGCCCCTATGGGGAATCGAACCGGCAACCTCGGGGACCTAAGTCCCGACATTAACCTCTAGCGCCACCCGGGGACCCGACCCGGACAAGGGCCTTTTTCAGGCCCCTATGGGGAATCGAACCGGCGACCTCGGGGGCCGGGGGCATGAGCCTACCCTGTGGCGCCACCCGGGGACCCGACCCGACCCGGGGTGTTTTCGGCCCCTATGGGGAATCGAACCTGCGACCTCGGGGGGCCGGGGGCCCGACATTACCCTGTGGTGCCACCCGGGCACCCGACCCGACCCGGGGTGTTTTCGGCCCCTATGGGGAATCGAACCGGCGACCTCGGGGGCCGGGGGCACGAGCCTACACTGTGGCGCCACCCGGGGACCCGACCCGACCCGGGGTGTTTTCGGCCCCTATGGGGAATCGAACCTGCGACCTCGGGGGCCAGGGTCCCGACATTACCCTGTGGCGCCACCCGGGGACCCGACCCGACCCGGGGTGTTTTCGGCCCCTATGGAGTATCGAACCTGCGACCTCGAGGGTCGGGGTCCCGACATTACCCTGTGGCGCCACCCGGGGACCCGACCCGACCCGGGGTGTTTTCGGTACCTATGGGGAATCGAACTTGCGACCTCGGGGGCCGGGGGCCCGACAGTACCCTGTGGCGCCACCCGGGGACCCGACCTGACCCGGGGTGTTTTCGGCCCCTATGGGGAATCGAACCGGCGACCTCGGGGGCCGGGGGCACGAGCCTACCCTGTGGCGCCACCCAAAGACCCTACCCGACCCGGGGTGTTTTCGGCCCCTATGAGGAATCGAACCGGCAACCTCGGGGTCCGGGGGCCCGACATTACCCTGTGGCGCCACCCGGGGACCCAACCCGGACAAGGGCCTTTTTCAGGCCCCTATGGGGAATCGAACCGGCGACCTCGGGGGCCGGGGTCCCGACATTACCCTGTGGCGCCACCCGGGGACCCGACCCGACCCGGGGTGTTTTCGGCCCCTCTGGGGAATCGAACCGGCGACCTCGGGGGCCGGGGGCACGAGCCTACCCTGTGGCGCCACCCGGTGACCCGACCCGACCCGGGGTGTTTTCGGCCCCTATGGGGAATCGAACCGGCAACCTCGGGGACCTAAGTCCCGACATTAACCTCTAGCGCCACCCGGGGACCCGACCCGGACAAGGGCCTTTTTCAGGCCCCTATGGGGAATCGAACCGGCGACCTCGGGGGCCGGGGGCATGAGCCTACCCTGTGGCGCCACCCGGGGACCCGACCCGACCCGGGGTGTTTTCGGCCCCTATGGGGAATCGAACCGGCAACCTCGGGGACCTAAGTCCCGACATTAACCTCTAGCGCCACCCGGGGACCCGACCCGGACAAAGGCCTTTTACAGGCCCCTATGGGGAATCGAACCGGCGACCTTGGGGGCCAGGGGAACGAGCCTACCCTGTGGCGCCACCCAGGGACCAGACCCGACCCGGGGTGTTTTCGGCCCCTATGGGGAATCGAACCGGCGACCTCGGGGGCCGGGGGCACGAGCCTACCCTGTGGCGCCACCCGGGGACCCGACCTGACCCGGGGTGTTTTCGGCCCCTATGGGGAATCGAACCGGCGACCTCGGGGGCCGGGGGCACGAGCCTACCCAGTGGCGCCACCCAAGGACCCTACCCGACCCGGGGTGTTTTCGGCCCCTATGGGGAATCGAACCTGCGACCTCGGGGGCCAGGGTCCCGACATTACCCTGTGGCGCCACCCGGGGACCCGACCCGACCCGGGGTGTTTTCGGCCCCTATGGAGAATCGAACCTGCGACCTCGAGGGTCGGGATCCCGACATTACCCTGTGGCGCCACCTGGGGACCCGACCCGACCCGGGGTGTTTTCGGTACCTATGGGGAATCGAACCGGCGACCTCGGGGGCCGGGGGCACGAGCCTACCCTGTGGTGCCACCCGGGGACCCGACCCGACCCGGGGTGTTTTCGGCCCCTATGGGGAATCGAACCTGCGACCTCGGGGGCCAGGGTCCCGACATTACCCTGTGGCGCCACCCGGGGACCCGACCCGGACAAAGGCCTTTTTCAGGCCCCTCTGGGGAATCGAACCTGCGACCTCGGGGGCCGGGGTCCCGACAGTACCCTGTGGCGCCACCCAGGGACCAGACCCGACCCGGGGTGTTTTCGGCCCCTATGGGGAATCGAACCGGCGACCTCGGGGGCCGGGGGCACGAGCCTACCCTGTGGCGCCACCCGGGCACCCGACCCGACCCGGGGTGTTTTCGGCCCCTATGGGGAATCGAACCGGCGACCTCGGGGGCCGGGGGCACGAGCCTACCCTGTGGCGCCACCCGGGGACCCGACCCGACCCTGGCCTTTTTCAGGCCCCTATGGGGAATCGAACCAGCGACCTCGGTGGCCGGGGTTCCGACATTACCCTGTGGCGCCACCCAGGGACCAGACCCGACCCGGGGTGTTTTCGGCCCCTCTGGGGAATCGAACCGGCGACCTCGGGGGCCGGGGGCACGAGCCTACCCTGTGGCGCCACCCGGGGACCCGACCCGACCCGGGGTGTTTTCGGCCCCTATGGGGAATCGAACCGGCAACCTCGGGGACCTAAGTCCCGACATTAACCTCTAGCGCCACCCGGGGACCCGACCCGGACAAGGGCCTTTTTCAGGCCCCTATGGGGAATCGAACCGGCGACCTCGGGGGCCGGGGGCATGAGCCTACCCTGTGGCGCCACCCGGGGACCCGACCCGACCCGGGGTGTTTTCGGCCCCTATGAGGAATCGAACCTGCGACCTCGGGGGCCGGGGGCCCGACATTACCCTGTGGTGCCACCCGGGCACCCGACCCGACCCGGGGTGTTTTCGGCCCCTATGGGGAATCGAACCTGCGACCTCTGGGGCCAGGGTCCCGACATTACCCTGTGGCGCCACCCGGGGACCCGACCCGACCCGGGGTGTTTTCGGCCCCTATGGAGAATCGAACCTGCGACCTCGAGGGTCGGGATCCTGACATTACCCTGTGGCGCCACCCGGGGACCCGACCCGACCCGGGGTGTTTTCGGTACCTATGGGGAATCGAACTTGCGACCTCGGGGGCCGGGGGCCCGACAGTAACCTGTGGCGCCACCCGGGGACCCGACCTGACCCGGGGTGTTTTCGGCCCCTATGGGGAATCGAACCGGCAACCTCGGGGTCCGGGGGCCCGACATTACCCTGTGGCGCCACCCGGGGACCCGACCCGACCCGGGGTGTTTTCGGCCCCTATGGGGAATCGAACCGGCGACCTCGGGGACCTAAGTCCCGACATTAACCTCTAGCGCCACCCGGGGACCCGACCCGGACAAAGGCCTTTTACAGGCCCCTATGGGGAATCGAACCGGCGACCTTGGGGGCCAGGGGAACGAGCCTACCCTGTGGCGCCACCCAGGGACCAGACCCGACCCGGGGTGTTTTCGGCCCCTATGGGGAATCGAACCGGCGACCTCGGGGGCCGGGGGCACGAGCCTACCCTGTGGCGCCACCCGGGGACCCGATCGGACCCGGGGTGTTTTCGGCCCCTATGGGGAATCGAACCGGCGACCTCGGGGGCCGGGGGCACGAGCCTACCCAGTGGCGCCACCCAAGGACCCTACCCGACCCGGGGTGTTTTCGGCCCCTATGGAGAATCGAACCTGCGACCTCGAGGGTCGGGATCCCGACATTACCCTGTGGCGCCACCCGGGGACCCGACCCGACCCGGGGTGTTTTCGGCCCCTATGGAGAATCGAACCTGCGACCTCGAGGGTCGGGATCCCGACATTACCCTGTGGCGCCACCCGGGGACCCGACCTGACCCGGGGTGTTTTCGGCCCCTATGGGGAATCGAACCTGCGACCTCGGGGGCCAGGGTCCCGACATTACCCTGTGGCGCCACCCGGGGACCCGACCCGACCCGGGGTGTTTTCGGCCCCTATGGAGAATCGAACCTGCGACCTCGAGGGTCGGGATCCCGATATTACCCTGTGGCGCCACCTGGGGACCCGACCCGACCCGGGGTGTTTTCGGTACCTATGGGGAATCGAACCGGCGACCTCGGGGGCCGGGGGCACGAGCCTACCCTGTGGTGCCACCCGGGGACCCGACCCGACCCGGGGTGTTTTCGGCCCCTATGGGGAATCGAACCTGCGACCTCGGGGGCCAGGGTCCCGACATTACCCTGTGGCGCCACCCGGGGACCCGACACGGACAAAGGCCTTTTTCAGGCCCCTCTGGGGAATCGAACCTGCGACCTCGGGGGCCGGGGTCCCGACAGTACCCTGTGGCGCCACCCAGGGACCAGACCCGACCCGGGTTGTTTTCGGCCCCTATGGGGAATCGAACCGGCGACCTCGGGGGCCGGGGGCACGAGCCTACCATGTGGCGCCACCCGGGGACCCGACCCGACCCTGGCCTTTTTCAGGCCCCTATGGGGAATCGAACCGGCAACCTCGGGGACCTAAGTCCCGACATTAACCTCTAGCGCCACCCGGGGACCCGACCCGGACAAGGGCCTTTTTCAGGCCCCTATGGGGAATCGAACCGGCGACCTCGGGGGCCGGGGGCATGAGCCTACCCTGTGGCGCCACCCGGGGACCCGACCCGACCCGGGGTGTTTTCGGCCCCTATGGGGAATCGAACCTGCGACCTCGGGGGCCGGGGGCCCGACATTACCCTGTGGTGCCACCCGGGCACCCGACCCGACCCGGGGTGTTTTCGGCCCCTATGGGGAATCGAACCGGCGACCTCGGGGGCCGGGGGCACGAGCCTACACTGTGGCGCCACCCGGGGACCCGACCCGACCCGGGGTGTTTTCGGCCCCTATGGGGAATCGAACCGGCGACCTCGGGGGCCGTTGGCCCGAGTCGTTTGCAATCCACGTCTCGTGTCCCAGTTGCAAATCCCTCGCTCTGCCCCGGGTCCCCGGGTAGTGTCGTGTCCCCGGCTCGGGTCCCAGATTCCATTCCACACTCAGACCCCTGGTCCCCAGGTCGTGTATGTTCCCCAGCCCTGGGGACCGAAGATAAAGGAGAAGATGAAGACGATAAGAAGAAGAACAAGTAAAAGAATAATGACAAGATGATGAAGAAGACGACGAAGTTGAAGGTGATATGCAGAAGACGAAGACGAAAAGAAGAAGAAGATGACAAAGAAGAAGAAAATGAAGGCGATACGAAGAATACAACGACGATAATAAGAAGCAGACAAAGAAGAAGACGAAGACGATGACGATACGAAGAGCAGGAAGAAGACAAAGAAGAAGACAAAGAAGACAGACGATACAAAGAAGAAGTAAAAGAAGAAGAAGAGAAAGAAGAAGAAGAGAAAGACTATACGAAGAAGAAAAAGAAGAAGACGCAACCAGACCCTTTTGGAGACCGGACCCGGGGACCCGGTGTGGGAACCACACCCGACCCGGGGACCCGGGCCTTGTACAAGACATGACCCGGTGAAACAAAGCTGGTGTCCCTACCCGCCCCAGGGACCAGAGCCAGGGAAACGACCTGTCCCGGTGATCGGGGCCGGGGTCACGATTCGACCCAGGGTCCAGGGCCAGGGAAACGACATGTCCCGGGGAACCGGACCGGGGAACCGACCCAACCTGGGGACATGGGGCCAGGATTGGGACCCAACCCTCGCATCCAGGCCGGGGAACCAACATGACGCGGTGACCTGGGGACGGTGTCCCGACCCGAACCGCGGAGCCGGGCCGGGAACCCGATATTAACCAGACAACCGGGACGGGGTCCCAACCGGACCCGGGGACATGGGCCGGGGACCCGACATGACCCGGTTAAACAGAGAGAGGTTAAAGGGTTAGGGTTAGGGGTTAGACTTATAACCATATGTCTAACCCCTAATTAGGGATAAGATTTAGGGGTTAGGGATTGGGGTTAGGTTTTAGGGTTAGAGTTAGGGTTGGCGTCGTTATATATTAGTAGGGGTTTTTCATTGTCTTTTGAGGAATTTGGAGAATCTGCTGAGGAGATAAGGTTGTACAATTTAACGGCCTTGGTAAAGGGGAGGATTAAGCAAGCAGGTAGCAGGAGGTGGTGTTGGATACACATTCTTCAATGAAACCAGACATCCTGTGTGTCACGTCACTACCCCCACCTGAATACAGCAAAACCGTGATCACCAGCAGACGAACAACGACCCCCTCTCAACAATAGACTGCGCAGCTTCAGCCAGTTCAACAAATCTCGATAAACTGGAACTCGACTACTATAAAATAGCAACCCTGGAAAGGGAAGTTGCGTGCTGTTGCGGAGCGGAGACTCCCCAGCCGCCCAGCGCTGTTTTCTTGTGTCTGCTTACTTGATTAATAAAATAATTACAATAGACCAGTAAACTGTGTGGTCTAATTTATAACAATTTGGTGCCGTGACTCGGATGAATGCGGATTGATCAGGAATCCCTCTATGGGAGGCGCCCCACCGATATCGGCGGCCCCAGAAACGGAAACTCCTGCTCGAGCCCTTCATCGACGAACCCAAAATCAGACAGAAGCAAATAAAACCGGTAAACCACAGGCAACCTTTGTACACCGAACGAAGACCCACGGGGTGGGTAAGTATAGTCCGGTGTTCAGTTCGGTTGGGGTTGGGTATACCGGAGCACGACGTTTGAGACGTCCAAGTGCGGACGAAGAGAGTGCGGACCCCTGGGTAGTGCGGGTCCCACCTCCCGCGAGGGACTGGGCCACGAAAAGGGGGAAGCGTTGCATATGTGTGTGCGAAGGTGCTCCGGAAGATGGGACAGAAGAAAATTTAGCCTTCTGTCTCCATGAGGGAGGGATCCAATGCTGTAGTGATACCCTCTGTTCCTTCTGATAGTCCGTTAGGACAAATGATTAAGAATTGGGATGATTCCCCTTCTAGGCGGGGAAAGAGTAAAGTTAAAATGATTTATGATTGTATAGAAGTGTGGGGCAACAAGCCCATCAAAGGGGACAGCGTTTTCTGGCCCTCGTTCGGCTCCTTTGAGGATTTCCAAGCCCTCAATATTTATGTTAACTTGAAGGAGCCCTTTAGTCTGGAAATAAGTGAATATGTGCACTTCTGGATAAATTCAGATACAAGGACGCATCTATATCCTCTAAAAGAAAAAGAAGGGAGGGATAAAAAGAGAAAGGACTTAGAAGTCCCGACATCGCCCCCGGCCTATATTCCACCGCCCGCACCAATGGCTCCTGTCCTTAATGGACTCCCCGAATTAGCAAATCCAGGACAATCGGAATCAGATCATGAAACACAGGGGCCGGTAACCAGAAGCAGGGCAAGAAATCAGAAATCTGCTTTAAGGGAGGGATTATATCCCCTACGAGAAATAGCGATGGGGGACCCAGGCCAGGAATGGGTTACGTGGCCGTTCCCATTAATTCAGGGGACGTGAAAGATTTTAAAAAGGAAATGGGAAATTTACTAGAAGACCCACTGGGAGTGGCGCAACGAGTAGACCAATTTTTAGGCCCAAATATATATACCTGGGAAGAGTTACAATCCATCCTGGGAATCCTCTTTACATCAGAGGAAAGAAGAATGATTAGGCGTACTGGGATGCGAATTTAGGATCAGCAACACCAGCAGGGGCCGGCTGCAGACATAAAGTGGCCAATGCAGCAGCCATTGGAATAATCAAGACCCCATACACAGGGGACATATGCAAGATTTAAGAACAATCATTATTCAGGGGATACAATAATCTGTCCCCAGAGGACAGAACATAAACAAAGCTTTTAACGAACAACAGAAAAAGGATGAAACCCCAACGGAATGGTTAGAAAGATTACGAAAGAATTTGCAACTATATAGTGGCTTAGACCCTGGAACTCCGGTAGGGGAGGCATTACTTAAAGTTCAGTTTGTGGCAAAATCATGGGTAGATATTAGGAAGAAATTGGAAAAAATAGAGGATTGGCAAGATCGAGGTCTGGACGAATTGCTAAGGGAGGCACAGAAAGTGTATGTTAGAAGGGAAGAAGAGAAGGAGAAAAATCAAGTACGTATGGTGGTGGCAGCAGTGCGAGAAGGACAAAGGGGGCTGAACCGAATCGAAGGTTCGACCCGATGCATGGGAGACCTAGGGGGAGGAAAGAGGTAGCAACGAACGGAAAAATGTGACCTGTTTTTATTGCAACAAGAAAGGTCACATGAAGAAAGAATGCAGGCAAAGAAAAGAGGATGAGAGGATGTTTAAGAGCGAATAGGGGTGTCAGGGGCTCTATTTGCTGGGGATCCGAAACAAGATCGAGCCCTTGATAAAATTAAAAGTGGGTCCCCAGCGCGAGGAGATAGAATTCCTCATGGACACAGGGGCTGAAAGATCAACATTCCAAACCTTGCCCACTGGATGCAAGGCCTCCACTGAAAAAGTCCAGGTAATCGGAGCAAAGGGGGAGCCCTTTGGGGTCCCTGTTATAAAAGAAGTAATAATAGAATCAGATTATAAAGTGAGTAAGGGGACTCTGCTCCTAGTACCGGAGGCTGAGTAGAATTTGTTAGGCAGAGATTTAATAATAGAATTAGGAATAGGATTAGAAGTGATAGGAAAGAAATTAGAAATAAGATTATGCCCACTCCGAGTAGAAGATGAAGCAAACATCGATCCTAGAGTCTGGTACACGTCAGAAAGTGTAGGAAAATTGAAAATAAGGCCTTTCGAAGTGACCATAAACAATCCAGAAGTACCAGTCAGGATAAAACAATACCCTCTTTCGGAGGAAGGTAGGAGAGGGTTAAAACCCGAGATTCAAAGATTGCTGCAGCAGGGGCTGTTGGAACCGTGCATATCTCCTTTTAACACTCCTGTCTTACCCATAAAAAAGAAAGACGGCAAGTACAGATTGGTACATGACCCGAGGGAAATTAATAAGAGAATTGTTACTAGGTTCCCCGTGGTAGCAAATTCACACGCTCTGTTAAGCCAACTGCACCCAGACGACCGATGGTATAGTGTAATCGATCTAAAAGATGCATTTTGGGCATGTTCCCTGGACAAAAAATCTAGGGATTATTTTGCCTTTGAATGGGAGGACCCAGACACCTATAGAAAACAGCAGTAAAGGTGGACGGTCCTGCCCCAGGGGTTTACAGAATCCCCAAACTTGTTTGGGCAAGCACTGGAGCAAATTTTGCAAGAGTACAACAGAGTACCGGGCACAACCGTGATCCAATACGTAGATGATTTACTAATAGCTGGAAAAGATTAAGAGATTGTAAGACAAGCTAGTGTTGTTGGCATTAGCACCTGTTTTAGTATTCTGCACTATCTCCTGGCATCAGTACATATTTTCGGGGAAATGTTAGAAATGTTAGACATTTTAGTATCCTGCACCATCTCTTTTTAAGGAGTCACTGTTTTTATAGATAAATGTTGTACATCTCTTTTAAGGAGTCACTGTCTTTAGATAAGTGTTGTAGTGTTTCCCACGTAACATACTATCAATAAGATCCTAATCTGATAAAGAGACGCGAGATTCTTCACAGAAAGATCCTGAGGATGAACAGGTACACCTCGACCTTTGATAAGAACTTGGAAGACGGCAAAACAACACGGAGAGTTGGAAAGAGCATGCGCAGAGAAGAAAGGTGAATAGTTCAACAGAGAGGAAGACTCTTTACTTCATCATGAAGACCACCAGACGGTGCCGCGCATGTGCAAGTAGGGAGGAGTCAAGGGAGGAGTCATTGAGGCTGATGTTGCAACTTGAAATGAATATGTATGAATTTATGTATCTCCAAGAATATAAATTTGCGGTCGGGATGTGACGGGATTTGAAGCTAGATTTGGGCACCTGCCCCTGGTTTCCAGCGCTGAATAAAGCACCTTCATATAATCACGTAGTGGTTATGTGTCTGCTACGCTAACATTTTGGCGACCCAGATGGGACGGCGTGGGCAGTGCTGAGGCGGATCGTGTTTCGATTACGCTCCAGCCGGCACCGGGGAGTTTCTCGGGGAGCCATCGACCGCGACCGACCTCCTCTGCTCACGACGTACCACGGGATAGGTAATCAAAGGTGCTTTCTGGTTTTCGGTACCGTTCTGGTCTGGAAAGCCTGCCGGTCAGACGCGGCGAAAGCCACGCTCGGTTGGGCAGGAAGCTTCCGGGGTAAGCCTAGGCGCCGTCCGTCAGACGGAGTGAAAGCTCCGCAGGTTCGGCATTGGAGGTCGGTATCGGTAATTGTGTTGGTTTGTGTCGAAAAAAAAAGGGGGGGGTCGGCACGATATCGGGTGAAGCACACTGCTGTTCCGACAACTTTTAGGGAAGTGTCCTGCCGCTTAGGCGGCACCTCGTTGCTTCGGCAACCTTTGCTGCTATAGTAATTCTCATTGACCTGTGAATTCTCATTGACCTGTGATTACTGTCAATAAGATTATAAGATTGTCATGAAAGCGCTAAAAGACATTTTGGGTCAGGATGCTCCTATCCCACGGACATCCCCACTCGGGTGCTTATTAGCACATTGGAAAGAGGGTGGTTTTGGTCAAGAAATGCGAAAAGGGAAATTGATTGAATAATGTAATGACTGGTGGCCGCAACACAAGTTAGAGGATCAAGAGACTTGGCCCGAGAATGGGACACTACAGTATAATACAATTTTACAGTTAATGTTATTTTGTAAAAGGGAAGGAAAGTATGACGAGCTTCCATATGTAGAATTGTTCTTTTATTTGCGCCGAAAACCTGAATGGCAGCGTGCCTGCGGAATAATGGTGTTTAATACCCTAAATGAGAATCGTTGTTGTGCATGTGCTAAGGAGGGACGTTGCATACAGCATGAGGCAATAGAAAATAGTAAACATAATGGAGAAATGAATGATGGAAATGTAGATTTGGAAATTGCGCCGTTAGCTCTGGAAGAACGGGCAGAGGAGGAAGAGGAAAATGAGGAAAGGTCCCCGACTATAGCCTCTCCTGTCTCATGTAGAACTCGACAACGGCAGAGAGTAGGAGGGATTGTGGATGAACGGGGGGGGAAGATAATTGCACCCCTCCGGCAGGGAGTAGGAGCGGAAGGACCGGTATATGTTAAGGCACCTTTATCGGCCGGAGATTTAGTAATTTGGAAACAGGCAGCCGGAACTTATAGAGAAAATCTGGACAAAGTTGCAAGAGTAGTGAAAATGATAATCAAAACTCAGAATCCAGATTGGGATGATTTACAGGTAATTTTAGATACCTTAATGGATTCAACAGAAAAAGATACGGTTTTGCGGGCAGCCAAGGAAAGAGCTCTAGAAGATATACGAAACGGGCTAGTACCTGGAAATCTGGACCAAAATTTCCCCACTGAAGACCCCCAGTGGGATTATAATACAGGAGACGGAATAAGGAGATTAAAGAGATATCAGGACTGGGTCCAGATCGGGGTGCAAAATGCTATGCCCCGAACTATAAATTGGTCAAGATTATATAATGTTAGGCAAGAAAGGACAGAATCACCATCTGCCTTTTTGGAGAGATTAAAAGAAACGGCCAGAAAATACACAGATCTGGATGTGGAGACCGAACAAGCTAAGACCCAGCTAGCTCTTATTTTCTTAGGACAAGCCCAGGAAGATATTAGGAAGAAATTGCAGAAATTGGAAGGCGCAGATCTGAGGGATTTGGATAGACTGTTGGAGATTGCTTGGAAAGTATATAACACTAGAGAAAAGGAAGCAGCCAAAAGGCAACAACAGAATTTATTGGCAGTTGTCCAGGGAAAAGAACGGGGAGGGTTAAGAGGAAGAGGTCGAGGGAATATGAATAGTCGAGGTAGAGGAGCAGAGAGAGGTTATCCAGGTTCGGGGGGAAATCGGCTGGGTCTCAACCAATGTGCCCATTGTAAGGAAGAAGGCCACTGGAAAAATGAATGTCCTCTTCGACAACAGCCAATGATTGGTAGAGGGAATCCATTCAGAAATCAGGAAATAGCCAAAGCAATGGTCCTAGGGGATTATAGCAGCTGACTAGAAAACCAGAGAGAAGCAGGAGAGCCCCTAATGACAATTCATATAGGAAATAGGGAAGTAAAGTTTCTAGTTGATACAGGGGCAACGTACTCAGTACTTAATAGATTAGATGGCAAAATAGGGGAAAGAAAGACAGCTATCGTAGGTGCCACCGGGAAGGAGGAATTACGGCCTTTCCTACAACCCCTCGATTTACGGTTTGGAGGTAAAGAGATTACACATGAATTTTTATATGTACCAGAATGCCCTATTCCTCTATTGGGGCGAGACTTACTGACTAAATTAAATGCTACCATAACATGTAGGATGGAGAATTAATCATGAAAATCCCGGAATCAAAAATTGGACAGATACTAATGATTAAAGAAAAAGCCACCCCCCACCTTCCTAAGGAAGTAGAAGATGCAGTAATACCTATAGTTTGGGAGACAGATGTTCCTGGAAAATCTAAAGTGGCTTCCCCAGTAAAAATTGAGCTTTAGGAAGGGGCTCGACCAATACGAATTAAGCAGTATCCATTAAAATTGGAAGCTAGGTTAGGAATAGTGAAGATTATAGATAAGTTTCTTAATTATCATATTCTGGAAGAATGTAAGTCCGAATATAACACTCCGATCTTCCCAGTAAGAAATCCAACGGGGAATACTGACTGGTGCAAGATCTTAGACCAATAAATGAAATAACGACAGACATTCACCCGGTGGTGGCCAATCCTTATACCTTACTGACAACTATAAAAGAAACATATAAATGGTTTACAGTGATTGATTTGAAGGATGCTTTCTTTTGTATACCTATTGATGACAACAGTAGGAAGCTTTTCGCCTTCGAATGGGAGAACCCACGAACGGGACGGAAAATGCAATTAACTTGGACCAGACTACCCCAAGGATTTAAGAATAGTCCAACCCTTTTTGGAGGCCAGCTTGCTAAGGAAATAGAAAATTGGACTAATCAAGGACAAATCCAGGTACCAAAAAGACGATATCTGCTATTGCAATATGTGGATGATATCCTCATAGCTACTGAAAAAGAATCAGAATGTATTCAGGTAAGTATCGATATTCTGAATCAGCTGGGGCTGAAAGGGTATAAGGTCTCCAAACAAAAGGCACAAATTGCATGCACCACGGTGATTTACCTGGGGTGTGAAATATCCCAGGGACAGAGAAAATTGGGAATTAATCGGATTCAGGCTATTTGTGGAGTTCCGGAACCACAGAACCTACATGAACTACGAGCCTTTCTAGGTATGGCCGGATGGTGCAGACTGTGGATAATGGACTACGGACTCATAGCAAAACCCCTCTATGAAGTACAAAAAGCTTGCACATTTACATGGGGAAAACCGCAACAAGAGGCTTTTAAGAAAATAAAAGAGGCCCTAGCTAAAGCACCTGCCCTGGGTCTGCCAGATTTATCAAAGGACTTTCAATTGTTTGTACATGAGAGACAACGATTGGCGTTAGGCGTACTTACTCAAAGATTAGGGAGATGGAAGAGACCAGTAGGATACTTTTCTAAACAGCTGGATGCGGTAAGTGCTGGGTGGCCCTCCTGTCTAAGAGCTGTGGCAGCTACCATTCTTTTAATACAGGAGGCTAGAAAGCTTACGTTGGGAAAACGGATTGAAGTATTCGTACCACACATGGTAACTACGGTACTGGAACAAAAGGGGGCCATTGGCTATCACCTAGCCGAATGATGAAATATCAAGCAATATTAACTGAACAAGATGATGTAATTTTGAAAACCACTAACTTATTAAATCCAGCAGTATTTTTAGGAACGACGACGGAAGAAGGAGACATTAATCATGACTGTGTGGAAGTTATTGAACATACTTATGCCAGTAGAACAGATCTGAAGGATCAGCCACTGAAGGAACCAGATTGGGAACTTTTCACAGATGGAAGCAGCTTTGTGGAAAATGGGACTCGTTACGCAGGATATGCGGTAACAACATCGAAAATGGTGATTGAGGCAAATTCTTTACCTCCAGGGACATCAGCTCAACGGGCAGAGATAGTTGCTCTAACTCGAGCTTTGGAATTAAGTGAAGGCAAGAACATTAACATTTGGACAGACTCAAAATACGCGTTTGGAGTAGTTCATGTACATGGAGCATTATGGAAAGAACGAGGAATGTTATCTTCGCAAGGGACTAAAATAAAATATCAAGAAGAAATATTGAAATTAATAACGGCTGTGCAGAAACCCCAACAGGTGGCCATAATGCATTGTAAAGCTCACCAAGGAGGAACATCAGAGATTGTGGAAGGAAATAGATTAGCAGGCTCAACGGCTCGAAAGGTCGCACGAGAAATATGGAAAATGATGGCACTAATTCCGACAAAGGTAGGCCTATCTTGCTCTAGGTTAGCCAAGGACCCAAATTATTCCCCAGAGGACGAACGGCTTGCCAATTTGCTGAAGGCCCAGAAGAATTCTGATGGTTGGTATGTAACAACAACAGGACAGGTTGTAGTGCCCCCAATAGTAATGAGAGAGATTCTACAAGAAAAGCATAATGAATGCCACTGGGGAGCAGATGCAATGGTGACTTATTTAAAACGAGGTGTTATCTCAGTACACATGTTGACAATGGCAAAATCTGTAAGGTCAAAGTGCGAGCTCTGCCTAAAGAATAATCCAGTAGCAAGGAAACATGCTGAAATGGGTAGGACTAGAACTGGAATAGAGCCTGGGGATTACTGGCAAATTGACTTTGTAGAATTGCCAAAGGCCCGTGGCTACAAATACTTATTAGTAGGGGTTGACACTTTTTTTTGGATGGCCGGAGGCTCTTCCCTGTTGTACCAATCAAGCAAAAGAAACAGTATAATGGCTACTGCAGGAAATTATCCCTAGATTTGGTGTACCATTGGTTATCTCCTCAGATAGAGGACCCCATTTTATTGTTAGTGTGGTTAAAGAGGTTATTAGGTTGTTAGGAATTACTTGGAATTTACATACTCCATGGAGACCACAGTCTAGCGGACAGGTAGAAAGGATGAATCAGACTCTGAAAGGACAACTCATTTAAGCTTGGATGGCCCAGTAAAAGAAATAACTTTAGAATTACCCACCCTATGCCCACTTTGGAAAAAATCTCCTTTCAAAGGGAAAAAGACAAGGAGAGAAATAAGTCAAGAAGATGATGAATGGCAGGAGCCGTCCACTGGGACCAAAATAGGATGGATGATAGAATCATTGTTCGCCCCTATAGCGACTTATCAGAACAGAGAACTGATATACAATTTGATGGGACAAGTAAACAGATTGGCTAAAATAACCAAAAAGGGGTTTAAGGATTTGTATACACCGTTACAAGGTACGACAAAAATGACCCTGCAGAATGGCATTGGACATGCTTCCGTTAAAAGAACACGGTGTCTGTGGATATCTAAAAGATAAGGTTGACCATTGTTGTATACATATTCCGAATGTAACTACCGATGTGGAACGTGACATATCCCAAATAGCCCAGGTAGAGTATAAGTTGAAAGAAGACAAGCGTGAAGCAGAACAGAATTGGCTAGGGGCAACTTTCGAGGGGCTAGGCTTTCATCTAGAAGGACGGCTTAAGTCTCTTTTACAAACAATATTACTACTGGTAATAGTATTCCTAGTGATAGGAATAGTATACTCATGTATGAGAGCAGAAATAGCCAGAAGCAGTGCATGGAATCGCAGAATAATGACCATTCTCACTAAAAATCATGAGGAGGTTCCCACTACCCCGCCACCACCCTATAGCAACACCATACCAATGAAAGAAGCTCAATACCTATATAATGTATACAAATATATTATGCTACGTATTAAAACTAGCATTGAAGATGAAAATACGGCCCTCTACGGGTGAGTGAAGTATTTTCAAAGGGGGGAAATGTTGGCATTAGCACCTGTTTTAGTATTCTGCACTATCTCCTGGCATCAGCACATATTTTAGGGGAAATGTTAGAAATGTTAGAAATGTTAACATTAGCACATATTTTAGTATCCTGCACCATCTCTTTTTAAGGAGTCACTGTTTTTATAGATAAATGTTGTACATCTCTTTTAAGGAGTCACTGTCTTTAGATAAGTGTTGTAGTGTTTCCCAGGTAATATACTAGCAATAAGATCCTAATCTGATAAAGAGACGCGAGATTCTTCACAGAAAGATCCTGAGGGTGAACAGCTACACCTCGACCTTTGATAAGAACTTGGAAGACGGCAAAACAACACGGAGAGTTGGAAAGAGCATGCGCAGAGAAGAAAGGTGAATAGTTCAACAGAGAGGAAGACTCTTTACTTCATCATGAAGACCACCAGACGGTGCCGCGCATGTGCAAGTAGGGAGGAGTCAAGGGAGGAGTCATTGAGGCTGATGTTGCAACTTGAAATGAATATGTATGAATTTATGTATCTCCAAGAATATAAATTTGCGGTCGGGATGTAACGGGATTTGAAGCCAGATTTGGGCACCTGCCCCTGGTTTCCAGCGCTGAATAAAGCACCTTCATATAATCACGTAGTGGTTATATGTCTGCTACGCTAACAGTGTTAGCCAATTGAATTTTTTAGGGGTCGCAGGGATTGAAGGTGTCAAGGTCAAAACTACAGTTTGTAGAAAAAGAGGTAAAATATTTGGGTCATTTGCTAAATAAAGGAACTAAAAGGCTGGATCCTGAAAGGGTTAAAGGGATCCTAGGAATAAAGGCCCCAACTACCAAAAGGCAAGTGCGGCAACTGTTAGGGTTAACTGGATATTGTAGACAATGGATAGAAGATTACAGTGGAAAGGTTAAATTTCTATATAACAAATTGAATAGGGATGGATTACTCAAATGGACAGAAGAAGACGAGGAGCAATTAGAGAAATTAAAAGAAGAACTGATGCATCCACCAGTTTTAAACTGTCCAGAATTAAAAAAAACCATTTTTCTTTTTCGTAAATAGCACAGAGGGGACTGCCTATGGTGTACTGGCTCAAGAATGGGCAGACAGTAAAAAACCAGTAGCCTATTTATCTAAGGTATTAGACCCCGTTAGTAGAGGTTGGCCCAGCTGCTTGCAAATAGTGGTGGCAGCTGCCCTACTAGTGGAAGAAGCACAAAAGATTACATTAGGGGGAGAAATAAAGGTTATATCCCCTCACAATATACGTGGGGTGCCGCAACAAAAAGCTGAAAAATGGATAACGGATGCAAGGTTACTAAAATATGAAGGGATCCTAATATCATCACCCAGATTAACATTAGAAACGACTGCAGCACAAAACGCCGCTCAGTTTCCTTATGGTGATCCAAATGAGCAGCCTGACCATAATTGTCTTAGAAACATAGAAGAACAAGTGAGATTGAGGCCTGATCTGGAAGATGTAGAATTGCCTTTAGGGGAAAAGATATTTGTGGACAGATCTTCAAGGGTAGTCGAGGGTAAAAGGAGATCAGGTTACGCATTGGTTAACGGAAAAATATTTGAGGTAATAGAATCAGGTCCTCTGAGCCCAAGCTGGTCGGCGCAGGCTTGCGAGTTATATGCCATGTTAAGAGCTCTGAAATTATTGAAGAACAAAAGCGGAACAATATATACAGACTCTAAATATCCTTATGGAGTAATACACACATTTGGGAAAATATGGGAAGAGAGAGGACTTATAAATTCACAACGAAAAGGACTAATTCATCTCCCCTTTTGAAATGCTGTATGGTATGCCTTATGATCCGAGATACCCCTTGATCATCCCCACTTACAAGATGATCAATTAAAACCTTACCTCACACAATTGATGAATAGACGCAGGGAATTACAGAAAAAGGGTTTAATTGCGCAACGTCCCCCTTTGGACATAGCAATCCACAAGATACAGCCCGGAGATAAGGTCCTGATAAAAACCTTGGAAAGAAGTTACATTAACACCACAATGGGAAGGCCCCTATGTTGTTTTGCTTACTACAGAAACGGCTATTCGAACTGCGGAGAAAGGATGGACACATGCCAGCCGTGTTAAAGGACCCATCTGTGATGAGAAGTGGGAGATCGCTCCAGGGAACAAAGACCTGAAGCTCACATTGCGACGAACCCGATAGGTACCGTGGGTTAAGGTAAAGGCTCTACCCTGAAGAACACTACTGCTGCCGAGAAGAACTAAAACCCTCGTAGTTGGCTGCAACCCAACTGACGAGTGAGGCAGAGGAGTGAATAAGTGGGGAAAGAAATGGGCCTCAGCCATTCCTGGTACTCCAAATTGGTATTTGGAGGTTCTCGCAGTGATTTCATCCTGCATAGCGACTCAACATCATCCGCACCAGCCTTCTCACTGGAATCTAATAAGACGGGACAACAGCACCACGGTACAGCAAATCACCACGGCTGGTGCTCCTAGCTTTAAGACTGACCTTTGTAACCTAACGACTCTGAGACCGTGTAATAATCAATCAGATTTCTTTTTGTGTCCAGCTTCTAATCCAGGAAGAAGTAACTGTAATTACCCAAATGAGTATTTTTGCGCTAAATGGGGTTGTGAGACTATTGCCTCAAAATGGGAACCAGGGGCAGGCCGTGATAAATACCTCACTGTACAGTTTGGCCCGAAGGGGTGTAAATATTACAACAATAATGGGCATGAAATGCTGCCCATAGACTATAAAGGAAATTGCACATTTCTATGGATAAATGTAACTAACCCTATGGATCAGGGGTGGTTCCTTGGAAAGACATGGGGGTAAGATATTATGAACCTGACAGGGATAGGGGAGGACTCATAGTAATAAAAAAGGAAAAACCTGAAACTTCCAAGGTAATCGGGCCTAATAAAGAGTTATTAGAGGAAGGTTTAGTTGTCCAGGCTGTAAAGATACCTGGGACTGCCCAACCTACTACAGTGTTTTCTAATAAGTCGACAAAGTTATTCTTTCCCACACTGCTTCCTAGCATTGCGAAAAAGAAAGGGGTTGTACTCGAGAGTAGTATGTGGAAAGTTATAAATGCTAGTTTCCAGGTACTGAATCAAACTAATCCTGAGATAACTGATGGGTGCTGGCTATGTGTATGTATTAAGCCCCCATATTATGAAGCTATAGGAGATATGGGGAGGTCTGAATAATTAAATGAGTCAAATCCTTCCAAGTGCAGTTGGGGTTAGGAAATCGGGATAACTTTGCCTCAAATTACGGGAAAAGGTAGATGTATCGGCACAGTTCCAAGACATAAAAATGATCTGTGCCACTGAAAAAATGGACCAAACACACAAATGGTTAATTCGTGCAAATAACACTAGGTGGGTATGTTCATCGTTGGGAGTCACTCCTTGCCTATCTTTAAAATTGTTTAGCACATCTCGTGATTTTTTTGTACAGGTGGTCATTATACCAAGGATTCTATATCATACTGAAGAGTATATGTATACCCATCACACAGTGGCTGAATACCATCTGGTAAAGAGGGAGCTTATTACGGCCGTCGCCTTAGCCACTTTAATGGCCCTCGGGGCTGCAGGTGCAGGAACTGGAATTGCTTCCCTGATAAAACAAAGCCAGGAATTTACTTCTCTACGCATTGCCGTAGATGAGGATCTGGCCCGTATAGAGCAATCAATAACAGCTCTGGAAAAATCGGTTAGGTCATTAGCCGAAGTGGTACTCCAAAACCGAAGAGGGTTGGATTGGATTTTCTTACAACAAGGAGGACTGCGTGCAGCCCTACGTGAAGAATGTTGTGTATATGCAGATCATACTGGGGTGGTAAAAGATACAATGACTGAACTGAGGGAAGGATTAGAAAAACGCAAAAGGGAAAATGAGGCTCGTCAGAATTGGTATGAATCCTGGTTTAATTACTCACCTTGGCTTACTACCCTGCTATCAACCATAGCGGGGCCCCTGTTGTTATTAATATTAGCTCTGACTTTTGGACCGTGTATATTCAATCGAGTAATCGCAATTGTGAAAAGCCGATTAGAGGCAGCTCATCTTATGCTCGTGCGAGCAGAGTATGAATCTCTTCAGCAGGAGAAGGAAGACGCAGAAATTTTGATGCTCAGCAAGCAAATTTTGCAAAAATTCAATGAACAAAATATGTTAGAAAAAGAAAAAGGAGTGATTGTGATAAATTAGTGGGTTTTGTACATTGTCCTCGAGGAATTTGGAGAATCTGCTCAAGAGATAAGGTTGTACAATTTAACGGCCTTGGTAAAGGGGAGGATTAAGCAAGCAGGTAGCAGGAGGGACTATTGGATACACATCCTTGAGTGAAACCAGACATCCTGTTTACCACTTCACTACCCCCACCTGAACAGGAGCGCAACGTGTGATCACCAGCAGAGGAACAACGACCCCCTCTCCACAATAGATTGCGCTGCCTCAGCCAGTTCAACAAATCTCGATAAGCTGGAACTCGACTACTATAAAATAGCAACCCTGGAAAGGGAAGCTGCGTGCTGTTGCGGAGCGGAGACTCCCCAGCCGCCCAGCGCTGTTTTCTTGTGTCTGCTTACTTGATTAATAAAATAATTACAATAGACCAGTAAATTTTGTGGTCTAATTTATAAGAGCGTTACGGTTACGGTTTGTGTTGGCGTTAGGGTGAGGGTTGGGTTAGGGGTCAGGGTTAGGATTTTTTTAGGTTAGGTATAGGGTTAGGGTTAGAGGTTAGTGTTAGGGTTTGGGTTTAGGGTTAGGGGTCCCGATCTGACACGCAGACCCAGACCGGGGACCCGACCCAACACGGGGACTTGGGGCGAGGGTGGGGACCCAACCCTGGGATCCAGGCCAGGGAACCAACATGACCTGATGACCCGAAACCGGGGTCCCAATCCTACACTGGGACAGAGGTCAGGGACCCGATAAGACACGGTGACCCGGGGCCAGAGTCCTGACAGAACAAGTGGACCCGGGCTGGGTACCCGACCCAACTCGGGGACCTGAGGACAGGGTGGGCACCCAACACTGCGATCCAGGCCGGGAAACCAACGTACCACGGTGACCAGAAACTGGTCCCCGAAAACACCCAGGGTTGGGTCGGGTCCCCGGGTGGCGCCACAGGGTAATGTCGGGACCCCGGCCCCTGAGGTCGCCGGTTCGATTCGCCATAGGGGCCGGAAAAAGGCCTTTGTCCAGGTCGTGTCCCCAGGTGGCGCCACAGGGTAATGTCGGGACCCCGGCCCCCGAGGTCACCGGTTCGATTCCCCATAGGGGCCGAAAACACCCTTGTCCGGGTCGGGTCCCCGGGTGGCGCCACAGGGTAATGTCGGGACCCCGGCCCCTGAGGTCGCCGGTTCGATTCCCCATAGGGGCCGAAAACACCCCGGGTCGGGTCGGGTCCCCAGGTGGCGCCACAGGGTAGGCTCGTGCCCCCGGCCCCCGAGGTCGCAGGTTCGATTCCCCATAGGGGCCGAAAACACCCCGGGTCGGGTCGGGTCCCCGGGTGGCGCCACAGGGTAATGTCGGGACCCCGGCCCTCGAGGTCGCAGGTTCGATTCCCCATAGGGGCCGAAAACACCCCGGGTCGGGTCGGTTCCCCGGTGGCACCACAGGGTAGGCTCTTGCCCCCGGCCCCCGAGGTCGCCGGTTCGATTCCTAATAGGGGCCAAAAACACCCCGGGTCGGGTAGGGTCCTTGGGTGGCGCCACAGGGTAGGCTCGTGCCCCCGGCCCCCGAGGTCGCAGGTTCGATTCCCCATAGGGGCCGAAAACACCCCGGGTCGGGTCGGGTCCCCGGGTGGCACCACAGGGTAGGCTCGTGCCCCCGGCCCCCGAGGTCGCCGGTTCGATTCCCCATAGGGGCCTGAAAAAGGCCTTTGTCCGGGTCGGGTCCCCGGGTGGCGCTAGAGGTTAATGTCGGGACTTACGTCCCCGAGGTTGCCGGTTCGATTCCCCATAGGGGCCGAAAACACCCCGGGTCGGGTCGGGTCCCCGGGTGGCGCCACAGGGTAATGTCGGGACCCCGGCCCCCGAGGTCACCGGTTCAATTCCCCATAGGAGCCGAAAACACCCCGGGTCGGGTCGGGTCCCCGGGTGGCGCCACAGGGTAATGTCATGCCCCTGGCCCCCGAGGTCGCCGGTTCGATTCCCCATAGGAGCCGAAAACACCCCGGGTCGGGTCGGGTCCCCGGGTGGCGCCACAGGGTAATGTCAGGACCCCGGTCCCCGAGGTCGCTGTTTGAATCCCCATAGGGGCCGAAAACACCCCATGTCGGGTCGGGTCTCCAGGTGGCGCCACAGGGTAGGCTCGTGCCCCCGGCCCCCGAGGTCGCAGGTTCGATTCCCCATAGGGGCTGAAAAAGGCCCTTGTCCGGGTCGGGTCCCCGGGTGGCACCACAGGGTAGGCTCGTGCCCCCGGCCCCCGAGGTCGCCGGTTCGATTCCCCATAGGGGCCTGAAAAAGGCCTTTGTCCGGGTCGGGTCCCCGGGTGGCGCTAGAGGTTAATGTCGGGACTTACGTCCTTGAGGTTGCCGGTTCGATTCCCCATAGGGGCCGAAAACACCCCGGGTCGGGTCGGGTCCCCGGGTGGCGCCACAGGGTAATGTCGGGACCCCGGCCCCCGAGGTCGCCGGTTCAATTCCCCATAGGGGCCAAAAACACCCTTGTCCGGGTCGGGTCCCCGGGTGGCGCCACAGGGTAATGTCATGCCCCTGGCCCCCGAGGTCGCCGGTTCGATTCCCCATAGGGGCCGAAAACACCCCGGGTCGGGTCGGGTCCCCGGGTGGCGCCACAGGGTAATGTCAGGACCCCGGTCCCCGAGGTCGCTGTTTGAATCCCCATAGGGGCCGAAAACACCCCATGTCGGGTCGGGTCCTTGGGTGGCGCCACAGGGTAGGCTCGTGCCCCCGGCCCCCGAGGTCGCCGGTTCGATTCCCCATAGGGGCTGAAAAAGGCCCTTGTCCGGGTCGGGTCCCCGGGTGGCGCCACAGGGTAATGTCGGGACCCCGGCCCCCGAGGTCGCCGGTTCGATTCCCCATAGGGGCCGAAAACACCCTTGTCCGGGTCGGGTCCCCGGGTGGCGCCACAGGGTAATGTCGGGACCCCGGCCCCCGAGGTCGCCGGTTCGATTCCCCATAGGGGCCAAAAACACCCTTGTCCGGGTCGGGTCCCCGGGTGGCGCTAGAGGGTAATGTCGGGACCCCGGCCCTCGAGGTCGCAGGTTCGATTCCCCATAGGGGCCGAAAACACCCCGGGTCGGGTCAGGTCCCCGGGTGGCGCCACAGGGTAGGCTCGTGCCCCCGGCCCCCAGGGTTGCCGGTTCGATTCCCCATAGGGGCCGAAAACTCCCCGGGTCGGGTCGGGTCCCCGGGTGGCGCCACAGGGTAATGTCGGGACCCTGGCCCCCGAGGTCGCTGGTTCGATTCCCCATAGGGGCCGAAAACACCCCGGGTCGGGTCGGGTCCCCGGGTGGCGCCACAGGGTAGGCTCGTGCCCCCGGCCCCCGAGGTCGCAGGTTCGATTCCCCATAGGGGCCGAAAACTCCCCGGGTCGGGTCGGGTCCCCGGGTGGCACCACAGGGTAGGCTCGTGCCCCCGGCCCCCGAGGTCGCCGGTTCGATTCCCCATAGGGGCCTGAAAAAGGCCTTTGTCCGGGTCGGGTCCCCGGGTGGCGCTAGAGGTTAATGTCGGGACTTACGTCCCCGAGGTTGCCGGTTCGATTCCCCATAGGGGCAGAAAACACCCCGGGTCGGGTCGGGTCCCCGGGTGGCGCCACAGGGTAATGTCGGGACCCCGGCCCCCGAGGTCGCCGGTTCAATTCCCCATAGGGGTGAAAAAGGCCCTTGTCCGGGTCGGGTCCCCGGGTGGCGCCACAGGGTAATGTCATGCCCCTGGCCCCCGAGGTCGCCGGTTCGATTCCCCATAGGAGCCGAAAACACCCCGGGTCGGGTCGGGTCCCCGGGTGGCGCCACAGGGTAATGTCGGGACCCCGGCCCCCGAGGTCGCCGGTTCGATTCCCCATAGGGGCTGAAAAAGGCCCTTGTCCGGGTCGGGTCCCCGGGTGGCGCCACAGGGTAATGTCGGGACCCCGGCCCCCGAGGTCGCCGGTTCGATTCCCCATAGGGGCCGAAAACACCCTTGTCCGGGTCGGGTCCCCGGGTGGCGCCACAGGGTAATGTCGGGACCCCGGCCCCTGAGGTCGCCGGTTCGATTCCCCATAGGGGCCGAAAACACCCCGGGTCGGGTCGGGTCCCCAGGTGGAGCCACAGGGTAGGCTCGTGCCCCCGGCCCCCGAGGTCGCAGGTTCGATTCCCCATAGGGGCCGAAAACACCCCGGGTCGGGTCGGGTCCCCGGGTGGCGCCACAGGGTAATGTCGGGACCCTGGCCCTCGAGGTCGCAGGTTCGATTCCCCATAGGGGCCGAAAACACCCCGGGTCGGGTCGGTTCCCCGGTGGCACCACAGGGTAGGCTCTTGCCCCCGGCCCCCGAGGTTGCCGGTTCGATTCCTCATAGGGGCCAAAAACACCCCGGGTCGGGTAGGGTCCTTGGGTGGCGCCACTGGGTAGGCTCGTGCCCCCGGCCCCCGAGGTCGCCGGTTCGATTCCCCAGAGGGGCCTGAAAAAGGCCTTTGTCCGGGTCGGGTCCCCGGGTGGCGCTAGAGGTTAATGTCGGGACTTACGTCCCCGAGGTTGCCGGTTCAATTCCCCATAGGGGTGAAAAAGGCCCTTGTCCGGGTCGGGTCCCCGGGTGGCGCCACAGGGTAATGTCATGCCCCTGGCCCCCGAGGTCGCCGGTTCGATTCCCCATAGGAGCCGAAAACACCCTTGTCCGGGTCGGGTCCCCGGGTGGCGCCACAGGGTAATGTCGGTACCCCCGGCCCCTGAGGTCGCCGGTTCGATTCCCCATAGGGGCCGAAAACACCCTTGTCCGGGTCGGGTCCCCGGGTGGCGCCACAGGGTAATGTCGGTACCCCCGGCCCCCGAGGTCGCCGGTTCGATTCCCCATAGGAGCCGAAAACACCCTTGTCCGGGTCGGGTCCCCGGGTGGCGCCACAGGGTAATGTCGGTACCCCGGTCCCCGAGGTCGCTGTTTGAATCCCCATAGGGGCCGAAAACACCCCATGTCGGGTCCCCAGGTGGCGCCACAGGGTAGGCTCGTGCCCCCGGCCCCCGAGGTCGCCGGTTCGATTCCCCATAGGGGCTGAAAAAGGCCCTTGTCCGGGTCGGGTCCCCGGGTGGCGCCACAGGGTAATGTCGGGACCCCGGCCCCCGAGGTCGCCGGTTCGATTCCCCATAGGGGCCGAAAACACCCTTGTCCGGGTCGGGTCCCCGGGTGGCGCCACAGGGTAATGTCGGTACCCCGGCCCCTGAGGTCGCCGGTTCGATTCCCCATAGGGGCCGAAAACACCCCGGGTCGGGTCGGGTCCCCAGGTGGAGCCACAGGGTAGGCTCGTGCCCCCGGCCCCCGAGGTCGCAGGTTCGATTCCCCATAGGGGCCGAAAACACCCCGGGTCGGGTCGGGTCCCCGGGTGGCGCCACAGGGTAGGCTCGTGCCCCCGGCCCCCGAGGTCGCAGGTTCGATTCCCCATAGGGGCCGAAAACTCCCCGGGTCGGGTCGGGTCCCCGGGTGGCACCACAGGGTAGGCTCGTGCCCCCGGCCCCCGAGGTCGCCGGTTCGATTCCCCATAGGGGCCTGAAAAAGGCCTTTGTCCGGGTCGGGTCCCCGGGTGGCGCTAGAGGTTAATGTCGGGACTTACGTCCTTGAGGTTGCCGGTTCGATTCCCCATAGGGGCCGAAAACACCCCGGGTCGGGTCGGGTCCCCGGGTGGCGCCACAGGGTAATGTCGGGACCCCGGCCCCCGAGGTCGCCGGTTCAATTCCCCATAGGGGCCAAAAACACCCTTGTCCGGGTCGGGTCCCCGGGTGGCGCCACAGGGTAATGTCATGCCCCTGGCCCCCGAGGTCGCCGGTTCGATTCCCCATAGGGGCCGAAAACACCCCGGGTCGGGTCGGGTCCCCGGGTGGCGCCACAGGGTAATGTCAGGACCCCGGTCCCCGAGGTCGCTGTTTGAATCCCCATAGGGGCCGAAAACACCCCATGTCGGGTCGGGTCCTTGGGTGGCGCCACAGGGTAGGCTCGTGCCCCCGGCCCCCGAGGTCGCAGGTTCGATTCCCCATAGGGGCTGAAAAAGGCCCTTGTCCGGGTCGGGTCCCCGGGTGGCGCCACAGGGTAATGTCGGGACCCCGGCCCCCGAGGTCGCCGGTTCGATTCCCCATAGGGGCCGAAAACACCCTTGTCCGGGTCGGGTCCCCGGGTGGCGCCACAGGGTAATGTCGGGACCCCCGGCCCCCGAGGTCGCCGGTTCGATTCCCCATAGGGGCCAAAAACACCCTTGTCCGGGTCGGGTCCCCGGGTGGCGCCACAGGGTAATGTCGGGACCCCGGCCCCCGAGGTCGCCGGTTCGATTCCCCATAGGGGCCGAAAACACCCCGGGTCGGGTCGGGTCCCCAGGTGGAGCCACAGGGTAGGCTCGTGCCCCCGGCCCCCGAGGTCGCCGGTTCGATTCCCCATAGGGGCCGAAAACACCCCGGGTCGGGTCGGGTCCCCGGGTGGCGCCACAGGGTAATGTCGGGACCCCGGCCCTCGAGGTCGCAGGTTCGATTCCCCATAGGGGCCGAAAACACCCCGGGTCGGGTCGGGTCCCTGGGTGGCACCACAGGGTAGGCTCTTGCTCCCGGCCCCCGAGGTTGCCGGTTCGATTCCTCATAGGGGCCAAAAACACCCCGGGTCGGGTCAGGTCCCCGGGTGGCGCCACAGGGTAGGCTCGTGCCCCCGGCCCCCAGGGTTGCCGGTTCGATTCCCCATAGGGTCCGAAAAAGGACAGTGTCGGGTCGGGTCCCCGGGTGGCGCCACAGGGTAATGTCGGGACCCCGGCCCTCGAGGTCGCAGGTTCGATTCCCCATAGGGGCCGAAAACACCCCGGGTCGGGTCGGGTCCCTGGTTGGCACCACAGGGTAGGCTCTTGCTCCCGGCCCCCGAGGTTGCCGGTTCGATTCCCCATAGGGGCCGAAAACACCCCGGGTCGGGTCGGGTCCCCGGGTGGCGCCACAGGGTAGGCTCGTGCCCCCGGCCCCCAGGGTTGCCGGTTCGATTCCCCATAGGGTCCGAAAAGTCCCCGGGTCGGGTCGGGTCCCCGGGTGGCGCCACAGGGTAATGTCGGGACCCTGGCCCCCGAGGTCGCTGGTTCGATTCCCCATAGGGGCCGAAAACACCCCGGGTCGGGTCGGGTCCCCGGGTGGCGCCACAGGGTAGGCTCGTGCCCCCGGCCCCCGAGGTCGCAGGTTCGATTCCCCATAGGGGCCGAAAACTCCCCGGGTCGGGTCGGGTCCCCGGGTGGCACCACAGGGTAGGCTCGTGCCCCCGGCCCCCGAGGTCGCCGGTTCGATTCCCCATAGGGGCCTGAAAAAGGCCTTTGTCCGGGTCGGGTCCCCGGGTGGCGCTAGAGGTTAATGTCGGGACTTACGTCCTTGAGGTTGCCGGTTCGATTCCCCATAGGGGCCGAAAACACCCCGGGTCGGGTCGGGTCCCCGGGTGGCGCCACAGGGTAATGTCGGGACCCCGGCCCCCGAGGTCGCCGGTTCAATTCCCCATAGGGGCCAAAAACACCCTTGTCCGGGTCGGGTCCCCGGGTGGCGCCACAGGGTAATGTCATGCCCCTGGCCCCCGAGGTCGCCGGTTCGATTCCCCATAGGGGCCGAAAACACCCCGGGTCGGGTCGGGTCCCCGGGTGGCGCCACAGGGTAATGTCAGGACCCCGGTCCCCGAGGTCGCTGTTTGAATCCCCATAGGGTCCGAAAACACCCCGGGTCGGGTCGGGTCCCCGGGTGGCGCCACAGGGTAATGTCGGGACCCCGGCCCTCGAGGTCGCAGGTTCGATTCCCCATAGGGGCCGAAAACACCCCGGGTCGGGTCGGTTCCCCGGTGGCACCACAGGGTAGGCTCTTGCCCCCGGCCCCCGAGGTTGCCGGTTCGATTCCTCATAGGGGCCAAAAACACCCCGGGTCGGGTCAGGTCCCCGGGTGGCGCCACTGGGTAGGCTCGTGCCCCCGGCCCCCAGGGTTGCCGGTTCGATTCCCCATAGGGTCCGAAAAAGGACAGTGTCGGGTCGGGTCCCCGGGTGGCGCCACAGGGTAATGTCGGGACCCCGGCCCTCGAGGTCGCAGGTTCGATTCCCCATAGGGGCCGAAAAAGGACAGGGTCGGGTCGGGTCCCTGGTTGGCACCACAGGGTAGGCTCTTGCTCCCGGCCCCCGAGGTTGCCGGTTCGATTCCCCATAGGGGCCGAAAACACCCCGGGTCGGGTCGGGTCCCCGGGTGGCGCCACAGGGTAGGCTCGTGCCCCCGGCCCCCAGGGTTGCCGGTTCGATTCCCCATAGGGTCCGAAAAGTCCCCGGGTCGGGTCGGGTCCCCGGGTGGCGCCACAGGGTAATGTCGGGACCCTGGCCCCCGAGGTCGCTGGTTCGATTCCCCATAGGGGCCGAAAACACCCCGGGTCGGGTCGGGTCCCCGGGTGGCGCCACAGGGTAGGCTCGTGCCCCCGGCCCCCGAGGTCGCAGGTTCGATTCCCCATAGGGGCCGAAAACTCCCCGGGTCGGGTCGGGTCCCCGGGTGGCACCACAGGGTAGGCTCGTGCCCCCGGCCCCCGAGGTCGCCGGTTCGATTCCCCATAGGGGCCTGAAAAAGGCCTTTGTCCGGGTCGGGTCCCCGGGTGGCGCTAGAGGTTAATGTCGGGACTTACGTCCTTGAGGTTGCCGGTTCGATTCCCCATAGGGGCCGAAAACACCCCGGGTCGGGTCGGGTCCCCGGGTGGCGCCACAGGGTAATGTCGGGACCCCGGCCCCCGAGGTCGCCGGTTCAATTCCCCATAGGGGCCAAAAACACCCTTGTCCGGGTCGGGTCCCCGGGTGGCGCCACAGGGTAATGTCATGCCCCTGGCCCCCGAGGTCGCCGGTTCGATTCCCCATAGGGGTCGAAAACACCCCGGGTCGGGTCGGGTCCCCGGGTGGCGCCACAGGGTAATGTCAGGACCCCGGTCCCCGAGGTCGCTGTTTGAATCCCCATAGGGGCCGAAAACACCCCATGTCGGGTCGGGTCCTTGGGTGGCGCCACAGGGTAGGCTCGTGCCCCCGGCCCCCGAGGTCGCCGGTTCGATTCCCCATAGGGGCTGAAAAAGGCCCTTGTCCGGGTCGGGTCCCCGGGTGGCGCCACAGGGTAATGTCGGGACCCCGGCCCCCGAGGTCGCCGGTTCGATTCCCCATAGGGGCCGAAAACACCCTTGTCCGGGTCGGGTCCCCGGGTGGCGCCACAGGGTAATGTCGGGACCCCGGCCCCCGAGGTCGCCGGTTCGATTCCCCATAGGGGCCAAAAACACCCTTGTCCGGGTCGGGTCCCCGGGTGGCGCCACAGGGTAATGTCGGGACCCCGGCCCCCGAGGTCGCCGGTTCGATTCCCCATAGGGGCCGAAAACACCCCGGGTCGGGTCGGGTCCCCAGGTGGAACCACAGGGTAGGCTCGTGCCCCCGGCCCCCGAGGTCGCCGGTTCGATTCCCCATAGGGGCCGAAAACACCCCGGGTCGGGTCGGGTCCCCGGGTGGCGCCACAGGGTAATGTCGGGACCCCGGCCCTCGAGGTCGCAGGTTCGATTCCCCATAGGGGCCGAAAACACCCCGGGTCGGGTCGGTTCCCCGGTGGCACCACAGGGTAGGCTCTTGCCCCCGGCCCCCGAGGTTGCCGGTTCGATTCCTCATAGGGGCCAAAAACACCCCGGGTCGGGTCAGGTCCCCGGGTGGCGCCACAGGGTAGGCTCGTGCCCCCGGCCCCCAGGGTTGCCGGTTCGATTCCCCATAGGGTCCGAAAAAGGACAGTGTCGGGTCGGGTCCCCGGGTGGCGCCACAGGGTAATGTCGGGACCCTGGCCCCCGAGGTCGCTGGTTCGATTCCCCATAGGGGCCGAAAACACCCCGGGTCGGGTCGGGTCCCCGGGTGGCGCCACAGGGTAGGCTCGTGCCCCCGGCCCCCGAGGTCGCAGGTTCGATTCCCCATAGGGGCCGAAAACTCCCCGGGTCGGGTCGGGTCCCCGGGTGGCACCACAGGGTAGGCTCGTGCCCCCGGCCCCCGAGGTCGCCGGTTCGATTCCCCATAGGGGCCTGAAAAAGGCCTTTGTCCGGGTCGGGTCCCCGGGTGGCGCTAGAGGTTAATGTCGGGACTTACGTCCTTGAGGTTGCCGGTTCGATTCCCCATAGGGGCCGAAAACACCCCGGGTCGGGTCGGGTCCCCGGGTGGCGCCACAGGGTAATGTCGGGACCCCGGCCTCCGAGGTCGCCGGTTCAATTCCCCATAGGGGTGAAAAAGGCCCTTGTCCGGGTCGGGTCCCCGGGTGGCGCCACAGGGTAATGTCATGCCCCTGGCCCCCGAGGTCGCCGGTTCGATTCCCCATAGGGGCCGAAAACACCCCGGGTCGGGTCGGGTCCCCGGGTGGCGCCACAGGGTAATGTCAGGACCCCGGTCCCCGAGGTCGCTGTTTGAATCCCCATAGGGGCCGAAAACACCCCATGTCGGGTCGGGTCCCCAGGTGGCGCCACAGGGTAGGCTCGTGCCCCCGGCCCCCGAGGTCGCCGGTTCGATTCCCCATAGGGGCTGAAAAAGGCCCTTGTCCGGGTCGGGTCCCCGGGTGGCGCCACAGGGTAATGTCGGGACCCCGGCCCCCCGAGGTCGCCGGTTCGATTCCCCATAGGGGCCGAAAACACCCTTGTCCGGGTCGGGTCCCCGGGTGGCGCCACAGGGTAATGTCGGGACCCCGGCCCCCGAGGTCGCCGGTTCGATTCCCCATAGGGGCCAAAAACACCCTTGTCCGGGTCGGGTCCCCGGGTGGCGCCACAGGGTAATGTCGGGACCCCGGCCCCTGAGGTCACCGGTTCGATTCCCCATAGGGGCCGAAAACACCCCGGGTCGGGTCGGGTCCCCAGGTGGAGCCACAGGGTAGGCTCGTGCCCCCGGCCCCCGAGGTCGCAGGTTCGATTCCCCATAGGGGCCGAAAACACCCCGGGTCGGGTCGGGTCCCCGGGTGGCGCCACAGGGTAATGTCGGGACCCCGGCCCTCGAGGTCGCAGGTTCGATTCCCCATAGGGGCCGAAAACACCCCGGGTCGGGTCGGTTCCCCGGTGGCACCACAGGGTAGGCTCTTGCCCCCGGCCCCCGAGGTTGCCGGTTCGATTCCTCATAGGGGCCAAAAACACCCCGGGTCGGGTAGGGTCCTTGGGTGGCGCCACTGGGTAGGCTCGTGCCCCCGGCCCCCGAGGTTGCCGGTTCGATTCCCCATAGGGGTGAAAAAGGCCCTTGTCCGGGTCGGGTCCCCGGGTGGCGCCACAGGGTAATGTCATGCCCCTGGCCCCCGAGGTCGCCGGTTCGATTCCCCATAGGGGCCGAAAAAGGACAGGGTCGGGTCGGGTCCCTGGTTGGCACCACAGGGTAGGCTCTTGCTCCCGGCCCCCGAGGTTGCCGGTTCGATTCCCCATAGGGGCCGAAAACACCCCGGGTCGGGTCGGGTCCCCGGGTGGCGCCACAGGGTAGGCTCGTGCCCCCGGCCCCCAGGGTTGCCGGTTCGATTCCCCATAGGGTCCGAAAAGTCCCCGGGTCGGGTCGGGTCCCCGGGTGGCGCCACAGGGTAATGTCGGGACCCTGGCCCCCGAGGTCGCTGGTTCGATTCCCCATAGGGGCCGAAAACACCCCGGGTCGGGTCGGGTCCCCGGGTGGCGCCACAGGGTAGGCTCGTGCCCCCGGCCCCCGAGGTCGCAGGTTCGATTCCCCATAGGGGCCGAAAACTCCCCGGGTCGGGTCGGGTCCCCGGGTGGCACCACAGGGTAGGCTCGTGCCCCCGGCCCCCGAGGTCGCCGGTTCGATTCCCCATAGGGGCCTGAAAAAGGCCTTTGTCCGGGTCGGGTCCCCGGGTGGCGCTAGAGGTTAATGTCGGGACTTACGTCCTTGAGGTTGCCGGTTCGATTCCCCATAGGGGCCGAAAACACCCCGGGTCGGGTCGGGTCCCCGGGTGGCGCCACAGGGTAATGTCGGGACCCCGGCCCCCGAGGTCGCCGGTTCAATTCCCCATAGGGGCCAAAAACACCCTTGTCCGGGTCGGGTCCCCGGGTGGCGCCACAGGGTAATGTCATGCCCCTGGCCCCCGAGGTCGCCGGTTCGATTCCCCATAGGGGCCGAAAACACCCCGGGTCGGGTCGGGTCCCCGGGTGGCGCCACAGGGTAATGTCAGGACCCCGGTCCCCGAGGTCGCTGTTTGAATCCCCATAGGGGCCGAAAACACCCCATGTCGGGTCGGGTCCTTGGGTGGCGCCACAGGGTAGGCTCGTGCCCCCGGCCCCCGAGGTCGCCGGTTCGATTCCCCATAGGGGCTGAAAAAGGCCCTTGTCCGGGTCGGGTCCCCGGGTGGCGCCACAGGGTAATGTCGGGACCCCGGCCCCCGAGGTCGCCGGTTCGATTCCCCATAGGGGCCGAAAACACCCTTGTCCGGGTCGGGTCCCCGGGTGGCGCCACAGGGTAATGTCGGGACCCCGGCCCCCGAGGTCGCCGGTTCGATTCCCGATAGGGGCCAAAAACATCCTTGTCCGGGTCGGGTCCCCGGGTGGCGCCACAGGGTAATGTCGGGACCCCGGCCCCCGAGGTCGCCGGTTCGATTCCCCATAGGGGCCGAAAACACCCCGGGTCGGGTCGGGTCCCCAGGTGGAGCCACAGGGTAGGCTCGTGCCCCCGGCCCCCGAGGTCGCCGGTTCGATTCCCCATAGGGGCCGAAAACACCCCGGGTCGGGTCGGGTCCCCGGGTGGCGCCACAGGGTAATGTCGGGACCCCGGCCCTCGAGGTCGCAGGTTCGATTCCCCATAGGGGCCGAAAACACCCCGGGTCGGGTCGGTTCCCCGGTGGCACCACAGGGTAGGCTCTTGCCCCCGGCCCCCGAGGTTGCCGGTTCGATTCCTCATAGGGGCCAAAAACACCCCGGGTCGGGTCAGGTCCCCGGGTGGCGCCACAGGGTAGGCTCGTGCCCCCGGCCCCCAGGGTTGCCGGTTCGATTCCCCACAGGGTCCGAAAAAGGACAGTGTCGGGTCGGGTCCCCGGGTGGCGCCACAGGGTAATGTCGGGACCCTGGCCCCCGAGGTCGCTGGTTCGATTCCCCATAGGGGCCGAAAACACCCCGGGTCGGGTCGGGTCCCCGGGTGGCGCCACAGGGTAGGCTCGTGCCCCCGGCCCCCGAGGTCGCAGGTTCGATTCCCCATAGGGGCCGAAAACTCCCCGGGTCGGGTCGGGTCCCCGGGTGGCACCACAGGGTAGGCTCGTGCCCCCGGCCCCCGAGGTCGCCGGTTCGATTCCCCATAGGGGCCTGAAAAAGGCCTTTGTCCGGGTCGGGTCCCCGGGTGGCGCTAGAGGTTAATGTCGGGACTTACGTCCTTGAGGTTGCCGGTTCGATTCCCCATAGGGGCCGAAAACACCCCGGGTCGGGTCGGGTCCCCGGGTGGCGCCACAGGGTAATGTCGGGACCCCCGGCCTCCGAGGTCGCCGGTTCAATTCCCCATAGGGGTGAAAAAGGCCCTTGTCCGGGTCGGGTCCCCGGGTGGCGCCACAGGGTAATGTCATGCCCCTGGCCCCCGAGGTCGCCGGTTCGATTCCCCATAGGGGCCGAAAAACACCCCGGGTCGGGTCGGGTCCCCGGGTGGCGCCACAGGGTAATGTCAGGACCCCGGTCCCCGAGGTCGCTGTTTGAATCCCCATAGGGGCCGAAAACACCCCATGTCGGGTCGGGTCCCCAGGTGGCGCCACAGGGTAGGCTCGTGCCCCCGGCCCCCGAGGTCGCCGGTTCGATTCCCCATAGGGGCTGAAAAAGGCCCTTGTCCGGGTCGGGTCCCCGGGTGGCGCCACAGGGTAATGTCGGGACCCCGGCCCCCGAGGTCGCCGGTTCGATTCCCCATAGGGGCCGAAAACACCCTTGTCCGGGTCGGGTCCCCGGGTGGCGCCACAGGGTAATGTCGGGACCCCGGCCCCCGAGGTCGCCGGTTCGATTCCCGATAGGGGCCAAAAACATCCTTGTCCGGGTCGGGTCCCCGGGTGGCGCCACAGGGTAATGTCGGGACCCCGGCCCCTGAGGTCACCGGTTCGATTCCCCATAGGGGCCGAAAACACCCCGGGTCGGGTCGGGTCCCCAGGTGGAGCCACAGGGTAGGCTCGTGCCCCCGGCCCCCGAGGTCGCAGGTTCGATTCCCCATAGGGGCCGAAAACACCCCGGGTCGGGTCGGGTCCCCGGGTGGCGCCACAGGGTAATGTCGGGACCCCGGCCCTCGAGGTCGCAGGTTCGATTCCCCATAGGGACCGAAAACACCCCGGGTCGGGTCGGTTCCCCGGTGGCACCACAGGGTAGGCTCTTGCCCCCGGCCCCCGAGGTTGCCGGTTCGATTACTCATAGGGGCCAAAAACACCCCGGGTCGGGTAGGGTCCTTGGGTGGCGCCACTGGGTAGGCTCGTGCCCCCGGCCCCCGAGGTTGCCGGTTCGATTCCCCATAGGGGTGAAAAAGGCCCTTGTCCGGGTCGGGTCCCCGGGTGGCGCCACAGGGTAATGTCATGCCCCTGGCCCCCGAGGTCGCCGGTTCGATTCCCCATAGGGGCCGAAAACACCCCGGGTCGGGTCGGGTCCCCGGGTGGCGCCACAGGGTAATGTCAGGACCCCGGTCCCCGAGGTCGCTGTTTGAATCCCCATAGGGTCCGAAAACACCCCGGGTCGGGTCGGGTCCCCGGGTGGCGCCACAGGGTAATGTCGGGACCCCGGCCCTCGAGGTCGCAGGTTCGATTCCCCATAGGGGCCGAAAACACCCCGGGTCGGGTCGGTTCCCCGGTGGCACCACAGGGTAGGCTCTTGCCCCCGGCCCCCGAGGTTGCCGGTTCGATTCCTCATAGGGGCCAAAAACACCCCGGGTCGGGTCAGGTCCCCGGGTGGCGCCACAGGGTAGGCTCGTGCCCCCGGCCCCCGAGGTCGCCGGTTCGATTCCCCATAGGGTCCGAAAAAGGACAGTGTCGGGTCGGGTCCCCGGGTGGCGCCACAGGGTAATGTCGGGACCCCGGCCCTCGAGGTCGCAGGTTCGATTCCCCATAGGGGCCGAAAAAGGACAGGGTCGGGTCGGGTCCCTGGTTGGCACCACAGGGTAGGCTCTTGCTCCCGGCCCCCGAGGTTGCCGGTTCGATTCCCCATAGGGGCCGAAAACACCCTGGGTCGGGTCGGGTCCCCGGGTGGCGCCACAGGGTAGGCTCGTGCCCCCGGCCCCCAGGGTTGCCGGTTCGATTCCCCATAGGGTCCGAAAAAGGACAGTGTCGGGTCGGGTCCCCGGGTGGCGCCACAGGGTAATGTCGGGACCCTGGCCCCCGAGGTCGCTGGTTCGATTCCCCATAGGGGCCGAAAACACCCCGGGTCGGGTCGGGTCCCCGGGTGGCGCCACAGGGTAGGCTCGTGCCCCCGGCCCCCGAGGTCGCAGGTTCGATTCCCCATAGGGGCCGAAAACTCCCCGGGTCGGGTCGGGTCCCCGGGTGGCACCACAGGGTAGGCTCGTGCCCCCGGCCCCCGAGGTCGCCGGTTCGATTCCCCATAGGGGCCTGAAAAAGGCCTTTGTCCGGGTCGGGTCCCCGGGTGGCGCTAGAGGTTAATGTCGGGACTTACGTCCTTGAGGTTGCCGGTTCGATTCCCCATAGGGGCCGAAAACACCCCGGGTCGGGTCGGGTCCCCGGGTGGCGCCACAGGGTAATGTCGGGACCCCGGCCCCCGAGGTCGCCGGTTCAATTCCCCATAGGGGCCAAAAACACCCTTGTCCGGGTCGGGTCCCCGGGTGGCGCCACAGGGTAATGTCATGCCCCTGGCCCCCGAGGTCGCCGGTTCGATTCCCCATAGGGGCCGAAAAAGGACAGGGTCGGGTCGGGTCCCTGGTTGGCACCACAGGGTAGGCTCTTGCTCCCGGCCCCCGAGGTTGCCGGTTCGATTCCCCATAGGGGCCGAAAACACCCCGGGTCGGGTCGGGTCCCCGGGTGGCGCCACAGGGTAGGCTCGTGCCCCCGGCCCCCAGGGTTGCCGGTTCGATTCCCCATAGGGTCCGAAAAGTCCCCGGGTCGGGTCGGGTCCCCGGGTGGCGCCACAGGGTAATGTCGGGACCCTGGCCCCCGAGGTCGCTGGTTCGATTCCCCATAGGGGCCGAAAACACCCCGGGTCGGGTCGGGTCCCCGGGTGGCGCCACAGGGTAGGCTCGTGCCCCCGGCCCCCGAGGTCGCAGGTTCGATTCCCCATAGGGGCCGAAAACTCCCCGGGTCGGGTCGGGTCCCCGGGTGGCACCACAGGGTAGGCTCGTGCCCCCGGCCCCCGAGGTCGCCGGTTCGATTCCCCATAGGGGCCTGAAAAAGGCCTTTGTCCGGGTCGGGTCCCCGGGTGGCGCTAGAGGTTAATGTCGGGACTTACGTCCTTGAGGTTGCCGGTTCGATTCCCCATAGGGGCCGAAAACACCCCGGGTCGGGTCGGGTCCCCGGGTGGCGCCACAGGGTAATGTCGGGACCCCGGCCCCCGAGGTCGCCGGTTCAATTCCCCATAGGGGCCAAAAACACCCTTGTCCGGGTCGGGTCCCCGGGTGGCGCCACAGGGTAATGTCATGCCCCTGGCCCCCGAGGTCGCCGGTTCGATTCCCCATAGGGGCCGAAAACACCCCGGGTCGGGTCGGGTCCCCGGGTGGCGCCACAGGGTAATGTCAGGACCCCGGTCCCCGAGGTCGCTGTTTGAATCCCCATAGGGGCCGAAAACACCCCATGTCGGGTCGGGTCCTTGGGTGGCGCCACAGGGTAGGCTCGTGCCCCCGGCCCCCGAGGTCGCCGGTTCGATTCCCCATAGGGGCTGAAAAAGGCCCTTGTCCGGGTCGGGTCCCCGGGTGGCGCCACAGGGTAATGTCGGGACCCCGGCCCCCGAGGTCGCCGGTTCGATTCCCCATAGGGGCCGAAAACACCCTTGTCCGGGTCGGGTCCCCGGGTGGCGCCACAGGGTAATGTCGGGACCCCGGCCCCCGAGGTCGCCGGTTCGATTCCCGATAGGGGCCAAAAACATCCTTGTCCGGGTCGGGTCCCCGGGTGGCGCCACAGGGTAATGTCGGGACCCCGGCCCCCGAGGTCGCCGGTTCGATTCCCCATAGGGGCCGAAAACACCCCGGGTCGGGTCGGGTCCCCAGGTGGAGCCACAGGGTAGGCTCGTGCCCCCGGCCCCCGAGGTCGCCGGTTCGATTCCCCATAGGGGCCGAAAACACCCCGGGTCGGGTCGGGTCCCCGGGTGGCGCCACAGGGTAATGTCGGGACCCCGGCCCTCGAGGTCGCAGGTTCGATTCCCCATAGGGGCCGAAAACACCCCGGGTCGGGTCGGTTCCCCGGTGGCACCACAGGGTAGGCTCTTGCCCCCGGCCCCCGAGGTTGCCGGTTCGATTCCTCATAGGGGCCAAAAACACCCCGGGTCGGGTCAGGTCCCCGGGTGGCGCCACAGGGTAGGCTCGTGCCCCCGGCCCCCAGGGTTGCCGGTTCGATTCCCCATAGGGTCCGAAAAAGGACAGTGTCGGGTCGGGTCCCCGGGTGGCGCCACAGGGTAATGTCGGGACCCCGGCCCTCGAGGTCGCAGGTTCGATTCCCCATAGGGGCCGAAAAAGGACAGGGTCGGGTCGGGTCCCTGGTTGGCACCACAGGGTAGGCTCTTGCTCCCGGCCCCCGAGGTTGCCGGTTCGATTCCCCATAGGGGCCGAAAACACCCTGGGTCGGGTCGGGTCCCCGGGTGGCGCCACAGGGTAGGCTCGTGCCCTCGGCCCCCAGGGTTGCCGGTTCGATTCCCCATAGGGTCCGAAAAGTCCCCGGGTCGGGTCGGGTCCCCGGGTGGCGCCACAGGGTAATGTCGGGACCCTGGCCCCCGAGGTCGCTGGTTCGATTCCCCATAGGGGCCGAAAACACCCCGGGTCGGGTCGGGTCCCCGGGTGGCGCCACAGGGTAGGCTCGTGCCCCCGGCCCCCGAGGTCGCAGGTTCGATTCCCCATAGGGGCCGAAAACTCCCCGGGTCGGGTCGGGTCCCCGGGTGGCACCACAGGGTAGGCTCGTGCCCCCGGCCCCCGAGGTCGCCGGTTCGATTCCCCATAGGGGCCTGAAAAAGGCCTTTGTCCGGGTCGGGTCCCCGGGTGGCGCTAGAGGTTAATGTCGGGACTTACGTCCTTGAGGTTGCCGGTTCGATTCCCCATAGGGGCCGAAAACACCCCGGGTCGGGTCGGGTCCCCGGGTGGCGCCACAGGGTAATGTCGGGACCCCGGCCTCCGAGGTCGCCGGTTCAATTCCCCATAGGGGTGAAAAAGGCCCTTGTCCGGGTCGGGTCCCCGGGTGGCGCCACAGGGTAATGTCATGCCCCTGGCCCCCGAGGTCGCCGGTTCGATTCCCCATAGGGGCCGAAAACACCCCGGGTCGGGTCGGGTCCCCGGGTGGCGCCACAGGGTAATGTCAGGACCCCGGTCCCCGAGGTCGCTGTTTGAATCCCCATAGGGGCCGAAAACACCCCATGTCGGGTCGGGTCCCCAGGTGGCGCCACAGGGTAGGCTCGTGCCCCCGGCCCCCGAGGTCGCCGGTTCGATTCCCCATAGGGGCTGAAAAAGGCCCTTGTCCGGGTCGGGTCCCCGGGTGGCGCCACAGGGTAATGTCGGGACCCCGGCCCCCGAGGTCGCCGGTTCGATTCCCCATAGGGGCCGAAAACACCCTTGTCCGGGTCGGGTCCCCGGGTGGCGCCACAGGGTAATGTCGGGACCCCGGCCCCCGAGGTCGCCGGTTCGATTCCCGATAGGGGCCAAAAACATCCTTGTCCGGGTCGGGTCCCCGGGTGGCGCCACAGGGTAATGTCGGGACCCCGGCCCCCGAGGTCGCCGGTTCGATTCCCCATAGGGGCCGAAAACACCCCGGGTCGGGTCGGGTCCCCAGGTGGAGCCACAGGGTAGGCTCGTGCCCCCGGCCCCCGAGGTCGCCGGTTCGATTCCCCATAGGGGCCGAAAACACCCCGGGTCGGGTCGGGTCCCCGGGTGGCGCCACAGGGTAATGTCGGGACCCCGGCCCTCGAGGTCGCAGGTTCGATTCCCCATAGGGGCCGAAAACACCCCGGGTCGGGTCGGTTCCCCGGTGGCACCACAGGGTAGGCTCTTGCCCCCGGCCCCCGAGGTTGCCGGTTCGATTCCTCATAGGGGCCAAAAACACCCCGGGTCGGGTCAGGTCCCCGGGTGGCGCCACAGGGTAGGCTCGTGCCCCCGGCCCCCAGGGTTGCCGGTTCGATTCCCCATAGGGTCCGAAAAAGGACAGTGTCGGGTCGGGTCCCCGGGTGGCGCCACAGGGTAATGTCGGGACCCTGGCCCCCGAGGTCGCTGGTTCGATTCCCCATAGGGGCCGAAAACACCCCGGGTCGGGTCGGGTCCCCGGGTGGCGCCACAGGGTAGGCTCGTGCCCCCGGCCCCCGAGGTCGCAGGTTCGATTCCCCATAGGGGCCGAAAACTCCCCGGGTCGGGTCGGGTCCCCGGGTGGCACCACAGGGTAGGCTCGTGCCCCCGGCCCCCGAGGTCGCCGGTTCGATTCCCCATAGGGGCCTGAAAAAGGCCTTTGTCCGGGTCGGGTCCCCGGGTGGCGCTAGAGGTTAATGTCGGGACTTACGTCCCCGAGGTTGCCGGTTCGATTCCCCATAGGGGCCGAAAACACCCCGGGTCGGGTCGGGTCCCCGGGTGGCGCCACAGGGTAATGTCGGGACCCCGGCCTCCGAGGTCGCCGGTTCAATTCCCCATAGGGGTGAAAAAGGCCCTTGTCCGGGTCGGGTCCCCAGGTGGAGCCACAGGGTAGACTCGTGCCCCCGGCCCCCGAGGTCGCCGGTTCGATTCCCCATAGGGGCCGAAAACACCCCGGGTCGGGTCGGGTCCCCGGGTGGCGCCACAGGGTAATGTCGGGACCCCGGCCCTCGAGGTCGCAGGTTCGATTCCCCATAGGGGCCGAAAACACCCCGGGTCGGGTCGGTTCCCCGGTGGCACCACAGGGTAGGCTCTTGCCCCCGGCCCCCGAGGTTGCCGGTTCGATTCCTCATAGGGGCCAAAAACACCCCGGGTCGGGTCAGGTCCCCGGGTGGCGCCACAGGGTAGGCTCGTGCCCCCGGCCCCCAGGGTTGCCGGTTCGATTCCCCATAGGGTCCGAAAAAGGACAGTGTCGGGTCGGGTCCCCGGGTGGCGCCACAGGGTAATGTCGGGACCCTGGCCCCCGAGGTCGCTGGTTCGATTCCCCATAGGGGCCGAAAACACCCCGGGTCGGGTCGGGTCCCCGGGTGGCGCCACAGGGTAGGCTCGTGCCCCCGGCCCCCGAGGTCGCAGGTTCGATTCCCCATAGGGGCCGAAAACTCCCCGGGTCGGGTCGGGTCCCCGGGTGGCACCACAGGGTAGGCTCGTGCCCCCGGCCCCCGAGGTCGCCGGTTCGATTCCCCATAGGGGCCTGAAAAAGGCCTTTGTCCGGGTCGGGTCCCCGGGTGGCGCTAGAGGTTAATGTCGGGACTTACGTCCCCGAGGTTGCCGGTTCGATTCCCCATAGGGGCCGAAAACACCCCGGGTCGGGTCGGGTCCCCGGGTGGCGCCACAGGGTAATGTCGGGACCCCGGCCTCCGAGGTCGCCGGTTCAATTCCCCATAGGGGTGAAAAAGGCCCTTGTCCGGGTCGGGTCCCCAGGTGGAGCCACAGGGTAGGCTCGTGCCCCCGGCCCCCGAGGTCGCCGGTTCGATTCCCCATAGGGGCCGAAAACACCCCGGGTCGGGTCGGGTCCCCGGGTGGCGCCACAGGGTAATGTCGGGACCCCGGCCCTCGAGGTCGCAGGTTCGATTCCCCATAGGGGCCGAAAACACCCCGGGTCGGGTCGGTTCCCCGGTGGCACCACAGGGTAGGCTCTTGCCCCCGGCCCCCGAGGTTGCCGGTTCGATTCCTCATAGGGGCCAAAAACACCCCGGGTCGGGTCAGGTCCCCGGGTGGCGCCACAGGGTAGGCTCGTGCCCCCGGCCCCCAGGGTTGCCGGTTCGATTCCCCATAGGGTCCGAAAAAGGACAGTGTCGGGTCGGGTCCCCGGGTGGCGCCACAGGGTAATGTCGGGACCCTGGCCCCCGAGGTCGCTGGTTCGATTCCCCATAGGGGCCGAAAACACCCCGGGTCGGGTCGGGTCCCCGGGTGGCGCCACAGGGTAGGCTCGTGCCCCCGGCCCCCGAGGTCGCAGGTTCGATTCCCCATAGGGGCCGAAAACTCCCCGGGTCGGGTCGGGTCCCCGGGTGGCACCACAGGGTAGGCTCGTGCCCCCGGCCCCCGAGGTCGCCGGTTCGATTCCCCATAGGGGCCTGAAAAAGGCCTTTGTCCGGGTCGGGTCCCCGGGTGGCGCTAGAGGTTAATGTCGGGACTTACGTCCTTGAGGTTGCCGGTTCGATTCCCCATAGGGGCCGAAAACACCCCGGGTCGGGTCGGGTCCCCGGGTGGCGCCACAGGGTAATGTCGGGACCCCGGCCTCCGAGGTCGCCGGTTCAATTCCCCATAGGGGTGAAAAAGGCCCTTGTCCGGGTCGGGTCCCCGGGTGGCGCCACAGGGTAATGTCATGCCCCTGGCCCCCGAGGTCGCCGGTTCGATTCCCCATAGGGGCCGAAAACACCCCGGGTCGGGTCGGGTCCCCGGGTGGCGCCACAGGGTAATGTCAGGACCCCGGTCCCCGAGGTCGCTGTTTGAATCCCCATAGGGGCCGAAAACACCCCATGTCGGGTCGGGTCCCCAGGTGGCGCCACAGGGTAGGCTCGTGCCCCCGGCCCCCGAGGTCGCCGGTTCGATTCCCCATAGGGGCCGAAAACACCCTTGTCCGGGTCGGGTCCCCGGGTGGCGCCACAGGGTAATGTCGGGACCCCGGCCCCCGAGGTCGCCGGTTCAATTCCCGATAGGGGCCAAAAACATCCTTGTCCGGGTCGGGTCCCCGGGTGGCGCCACAGGGTAATGTCGGGACCCCGGCCCCTGAGGTCACCGGTTCGATTCCCCATAGGGGCCGAAAACACCCCGGGTCGGGTCGGGTCCCCAGGTGGAGCCACAGGGTAGGCTCGTGCCCCCGGCCCCCGAGGTCGCAGGTTCGATTCCCCATAGGGGCCGAAAACACCCCGGGTCGGGTCGGGTCCCCGGGTGGCGCCACAGGGTAATGTCGGGACCCCGGCCCTCGAGGTCGCAGGTTCGATTCCCCATAGGGGCCGAAAACACCCCGGGTCGGGTCGGTTCCCCGGTGGCACCACAGGGTAGGCTCTTGCCCCCGGCCCCCGAGGTTGCCGGTTCGATTCCTCATAGGGGCCAAAAACACCCCGGGTCGGGTAGGGTCCTTGGGTGGCGCCACTGGGTAGGCTCGTGCCCCCGGCCCCCGAGGTTGCCGGTTCGATTCCCCATAGGGGTGAAAAAGGCCCTTGTCCGGGTCGGGTCCCCGGGTGGCGCCACAGGGTAATGTCATGCCCCTGGCCCCCGAGGTCGCCGGTTCGATTCCCCATAGGGGCCGAAAACACCCCGGGTCGGGTCGGGTCCCCGGGTGGCGCCACAGGGTAATGTCAGGACCCCGGTCCCCGAGGTCGCTGTTTGAATCCCCATAGGGTCCGAAAACACCCCGGGTCGGGTCGGGTCCCCGGGTGGCGCCACAGGGTAATGTCGGGACCCCGGCCCTCGAGGTCGCAGGTTCGATTCCCCATAGGGGCCGAAAACACCCCGGGTCGGGTCGGTTCCCCGGTGGCACCACAGGGTAGGCTCTTGCCCCCGGCCCCCGAGGTTGCCGGTTCGATTCCTCATAGGGGCCAAAAACACCCCGGGTCGGGTCAGGTCCCCGGGTGGCGCCACAGGGTAGGCTCGTGCCCCCGGCCCCCAGGGTTGCCGGTTCGATTCCCCATAGGGTCCGAAAAAGGACAGTGTCGGGTCGGGTCCCCGGGTGGCGCCACAGGGTAATGTCGGGACCCCGGCCCTCGAGGTCGCAGGTTCGATTCCCCATAGGGGCCGAAAAAGGACAGGGTCGGGTCGGGTCCCTGGTTGGCACCACAGGGTAGGCTCTTGCTCCCGGCCCCCGAGGTTGCCGGTTCGATTCCCCATAGGGGCCGAAAACACCCCGGGTCGGGTCGGGTCCCCGGGTGGCGCCACAGGGTAGGCTCGTGCCCCCGGCCCCCAGGGTTGCCGGTTCGATTCCCCATAGGGTCCGAAAAGTCCCCGGGTCGGGTCGGGTCCCCGGGTGGCGCCACAGGGTAATGTCGGGACCCTGGCCCCCGAGGTCGCTGGTTCGATTCCCCATAGGGGCCGAAAACACCCCGGGTCGGGTCGGGTCCCCGGGTGGCGCCACAGGGTAGGCTCGTGCCCCCGGCCCCCGAGGTCGCAGGTTCGATTCCCCATAGGGGCCGAAAACTCCCCGGGTCGGGTCGGGTCCCCGGGTGGCACCACAGGGTAGGCTCGTGCCCCCGGCCCCCGAGGTCGCCGGTTCGATTCCCCATAGGGGCCTGAAAAAGGCCTTTGTCCGGGTCGGGTCCCCGGGTGGCGCTAGAGGTTAATGTCGGGACTTACGTCCTTGAGGTTGCCGGTTCGATTCCCCATAGGGGCCGAAAACACCCCGGGTCGGGTCGGGTCCCCGGGTGGCGCCACAGGGTAATGTCGGGACCCCGGCCCCCGAGGTCGCCGGTTCAATTCCCCATAGGGGCCAAAAACACCCTTGTCCGGGTCGGGTCCCCGGGTGGCGCCACAGGGTAATGTCATGCCCCTGGCCCCCGAGGTCGCCGGTTCGATTCCCCATAGGGGCCGAAAACACCCCGGGTCGGGTCGGGTCCCCGGGTGGCGCCACAGGGTAATGTCAGGACCCCGGTCCCCGAGGTCGCTGTTTGAATCCCCATAGGGGCCGAAAACACCCCATGTCGGGTCGGGTCCTTGGGTGGCGCCACAGGGTAGGCTCGTGCCCCCGGCCCCCGAGGTCGCCGGTTCGATTCCCCATAGGGGCTGAAAAAGGCCCTTGTCCGGGTCGGGTCCCCGGGTGGCGCCACAGGGTAATGTCGGGACCCCGGCCCCCGAGGTCGCCGGTTCGATTCCCCATAGGGGCCGAAAACACCCTTGTCCGGGTCGGGTCCCCGGGTGGCGCCACAGGGTAATGTCGGGACCCCGGCCCCCGAGGTCGCCGGTTCGATTCCCGATAGGGGCCAAAAACATCCTTGTCCGGGTCGGGTCCCCGGGTGGCGCCACAGGGTAATGTCGGGACCCCGGCCCCCGAGGTCGCCGGTTCGATTCCCCATAGGGGCCGAAAACACCCCGGGTCGGGTCGGGTCCCCAGGTGGAGCCACAGGGTAGGCTCGTGCCCCCGGCCCCCGAGGTCGCCGGTTCGATTCCCCATAGGGGCCGAAAACACCCCGGGTCGGGTCGGGTCCCCGGGTGGCGCCACAGGGTAATGTCGGGACCCCGGCCCTCGAGGTCGCAGGTTCGATTCCCCATAGGGGCCGAAAACACCCCGGGTCGGGTCGGTTCCCCGGTGGCACCACAGGGTAGGCTCTTGCCCCCGGCCCCCGAGGTTGCCGGTTCGATTCCTCATAGGGGCCAAAAACACCCCGGGTCGGGTCAGGTCCCCGGGTGGCGCCACAGGGTAGGCTCGTGCCCCCGGCCCCCAGGGTTGCCGGTTCGATTCCCCATAGGGTCCGAAAAAGGACAGTGTCGGGTCGGGTCCCCGGGTGGCGCCACAGGGTAATGTCGGGACCCTGGCCCCCGAGGTCGCTGGTTCGATTCCCCATAGGGGCCGAAAACACCCCGGGTCGGGTCGGGTCCCCGGGTGGCGCCACAGGGTAGGCTCGTGCCCCCGGCCCCCGAGGTCGCAGGTTCGATTCCCCATAGGGGCCGAAAACTCCCCGGGTCGGGTCGGGTCCCCGGGTGGCACCACAGGGTAGGCTCGTGCCCCCGGCCCCCGAGGTCGCCGGTTCGATTCCCCATAGGGGCCTGAAAAAGGCCTTTGTCCGGGTCGGGTCCCCGGGTGGCGCTAGAGGTTAATGTCGGGACTTACGTCCCCGAGGTTGCCGGTTCGATTCCCCATAGGGGCCGAAAACACCCCGGGTCGGGTCGGGTCCCCGGGTGGCGCCACAGGGTAATGTCGGGACCCCGGCCTCCGAGGTCGCCGGTTCAATTCCCCATAGGGGTGAAAAAGGCCCTTGTCCGGGTCGGGTCCCCGGGTGGCGCCACAGGGTAATGTCATGCCCCTGGCCCCCGAGGTCGCCGGTTCGATTCCCCATAGGGGCCGAAAACACCCCGGGTCGGGTCGGGTCCCCGGGTGGCGCCACAGGGTAATGTCAGGACCCCGGTCCCCGAGGTCGCTGTTTGAATCCCCATAGGGGCCGAAAACACCCCATGTCGGGTCGGGTCCCCAGGTGGCGCCACAGGGTAGGCTCGTGCCCCCGGCCCCCGAGGTCGCCGGTTCGATTCCCCATAGGGGCTGAAAAAGGCCCTTGTCCGGGTCGGGTCCCCGGGTGGCGCCACAGGGTAATGTCGGGACCCCGGCCCCCGAGGTCGCCGGTTCGATTCCCCATAGGGGCCGAAAACACCCTTGTCCGGGTCGGGTCCCCGGGTGGCGCCACAGGGTAATGTCGGGACCCCGGCCCCCGAGGTCGCCGGTTCGATTCCCGATAGGGGCCAAAAACATCCTTGTCCGGGTCGGGTCCCCGGGTGGCGCCACAGGGTAATGTCGGGACCCCGGCCCCTGAGGTCACCGGTTCGATTCCCCATAGGGGCCGAAAACACCCCGGGTCGGGTCGGGTCCCCAGGTGGAGCCACAGGGTAGGCTCGTGCCCCCGGCCCCCGAGGTCGCAGGTTCGATTCCCCATAGGGGCCGAAAACACCCCGGGTCGGGTCGGGTCCCCGGGTGGCGCCACAGGGTAATGTCGGGACCCCGGCCCTCGAGGTCGCAGGTTCGATTCCCCATAGGGGCCGAAAACACCCCGGGTCGGGTCGGTTCCCCGGTGGCACCTCAGGGTAGGCTCTTGCCCCCGGCCCCCGAGGTTGCCGGTTCGATTCCTCATAGGGGCCAAAAACACCCCGGGTCGGGTAGGGTCCTTGGGTGGCGCCACTGGGTAGGCTCGTGCCCCCGGCCCCCGAGGTTGCCGGTTCGATTCCCCATAGGGGTGAAAAAGGCCCTTGTCCGGGTCGGGTCCCCGGGTGGCGCCACAGGGTAATGTCATGCCCCTGGCCCCCGAGGTCGCCGGTTCGATTCCCCATAGGGGCCGAAAACACCCCGGGTCGGGTCGGGTCCCCGGGTGGCGCCACAGGGTAATGTCAGGACCCCGGTCCCCGAGGTCGCTGTTTGAATCCCCATAGGGTCCGAAAACACCCCGGGTCGGGTCGGGTCCCCGGGTGGCGCCACAGGGTAATGTCGGGACCCCGGCCCTCGAGGTCGCAGGTTCGATTCCCCATAGGGGCCGAAAACACCCCGGGTCGGGTCGGTTCCCCGGTGGCACCACAGGGTAGGCTCTTGCCCCCGGCCCCCGAGGTTGCCGGTTCGATTCCTCATAGGGGCCAAAAACACCCCGGGTCGGGTCAGGTCCCCGGGTGGCGCCACAGGGTAGGCTCGTGCCCCCGGCCCCCAGGGTTGCCGGTTCGATTCCCCATAGGGTCCGAAAAAGGACAGTGTCGGGTCGGGTCCCCGGGTGGCGCCACAGGGTAATGTCGGGACCCCGGCCCTCGAGGTCGCAGGTTCGATTCCCCATAGGGGCCGAAAAAGGACAGGGTCGGGTCGGGTCCCCGGGTGGCGCCACAGGGTAGGCTCGTGCCCCCGGCCCCCAGGGTTGCCGGTTCGATTCCCCATAGGGTCCGAAAAGTCCCCGGGTCGGGTCGGGTCCCCGGGTGGCGCCACAGGGTAATGTCGGGACCCTGGCCCCCGAGGTCGCTGGTTCGATTCCCCATAGGGGCCGAAAACACCCCGGGTCGGGTCGGGTCCCCGGGTGGCGCCACAGGGTAGGCTCGTGCCCCCGGCCCCCGAGGTCGCAGGTTCGATTCCCCATAGGGGCCGAAAACTCCCCGGGTCGGGTCGGGTCCCCGGGTGGCACCACAGGGTAGGCTCGTGCCCCCGGCCCCCGAGGTCGCCGGTTCGATTCCCCATAGGGGCCTGAAAAAGGCCTTTGTCCGGGTCGGGTCCCCGGGTGGCGCTAGAGGTTAATGTCGGGACTTACGTCCTTGAGGTTGCCGGTTCGATTCCCCATAGGGGCCGAAAACACCCCGGGTCGGGTCGGGTCCCCGGGTGGCGCCACAGGGTAATGTCAGGACCCCGGCCCCCGAGGTCGCCGGTTCAATTCCCCATAGGGGCCAAAAACACCCTTGTCCGGGTCGGGTCCCCGGGTGGCGCCACAGGGTAATGTCATGCCCCTGGCCCCCGAGGTCGCCGGTTCGATTCCCCATAGGGGCCGAAAACACCCCGGGTCGGGTCGGGTCCCCGGGTGGCGCCACAGGGTAATGTCAGGACCCCGGTCCCCGAGGTCGCTGTTTGAATCCCCATAGGGGCCGAAAACACCCCATGTCGGGTCGGGTCCTTGGGTGGCGCCACAGGGTAGGCTCGTGCCCCCGGCCCCCGAGGTCGCCGGTTCGATTCCCCATAGGGGCTGAAAAAGGCCCTTGTCCGGGTCGGGTCCCCGGGTGGCGCCACAGGGTAATGTCGGGACCCCGGCCCCCGAGGTCGCCGGTTCGATTCCCCATAGGGGCCGAAAACACCCTTGTCCGGGTCGGGTCCCCGGGTGGCGCCACAGGGTAATGTCGGGACCCCGGCCCCCGAGGTCGCCGGTTCGATTCCCCATAGGGGCCAAAAACACCCTTGTCCGGGTCGGGTCCCCGGGTGGCGCCACAGGGTAATGTCGGGACCCCGGCCCCCGAGGTCGCAGGTTCGATTCCCCATAGGGGCCGAAAACACCCCGGGTCGGGTCGGGTCCCCAGGTGGAGCCACAGGGTAGGCTCGTGCTCCCGGCCCCCGAGGTCGCCGGTTCGATTCCCCATAGGGGCCGAAAACACCCCGGGTCGGGTCGGGTCCCCGGGTGGCGCCACAGGGTAATGTCGGGACCCCGGCCCTCGAGGTCGCAGGTTCGATTCCCCATAGGGGCCGAAAACACCCCGGGTCGGGTCGGTTCCCCGGTGGCACCACAGGGTAGGCTCTTGCCCCCGGCCCCCGAGGTTGCCGGTTCGATTCCTCATAGGGGCCAAAAACACCCCGGGTCGGGTCAGGTCCCCGGGTGGCGCCACAGGGTAGGCTCGTGCCCCCGGCCCCCAGGGTTGCCGGTTCGATTCCCCATAGGGTCCGAAAAAGGACAGTGTCGGGTCGGGTCCCCGGGTGGCGCCACAGGGTAATGTCGGGACCCTGGCCCCCGAGGTCGCTGGTTCGATTCCCCATAGGGGCCGAAAACACCCCGGGTCGGGTCGGGTCCCCGGGTGGCGCCACAGGGTAGGCTCGTGCCCCCGGCCCCCGAGGTCGCAGGTTCGATTCCCCATAGGGGCCGAAAACTCCCCGGGTCGGGTCGGGTCCCCGGGTGGCACCACAGGGTAGGCTCGTGCCCCCGGCCCCCGAGGTCGCCGGTTCGATTCCCCATAGGGGCCTGAAAAAGGCCTTTGTCCGGGTCGGGTCCCCGGGTGGCGCTAGAGGTTAATGTCGGGACTTACGTCCCCGAGGTTGCCGGTTCGATTCCCCATAGGGGCCGAAAACACCCCGGGTCGGGTCGGGTCCCCGGGTGGCGCCACAGGGTAATGTCGGGACCCCGGCCTCCGAGGTCGCCGGTTCAATTCCCCATAGGGGTGAAAAAGGCCCTTGTCCGGGTCGGGTCCCCGGGTGGCGCCACAGGGTAATGTCATGCCCCTGGCCCCCGAGGTCGCCGGTTCGATTCCCCATAGGGGCCGAAAACACCCCGGGTCGGGTCGGGTCCCCGGGTGGCGCCACAGGGTAATGTCAGGACCCCGGTCCCCGAGGTCGCTGTTTGAATCCCCATAGGGGCCGAAAACACCCCATGTCGGGTCGGGTCCCCAGGTGGCGCCACAGGGTAGGCTCGTGCCCCCGGCCCCCGAGGTCGCCGGTTCGATTCCCCATAGGGGCTGAAAAAGGCCCTTGTCCGGGTCGGGTCCCCGGGTGGCGCCACAGGGTAATGTCGGGACCCCGGCCCCCGAGGTCGCCGGTTCGATTCCCCATAGGGGCCGAAAACACCCTTGTCCGGGTCGGGTCCCCGGGTGGCGCCACAGGGTAATGTCGGGACCCCGGCCCCCGAGGTCGCCGGTTCGATTCCCGATAGGGGCCAAAAACATCCTTGTCCGGGTCGGGTCCCCGGGTGGCGCCACAGGGTAATGTCGGGACCCCGGCCCCTGAGGTCACCGGTTCGATTCCCCATAGGGGCCGAAAACACCCCGGGTCGGGTCGGGTCCCCAGGTGGAGCCACAGGGTAGGCTCGTGCCCCCGGCCCCCGAGGTCGCAGGTTCGATTCCCCATAGGGGCCGAAAACACCCCGGGTCGGGTCGGGTCCCCGGGTGGCGCCACAGGGTAATGTCGGGACCCCGGCCCTCGAGGTCGCAGGTTCGATTCCCCATAGGGGCCGAAAACACCCCGGGTCGGGTCGGTTCCCCGGTGGCACCACAGGGTAGGCTCTTGCCCCCGGCCCCCGAGGTTGCCGGTTCGATTCCTCATAGGGGCCAAAAACACCCCGGGTCGGGTAGGGTCCTTGGGTGGCGCCACTGGGTAGGCTCGTGCCCCCGGCCCCCGAGGTTGCCGGTTCGATTCCCCATAGGGGTGAAAAAGGCCCTTGTCCGGGTCGGGTCCCCGGGTGGCGCCACAGGGTAATGTCATGCCCCTGGCCCCCGAGGTCGCCGGTTCGATTCCCCATAGGGGCCGAAAACACCCCGGGTCGGGTCGGGTCCCCGGGTGGCGCCACAGGGTAGGCTCGTGCCCCCGGCCCCCGAGGTCGCCGGTTCGATTCCCCATAGGGGCCGAAAACACCCCGGGTCGGGTCGGGTCCCCGGGTGGCACCACAGGGTAATGTCAGGACCCCGGCCCCCGAGGTCGCCGGTTCGATTCCCCATAGGGGCCAAAAAAAGGCCAGGGTCGGGTCGGGTCCCCGGGTGGCGCCACAGGGTAATGTCGGGCCCCCGGCCCCCGAGGTCGCAGGTTCGATTCCCCATAGGGGCCGAAAACTCCCCGGGTCGGGTCGGGTCCCCGGGTGGCACCACAGGGTAGGCTCGTGCCCCCGGCCCCCGAGGTCGTAGGTTCGATTCCCCATAGGGGCCGAAAACTCCCCGGGTCGGGTCGGGTCCCCGGGTGGCGCCACAGGGTAGGCTCGTGCCCCCGGCCCCCGAGGTCGCAGGTTCGATTCCCCATAGGGGCCGAAAACTCCCCGGGTCGGTTCGGGTCCCCGGGTGGCACCACAGGGTAGGCTCGTGCCCCCGGCCCCCGAGGTCGCCGGTTCGATTCCCCATAGGGGCCTGAAAAAGGCCTTTGTCCGGGTCGGGTCCCCGGGTGGCGCTAGAGGTTAATGTCGGGACTTACGTCCCCGAGGTTGCCGGTTCGATTCCCCATAGGGGCCGAAAACACCCCGGGTCGGGCCGGGTCCCCGGGTGGCGCCACAGGGTAGGCTCGTGCCCCCGGCCCCCGAGGTCGCCGGTTCGATTCCCCATAGGGACCGAAAACACCCCGGTTCGGGTCGGGTCCCCGGGTGGCGCTAGAGGGTAATGTCGGGACCCCGGCCCTCGAGGTCGCAGGTTCGATTCCCCATAGGGGCCGAAAACACCCCGGGTCGGGTCGGGTCCCTGGGTGGCACCACAGGGTAGGCTCTTGCTCCCGGCCCCCGAGGTTGCCGGTTCGATTCCCCATAGGGGCCGAAAACACCCCGGGTCGGGTCAGGTCCCCGGGTGGCGCCACAGGGTAGGCTCGTGCCCCCGGCCCCCAGGGTTGCCGGTTCGATTCCCCATAGGGTCCGAAAAAGGACAGGGTCGGGTCGGGTCCCCGGGTGGCGCCACAGGGTAATGTCGGGACCCTGGCCCCCGAGGTCGCTGGTTCGATTCCCCATAGGGGCCGAAAACACCCCGGGTCGGGTCGGGTCCCCGGGTGGCGCCACAGGGTAGGCTCGTGCCCCCGGCCCCCGAGGTCGCAGGTTCGATTCCCCATAGGGGCCGAAAACTCCCCGGGTCGGGTCGGGTCCCCGGGTGGCACCACAGGGTAGGCTCGTGCCCCCGGCCCCCGAGGTCGCCGGTTCGATTCCCCATAGGGGCCTGAAAAAGGCCTTTGTCCGGGTCGGGTCCCCGGGTGGCGCTAGAGGTTAATGTCGGGACTTACGTCCCCGAGGTTGCCGGTTCGATTCCCCATAGGGGCCGAAAACACCCCGGGTCGGGTCGGGTCCCCGGGTGGCGCCACAGGGTAATGTCGGGACCCCGGCCTCCGAGGTCGCCGCTTCAATTCCCCATAGGGGCCAAAAACACCCTTGTCCGGGTCGGGTCCCCGGGTGGCGCCACAGGGTAATGTCGGGACCCCGGCCCCCGAGGTCGCCGGTTCGATTCCCCATAGGGGCCAAAAAAAGGCCAGGGTCGGGTCGGGTCCCCGGGTGGCGCCACAGGGTAATGTCGGGCCCCCGGACCCCGAGGTTGCCGGTTCGATTCCTCATAGGGGCCGAAAACACCCCGGGTCGTGTAGGGTCCTTGGGTGGCGCCACTGGGTAGGCTCGTGCCCCCGGCCCCCGAGGTCGCCGGTTCGATTCCCCATAGGGGCTGAAAAAGGCCCTTGTCCGGGTCGGGTCCCCGGGTGGCGCCACAGGGTAATGTCGGGACCCCGGCCCCCGAGGTCGCCGGTTCGATTCCCCATAGGGGCCGAAAACACCCTTGTCCGGGTTGGGTCCCCGGGTGGCGCCACAGGGTAATGTCGGGACCCCGGCCCCCGAGGTCGCCGGTTCGATTCCCCATAGGGGCCAAAAACACCCTTGTCCGGGTCGGGTCCCCGGGTGGCACCACAGGGTAATGTCGGGACCCCGGCCCCTGAGGTCGCCGGTTCGATTCCCCATAGGGGCCGAAAACACCCCGGGTCGGGTCGGGTCCCCAGGTGGAGCCACAGGGTAGGCTCGTGCCCCCGGCCCCCGAGGTCGCAGGTTCGATTCCCCATAGGGGCCGAAAACACCCCGGGTCGGGTCGGGTCCCCGGTTGGCGCCACAGGGTAATGTCGGGACCCCGGCCCTCGAGGTCGCCGGTTCGATTCCTCATAGGGGCCAAAAACACCCCGGGTCGGGTAGGGTCCTTGGGTGGCGCCACTGGGTAGGCTCGTGCCCCCGGCCCCCGAGGTTGCCGGTTCGATTCCCCATAGGGGTGAAAAAGGCCCTTGTCCGGGTCGGGTCCCCGGGTGGCGCCACAGGGTAATGTCATGCCCCTGGCCCCCGAGGTCGCCGGTTCGATTCCCCATAGGGGCCGAAAACACCCCGGGTCGGGTCGGGTCCCCAGGTGGCGCCACAGGGTAGGCTCGTGCCCCCGGCCCCCGAGGTCGCCGGTTCGATTCCCCATAGGGGCCGAAAACACCCCGGGTCGGGTCGGGTCCCCGGGTGGCACCACAGGGTAATGTCAGGACCCCGGCCCCCGAGGTCGCCGGTTCGATTCCCCATAGGGGCCAAAAAAAGGCCAGGGTCGGGTCGGGTCCCCGGGTGGCGCCACAGGGTAATGTCGGGCCCCCGGCCCCCGAGGTTGCCGGTTCGATTCCTCATAGGGGCCGAAAACACCCCGGGTCGGGTAGGGTCCTAGGGTGGCGCCACTGGGTAGGCTCGTGCCCCCGGCCCCCGAGGTCGCTGGTTCGATTCCCCATAGGGGCCGAAAACACCCCGGGTCGGGTCGGGTCCCCGGGTGGCGCCACAGGGTAGGCTCGTGCCCCCGGCCCCTGAGGTCGCCGGTTCGATTCCCCATAGGGACCGAAAACACCCCGGGTCGGGTCGGGTCCCCGGGTGGCGCCACAGGGTAATGTCGGGACCCCGGCCCTCGAGGTCGCAGGTTCGATTCCCCATAGGGGCCGAAAACACCCCGGGTCGGGTCGGGTCCCCGGGTGGCACCACAGGTAGGCTCTTGCTCCCGGCCCCCGAGGTTGCCGGTTCGATTCCCCATAGGGGCCGAAAACACCCCGGGTCGGGTCAGGTCCCCGGGTGGCGCCACAGGGTAGGCTCGTGCCCCCGTCCCCCAGGGTTGCCGGTTCGATTCCCCATAGGGTCCGAAAAAGGACAGGGTCGGGTCGGGTCCCCGGGTGGCGCCACAGGGTAATGTCGGGACCCTGGCCCCCGAGGTCGCTGGTTCGATTCCCCATAGGGGCCGAAAACACCCCGGGTCGGGTCGGGTCCCCGGGTGGCGCCACAGGGTAGGCTCGTGCCCCCGGCCCCCGAGGTCGCAGGTTCGATTCCCCATAGGGGCCGAAAACTCCCCGGGTCGGGTCGGGTCCCCGGGTGGCACCACAGGGTAGGCTCGTGCCCCCGGCCCCCGAGGTCGCCGGTTCGATTCCCCATAGGGGCCTGAAAAAGGCCTTTGTCCGGGTCGGGTCCCCGGGTGGCGCTAGAGGTTAATGTCGGGACTTACGTCCCCGAGGTTGCTGGTTCGATTCCCCATAGGGGCCGAAAACACCCCGGGTCGGGTCAAGTCCCCGGGTGGCGCCACAGGGTAATGTCGGGACCCCGGCCCCCGAGGTCGCCGGTTCAATTCCCCATAGGGGTGAAAAAGGCCCTTGTCCGGGTCGGGTCCCCGGGTGGCGCCACAGGGTAATGTCATGCCCCTGGCCCCCGAGGTCGCCGGTTCGATTCCCCATAGGGGCCGAAAACACCCCGGGTCGGGTCGGGTCCCCGGGTGGCGCCACAGGGTAGGCTCGTGCCCCCGGCCCCCGAGGTCGCCGGTTCGATTCCCCATAGGGGCCGAAAACACCCCGGGTCGGGTCGGGTCCCCGGGTGGCACCACAGGGTAATGTCGGGACCCCGGCCCCCGAGGTCGCCGGTTCGATTCCCCATAGGGGCCAAAAAAAGGCCAGGGTCGGGTCGGGTCCCCGGGTGGCGCCACAGGGTAGGCTCGTGCCCCCGGCCCCCAGGGTCGCCGGTTCGATTCCCCATAGGGGCCAAAAAAAGGACAGGGTCGGGTCGGGTCCCCGGGTGGCGCCAGAGGGTAATGTCGGGACCCTGGCCCCCGAGGTCGCTGGTTCGATTCCCCATAGGGGCCGAAAACACCCCGGGTCGGGTCGGGTCCCCGGGTGGCGCCACAGGGTAGGCTCGTGCCCCCGGCCCCCGAGGTCGCAGGTTCGATTCCCCATAGGGGCCGAAAACTCCCCGGGTCGGGTCGGGTCCCCGGGTGGCACCACAGGGTAGGCTCGTGCCCCCGGCCCCCGAGGTCGCCGGTTCGATTCCCCATAGGGGCCTGAAAAAGGCCTTTGTCCGGGTCGGGTCCCCGGGTGGCGCTAGAGGTTAATGTCGGGACTTACGTCCTTGAGGTTGCCGGTTCGATTCCCCATAGGGGCCGAAAACACCCCGGGTCGGGTCGGGTCCCCGGGTGGCGCCACAGGGTAATGTCGGGACCCCGGCCCCCGAGGTCGCCGGTTCAATTCCCCATAGGGGTGAAAAAGGCCCTTGTCCGGGTCGGGTCCCCGGGTGGCGCCACAGGGTAATGTCATGCCCCTGGCCCCCGAGGTCGCCGGTTCGATTCCCCATAGGGGCCGAAAACACCCCGGGTCGGGTCGGGTCCCCGGGTGGCGCCACAGGGTAATGTCGGGACCCCGGCCCCCGAGGTCGCCGGTTCGATTCCCCATAGGGGCCGAAAACACCCCGGGTCGGGTCGGGTCCCCGGGTGGCACCACAGGGTAATGTCGGGACCCCGGCCCCCGAGGTCACCGGTTCGATTCCCCATAGGGGCCAAAAAAAGGCCAGGGTCGGGTCGGGTCCCCGGGTGGCGCCACAGGGTAATGTCGGGCCCCCGGACCCCGAGGTTGCCGGTTCGATTCCTCATAGGGGCCTAAAACACCCCGGGTCGTGTAGGGTCCTTGGGTGGCGCCACTGGGTAGGCTCGTGCCCCCGGCCCCCGAGGTCGCCGGTTCGATTCCCCATAGGGGCTGAAAAAGGCCCTTGTCCGGGTCGGGTCCCCGGGTGGCGCCACAGGGTAATGTCGGGACCCCGGCCCCTGAGGTCGCCGGTTCGATTCCCCATAGGGGCCGAAAACACCCCGGGTCGGGTCGGGTCCCCAGGTGGAGCCACAGGGTAGGCTCGTGCCCCCGGCCCCCGAGGTCGCAGGTTCGATTCCCCATAGGGGCCGAAAACACCCCGGGTCGGGTCGGGTCCCCGGGTGGCGCCACAGGGTAATGTCGGGACCCCGGCCCTCGAGGTCGCAGGTTCGATTCCCCATAGGGGCCGAAAACACCCCGGGTCGGGTCGGTTCCCCGGTGGCACCACAGGGTAGGCTCTTGCCCCCGGCCCCCGAGGTTGCCGGTTCGATTCCTCATAGGGGCCGAAAACACCCCGGGTCGGGTCAGGTCCCCGGGTGGCGCCACAGGGTAGGCTCGTGCCCCCGGCCCCCAGGGTTGCCGGTTCGATTCCCCATAGGGTCCGAAAAAGGACAGGGTCGGGTCGGGTCCCCGGGTGGCGCCACAGGGTAATGTCGGGACCCTGGCCCCCGAGGTCGCTGGTTCGATTCCCCATAGGGGCCGAAAACACCCCGGGTCGGGTCGGGTCCCCGGGTGGCGCCACAGGGTAGGCTCGTGCCCCCGGCCCCCGAGGTCGCAGGTTCGATTCCCCATAGGGGCCGAAAACTCCCCGGGTCGGGTCGGGTCCCCGGGTGGCGCCACAGGGTAATGTCGGGACCCCGGCCCCCGAGGTCGCCGGTTCAATTCCCCATAGGGGTGAAAAAGGCCCTTGTCCGGGTCGGGTCCCCGGGTGGCGCCACAGGGTAATGTCATGCCCCTGGCCCCCAAGGTCGCCGGTTCGATTCCCCATAGGGGCCTGAAAAAGGCCTTTGTCCGGGTCGGGTCCCCGGGTGGCGCTAGAGGTTAATGTCGGGACTTACGTCCCCGAGGTTGCCGGTTCGATTCCCCATAGGGGCCGAAAACACCCCGGGTCGGGTCGGGTCCCCGGGTGGCGCCACAGGGTAATGTCGGGACCCCGGCCCCCGAGGTCGCCGGTTCAATTCCCCATAGGGGTGAAAAAGGCCCTTGTCCGGGTCGGGTCCCCGGGTGGCGCCACAGGGTAATGTCATGCCCCTGGCCCCCAAGGTCGCCGGTTCGATTCCCCATAGGGGCCGAAAACACCCCGGGTCGGGTCGGGTCCCCGGGTGGCGCCACAGGGTAATGTCGGGACCCCGGCCCCCGAGGTCGCAGGTTCGATTCCCCATAGGGGCCGAAAACACCCCGGGTCGGGTCGGGTCCCCGGGTGGCACCACAGGGTAATGTCAGGACCCCGGCCCCCGAGGTCGCCGGTTCGATTCCCCATAGGGGCCAAAAAAAGGCCAGGGTCGGGTCGGGTCCCCGGGTGGCGCCACAGGGTAATGTCGGGCCCCCGGACCCCGAGGTTGCCGGTTCGATTCCTCATAGGGGCCGAAAACACCCCGGGTCGTGTAGGGTCCTTGGGTGGCGCCACTGGGTAGGCTCGTGCCCCCGGCCCCCGAGGTCGCCGGTTCGATTCCCCATAGGGGCTGAAAAAGGCCCTTGTCCGGGTCGGGTCCCCGGGTGGCGCCACAGGGTAATGTCGGGACCCCGGCCCCTGAGGTCGCCGGTTCGATTCCCCATAGGGGCCGAAAACACCCCGGGTCGGGTCGGGTCCCCAGGTGGAGCCACAGGGTAGGCTCGTGCCCCCGGCCCCCGAGGTCGCAGGTTCGATTCCCCATAGGGGCCGAAAACACCCCGGGTCGGGTCGGGTCCCCGGGTGGCGCCACAGGGTAATGTCGGGACCCCGGCCCTCGAGGTCGCAGGTTCGATTCCCCATAGGGGCCGAAAACACCCCGGGTCGGGTCGGTTCCCCGGTGGCACCACAGGGTAGGCTCTTGCCCCCGGCCCCCGAGGTTGCCGGTTCGATTCCTCATAGGGGCCGAAAACACCCCGGGTCGGGTCAGGTCCCCGGGTGGCGCCACAGGGTAGGCTCGTGCCCCCGGCCCCCAGGGTTGCCGGTTCGATTCCCCATAGGGTCCGAAAAAGGACAGGGTCGGGTCAGGTCCCCGGGTGGCGCCACAGGGTAATGTCGGGACCCTGGCCCCCGAGGTCGCTGGTTCGATTCCCCATAGGGGCCGAAAACACCCCGGGTCGGGTCGGGTCCCCGGGTGGCGCCACAGGGTAGGCTCGTGCCCCCGGCCCCCGAGGTCGCAGGTTCGATTCCCCATAGGGGCCGAAAACACCCCGGGTCGGGTCGGGTCCCCGGGTGGCACCACAGGGTAGGCTCGTGCCCCCGGCCCCCGAGGTCGCCGGTTCGATTCCCCATAGGGGCCTGAAAAAGGCCTTTGTCCGGGTCGGGTCCCCGGGTGGCGCTAGAGGTTAATGTCGGGACTTACGTCCCTGAGGTTGCCGGTTCGATTCCCCATAGGGGCCGAAAACACCCCGGGTCGGGTCGGGTCCCCGGGTGGCGCCACAGGGTAATGTCGGGACCCCGGCCCCCGAGGTCGCCGGTTCAATTCCCCATAGGGGTGAAAAAGGCCCTTGTCCGGGTCGGGTCCCCGGGTGGCGCCACAGGGTAATGTCATGCCCCTGGCCCCCGAGGTCGCCGGTTCGATTCCCCATAGGGGCCGAAAACACCCCGGGTCGGGTCGGGTCCCCGGGTGGCGCCACAGGGTAATGTCAGGACCCCGGTCCCCGAGGTCGCTGTTTGAATCCCCATAGGGGCCGAAAACACCCCATGTCGGGTCGGGTCCCCAGGTGGCGCCACAGGGTAGGCTCGTGCCCCCGGCCCCCGAGGTCGCCGGTTCGATTCCCCATAGGGGCTGAAAAAGGCCCTTGTCCGGGTCGGGTCCCCGGGTGGCGCCACAGGGTAATGTCGGGACCCCGGCCCCCGAGGTCGCCGGTTCGATTCCCCATAGGGGCCGAAAACACCCTTGTCCGGGTCGGGTCCCCGGGTGGCGCCACAGGGTAATGTCGGGACCCCGGCCCCCGAGGTCGCCGGTTCGATTCCCCATAGGGGCCAAAAACACCCTTGTCCGGGTCGGGTCCCCGGGTGGCGCCACAGGGTAATGTCGGGACCCCGGCCCCTGAGGTCGCCGGTTCGATTCCCCATAGGGGCCGAAAACTCCCCGGGTTGGGTCGTTTCCCCAGGTGGAGGCACAGGGTAATGTCGGGACCCCGGCCCCCGAGGTCGCCGGTTCGATTCCCCATAGGGGCCAAAAACACCCTTGTCCGGGTCGGGTCCCCGGGTGGCGCCACAGGGTAATGTCGGGACCCCGGCCCCTGAGGTCGCAGGTTCGATTCCCCATAGGGGCCGAAAACACCCCGGGTCGGGTCGGGTCCCCGGGTGGCGCCACAGGGTAATGTCGGGACCCCGGCCCTCGAGGTCGCAGGTTCGATTCCGCATAGGGGCCGAAAACACCCCGGGTCGGGTCGGTTCCCCGGTGGCACCACAGGGTAGGCTCTTGCCCCCGGCCCCCGAGGTTGCCGGTTCGATTCCTCATAGGGGCCAAAAACACCCCGGGTCGGGTAGGGTCCTTGGGTGGCGCCACTGGGTAGGCTCGTGCCCCCGGCCCCCGAGGTCGCCGGTTCGATTCCCCAGAGGGGCCTGAAAAAGGCCTTTGTCCGGGTCGGGTCCCCGGGTGGCACCACAGGGTAATGTCAGGACCCCGGCCCCTGAGGTCGCCGGTTCGATTCCCCATAGGGGCCAAAAAAAGGCCAGGGTCGGGTCGGGTCCCCGGGTGGCGCCACAGGGTAATGTCGGGCCCCCGGACCCCGAGGTGGCCGGTTCGATTACCCATAGGGGCCGAAAACACCCCGGGTCGGGTCGGGTCCCCGGGTGGCGCCACAGGGTAGGCTCGTGCCCCCGGCCCCCGAGGTCGCCGGTTCGATTCCCCATAGGGGCCGAAAACACCCCGGGTCGGGTCGGGTCCCCGGGTGGCACCACAGGGTAATGTCAGGACCCCGGCCCTCGAGGTCGCAGGTTCGATTCCTCATAGGGGCCAAAAACACCCCGGGTCGGGTCGGGTCCCCGGGTGGCGCCACAGGGTAGGCTCGTGCCCCCGGCCCCCGAGGTCGCAGGTTCGATTCCCCATAGGGGCCGAAAACACCCCGGGTCGGGTCGGGTCCCCGGGTGGCGCCACAGGGTAATGTCGGGACCCCGGCCCTCGAGGTCGCAGGTTCGATTCCTCATAGGGGCCAAAAACACCCCGGGTCGGGTAGGGTTCTTGGGTGGCGCCACTGGGTAGGCTCGTGCCCCCGGCCCCCGAGGTTGCCGGTTCGATTCCCCATAGGGGTGAAAAAGGCCCTTGTCCGGGTCGGGTCCCCGGGTGGCGCCACAGGGTAATGTCATGCCCCTGGCCCCCGAGGTCGCCGGTTCGATTCCCCATAGGGGCCGAAAACACCCCGGGTCGGGTCGGGTCCCCGGGTGGCGCCACAGGGTAGGCTCGTGCCCCCGGCCCCCGAGGTCGCAGGTTCGATTCCCCATAGGGGCCGAAAACTCCCCGGGTCGGGTCGGGTCCCCGGGTGGCACCACAGGGTAGGCTCGTGCCCCCGGCCCCCGAGGTCGCCGGTTCGATTCCCCATAGGGGCCTGAAAAAGGCCTTTGTCCGGGTCGGGTCCCCGGGTGGCGCTAGAGGGTAATGTCGGGACCCCGGCCCCCGAGGTCGCCGGTTCGATTCCCCATAGGGGCCGAAAACACCCCGGGTCGGGTCAAGTCCCCGGGTGGCGCCACAGGGTAATGTCGGGACCCCGGCCCCCGAGGTCGCCGGTTCAATTCCCCATAGGGGTGAAAAAGGCCCTTGTCCGGGTCGGGTCCCCGGGTGGCGCCACAGGGTAATGTCATGCCCCTGGCCCCCGAGGTCGCCGGTTCGATTCCCCATAGGGGCCGAAAACACCCCGGGTCGGGTCGGGTCCCCGGGTGGCGCCACAGGGTAGGCTCGTGCCCCCGGCCCCCGAGGTCGCCGGTTCGATTCCCCATAGGGGCCGAAAACACCCCGGGTCGGGTCGGGTCCCCGGGTGGCACCACAGGGTAATGTCGGGACCCCGGCCCCCGAGGTCGCCGGTTCGATTCCCCATAGGGGCCAAAAAAAGGCCAGGGTCGGGTCGGGTCCCCGGGTGGCGCCACAGGGTAGGCTCGTGCCCCCGGCCCCCAGGGTCGCCGGTTCGATTCCCCATAGGGGCCAAAAAAAGGACAGGGTCGGGTCGGGTCCCCGGGTGGCGCCACAGGGTAATGTCGGGACCCTGGCCCCCGAGGTCGCTGGTTCGATTCCCCATAGGGGCCGAAAACACCCCGGGTCGGGTCGGGTCCCCGGGTGGCGCCACAGGGTAGGCTCGTGCCCCCGGCCCCCGAGGTCGCAGGTTCGATTCCCCATAGGGGCCGAAAACTCCCCGGGTCGGGTCGGGTCCCCGGGTGGCACCACAGGGTAGGCTCGTGCCCCCGGCCCCCGAGGTCGCCGGTTCGATTCCCCATAGGGGCCTGAAAAAGGCCTTTGTCCGGGTCGGGTCCCCGGGTGGCGCTAGAGGTTAATGTCGGGACTTACGTCCCCGAGGTTGCCGGTTCGATTCCCCATAGGGGCCGAAAACACCCCGGGTCGGGTCGGGTCCCCGGGTGGCGCCACAGGGTAATGTCGGGACCCCGGCCCCCGAGGTCGCCGGTTCAATTCCCCATAGGGGTGAAAAAGGCCCTTGTCCGGGTCGGGTCCCCGGGTGGCGCCACAGGGTAATGTCATGCCCCTGGCCCCCGAGGTCGCCGGTTCGATTCCCCATAGGGGCCGAAAACACCCCGGGTCGGGTCGGGTCCCCGGGTGGCGCCACAGGGTAGGCTCGTGCCCCCGGCCCCCGAGGTCGCCGGTTCGATTCCCCATAGGGGCCGAAAACACCCCGGGTCGGGTCGGGTCCCCGGGTGGCGCCACAGGGTAATGTCGGGCCCCCGGACCCCGAGGTTGCCGGTTCGATTCCTCATAGGGGCCGAAAACACCCCGGGTCGTGTAGGGTCCTTGGGTGGCGCCACTGGGTAGGCTCGTGCCCCCGGCCCCCGAGGTCGCCGGTTCGATTCCCCATAGGGGCTGAAAAAGGCCCTTGTCCGGGTCGGGTCCCCGGGTGGCGCCACAGGGTAATGTCGGGACCCCGGCCCCTGAGGTCGCCGGTTCGATTCCCCATAGGGGCCGAAAACACCCCGGGTCGGGTCGGGTCCCCAGGTGGAGCCACAGGGTAGGCTCGTGCCCCCGGCCCCCGAGGTCGCAGGTTCGATTCCCCATAGGGGCCGAAAACACCCCGGGTCGGGTCGGGTCCCCGGGTGGCGCCACAGGGTAATGTCGGGACCCCGGCCCTCGAGGTCGCAGGTTCGATTCCCCATAGGGGCCGAAAACACCCCGGGTCGGGTCGGTTCCCCGGTGGCACCACAGGGTAGGCTCTTGCCCCCGGCCCCCGAGGTTGCCGGTTCGATTCCTCATAGGGGCCGAAAACACCCCGGGTCGGGTCAGGTCCCCGGGTGGCGCCACAGGGTAGGCTCGTGCCCCCGGCCCCCAGGGTTGCCGGTTCGATTCCCCATAGGGTCCGAAAAAGGACAGGGTCGGGTCGGGTCCCCGGGTGGCGCCACAGGGTAATGTCGGGACCCTGGCCCCCGAGGTCGCTGGTTCGATTCCCCATAGGGGCCGAAAACACCCCGGGTCGGGTCGGGTCCCCGGGTGGCGCCACAGGGTAGGCTCGTGCCCCCGGCCCCCGAGGTCGCAGGTTCGATTCCCCATAGGGGCCGAAAACTCCCCGGGTCGGGTCGGGTCCCCGGGTGGCACCACAGGGTAGGCTCGTGCCCCCGGCCCCCGAGGTCGCCGGTTCGATTCCCCATAGGGGCCTGAAAAAGGCCTTTGTCCGGGTCGGGTCCCCGGGTGGCGCCACAGGGTAATGTCGGGACTTACGTCCCCGAGGTTGCCGGTTCGATTCCCCATAGGGGCCGAAAACACCCCGGGTCGGGTCGGGTCCCCGGGTGGCGCCACAGGGTAATGTCGGGACCCCGGCCCCCGAGGTCGCCGGTTCAATTCCCCATAGGGGTGAAAAAGGCCCTTGTCCGGGTCGGGTCCCCGGGTGGCGCCACAGGGTAATGTCATGCCCCTGGCCCCCGAGGTCGCCGGTTCGATTCCCCATAGGGGCCGAAAACACCCCGGGTCGGGTCGGGTCCCCGGGTGGCGCCACAGGGTAATGTCGGGACCCCGGCCCCCGAGGTCGCCGGTTCGATTCCCCATAGGGGCCGAAAACACCCCGGGTCGGGTCGGGTCCCCAGGTGGAGCCACAGGGTAGGCTCGTGCCCCCGGCCCCCGAGGTCGCAGGTTCGATTCCCCATAGGGGCCGAAAACACCCCGGGTCGGGTCGGGTCCCCGGGTGGCGCCACAGGGTAATGTCGGGACCCCGGCCCTCGAGGTCGCAGGTTCGATTCCCCATAGGGGCCGAAAACACCCCGGGTCGGGTCGGTTCCCCGGTGGCACCACAGGGTAGGCTCTTGCCCCCGGCCCCCGAGGTTGCCGGTTCGATTCCTCATAGGGGCCGAAAACTCCCCGGGTCGGGTCAGGTCCCCGGGTGGCGCCACAGGGTAGGCTCGTGCCCCCGGCCCCCGAGGTCGCCGGTTCGATTCCCCATAGGGGCCTGAAAAAGGCCTTTGTCCGGGTCGGGTCCCCGGGTGGCGCTAGAGGTTAATGTCGGGACTTACGTCCCTGAGGTTGCCGGTTCGATTCCCCATAGGGGCCGAAAACACCCCGGGTCGGGTCGGGTCCCCGGGTGGCGCCACAGGGTAATGTCGGGACCCTGGCCCCCGAGGTCGCCGGTTCAATTCCCCATAGGGGTGAAAAAGGCCCTTGTCCGGGTCGGGTCCCCGGGTGGCGCCACAGGGTAATGTCATGCCCCTGGCCCCCGAGGTCGCCGGTTCGATTCCCCATAGGGGCCGAAAACACCCCGGGTCGGGTCGGGTCCCCGGGTGGCGCCACAGGGTAATGTCAGGACCCCGGTCCCCGAGGTCGCTGTTTGAATCCCCATAGGGGCCGAAAACACCCCATGTCGGGTCGGGTCCCCAGGTGGCGCCACAGGGTAGGCTCGTGCCCCCGTCCTCGAGTTCGCCGGTTCGATTCCCCATAGGGGCTGAAAAAGGCCCTTGTCCGGGTCGGGTCCCCGGGTGGCGCCACAGGGTAATGTCGGGACCCCGGCCCCCGAGGTCGCCGGTTCGATTCCCCATAGGGGCCGAAAACACCCTTGTCCGGGTCGGGTCCCCGGGTGGCGCCACAGGGTAATGTCGGGACCCCGGCCCCCGAGGTCGCCGGTTCGATTCCCCATAGGGGCCAAAAACACCCTTGTCCGGGTCGGGTCCCCGGGTGGCGCCACAGGGTAATGTCGGGACCCCGGCCCCTGAGGTCGCCGGTTCGATTCCCCATAGGGGCCGAAAACACCCCGGGTTGGGTCGTTTCCCCAGGTGGAGGCACAGGGTAATGTCGGGACCCCCGGCCCCCGAGGTCGCCGGTTCGATTCCCCATAGGGGCCAAAAACACCCTTGTCCGGGTCGGGTCCCCGGGTGGCGCCACAGGGTAATGTCGGGACCCCGGCCCCTGAGGTCGCAGGTTCGATTCCCCATAGGGGCCGAAAACACCCCGGGTCGGGTCGGGTCCCCGGGTGGCGCCACAGGGTAATGTCGGGACCCCGGCCCTCGAGGTCGCAGGTTCGATTCCGCATAGGGGCCGAAAACACCCCGGGTCGGGTCGGTTCCCCGGTGGCACCACAGGGTAGGCTCTTGCCCCCGGCCCCCGAGGTTGCCGGTTCGATTCCTCATAGGGGCCAAAAACACCCCGGGTCGGGTAGGGTCCTTGGGTGGCGCCACTGGGTAGGCTCGTGCCCCCGGCCCCCGAGGTCGCCGGTTCGATTCCCCAGAGGGGCCTGAAAAAGGCCTTTGTCCGGGTCGGGTCCCCGGGTGGCACCACAGGGTAATGTCAGGACCCCGGCCCCCGAGGTCGCCGGTTCGATTCCCCATAGGGGCCAAAAAAAGGCCAGGGTCGGGTCGGGTCCCCGGGTGGCGCCACAGGGTAATGTCGGGCCCCCGGACCCCGAGGTCGCCGGTTCGATTCCCCATAGGGGCCGAAAACACCCCGGGTCGAGTCGGGTCCCCGGGTGGCGCCACAGGGTAGGCTCGTGCCCCCGGCCCCCGAGGTCGCCGGTTCGATTCCCCATAGGGGCCGAAAACACCCCGGGTCGGGTCGGGTCCCCGGGTGGCACCACAGGGTAATGTCAGGACCCCGGCCCCCGAGGTCGCCGGTTCGATTCCCCATAGGGGCCAAAAAAAGGCCAGGGTCGGGTCGGGTCACCGGGTGGCGCCACAGGGTAGGCTCGTGCCCCCGGCCCCCGAGGTCGCCGGTTCGATTCCCCATAGGGACCGAAAACACCCCGGGTCGGGTCGGGTCCCTGGGTGGCACCACAGGGTAGGCTCTTGCTCCCGGCCCCCGAGGTCGCCGGTTCGATTCCCCATAGGGGCCAAAAACACCCTTGTCCGGGTCGGGTCCCCGGGTGGCACCACAGGGTAATGTCGGGACCCCGGCCCCTGAGGTCGCCGGTTCGATTCCCCATAGGGGCCGAAAACACTCCGGGTCGGGTCGTGTCCCCAGGTGGAGCCACAGGGTAGGCTCGTGCCCCCGGCCCCCGAGGTCGCAGGTTCGATTCCCCATAGGGGCCGAAAACACCCCGGGTCGGGTCGGGTCCCCGGTTGGCGCCACAGGGTAATGTCGGGACCCCGGCCCTCGAGGTCGCAGGTTCGATTCCTCATAGGGGCCAAAAACACCCCGGGTCGGGTAGGGTTCTTGGGTGGCGCCACTGGGTAGGCTCGTGCCCCCGGCCCCCGAGGTTGCCGGTTCGATTCCCCATAGGGGTGAAAAAGGCCCTTGTCCGGGTCGGGTCCCCGGGTGGCGCCACAGGGTAATGTCATGCCCCTGGCCCCCGAGGTCGCCGGTTCGATTCCCCATAGGGGCCGAAAACACCCCGGGTCGGGTCGGGTCCCCAGGTGGCGCCACAGGGTAGGCTCGTGCCCCCGGCCCCCGAGGTCGCCAGTTCGATTCCCCATAGTGGCCGAAAACACCCCGGGTCGGGTCGGGTCCCCGGGTGGCACCACAGGGTAATGTCAGGACCCCGGCCCCCGAGGTCGCCGGTTCGATTCCCCATAGGGGCCAAAAAAAGGCCAGGGTCGGGTCGGGTCCCCGGGTGGCGCCACAGGGTAATGTCGGGCCCCCGGCCCCCGAGGTTGCCGGTTCGATTCCTCATAGGGGCCGAAAACACCCCGGGTCGGGTAGGGTCCTAGGGTGGCGCCACTGGGTAGGCTCGTGCCCCCGGCCCCCGAGGTCGCTGGTTCGATTCCCCATAGGGGCCGAAAACACCCCGGGTCGGGTCGGGTCCCCGGGTGGCGCCACAGGGTAGGCTCGTGCCCCCGGCCCCTGAGGTCGCCGGTTCGATTTCCCATAGGGACCGAAAACACCCCGGGTCGGGTCGGGTCCCCGGGTGGCGCTAGAGGGTAATGTCGGGACCCCGGCCCTCGAGGTCGCAGGTTCGATTCCCCATAGGGGCCGAAAACACCCCGGGTCGGGTCGGGTCCCCGGGTGGCACCACAGGTAGGCTCTTGCTCCCGGCCCCCGAGGTTGCCGGTTCGATTCCCCATAGGGGCCGAAAACACCCCGGGTCGGGTCAGGTCCCCGGGTGGCGCCACAGGGTAGGCTCGTGCCCCCGGCCCCCAGGGTTGCCGGTTCGATTCCCCATAGGGTCCGAAAAAGCACAGGGTCGGGTCGGGTCCCCGGGTGGCGCCACAGGGTAATGTCGGGACCCTGGCCCCCGAGGTCGCTGGTTCGATTCCCCATAGGGGCCGAAAACACCCCGGGTCGGGTCGGGTCCCCGGGTGGCGCCACAGGGTAGGCTCGTGCCCCCGGCCCCCGAGGTCGCAGGTTCGATTCCCCATAGGGGCCGAAAACTCCCCGGGTCGGGTCGGGTCCCCGGGTGGCACCACAGGGTAGGCTCGTGCCCCCGGCCCCCGAGGTCGCCGGTTCGATTCCCCATAGGGGCCTGAAAAAGGCCTTTGTCCGGGTCGGGTCCCCGGGTGGCGCTAGAGGTTAATGTTGGGACTTACGTCCCCGAGGTTGCCGGTTCGATTCCCCATAGGGGCCGAAAACACCCCGGGTCGGGTCAAGTCCCCGGGTGGCGCCACAGGGTAATGTCGGGACCCCGGCCCCCGAGGTCGCCGGTTCAATTCCCCATAGGGGTGAAAAAGGCCCTTGTCCGGGTCGGGTCCCCGGGTGGCGCCACAGGGTAATGTCATGCCCCTGGCCCCCGAGGTCGCCGGTTCGATTCCCCATAGGGGCCGAAAACACCCCGGGTCGGGTCGGGTCCCCGGGTGGCGCCACAGGGTAGGCTCGTGCCCCCGGCCCCCGAGGTCGCCGGTTCGATTCCCCATAGGGGCCGAAAACACCCCGGGTCGGGTCGGGTCCCCGGGTGGCACCACAGGGTAATGTCGGGACCCCGGCCCCCGAGGTCGCCGGTTCGATTCCCCATAGGGGCCAAAAAAAGGCCAGGGTCGGGTCGGGTCCCCGGGTGGCGCCACAGGGTAGGCTCGTGCCCCCGGCCCCCAGGGTCGCCGGTTCGATTCCCCATAGGGGCCAAAAAAAGGACAGGGTCGGGTCGGGTCCCCGGGTGGCGCCACAGGGTAATGTCGGGACCCTGGCCCCCGAGGTCGCTGGTTCGATTCCCCATAGGGGCCGAAAACACCCCGGGTCGGGTCGGGTCCCCGGGTGGCGCCACAGGGTAGGCTCGTGCCCCCGGCCCCCGAGGTCGCAGGTTCGATTCCCCATAGGGGCCGAAAACTCCCCGGGTCGGGTCGGGTCACCGGGTGGCACCACAGGGTAGGCTCGTGCCCCCGGCCCCCGAGGTCGCCGGTTCGATTCCCCATAGGGGCCTGAAAAAGGCCTTTGTCCGGGTCGGGTCCCCGGGTGGCGCTAGAGGTTAATGTCGGGACTTACGTCCCCGAGGTTGCCGGTTCGATTCCCCATAGGGGCCGAAAACACCCCGGGTCGGGTCGGGTCCCCGGGTGGCGCCACAGGGTAATGTCGGGACCCCGGCCCCCGAGGTCGCCGGTTCAATTCCCCATAGGGGTGAAAAAGGCCCTTGTCCGGGTCGGGTCCCCGGGTGGCGCCACAGGGTAGGCTCGTGCCCCCGGCCCCCAGGGTTGCCGGTTCGATTCCCCATAGGGTCCGAAAAAGGACAGGGTCGGGTCGGGTCCCCGGGTGGCGCCACAGGGTAATGTCGGGACCCTGGCCCCCGAGGTCGCTGGTTCGATTCCCCATAGGGGCCGAAAACACCCCGGGTCGGGTCGGGTCCCCGGGTGGCGCCACAGGGTAGGCTCGTGCCCCCGGCCCCCGAGGTCGCAGGTTCGATTCCCCATAGGGGCCGAAAACTCCCCGGGTCGGGTCGGGTCCCCGGGTGGCACCACAGGGTAGGCTCGTGCCCCCGGCCCCCGAGGTCGCCGGTTCGATTCCCCATAGGGGCCTGAAAAAGGCCTTTGTCCGGGTCGGGTCCCCGGGTGGCGCTAGAGGTTAATGTCGGGACTTACGTCCCCGAGGTTGCCGGTTCGATTCCCCATAGGGGCCGAAAACACCCCGGGTCGGGTCGGGTCCCCGGGTGGCGCCACAGGGTAATGTCGGGACCCCGGCCCCCGAGGTCGCCGGTTCAATTCCCCATAGGGGTGAAAAAGGCCCTTGTCCGGGTCGGGTCCCCGGGTGGCGCCACAGGGTAATGTCATGCCCCTGGCCCCCGAGGTCGCCGGTTCGATTCCCCATAGGGGCCGAAAACACCCCGGGTCGGGTCGGGTCCCCGGGTGGCGCCACAGGGTAATGTCGGGACCCCGGCCCCCGAGGTCGCCGGTTCGATTCCCCATAGGGGCCGAAAACACCCCGGGTCGGGTCGGGTCCCCGGGTGGCGCCACAGGGTAATGTCAGGACCCCGGCCCCCGAGGTCGCCGGTTCGATTCCCCATAGGGGCCAAAAAAAGGCCAGGGTCGGGTCGGGTCCCCGGGTGGCGCCACAGGGTAATGTCGGGCCCCCGGCCCCCGAGGTTGCCGGTTCGATTCCTCATAGGGGCCGAAAACACCCCGGGTCGTGTAGGGTCCTTGGGTGGCGCCACTGGGTAGGCTCGTGCCCCCGGCCCCCGAGGTCGCCGGTTCGATTCCCCATAGGGGCTGAAAAAGGCCCTTGTCCGGGTCGGGTCCCCGGGTGGCGCCACAGGGTAATGTCGGGACCCCGGCCCCTGAGGTCGCCGGTTCGATTCCCCATAGGGGCCGAAAACACCCCGGGTCGGGTCGGGTCCCCAGGTGGAGCCACAGGGTAGGCTCGTGCCCCCGGCCCCCGAGGTCGCAGGTTCGATTCCCCATAGGGGCCGAAAACACCCCGGGTCGGGTCGGGTCCCCGGGTGGCGCCACAGGGTAATGTCGGGACCCCGGCCCTCGAGGTCGCAGGTTCGATTCCCCATAGGGGCCGAAAACACCCCGGGTCGGGTCGGTTCCCCGGTGGCACCACAGGGTAGGCTCTTGCCCCCGGCCCCCGAGGTTGCCGGTTCGATTCCTCATAGGGGCCGAAAACACCCCGGGTCGGGTCAGGTCCCCGGGTGGCGCCACAGGGTAGGCTCGTGCCCCCGGCCCCCAGGGTTGCCGGTTCGATTCCCCATAGGGTCCGAAAAAGGACAGGGTCGGGTCGGGTCCCCGGGTGGCGCCACAGGGTAATGTCGGGACCCTGGCCCCCGAGGTCGCTGGTTCGATTCCCCATAGGGGCCGAAAACAGCCCGGGTCGGGTCGGGTCCCCGGGTGGCGCCACAGGGTAGGCTCGTGCCCCCGGCCCCCGAGGTCGCAGGTTCGATTCCCCATAGGGGCCGAAAACTCCCCGGGTCGGGTCGGGTCCCCGGGTGGCGCCACAGGGTAGGCTCGTGCCCCCGGCCCCCGAGGTTGCCGGTTCGATTCCCCATAGGGGCCGAAAACACCCCGGGTCGGGTCGGGTCCCCGGGTGGCGCCACAGGGTAATGTCGGGACCCCGGCCCCCGAGGTCGCCGGTTCAATTCCCCATAGGGGTGAAAAAGGCCCTTGTCCGGGTCGGGTCCCCGGGTGGCGCCACAGGGTAATGTCATGCCCCTGGCCCCCGAGGTCGCCGGTTCGATTCCCCATAGGGGCCGAAAACACCCCGGGTCGGGTCGGGTCCCCGGGTGGCGCCACAGGGTAATGTCAGGACCCCGGTCCCCGAGGTCGCTGTTTGAATCCCCATAGGGGCCGAAAACACCCCATGTCGGGTCGGGTCCCCAGGTGGCGCCACAGGGTAGGCTCGTGCCCCCGGCCCCCGAGGTCGCCGGTTCGATTCCCCATAGGGGCTGAAAAAGGCCCTTGTCCGGGTCGGGTCCCCGGGTGGCGCCACAGGGTAATGTCGGGACCCCGGCCCCCGAGGTCGCCGGTTCGATTCCCCATAGGGGCCGAAAACACCCTTGTCCGGGTCGGGTCCCCGGGTGGCGCCACAGGGTAATGTCGGGACCCCGGCCCCCGAGGTCGCCGGTTCGATTCCCCATAGGGGCCAAAAACACCCTTGTCCGGGTCGGGTCCCCGGGTGGCGCCACAGGGTAATGTCGGGACCCCGGCCCCTGAGGTCGCCGGTTCGATTCCCCATAGGGGCCGAAAACACCCCGGGTCGGGTCGGGTCCCCAGGTGGAGGCACAGGGTAATGTCGGGACCCCGGCCCCCGAGGTCGCCGGTTCGATTCCCCATAGGGGCCAAAAACACCCTTGTCCGGGTCGGGTCCCCGGGTGGCGCCACAGGGTAATGTCGGGACCCCGGCCCCTGAGGTCGCAGGTTCGATTCCCCATAGGGGCCGAAAACACCCCGGGTCGGGTCGGGTCCCCGGGTGGCGCCACAGGGTAATGTCGGGACCCCGGCCCTCGAGGTCGCAGGTTCGATTCCGCATAGGGGCCGAAAACACCCCGGGTCGGGTCGGTTCCCCGGTGGCACCACAGGGTAGGCTCTTGCCCCCGGCCCCCGAGGTTGCCGGTTCGATTCCTCATAGGGGCCAAAAACACCCCGGGTCGGGTAGGGTCCTTGGGTGGCGCCACTAGGTAGGCTCGTGCCCCCGGCCCCCGAGGTCGCCGGTTCGATTCCCCATAGGGGCCTGAAAAAGGCCTTTGTCCGGGTCGGGTCCCCGGGTGGCACCACAGGGTAATGTCAGGACCCCGGCCCCCGAGGTCGCCGGTTCGATTCCCCATAGGGGCCAAAAAAAGGCCAGGGTCGGGTCGGGTCCCCGGGTGGCGCCACAGGGTAATGTCGGGCCCCGGACCCCGAGGTCGCCGGTTCGATTCCCCATAGGGGCCGAAAACACCCCGGGTCGGGTCGGGTCCCCGGGTGGCGCCACAGGGTAGGCTCGTGCCCCCGGCCCCCGAGGTCGCCGGTTCGATTCCCCATAGGGGCCGAAAACACCCCGGGTCGGGTCGGGTCCCCGGGTGGCACCACAGGGTAATGTCAGGACCCCGGCCCCCGAGGTCGCCGGTTCGATTCCCCATAGGGGCCAAAAAAAGGCCAGGGTCGGGTCGGGTCACCGGGTGGCGCCACAGGGTAGGCTCGTGCCCCCGGCCCCCGAGGTCGCCGGTTCGATTCCCCATAGGGGCCTGAAAAAGGCCTTTGTCCGGGTCGGGTCCCCGGGTGGCGCTAGAGGTTAATGTCGGGACTTACGTCCCCGAGGTTGCCGGTTCGATTCCCCATAGGGGCCGAAAACACCCCGGGTCGGGTCGGGTCCCCGGGTGGCGCCACAGGGTAATGTCGGGACCCCGGCCCCCGAGGTCGCCGGTTCAATTCCCCATAGGGGTGAAAAAGGCCCTTGTCCGGGTCGGGTCCCCGGGTGGCGCCACAGGGTAGGCTCGTGCCCCCGGCCCCCAGGGTTGCCGGTTCGATTCCCCATAGGGTCCGAAAAAGGACAGGGTCGGGTCGGGTCCCCGGGTGGCGCCACAGGGTAATGTCGGGACCCTGGCCCCCGAGGTCGCTGGTTCGATTCCCCATAGGGGCCGAAAACACCCCGGGTCGGGTCGGGTCCCCGGGTGGCGCCACAGGGTAGGCTCGTGCCCCCGGCCCCCGAGGTCGCAGGTTCGATTCCCCATAGGGGCCGAAAACTCCCCGGGTCGGGTCGGGTCCCCGGGTGGCACCACAGGGTAGGCTCGTGCCCCCGGCCCCCGAGGTCGCCGGTTCGATTCCCCATAGGGGCCTGAAAAAGGCCTTTGTCCGGGTCGGGTCCCCGGGTGGCGCTAGAGGTTAATGTCGGGACTTACGTCCCCGAGGTTGCCGGTTCGATTCCCCATAGGGGCCGAAAACACCCCGGGTCGGGTCGGGTCCCCGGGTGGCGCCACAGGGTAATGTCGGGACCCCGGCCCCCGAGGTCGCCGGTTCAATTCCCCATAGGGGTGAAAAAGGCCCTTGTCCGGGTCGGGTCCCCGGGTGGCGCCACAGGGTAATGTCATGCCCCTGGCCCCCGAGGTCGCCGGTTCGATTCCCCATAGGGGCCGAAAACACCCCGGGTCGGGTCGGGTCCCCGGGTGGCGCCACAGGGTAATGTCGGGACCCCGGCCCCCGAGGTCGCCGGTTCGATTCCCCATAGGGGCCGAAAACACCCCGGGTCGGGTCGGGTCCCCGGGTGGCGCCACAGGGTAATGTCAGGACCCCGGCCCCCGAGGTCGCCGGTTCGATTCCCCATAGGGGCCAAAAAAAGGCCAGGGTCGGGTCGGGTCCCCGGGTGGCGCCACAGGGTAATGTCGGGCCCCCGGCCCCCGAGGTTGCCGGTTCGATTCCTCATAGGGGCCGAAAACACCCCGGGTCGTGTAGGGTCCTTGGGTGGCGCCACTGGGTAGGCTCGTGCCCCCGGCCCCCGAGGTCGCCGGTTCGATTCCCCATAGGGGCTGAAAAAGGCCCTTGTCCGGGTCGGGTCCCCGGGTGGCGCCACAGGGTAATGTCGGGACCCCGGCCCCTGAGGTCGCCGGTTCGATTCCCCATAGGGGCCGAAAACACCCCGGGTCGGGTCGGGTCCCCAGGTGGAGCCACAGGGTAGGCTCGTGCCCCCGGCCCCCGAGGTCGCAGGTTCGATTCCCCATAGGGGCCGAAAACACCCCGGGTCGGGTCGGGTCCCCGGGTGGCGCCACAGGGTAATGTCGGGACCCCGGCCCTCGAGGTCGCAGGTTCGATTCCCCATAGGGGCCGAAAACACCCCGGGTCGGGTCGGTTCCCCGGTGGCACCACAGGGTAGGCTCTTGCCCCCGGCCCCCGAGGTTGCCGGTTCGATTCCTCATAGGGGCCGAAAACACCCCGGGTCGGGTCAGGTCCCCGGGTGGCGCCACAGGGTAGGCTCGTGCCCCCGGCCCCCAGGGTTGCCGGTTCGATTCCCCATAGGGTCCGAAAAAGGACAGGGTCGGGTCGGGTCCCCGGGTGGCGCCACAGGGTAATGTCGGGACCCTGGCCCCCGAGGTCGCTGGTTCGATTCCCCATAGGGGCCGAAAACACCCCGGGTCGGGTCGGGTCCCCGGGTGGCGCCACAGGGTAGGCTCGTGCCCCCGGCCCCCGAGGTCGCAGGTTCGATTCCCCATAGGGGCCGAAAACTCCCCGGGTCGGGTCGGGTCCCCGGGTGGCACCACAGGGTAGGCTCGTGCCCCCGGCCCCCGAGGTCGCCTGTTCGATTCCCCATAGGGGCCTGAAAAAGGCCTTTGTCCGGGTCGGGTCCCCGGGTGGCGCTAGAGGTTAATGTCGGGACTTACGTCCCTGAGGTTGCCGGTTCGATTCCCCATAGGGGCCGAAAACACCCCGGGTCGGGTCGGGTCCCCGGGTGGCGCCACAGGGTAATGTCGGGACCCCGGCCCCCGAGGTCGCCGGTTCAATTCCCCATAGGGGTGAAAAAGGCCCTTGTCCGGGTCGGGTCCCCGGGTGGCGCCACAGGGTAATGTCATGCCCCTGGCCCCCGAGGTCGCCGGTTCGATTCCCCATAGGGGCCGAAAACACCCCGGGTCGGGTCGGGTCCCCGGGTGGCGCCACAGGGTAATGTCAGGACCCCGGTCCCCGAGGTCGCTGTTTGAATCCCCATAGGGGCCGAAAACACCCCATGTCGGGTCGGGTCCCCAGGTGGCGCCACAGGGTAGGCTCGTGCCCCCGGCCCCCGAGGTCGCCGGTTCGATTCCCCATAGGGGCTGAAAAAGGCCCTTGTCCGGGTCGGGTCCCCGGGTGGCGCCACAGGGTAATGTCGGGACCCCGGCCCCCGAGGTCGCCGGTTCGATTCCCCATAGGGGCCGAAAACACCCTTGTCCGGGTCGGGTCCCCGGGTGGCGCCACAGGGTAATGTCGGGACCCCGGCCCCCGAGGTCGCCGGTTCGATTCCCCATAGGGGCCAAAAACACCCTTGTCCGGGTCGGGTCCCCGGGTGGCGCCACAGGGTAATGTCGGGACCCCGGCCCCTGAGGTCGCCGGTTCGATTCCCCATAGGGGCCGAAAACACCCCGGGTCGGGTCGGGTCCCCAGGTGGAGGCACAGGGTAATGTCGGGACCCCGGCCCCCGAGGTCGCCGGTTCGATTCCCCATAGGGGCCAAAAACACCCTTGTCCGGGTCGGGTCCCCGGGTGGCGCCACAGGGTAATGTCGGGACCCCGGCCCCTGAGGTCGCAGGTTCGATTCCCCATAGGGGCCGAAAACACCCCGGGTCGGGTCGGGTCCCCGGGTGGCGCCACAGGGTAATGTCAGGACCCCGGCCCCCGAGGTCGCCGGTTCGATTCCCCATAGGGGCCAAAAAAAGGCCAGGGTCGGGTCGGGTCCCCGGGTGGCGCCACAGGGTAATGTCGGGCCCCCGGACCCCGAGGTCGCCGGTTCGATTCCCCATAGGGGCCGAAAACACCCCGGGTCGGGTCGGGTCCCCGGGTGGCGCCACAGGGTAGGCTCGTGCCCCCGGCCCCCGAGGTCGCCGGTTCGATTCCCCATAGGGGCCGAAAACACCCCGGGTCGGGTCGGGTCCCCGGGTGGCACCACAGGGTAATGTCAGGACCCCGGCCCCCGAGGTCGCCGGTTCGATTCCCCATAGGGGCCAAAAAAAGGCCAGGGTCGGGTCGGGTCACCGGGTGGCGCCACAGGGTAGGCTCGTGCCCCCGGCCCCCGAGGTCGCCGGTTCGATTCCCCATAGGGACCGAAAACACCCCGGGTCGGGTCGGGTCCCCGGGTGGCGCTAGAGGGTAATGTCGGGACCCCGGCCCTCGAGGTCGCCGGTTCGATTCCCCATAGGGGCCGAAAACACCCCGGGTCGGGTCAGGTCCCCGGGTGGCGCCACAGGGTAGGCTCGTGCCCCCGGCCCCCAGGGTTGCCGGTTCGATTCCCCATAGGGTCCGAAAAAGGACAGGGTCGGGTCGGGTCCCCGGGTGGCGCCACAGGGTAATGTCGGGACTTACGTCCCCGAGGTTGCCGGTTCGATTCCCCATAGGGGCCGAAAACACCCCGGGTCGGGTCGGGTCCCCGGGTGGCGCCACAGGGTAATGTCGGGACCCCGGCCCCCGAGGTCGCCGCTTCAATTCCCCATAGGGGGGAAAAAGGCCCTTGTCCGGGTCGGGTCCCCGGGTGGCGCCACAGGGTAATGTCATGCCCCTGGCCCCTGAGGTCGCCGGTTCGATTCCCCATAGGGGCCGAAAACACCCCGGGTCGGGTCGGGTCCCCGGGTGGCGCCACAGGGTAATGTCGGGACCCCGGCCCCCGAGGTCGCTGGTTCGATTCCCCATAGGGGCCGAAAACACCCCGGGTCGGGTCGGGTCCCCGGGTGGCGCCACAGGGTAGGCTCGTGCCCCCGGCCCCCGAGGTCGCAGGTTCGATTCCCCATAGGGGCCGAAAACTCCCCGGGTCGGGTCGGGTCCCCGGGTGGCACCACAGGGTAGGCTCGTGCCCCCGGCCCCCGAGGTCGCAGGTTCGATTCCCCATAGGGGCCTGAAAAAGGCCTTTGTCCGGGTCGGGTCCCCGGGTGGCGCTAGAGGTTAATGTCGGGACTTACGTCCCCGAGGTTGCCGGTTCGATTCCCCAGAGGGGCCGAAAACACCCCGGGTCGGGTCGGGTCCCCGGGTGGCACCACAGGGTAATGTCGCCACCCCGGCCCCCGAGGTCGCCGCTTCAATTCCCCATAGGGGGGAAAAAGGCCCTTGTCCGGGTCGGGTCCCCGGGTGGCGCCACAGGGTAATGTCATGCCCCTGGCCCCCGAGGTCGCCGGTTCGATTCCCCATAGGGGCCGAAAACACCCCGGGTCGGGTCGGGTCCCCGGGTGGCGCCACAGGGTAATGTCGGGACCCCGGCCCCCGAGGTCGCTGGTTCGATTCCCCATAGGGGCCGAAAACACCCCGGGTCGGGTCGGGTCCCCGGGTGGCGCCACAGGGTAGGCTCGTGCCCCCGGCCCCCGAGGTCGCAGGTTCGATTCCCCATAGGGGCCGAAAACTCCCCGGGTCGGGTCGGGTCCCCGGGTGGCACCACAGGGTAGGCTCGTGCCCCCGGCCCCCGAGGTCGCCGGTTCGATTCCCCATAGGGGCCTGAAAAAGGCCTTTGTCCGGGTCGGGTCCCCGGGTGGCGCTAGAGGTTAATGTCGGGACTTACGTCCCCGAGGTTGCCGGTTCGATTCCCCATAGGGGCCGAAAACACCCCGGGTCGGGTCGGGTCCCCGGGTGGCACCACAGGGTAATGTCGGGACCCCGGCCCCCGAGGTCGCCGGTTCAATTCCCCATAGGGGTGAAAAAGGCCCTTGTCCAAGTCGGGTCCCCGGGTGGCGCCACAGGGTAATGTCATGCCCCTGGCCCCCGAGGTCGCCGGTTCGATTCCCCATAGGGGCCGAAAACACCCCGGGTCGGGTCGGGTCCCCGGGTGGCGCCACAGGGTAATGTCGGGACCCCGGCCCTCGAGGTCGCCGGTTCGATTCCCCATAGGGGCCGAAAACACCCCGGGTCGGGTCGGGTCCCCGGGTGGCGCCACAGGGTAATGTCAGGACCCCGGTCCCCGAGGTCGCTGTTTGAATCCCCATAGGGGCCGAAAACACCCCATGTCGGGTCGGGTCCCCAGGTGGCGCCACAGGGTAGGCTCGTGCCCCCGGCCCCCGAGGTCGCCGGTTCGATTCCCCATAGGGGCTGAAAAAGGCCCTTGTCCGGGTCGGGTCCCCGGGTGGCGCCACAGGGTAATGTCGGGACCCCGGCCCCCGAGGTCGCCGGTTCGATTCCCCATAGGGGCCAAAAACACCCTTGTCCGGGTCGGGTCCCCGGGTGGCGCCACAGGGTAATGTCGGGACCCCGGCCCCTGAGGTCGCCGGTTCGATTCCCCATAGGGGCCGAAAACACCCCGGGTCGGGTCGGTTCCCCGGTGGCACCACAGGGTAGGCTCTTGCCCCCGGCCCCCGAGGTTGCCGGTTCGATTCCTCATAGGGGCCGAAAACACCCCGGGTCGGGTAGGGTCCTTGGGTGGCGCCACTGGGTAGGCTCGTGCCCCCGGCCCCCGAGGTCGCCGGTTCGATTCCCCAGAGGGGCCTGAAAAAGGCCTTTGTCCGGGTCGGGTCCCCGGGTGGCGCTAGAGGTTAATGTCGGGACTTACGTCCCCGAGGTTGCCGGTTCGATTCCCCATAGGGGTGAAAAAGGCCCTTGTCCGGGTCGGGTCCCCGGGTGGCGCCACAGGGTAATGTCATGCCCCTGGCCCCCGAGGTCGCCGGTTCGATTCCCCATAGGGGCCGAAAACACCCCGGGTCGGGTCGGGTCCCCGGGTGGCGCCACAGGGTAGGCTCGTGCCCCCGGCCCCCGAGGTCGCCGGTTCGATTCCCCATAGGGGCCTGAAAAAGGCCTTTGTCCGGGTCGGGTCCCCGGGTGGCACCACAGGGTAATGTCAGGACCCCGGCCCCCGAGGTCGCCGGTTCGATTCCCCATAGGGGCCAAAAAAAGGCCAGGGTCGGGTCGGGTCCCCGGGTGGCGCCACAGGGTAATGTCGGGCCCCCGGACCCCGAGGTCGCCGGTTCGATTCCCCATAGGGGCCGAAAACACCCCGGGTCGGGTCGGGTCCCCGGGTGGCGCCACAGGGTAGGCTCGTGCCCCCGGCCCCCGAGGTCGCCGGTTCGATTCCCCATAGGGGCCGAAAACACCCCGGGTCGGGTCGGGTCCCCGGGTGGCACCACAGGGTAATGTCAGGACCCCGGCCCCCGAGGTCGCCGGTTCGATTCCCCATAGGGGCCAAAAAAAGGCCAGGGTCGGGTCGGGTCACCGGGTGGCGCCACAGGGTAGGCTCGTGCCCCCGGCCCCCGAGGTCGCCGGTTCGATTCCCCATAGGGACCGAAAACACCCCGGGTCGGGTCGGGTCCCCGGGTGGCGCTAGAGGGTAATGTCGGGACCCCGGCCCTCGAGGTCGCCGGTTCGATTCCCCATAGGGGCCGAAAACACCCCGGGTCGGGTCAGGTCCCCGGGTGGCGCCACAGGGTAGGCTCGTGCCCCCGGCCCCCAGGGTTGCCGGTTCGATTCCCCATAGGGTCCGAAAAAGGACAGGGTCGGGTCGGGTCCCCGGGTGGCGCCACAGGGTAATGTCGGGACTTACGTCCCCGAGGTTGCCGGTTCGATTCCCCATAGGGGCCGAAAACACCCCGGGTCGGGTCGGGTCCCCGGGTGGCGCCACAGGGTAATGTCGGGACCCCGGCCCCCGAGGTCGCCGCTTCAATTCCCCATAGGGGGGAAAAAGGCCCTTGTCCGGGTCGGGTCCCCGGGTGGCGCCACAGGGTAATGTCATGCCCCTGGCCCCTGAGGTCGCCGGTTCGATTCCCCATAGGGGCCGAAAACACCCCGGGTCGGGTCGGGTCCCCGGGTGGCGCCACAGGGTAATGTCGGGACCCCGGCCCCCGAGGTCGCTGGTTCGATTCCCCATAGGGGCCGAAAACACCCCGGGTCGGGTCGGGTCCCCGGGTGGCGCCACAGGGTAGGCTCGTGCCCCCGGCCCCCGAGGTCGCAGGTTCGATTCCCCATAGGGGCCGAAAACTCCCCGGGTCGGGTCGGGTCCCCGGGTGGCACCACAGGGTAGGCTCGTGCCCCCGGCCCCCGAGGTCGCAGGTTCGATTCCCCATAGGGGCCTGAAAAAGGCCTTTGTCCGGGTCGGGTCCCCGGGTGGCGCTAGAGGTTAATGTCGGGACTTACGTCCCCGAGGTTGCCGGTTCGATTCCCCAGAGGGGCCGAAAACACCCCGGGTCGGGTCGGGTCCCCGGGTGGCACCACAGGGTAATGTCGCCACCCCGGCCCCCGAGGTCGCCGCTTCAATTCCCCATAGGGGGGAAAAAGGCCCTTGTCCGGGTCGGGTCCCCGGGTGGCGCCACAGGGTAATGTCATGCCCCTGGCCCCCGAGGTCGCCGGTTCGATTCCCCATAGGGGCCGAAAACACCCCGGGTCGGGTCGGGTCCCCGGGTGGCGCCACAGGGTAATGTCGGGACCCCGGCCCCCGAGGTCGCTGGTTCGATTCCCCATAGGGGCCGAAAACACCCCGGGTCGGGTCGGGTCCCCGGGTGGCGCCACAGGGTAGGCTCGTGCCCCCGGCCCCCGAGGTCGCAGGTTCGATTCCCCATAGGGGCCGAAAACTCCCCGGGTCGGGTCGGGTCCCCGGGTGGCACCACAGGGTAGGCTCGTGCCCCCGGCCCCCGAGGTCGCCGGTTCGATTCCCCATAGGGGCCTGAAAAAGGCCTTTGTCCGGGTCGGGTCCCCGGGTGGCGCTAGAGGTTAATGTCGGGACTTACGTCCCCGAGGTTGCCGGTTCGATTCCCCATAGGGGCCGAAAACACCCCGGGTCGGGTCGGGTCCCCGGGTGGCACCACAGGGTAATGTCGGGACCCCGGCCCCCGAGGTCGCCGGTTCAATTCCCCATAGGGGTGAAAAAGGCCCTTGTCCAAGTCGGGTCCCCGGGTGGCGCCACAGGGTAATGTCATGCCCCTGGCCCCCGAGGTCGCCGGTTCGATTCCCCATAGGGGCCGAAAACACCCCGGGTCGGGTCGGGTCCCCGGGTGGCGCCACAGGGTAATGTCGGGACCCCGGCCCTCGAGGTCGCCGGTTCGATTCCCCATAGGGGCCGAAAACACCCCGGGTCGGGTCGGGTCCCCGGGTGGCGCCACAGGGTAATGTCAGGACCCCGGTCCCCGAGGTCGCTGTTTGAATCCCCATAGGGGCCGAAAACACCCCATGTCGGGTCGGGTCCCCAGGTGGCGCCACAGGGTAGGCTCGTGCCCCCGGCCCCCGAGGTCGCCGGTTCGATTCCCCATAGGGGCTGAAAAAGGCCCTTGTCCGGGTCGGGTCCCCGGGTGGCGCCACAGGGTAATGTCGGGACCCCGGCCCCCGAGGTCGCCGGTTCGATTCCCCATAGGGGCCAAAAACACCCTTGTCCGGGTCGGGTCCCCGGGTGGCGCCACAGGGTAATGTCGGGACCCCGGCCCCTGAGGTCGCCGGTTCGATTCCCCATAGGGGCCGAAAACACCCCGGGTCGGGTCGGTTCCCCGGTGGCACCACAGGGTAGGCTCTTGCCCCCGGCCCCCGAGGTTGCCGGTTCGATTCCTCATAGGGGCCGAAAACACCCCGGGTCGGGTAGGGTCCTTGGGTGGCGCCACTGGGTAGGCTCGTGCCCCCGGCCCCCGAGGTCGCCGGTTCGATTCCCCAGAGGGGCCTGAAAAAGGCCTTTGTCCGGGTCGGGTCCCCGGGTGGCGCTAGAGGTTAATGTCGGGACTTACGTCCCCGAGGTTGCCGGTTCGATTCCCCATAGGGGTGAAAAAGGCCCTTGTCCGGGTCGGGTCCCCGGGTGGCGCCACAGGGTAATGTCATGCCCCTGGCCCCCGAGGTCGCCGGTTCGATTCCCCATAGGGGCCGAAAACACCCCGGGTCGGGTCGGGTCCCCGGGTGGCGCCACAGGGTAGGCTCGTGCCCCCGGCCCCCGAGGTCGCCGGTTCGATTCCCCATAGGGGCCGAAAACACCCCGGGTCGGGTCGGGTCCCCGGGTGGCACCACAGGGTAATGTCAGGACCCCGGCCCCCGAGGTCGCCGGTTCGATTCCCCATAGGGGCTGAAAAAGGCCCTTGTCCGGGTCGGGTCCCCGGGTGGCGCCACAGGGTAATGTCGGGACCCCGGCCCCCGAGGTCGCCGGTTCGATTCCCCATAGGGGCCGAAAACACCCTTGTCCGGGTCGGGTCCCCGGGTGGCGCCACAGGGTAATGTCGGGACCCCGGCCCCCGAGGTCGCCGGTTCGATTCCCCATAGGGGCCAAAAACACCCTTGTCCGGGTCGGGTCCCCGGGTGGCGCCACAGGGTAATGTCGGGACCCCGGCCCCTGAGGTCGCCGGTTCGATTCCCCATAGGGGCCGAAAACACCCCGGGTCGGGTCGGTTCCCCGGTGGCACCACAGGGTAGGCTCTTGCCCCCGGCCCCCGAGGTTGCCGGTTCGATTCCTCATAGGGGCCGAAAACACCCCGGGTCGGGTAGGGTCCTTGGGTGGCGCCACTGGGTAGGCTCGTGCCCCCGGCCCCCGAGGTCGCCGGTTCGATTCCCCAGAGGGGCCTGAAAAAGGCCTTTGTCCGGGTCGGGTCCCCGGGTGGCGCTAGAGGTTAATGTCGGGACTTACGTCCCCGAGGTTGCCGGTTCGGTTCCCCATAGGGGTGAAAAAGGCCCTTGTCCGGGTCGGGTCCCCGGGTGGCGCCACAGGGTAATGTCATGCCCCTGGCCCCCGAGGTCGCCGGTTCGATTCCCCATAGGGGCCGAAAACACCCCGGGTCGGGTCGGGTCCCCGGGTGGCGCCACAGGGTAGGCTCGTGCCCCCGGCCCCCGAGGTCGCCGGTTCGATTCCCCATAGGGGCCGAAAACACCCCGGGTCGGGTCGGGTCCCCGGGTGGCACCACAGGGTAATGTCAGGACCCCGGCCCCCGAGGTCGCCGGTTCGATTCCCCATAGGGGCTGAAAAAGGCCCTTGTCCGGGTCGGGTCCCCGGGTGGCGCCACAGGGTAATGTCGGGACCCCGGCCCCCGAGGTCGCCGGTTCGATTCCCCATAGGGGCCGAAAACACCCTTGTCCGGGTCGGGTCCCCGGGTGGCGCCACAGGGTAATGTCGGGACCCCGGCCCCCGAGGTCGCCGGTTCGATTCCCCATAGGGGCCAAAAACACCCTTGTCCGGGTCGGGTCCCCGGGTGGCGCCACAGGGTAATGTCGGGACCCCGGCCCCTGAGGTCGCCGGTTCGATTCCCCATAGGGGCCGAAAACACCCCGGGTCGGGTCGGGTCCCCAGGTGGAGGCACAGGGTAATGTCGGGACCCCGGCCCCCGAGGTCGCCGGTTCGATTCCCCATAGGGGCCAAAAACACCCTTGTCCGGGTCGGGTCCCCGGGTGGCGCCACAGGGTAATGTCGGGACCCCGGCCCCTGAGGTCGCAGGTTCGATTCCCCATAGGGGCCGAAAACACCCCGGGTCGGGTCGGGTCCCCGGGTGGCGCCACAGGGTAATGTCGGGACCCCGGCCCTCGAGGTCGCAGGTTCGATTCCGCATAGGGGCCGAAAACACCCCGGGTCGGGTCGGTTCCCCGGTGGCACCACAGGGTAGGCTCTTGCCCCCGGCCCCCGAGGTTGCCGGTTCGATTCCTCATAGGGGCCAAAAACACCCCGGGTCGGGTAGGGTCCTTGGGTGGCGCCACTGGGTAGGCTCGTGCCCCCGGCCCCCGAGGTCGCCGGTTCGATTCCCCATAGGGGCCTGAAAAAGGCCTTTGTCCGGGTCGGGTCCCCGGGTGGCACCACAGGGTAATGTCAGGACCCCGGCCCCCGAGGTCGCCGGTTCGATTCCCCATAGGGGCCAAAAAAAGGCCAGGGTCGTGTCGGGTCCCCGGGTGGCGCCACAGGGTAATGTCGGGCCCCCGGACCCCGAGGTCGCCGGTTCGATTCCCCATAGGGGCCGAAAACACCCCGGGTCGGGTCGGGTCCCCGGGTGGCGCCACAGGGTAGGCTCGTGCCCCCGGCCCCCGAGGTCGCCGGTTCGATTCCCCATAGGGGCCGAAAACACCCCGGGTCGGGTCGGGTCCCCGGGTGGCACCACAGGGTAATGTCAGGACCCCGGCCCCCGAGGTCACTGGTTCGATTCCCCATAGGGGCCAAAAAAAGGCCAGGGTCGGGTCGGGTCACCGGGTGGCGCCACAGGGTAGGCTCGTGCCCCCGGCCCCCGAGGTCGCCGGTTCGATTCCCCATAGGGACCGAAAACACCCCGGGTCGGGTCGGGTCCCCGGGTGGCGCTAGAGGGTAATGTCGGGACCCCGGCCCTCGAGGTCGCCGGTTCGATTCCCCATAGGGGCCGAAAACACCCCGGGTCGGGTCAGGTCCCCGGGTGGCGCCACAGGGTAGGCTCGTGCCCCCGGCCCCCAGGGTTGCCGGTTCGATTCCCCATAGGGTCCGAAAAAGGACAGGGTCGGGTCGGGTCCCCGGGTGGCGCCACAGGGTAATGTCGGGACCCTGGCCCCCGAGGTCGCTGGTTCGATTCCCCATAGGGGCCGAAAACACCCCGGGTCGGGTCGGGTCCCCGGGTGGCGCCACAGGGTAGGCTCGTGCCCCCGGCCCCCGAGGTCGCAGGTTCGATTCCCCATAGGGGCCGAAAACTCCCCGGGTCGGGTCGGGTCCCCGGGTGGCACCACAGGGTAGGCTCGTGCCCCCGGCCCCCGAGGTCGCCGGTTCGATTCCCCATAGGGGCCTGAAAAAGGCCTTTGTCCGGATCGGGTCCCCGGGTGGCGCTAGAGGTTAATGTCGGGACTTACGTCCCCGAGGTTGCCGGTTCGATTCCCCATAGGGGCCGAAAACACCCCGGGTCGGGTCGGGTCCCTGGGTGGCACCACAGGGTAGGCTCTTGCTCCCGGCCCCCGAGGTTACCGGTTCGATTCCCCATAGGGGCCGAAAACACCCCGGGTCGGGTCAGGTCCCCGGGTGGCGCCACAGGGTAGGCTCGTGCCCCCGGCCCCCAGGGTTGCCGGTTCGATTCCCCATAGGGTCCGAAAAAGGACAGGGTCGGGTCGGGTCCCCGGGTGGCGCCACAGGGTAATGTCGGGACCCCGGCCCCCGAGGTCGCCGGTTCGATTCCCCATAGGGGCCAAAAACACCCTTGTCCGGGTCGGGTCCCCGGGTGGCGCCACAGGATAATGTCGGGACCCCGGCCCCCGAGGTCGCCGGTTCAATTCCCCATAGGGGTGAAAAAGGCCCTTGTCCGGGTCTGGTCCCCGGGTGGCGCCACAGGGTAATGTCATACCCCTGGCCCCCGAGGTCGCCGGTTCGATTCCCCATAGGGGCCGAAAACACCCCGGGTCGGGTCGGTTCCCCGGTGGCACCACAGGGTAGGCTCTTGCCCCCGGCCCCCGAGGTTGCCGGTTCGATTCCTCATAGGGGCCGAAAACACCCCGGGTCGGGTAGGGTCCTTGGGTGGCGCCACTGGGTAGGCTCGTGCCCCCGGCCCCCGAGGTCGCCGGTTCGATTCCCCAGAGGGGCCTGAAAAAGGCCTTTGTCCGGGTCGGGTCCCCGGGTGGCGCTAGAGGTTAATGTCGGGACTTACGTCCCCGAGGTTGCCGGTTCGATTCCCCATAGGGGTGAAAAAGGCCCTTGTCCGGGTCGGGTCCCCGGGTGGCGCCACAGGGTAATGTCATGCCCCTGGCCCCCGAGGTCGCCGGTTCGATTCCCCATAGGGGCCGAAAACACCCCGGGTCGGGTCGGGTCCCCGGGTGGCGCCACAGGGTAGGCTCGTGCCCGCGGCCCCCGAGGTCGCCGGTTCGATTCCCCATAGGGGCCGAAAACACCCCGGGTCGGGTCGGGTCCCCAGGTGGCGCCACAGGGTAGGCTCGTGCCCCCGGCCCCCGAGGTCGCCGGTTCGATTCCCCATAGGGGCTGAAAAAGGCCCTTGTCCGGGTCGGGTCCCCGGGTGGCGCCACAGGGTAATGTCGGGACCCCGGCCCCCGAGGTCGCCGGTTCGATTCCCCATAGGGGCCGAAAACACCCTTGTCCGGGTCGGGTCCCCGGGTGGCGCCACAGGGTAATGTCGGGACCCCGGCCCCCGAGGTCGCCGGTTCGATTCCCCATAGGGGCCAAAAACACCCTTGTCCGGGTCGGGTCCCCGGGTGGCGCCACAGGGTAATGTCGGGACCCCGGCCCCTGAGGTCGCCGGTTCGATTCCCCATAGGGGCCGAAAACACCCCGGGTCGGGTCGGGTCCCCAGGTGGAGGCACAGGGTAATGTCGGGACCCCGGCCCCCGAGGTCGCCGGTTCGATTCCCCATAGGGGCCAAAAACACCCTTGTCCGGGTCGGGTCCCCGGGTGGCGCCACAGGGTAATGTCGGGACCCCGGCCCCTGAGGTCGCAGGTTCGATTCCCCATAGGGGCCGAAAACACCCCGGGTCGGGTCGGGTCCCCGGGTGGCGCCACAGGGTAATGTCGGGACCCCGGCCCTCGAGGTCGCAGGTTCGATTCCGCATAGGGGCCGAAAACACCCCGGGTCGGGTCGGTTCCCCGGTGGCACCACAGGGTAGGCTCTTGCCCCCGGCCCCCGAGGTTGCCGGTTCGATTCCTCATAGGGGCCAAAAACACCCCGGGTCGGGTAGGGTCCTTGGGTGGCGCCACTGGGTAGGCTCGTGCCCCCGGCCCCCGAGGTCGCCGGTTCGATTCCCCATAGGGGCCTGAAAAAGGCCTTTGTCCGGGTCGGGTCCCCGGGTGGCACCACAGGGTAATGTCAGGACCCCGGCCCCCGAGGTCGCCGGTTCGATTCCCCATAGGGGCCAAAAAAAGGCCAGGGTCGGGTCGGGTCCCCGGGTGGCGCCACAGGGTAATGTCGGGCCCCCGGACCCCGAGGTCGCCGGTTCGATTCCCCATAGGGGCCGAAAACACCCCGGGTCGGGTCGGGTCCCCGGGTGGCGCCACAGGGTAGGCTCGTGCCCCCGGCCCCCGAGGTCGCCGGTTCGATTCCCCATAGGGGCCGAAAACACCCCGGGTCGGGTCGGGTCCCCGGGTGGCACCACAGGGTAATGTCAGGACCCCGGCCCCCGAGGTCGCCGGTTCGATTCCCCATAGGGGCCAAAAAAAGGCCAGGGTCGGGTCGGGTCACCGGGTGGCGCCACAGGGTAGGCTCGTGCCCCCGGCCCCCGAGGTCGCCGGTTCGATTCCCCATAGGGACCGAAAACACCCCGGGTCGGGTCGGGTCCCCGGGTGGCGCTAGAGGGTAATGTCGGGACCCCGGCCCTCGAGGTCGCCGGTTCGATTCCCCATAGGGGCCGAAAACACCCCGGGTCGGGTCAGGTCCCCGGGTGGCGCCACAGGGTAGGCTCGTGCCCCCGGCCCCCAGGGTTGCCGGTTCGATTCCCCATAGGGTCCGAAAAAGGACAGGGTCGGGTCGGGTCCCCGGGTGGCGCCACAGGGTAATGTCGGGACCCTGGCCCCCGAGGTCGCTGGTTCGATTCCCCATAGGGGCCGAAAACACCCCGGGTCGGGTCGGGTCCCCGGGTGGCGCCACAGGGTAGGCTCGTGCCCCCGGCCCCCGAGGTCGCAGGTTCGATTCCCCATAGGGGCCGAAAACTCCCCGGGTCGGGTCGGGTCCCCGGGTGGCACCACAGGGTAGGCTCGTGCCCCCGGCCCCCGAGGTCGCCGGTTCGATTCCCCATAGGGGCCTGAAAAAGGCCTTTGTCCGGATCGGGTCCCCGGGTGGCGCTAGAGGTTAATGTCGGGACTTACGTCCCCGAGGTTGCCGGTTCGATTCCCCATAGGGGCCGAAAACACCCCGGGTCGGGTCGGGTCCCCGGGTGGCGCCACAGGGTAATGTCGGGACCCCGGCCCCCGAGGTCGCCGCTTCAATTCCCCATAGGGGGGAAAAAGGCCCTTGTCCGGGTCGGGTCCCCGGGTGGCGCCACAGGGTAATGTCATGCCCCTGGCCCCCGAGGTCGCCGGTTCGATTCCCCATAGGGGCCGAAAACACCCCGGGTCGGGTCGGGTCCCCAGGTGGCGCCACAGGGTAATGTCGGGACCCCGGCCCCCGAGGTCGCTGGTTCGATTCCCCATAGGGGCCGAAAACACCCCGGGTCGGGTCGGGTCCCCGGGTGGCGCCACAGGGTAGGCTCGTGCCCCCGGCCCCCGAGGTCGCAGGTTCGATTCCCCATAGGGGCCGAAAACTCCCCGGGTCGGGTCGGGTCCCCGGGTGGCACCACAGGGTAGGCTCGTGCCCCCGGCCCCCGAGGTCGCAGGTTCGATTCCCCATAGGGGCCTGAAAAAGGCCTTTGTCCGGGTCGGGTCCCCGGGTGGCGCTAGAGGTTAATGTCGGGACTTACGTCCCCGAGGTTGCCGGTTCGATTCCCCAGAGGGGCCGAAAACACCCCGGGTCGGGTCGGGTCCCCGGGTGGCACCACAGGGTAATGTCGCGACCCCGGCCCCCGAGGTCGCCGCTTCAATTCCCCATAGGGGGGAAAAAGGCCCTTGTCCGGGTCGGGTCCCCGGGTGGCGCCACAGGGTAATGTCATGCCCCTGGCCCCCGAGGTCGCCGGTTCGATTCCCCATAGGGGCCGAAAACACCCCGGGTCGGGTCGGGTCCCCGGGTGGCGCCACAGGGTAATGTCGGGACCCCGGCCCCCGAGGTCGCTGGTTCGATTCCCCATAGGGGCCGAAAACACCCCGGGTCGGGTCGGGTCCCCGGGTGGCGCCACAGGGTAGGCTCGTGCCCCCGGCCCCCGAGGTCGCAGGTTCGATTCCCCATAGGGGCCGAAAACTCCCCGGGTCGGGTCGGGTCCCCGGGTGGCACCACAGGGTAGGCTCGTGCCCCCGGCCCCCGAGGTCGCCGGTTCGATTCCCCATAGGGGCCTGAAAAAGGCCTTTGTCCGGGTCGGGTCCCCGGGTGGCGCTAGAGGTTAATGTCGGGACTTACGTCCCCGAGGTTGCCGGTTCGATTCCCCATAGGGGCCGAAAACACCCCGGGTCGGGTCGGGTCCCCGGTTGGCACCACAGGGTAATGTCGGGACCCCGGCCCCCGAGGTCGCCGGTTCAATTCCCCATAGGGGTGAAAAAGGCCCTTGTCCGGGTCGGGTCCCCGGGTGGCGCCACAGGGTAATGTCATGCCCCTGGCCCCCGAGGTCGCCGGTTCGATTCCCCATAGGGGCCGAAAACACCCCGGGTCGGGTCGGGTCCCCGGGTGGCGCCACAGGGTAATGTCGGGACCCCGGTCCCCGAGGTCGCTGTTTGAATCCCCATAGGGGCCGAAAACACCCCATGTCGGGTCGGGTCCCCAGGTGGCGCCACAGGGTAGGCTCGTGCCCCCGGCCCCCGAGGTCGCCGGTTCGATTCCCCATAGGGGCTGAAAAAGGCCCTTGTCCGGGTCGGGTCCCCGGGTGGCGCCACAGGGTAATGTCGGGACCCCGGCCCCCGAGGTCGCCGGTTCGATTCCCCATAGGGGCCAAAAACACCCTTGTCCGGGTCGGGTCCCCGGGTGGCGCCACAGGGTAATGTCGGGACCCCGGCCCCTGAGGTCGCCGGTTCGTTTCCCCATAGGGGCCGAAAACACCCCGGGTCGGGTCGGTTCCCCGGTGGCACCACAGGGTAGGCTCTTGCCCCCGGCCCCCGAGGTTGCCGGTTCGATTCCTCATAGGGGCCGAAAACACCCCGGGTCGGGTAGGGTCCTTGGGTGGCGCCACTGGGTAGGCTCGTGCCCCCGGCCCCCGAGGTCGCCGGTTCGATTCCCCAGAGGGGCCTGAAAAAGGCCTTTGTCCGGGTCGGGTCCCCGGGTGGCGCTAGAGGTTAATGTCGGGACTTACGTCCCCGAGGTTGCCGGTTCGATTCCCCATAGGGGTGAAAAAGGCCCTTGTCCGGGTCGGGTCCCCGGGTGGCGCCACAGGGTAATGTCATGCCCCTGGCCCCCGAGGTCGCCGGTTCGATTCCCCATAGGGGCCGAAAACACCCCGGGTCGGGTCGGGTCCCCGGGTGGCGCCACAGGGTAGGCTCGTGCCCCCGGCCCCCGAGGTCGCCGGTTCGATTCCCCATAGGGGCCGAAAACACCCCGGGTCGGGTCGGGTCCCCGGGTGGCACCACAGGGTAATGTCAGGACCCCGGCCCCCGAGGTCGCCGGTTCGATTCCCCATAGGGGCCAAAAAAAGGCCAGGGTCGGGTCGGGTCCCCGGGTGGCGCCACAGGGTAATGTCGGGCCCCCGGACCCCGAGGTCGCCGGTTCGATTCCCCATAGGGACCGAAAACACCCCGGGTCGGGTCGGGTCCCCGGGTGGCACCACAGGGTAATGTCAGGACCCCGGCCCCCGAGGTCGCCGGTTCGATTCCCCATAGGGGCCAAAAAAAGGCCAGGGTCGGGTCGGGTCCCCGGGTGGCGCCACAGGGTAGGCTCGTGCCCCCGGCCCCCGAGGTCGCCGGTTCGATTCCCCATAGGGACCGAAAACACCCCGGGTCGGGTCGGGTCCCCGGGTGGCGCTAGAGGGTAATGTCGGGACCCCGGCCCTCGAGGTCGCAGGTTCGATTCCCCATAGGGGCCGAAAACACCCCGGGTCGGGTCGGGTCCCTGGGTGGCACCACAGGGTAGGCTCTTGCTCCCGGCCCCCGAGGTTGCCGGTTCGATTCCCCATAGGGGCCGAAAACACCCCGGGTCGGGTCAGGTCCCCGGGTGGCGCCACAGGGTAGGCTCGTGCCCCCGGCCCCCAGGGTTGCCGGTTCGATTCCCCATAGGGTCCGAAAAAGGACAGGGTCGGGTCGGGTCCCCGGGTGGCGCCACAGGGTAATGTCGGGACCCTGGCCCCCGAGGTCGCTGGTTCGATTCCCCATAGGGGCCGAAAACACCCCGGGTCGGGTCGGGTCCCCGGGTGGCGCCACAGGGTAGGCTCGTGCCCCCGGCCCCCGAGGTCGCAGGTTCGATTCCCCATAGGGGCCGAAAACTCCCCGGGTCGGGTCGGGTCCCCGGGTGGCACCACAGGGTAGGCTCGTGCCCCCGGCCCCCGAGGTCGCCGGTTCGATTCCCCATAGGGGCCTGAAAAAGGCCTTTGTCCGGGTCGGGTCCCCGGGTGGCGCTAGAGGTTAATGTCGGGACTTACGTCCCCGAGGTTGCCGGTTCGATTCCCCATAGGGGCCGAAAACACCCCGGGTCGGGTCGGGTCCCCGGGTGGCGCCACAGGGTAATGTCGGGACCCCGGCCCCCGAGGTCGCCGGTTCAATTCCCCATAGGGGGGAAAAAGGCCCTTGTCCGGGTCGGGTCCCCGGGTGGCGCCACAGGGTAATGTCATGCCCCTGGCCCCCGAGGTCGCCGGTTCGATTCCCCATAGGGGCCGAAAACACCCCGGGTCGTGTCGGGTCCCCGGGTGGCGCCACAGGGTAATGTCAGGACCCCGGTCCCCGAGGTCGCTGTTTGAATCCCCATAGGGGCCGAAAACACCCCATGTCGGGTCGGGTCCCCAGGTGGCGCCACAGGGTAGGCTCGTGCCCCCGGCCCCCGAGGTCGCCGGTTCGATTCCCCATAGGGGCCGAAAACACCCCGGGTCGGGTCGGGTCCCCGGGTGGCGCTAGAGGGTAATGTCGGGACCCCGGCCCTCGAGGTCGCAGGTTCGATTCCCCATAGGGGCCGAAAACACCCCGGGTCGGGTCGGGTCCCTGGGTGGCACCACAGGGTAGGCTCTTGCTCCCGGCCCCCGAGGTTGCCGGTTCGATTCCCCATAGGGGCCGAAAACACCCCGGGTCGGGTCGGGTCCCCGGGTGGCACCACAGGGTAGGCTCGTGCCCCCGGCCCCCGAGGTCGCCGGTTCGATTCCCCATAGGGGCCTGAAAAAGGCCTTTGTCCGGGTCGGGTCCCCGGGTGGCGCTAGAGGTTAATGTCGGGACTTACGTCCCCGAGGTTGCCGGTTCGATTCCCCATAGGGGCCGAAAACACCCCGGGTCGGGTCGGGTCCCCGGGTGGCGCCACAGGGTAATGTCGGGACCCCGGCCCCCGAGGTCGCCGGTTCGATTCCCCATAGGGGCCGAAAACACCCCGGGTCGGGTCGGGTCCCCAGGTGGAGGCACAGGGTAGGCTCGTGCCCCCGGCCCCCGAGGTCGCAGGTTCGATTCCCCATAGGGGCCGAAAACACCCCGGGTCGGGTCGGGTCCCCGGGTGGCGCCACAGGGTAGGCTCGTGCCCCCGGCCCCCGAGGTCGCAGGTTCGATTCCCCATAGGGGCCGAAAACACCCCGGGTCGGGTCGGGTCCCCGGGTGGCGCCACAGGGTAATGTCGGGACCCCGGCCCCCGAGGTCGCCGGTTCAATTCCATATAGGGGTGAAAAAGGCCCTTGTCCGGGTCGGGTCCCCGGGTGGCGCCACAGGGTAATGTCATGCCCCTGGCCCCCGAGGTCGCCGGTTCGATTCCCCACAGGGGCCGAAAACACCCCGGGTCGGGTCGGGTCCCCGGGTGGCGCCACAGGGTAATGTCAGGACCCCGGTCCCCGAGGTCGCTGTTTGAATCCCCATAGGGGCCGAAAACACCCCATGTCGGGTCGGGTCCCCAGGTGGCGCCACAGGGTAGGCTCGTGCCCCCGGCCCCCGAGGTCGCCGGTTCGATTCCCCATAGGGGCTGAAAAAGGCCCTTGTCCGGGTCGGGTCCCCGGGTGGCGCCACAGGGTAATGTCGGGACCCCGGCCCCCGAGGTCGCCGGTTCGATTCCCCATAGGGGCCGAAAACACCCTTGTCCGGGTCGGGTCCCCGGGTGGCGCCACAGGGTAATGTCGGGACCCCGGCCCCCGAGGTCGCCGGTTCGATTCCCCATAGGGGCCAAAAACACCCTTGTCCGGGTCGGGTCCCCGGGTGGCGCCACAGGGTAATGTCGGGACCCCGGCCCCTGAGGTCGCCGGTTCGATTCCCCATAGGGGCCGAAAACACCCCGGGTCGGGTCGGGTCCCCAGGTGGAGCCACAGGGTAGGCTCGTGCCCCCGGCCCCCGAGGTCGCAGGTTCGATTCCCCATAGGGGCCGAAAACACCCCGGGTCGGGTCGGGTCCCCGGGTGGCGCCACAGGGTAATGTCGGGACCCCGGCCCTCGATGTCGCAGGTTCGATTCCCCATAGGGGCCGAAAACACCCCGGGTCGGGTCGGTTCCCCGGTGGCACCACAGGGTAGGCTCTTGCCCCCGGCCCCCGAGGTTGCCGGTTCGATTCCTCATAGGGGCCGAAAACACCCCGGGTCGGGTCAGGTCCCCGGGTGGCGCCACAGGGTAGGCTCGTGCCCCCGGCCCCCAGGGTTGCCGGTTCGATTCCCCATAGGGTCCGAAAAAGGACAGGGTCGGGTCGGGTCCCCGGGTGGCGCCACAGGGTAATGTCGGGACCCCGGCCCCCGAGGTCGCCGCTTCAATTCCCCATAGGGGGGAAAAAGGCCCTTGTCCGGGTCGGGTCCCCGGGTGGCGCCACAGGGTAATGTCATGCCCCTGGCCCCCGAGGTCGCCGGTTCGATTCCCCATAGGGGCCGAAAACACCCCGGGTCGGGTCGGGTCCCCGGGTGGCGCCACAGGGTAATGTCGGGACCCCGGCCCCCGAGGTCGCCGGTTCGATTCCCCATAGGGGCCGAAAACACCCCGGGTCGGGTCGGGTCCCCGGGTGGCGCCACAGGGTAGGCTCGTGCCCCCGGCCCCCAGGGTTGCCGGTTCGATTCCCCATAGGGTCCGAAAAAGGCCAGGGTCGGGTCGGGTCCCCGGGTGGCGCCACAGGGTAATGTCGGGACCCTGGCCCCCGAGGTCGCTGGTTCGATTCCCCATAGGGGCCGAAAACACCCCGGGTCGGGTCGGGTCCCCGGGTGGCACCACAGGGTAGGCTCGTGCCCCCGGCCCCCGAGGTCGCCGGTTCGATTCCCCATAGGGGCCTGAAAAAGGCCTTTGTCCGGGTCGGGTCCCCGGGTGGCGCTAGAGGTTAATGTCGGGACTTACGTCCCCGAGGTTGCCGGTTCGATTCCCCATAGGGGCCGAAAACACCCCGGGTCGGGTCGGGTCCCCGGGTGGCGCCACAGGGTAATGTCGGGACCCCGGCCCCCGAGGTCGCCGGTTCGATTCCCCATAGGGGCCGAAAACACCCCGGGTCGGGTCGGGTCCCCAGGTGGAGGCACAGGGTAGGCTCGTGCCCCCGGCCCCCGAGGTCGCAGGTTCGATTCCCCATAGGGGCCGAAAACACCCCGGGTCGGGTCGGGTCCCCGGGTGGCGCCACAGGGTAGGCTCGTGCCCCCGGCCCCCGAGGTCGCAGGTTCGATTCCCCATAGGGGCCGAAAACACCCCGGGTCGGGTCGGGTCCCCGGGTGGCGCCACAGGGTAATGTCGGGACCCCGGCCCCCGAGGTCGCCGGTTCAATTCCATATAGGGGTGAAAAAGGCCCTTGTCCGGGTCGGGTCCCCGGGTGGCGCCACAGGGTAATGTCATGCCCCTGGCCCCCGAGGTCGCCGGTTCGATTCCCCACAGGGGCCAAAAACACCCCATGTCGGGTCGGGTCCCCAGGTGGCGCCACAGGGTAGGCTCGTGCCCCCGGCCCCCGAGGTCGCCGGTTCGATTCCCCATAGGGGCTGAAAAAGGCCCTTGTCCGGGTCGGGTCCCCGGGTGGCGCCACAGGGTAATGTCGGGACCCCGGCCCCCGAGGTCGCCGGTTCGATTCCCCATAGGGGCCGAAAACACCCTTGTCCGGGTCGGGTCCCCGGGTGGCGCCACAGGGTAATGTCGGGACCCCGGCCCCCGAGGTCGCCGGTTCGATTCCCCATAGGGGCCAAAAACACCCTTGTCCGGGTCGGGTCCCCGGGTGGCGCCACAGGGTAATGTCGGGACCCCGGCCCCTGAGGTCGCCGGTTCGATTCCCCATAGGGGCCGAAAACACCCCGGGTCGGGTCGGGTCCCCAGGTGGAGCCACAGGGTAGGCTCGTGCCCCCGGCCCCCGAGGTCGCAGGTTCGATTCCCCATAGGGGCCGAAAACACCCCGGGTCGGGTCGGGTCCCCGGGTGGCGCCACAGGGTAATGTCGGGACCCCGGCCCTCGAGGTCGCAGGTTCGATTCCCCATAGGGGCCGAAAACACCCCGGGTCGGGTCGGTTCCCCGGTGGCACCACAGGGTAGGCTCGTGCCCCCGGCCCCCGAGGTTGCCGGTTCGATTCCTCATAGGGGCCGAAAACACCCCGGGTCGGGTCAGGTCCCCGGGTGGCGCCACAGGGTAGGCTCGTGCCCCCGGCCCCCAGGGTTGCCGGTTCGATTCCCCATAGGGTCCGAAAAAGGACAGGGTCGGGTCGGGTCCCCGGGTGGCGCCACAGGGTAATGTTGGGACCCCGGCCCCCGAGGTCGCCGCTTCAATTCCCCATAGGGGGGAAAAAGGCCCTTGTCCGGGTCGGGTCCCCGGGTGGCGCCACAGGGTAATGTCATGCCCCTGGCCCCCGAGGTCGCCGGTTCGATTCCCCATAGGGGCCGAAAACACCCCGGGTCGGGTCGGGACCCCGGGTGGCGCCACAGGGTAATGTCGGGACCCCGGCCCCCGAGGTCGCCGGTTCGATTCCCCATAGGGGCCGAAAACACCCCGGGTCGGGTCGGGTCCCCGGGTGGCGCCACAGGGTAGGCTCGTGCCCCCGGCCCCCAGGGTTGCCGGTTCGATTCCCCATAGGGTCCGAAAAAGGCCAGGGTCGGGTCGGGTCCCCGGGTGGCGCCACAGGGTAATGTCGGGACCCTGGCCCCCGAGGTCGCTGGTTCGATTCCCCATAGGGGCCGAAAACACCCCGGGTCGGGTCGGGTCCCCGGGTGGCGCCACAGGGTAGGGTCGTGCCCCCGGCCCCCGAGGTCGCCGGTTCGATTCCCCATAGGGGCCTGAAAAAGGCCTTTGTCCGGGTCGGGTCCCCGGGTGGCGCTAGAGGTTAATGTCGGGACTTACGTCCCCGAGGTTGCCGGTTCGATTCCCCATAGGGGCCGAAAACACCCCGGGTCGGGTCGGGTCCCCGGGTGGCACCACAGGGTAATGTCGGGACCCCGGCCCCCGAGGTCGCCGGTTCAATTCCCCATAGGGGTGAAAAAGGCCCTTGTCCGGGTCGGGTCCCCGGGTGGCGCCACAGGGTAATGTCATGCCCCTGGCCCCCGAGGTCGCCGGTTCGATTCCCCATAGGGGCCGAAAACACCCCGGGTCGGGTCGGGTCCCCGGGTGGCGCCACAGGGTAATGTCAGGACCCCGGTCCCCGAGGTCGCTGTTTGAATCCCCATAGGGGCCGAAAACACCCCATGTCGGGTCGGGTCCCCAGGTGGCGCCACAGGGTAGGCTCGTGCCCCCGGCCCCCGAGGTCGCCGGTTCGATTCCCCATAGGGGCCGAAAACACCCCGGGTCGGGTCGGGTCCCCGGGTGGCGCCACAGGGTAGGCTCGTGCCCCCGGCCCCCAGGGTTGCCGGTTCGATTCCCCATAGGGTCCGAAAAAGGCCAGGGTCGGGTCGGGTCCCCGGGTGGCGCCACAGGGTAATGTCGGGACCCCGGCCCTCGATGTCGCAGGTTCGATTCCCCATAGGGGCCGAAAACACCCCGGGTCGGGTCGGGTCCCCGGGTGGCGCCACAGGGTAATGTCGGGACCCCGGCCCTCGATGTCGCAGGTTCGATTCCCCATAGGGGCCGAAAACACCCCGGGTCGGGTCGGTTCCCCGGTGGCACCACAGGGTAGGCTCTTGCCCCCGGCCCCCGAGGTTGCCGGTTCGATTCCTCATAGGGGCCGAAAACACCCCGGGTCGGGTCAGGTCCCCGGGTGGCGCCACAGGGTAGGCTCGTGCCCCCGGCCCCCAGGGTTGCCGGTTCGATTCCCCATAGGGTCCGAAAAAGGACAGGGTCGGGTCGGGTCCCCGGGTGGCGCCACAGGGTAATGTCGGGACCCCGGCCCCCGAGGTCGCCGCTTCAATTCCCCATAGGGGGGAAAAAGGCCCTTGTCCGGGTCGGGTCCCCGGGTGGCGCCACAGGGTAATGTCATGCCCCTGGCCCCCGAGGTCGCCGGTTCGATTCCCCATAGGGGCCGAAAACACCCCGGGTCGGGTCGGGTCCCCGGGTGGCGCCACAGGGTAATGTCGGGACCCCGGCCCCCGAGGTCGCCGGTTCGATTCCCCATAGGGGCCGAAAACACCCCGGGTCGGGTCGGGTCCCCGGGTGGCGCCACAGGGTAGGCTCGTGCCCCCGGCCCCCAGGGTTGCCGGTTCGATTCCCCATAGGGTCCGAAAAAGGCCAGGGTCGGGTCGGGTCCCCGGGTGGCGCCACAGGGTAATGTCGGGACCCTGGCCCCCGAGGTCGCTGGTTCGATTCCCCATAGGGGCCGAAAACACCCCGGGTCGGGTCGGGTCCCCGGGTGGCACCACAGGGTAGGCTCGTGCCCCCGGCCCCCGAGGTCGCCGGTTCGATTCCCCATAGGGGCCTGAAAAAGGCCTTTGTCCGGGTCGGGTCCCCGGGTGGCGCTAGAGGTTAATGTCGGGACTTACGTCCCCGAGGTTGCCGGTTCGATTCCCCATAGGGGCCGAAAACACCCCGGGTCGGGTCGGGTCCCCGGGTGGCGCCACAGGGTAATGTCGGGACCCCGGCCCCCGAGGTCGCCGGTTCGATTCCCCATAGGGGCCGAAAACACCCCGGGTCGGGTCGGGTCCCCAGGTGGAGGCACAGGGTAGGCTCGTGCCCCCGGCCCCCGAGGTCGCAGGTTCGATTCCCCATAGGGGCCGAAAACACCCCGGGTCGGGTCGGGTCCCCGGGTGGCGCCACAGGGTAGGCTCGTGCCCCCGGCCCCCGAGGTCGCAGGTTCGATTCCCCATAGGGGCCGAAAACACCCCGGGTCGGGTCGGGTCCCCGGGTGGCGCCACAGGGTAATGTCGGGACCCCGGCCCCCGAGGTCGCCGGTTCAATTCCATATAGGGGTGAAAAAGGCCCTTGTCCGGGTCGGGTCCCCGGGTGGCGCCACAGGGTAATGTCATGCCCCTGGCCCCCGAGGTCGCCGGTTCGATTCCCCACAGGGGCCAAAAACACCCCATGTCGGGTCGGGTCCCCAGGTGGCGCCACAGGGTAGGCTCGTGCCCCCGGCCCCCGAGGTCGCCGGTTCGATTCCCCATAGGGGCTGAAAAAGGCCCTTGTCCGGGTCGGGTCCCCGGGTGGCGCCACAGGGTAATGTCGGGACCCCGGCCCCCGAGGTCGCCGGTTCGATTCCCCATAGGGGCCGAAAACACCCTTGTCCGGGTCGGGTCCCCGGGTGGCGCCACAGGGTAATGTCGGGACCCCGGCCCCCGAGGTCGCCGGTTCGATTCCCCATAGGGGCCAAAAACACCCTTGTCCGGGTCGGGTCCCCGGGTGGCGCCACAGGGTAATGTCGGGACCCCGGCCCCTGAGGTCGCCGGTTCGATTCCCCATAGGGGCCGAAAACACCCCGGGTCGGGTCGGGTCCCCAGGTGGAGCCACAGGGTAGGCTCGTGCCCCCGGCCCCCGAGGTCGCAGGTTCGATTCCCCATAGGGGCCGAAAACACCCCGGGTCGGGTCGGGTCCCCGGGTGGCGCCACAGGGTAATGTCGGGACCCCGGCCCTCGAGGTCGCAGGTTCGATTCCCCATAGGGGCCGAAAACACCCCGGGTCGGGTCGGTTCCCCGGTGGCACCACAGGGTAGGCTCGTGCCCCCGGCCCCCGAGGTTGCCGGTTCGATTCCTCATAGGGGCCGAAAACACCCCGGGTCGGGTCAGGTCCCCGGGTGGCGCCACAGGGTAGGCTCGTGCCCCCGGCCCCCAGGGTTGCCGGTTCGATTCCCCATAGGGTCCGAAAAAGGACAGGGTCGGGTCGGGTCCCCGGGTGGCGCCACAGGGTAATGTTGGGACCCCGGCCCCCGAGGTCGCCGCTTCAATTCCCCATAGGGGGGAAAAAGGCCCTTGTCCGGGTCGGGTCCCCGGGTGGCGCCACAGGGTAATGTCATGCCCCTGGCCCCCGAGGTCGCCGGTTCGATTCCCCATAGGGGCCGAAAACACCCCGGGTCGGGTCGGGACCCCGGGTGGCGCCACAGGGTAATGTCGGGACCCCGGCCCCCGAGGTCGCCGGTTCGATTCCCCATAGGGGCCGAAAACACCCCGGGTCGGGTCGGGTCCCCGGGTGGCGCCACAGGGTAGGCTCGTGCCCCCGGCCCCCAGGGTTGCCGGTTCGATTCCCCATAGGGTCCGAAAAAGGCCAGGGTCGGGTCGGGTCCCCGGGTGGCGCCACAGGGTAATGTCGGGACCCTGGCCCCCGAGGTCGCTGGTTCGATTCCCCATAGGGGCCGAAAACACCCCGGGTCGGGTCGGGTCCCCGGGTGGCGCCACAGGGTAGGGTCGTGCCCCCGGCCCCCGAGGTCGCCGGTTCGATTCCCCATAGGGGCCTGAAAAAGGCCTTTGTCCGGGTCGGGTCCCCGGGTGGCGCTAGAGGTTAATGTCGGGACTTACGTCCCCGAGGTTGCCGGTTCGATTCCCCATAGGGGCCGAAAACACCCCGGGTCGGGTCGGGTCCCCGGGTGGCACCACAGGGTAATGTCGGGACCCCGGCCCCCGAGGTCGCCGGTTCAATTCCCCATAGGGGTGAAAAAGGCCCTTGTCCGGGTCGGGTCCCCGGGTGGCGCCACAGGGTAATGTCATGCCCCTGGCCCCCGAGGTCGCCGGTTCGATTCCCCATAGGGGCCGAAAACACCCCGGGTCGGGTCGGGTCCCCGGGTGGCGCCACAGGGTAATGTCAGGACCCCGGTCCCCGAGGTCGCTGTTTGAATCCCCATAGGGGCCGAAAACACCCCATGTCGGGTCGGGTCCCCAGGTGGCGCCACAGGGTAGGCTCGTGCCCCCGGCCCCCGAGGTCGCCGGTTCGATTCCCCATAGGGGCCGAAAACACCCCGGGTCGGGTCGGGTCCCCGGGTGGCGCCACAGGGTAGGCTCGTGCCCCCGGCCCCCAGGGTTGCCGGTTCGATTCCCCATAGGGTCCGAAAAAGGCCAGGGTCGGGTCGGGTCCCCGGGTGGCGCCACAGGGTAATGTCGGGACCCTGGCCCCCGAGGTCGCTGGTTCGATTCCCCATAGGGGCCGAAAACACCCCGGGTCGGGTCGGGTCCCCGGGTGGCACCACAGGGTAGGCTCGTGCCCCCGGCCCCCGAGGTCGCCGGTTCGATTCCCCATAGGGGCCTGAAAAAGGCCTTTGTCCGGGTCGGGTCCCCGGGTGGCGCTAGAGGTTAATGTCGGGACTTACGTCCCCGAGGTTGCCGGTTCGATTCCCCATAGGGGCCGAAAACACCCCGGGTCGGGTCGGGTCCCCGGGTGGCGCCACAGGGTAATGTCGGGACCCCGGCCCCCGAGGTCGCCGGTTCGATTCCCCATAGGGGCCGAAAACACCCCGGGTCGGGTCGGGTCCCCAGGTGGAGGCACAGGGTAGGCTCGTGCCCCCGGCCCCCGAGGTCGCCGGTTCGATTCCCCATAGGGGCCGAAAACACCCCGGGTCGGGTCGGGTCCCCGGGTGGCGCCACAGGGTAGGCTCGTGCCCCCGGCCCCCGAGGTCGCAGGTTCGATTCCCCATAGGGGCCGAAAACACCCCGGGTTGGGTCGGGTCCCCGGGTGGCGCCACAGGGTAATGTCGGGACCCCGGCCCCCGAGGTCGCCGGTTCAATTCCCCATAGGGGTGAAAAAGGCCCTTGTCCGGGTCGGGTCCCCGGGTGGCGCCACAGGGTAATGTCATGCCCCTGGCCCCCGAGGTCGCCGGTTCGATTCCCCATAGGGGCCGAAAACACCCCGGGTCGGGTCGGGTCCCCGGGTGGCGCCACAGGGTAATGTCAGGACCCCGGTCCCCGAGGTCGCTGTTTGAATCCCCATAGGGGCCGAAAACACCCCATGTCGGGTCGGGTCCCCAGGTGGCGCCACAGGGTAGGCTCGTGCCCCCGGCCCCCGAGGTCGCCGGTTCGATTCCCCATAGGGGCTGAAAAAGGCCCTTGTCCGGGTCGGGTCCCCGGGTGGCGCCACAGGGTAATGTCGGGACCCCGGCCCCCGAGGTCGCCGGTTCGATTCCCCATAGGGGCCGAAAACACCCTTGTCCGGGTCGGGTCCCCGGGTGGCGCCACAGGGTAATGTCGGGACCCCGGCCCCCGAGGTCGCTGGTTCGATTCCCCATAGGGGCCAAAAACACCCTTGTCCGGGTCGGGTCCCCGGGTGGCGCCACAGGGTAATGTCGGGACCCCGGCCCCTGAGGTCGCCGGTTCGATTCCCCATAGGGGCCGAAAACACCCCGGGTCGGGTCGGGTCCGCAGGTGGAGCCACAGGGTAGGCTCGTGCCCCCGGCCCCCGAGGTCGCAGGTTCGATTCCCCATAGTGGCCGAAAACACCCCGGGTCGGGTCGGGTCCCCGGGTGGCGCCACAGGGTAATGTCGGGACCCCGGCCCTCGAGGTCGCAGGTTCGATTCCCCATAGGGGCCGAAAACACCCCGGGTCGGGTCGGTTCCCCGGTGAAACCACAGGGTAGGCTCTTGCCCCCGGCCCCCGAGGTTGCCGGTTCGATTCCTCATAGGGGCCGAAAACACCCCGGGTCGGGTCAGGTCCCCGGGTGGCGCCACAGGGTAGGCTCGTGCCCCCGGCCCCCAGGGTTGCCGGTTCGATTCCCCATAGGGTCCGAAAAAGGACAGGGTCGGGTCGGGTCCCCGGGTGGCGCCACAGGGTAATGTCGGGACCCTGGCCCCCGAGGTCACTGGTTCGATTCCCCATAGGGGCCGAAAACACCCCGGGTCGGGTCGGGTCCCCGGGTGGCGCCACAGGGTAGGCTCGTGCCCCCGGCCCCCGAGGTCGCCGGTTCGATTCCCCATAGGGGCCTGAAAAAGGCCTTTGTCCGGGTCGGGTCCCCGGGTGGCGCTAGAGGTTAATGTCGGGACTTACGTCCCCGAGGTTGCCGGTTCGATTCCCCATAGGGGCCGAAAACACCCCGGGTCGGGTCGGGTCCCCGGGTGGCGCCACAGGGTAATGTCGGGACCCCGGCCCCCGAGGTCGCCGGTTCAATTCCCCATAGGGGTGAAAAAGGCCCTTGTCCGGGTCGGGTCCCCGGGTGGCGCCACAGGGTAATGTCATGCCCCTGGCCCCCGAGGTCGCCGGTTCAATTCCCCATAGGGGCCGAAAACACCCCGGGTCGGGTCGGGTCCCCGGGTGGCGCCACAGGGTAATATCAGGACCCCGGTCCCCGAGGTCGCTGTTTGAATCCCCATAGGGGCCGAAAACACCCCATGTCGGGTCGGGTCCCCAGGTGGCGCCACAGGGTAGGCTCGTGCCCCCGGCCCCCGAGGTCGCCGGTTCGATTCCCCATAGGGGCTGAAAAAGGCCCTTGTCCGGGTCGGGTCCCCGGGTGGCGCCACAGGGTAATGTCGGGACCCCGGCCCCCGAGGTCGCCGGTTCGATTCCCCGTAGGGGCCGAAAACACCCTTGTCCGGGTCGGGTCCCCGGGTGGCGCCACAGGGTAATGTCGGGACCCCGGCCCCCGAGGTCGCCGGTTCGATTCCCCATAGGGGCCAAAAACACCCTTGTCCGGGTCGGGTCCCCGGGTGGCGCCACAGGGTAATGTCGGGACCCCGGCCCCTGAGGTCACCGGTTCGATTCCCCATAGGGGCCGAAAACACCCCGGGTCGGGTCGGGTCCCCAGGTGGAGCCACAGGGTAGGCTCGTGCCCCCGGCCCCCGAGGTCGCAGGTTCGATTCCCCATAGGGGCCGAAAACACCCCGGGTCGGGTCGGGTCCCCGGGTGGCGCCACAGGGTAATGTCGGGACCCCGGCCCTCGAGGTCGCAGGTTCAATTCCCCATAGGGGCCGAAAACACCCCGGGTCGGGTCGGTTCCCTGGTGGCACCACAGGGTAGGCTCTTGCCCCCGGCCCCCGAGGTTGCCGGTTCGATTCCTCATAGGGGCCGAAAACACCCCGGGTCGGGTCAGGTCCCCGGGTGGCGCCACAGGGTAGGCTCGTGCCCCCGGCCCCCAGGGTTGCCGGTTCGATTCCCCATAGGGTCCGAAAAAGGACAGGGTCGGGTCGGGTCCCCGGGTGGCGCCACAGGGTAATGTCGGGACCCTGGCCCCCGAGGTCGCTGGTTCGATACCCCATAGGGGCCGAAAACACCCCGGGTCGGGTCGGGTCCCCGGGTGGCGCCACAGGGTAGGCTCGTGCCCCCGGCCCCCGAGGTCGCCGGTTCGATTCCCCATAGGGGCCTGAAAAAGGCCTTTGTCCGGGTCGGGTCCCCGGGTGGCGCTAGAGGTTAATGTCGGGACTTACGTCCCCGAGGTTGCCGGTTCGATTCCCCATAGGGGTCGAAAACACCCCGGGTCGGGTCGGGTCCCCGGGTGGCACCACAGGGTAATGTCGGGACCCCGGCCCCCGAGGTCGCCGGTTCAATTCCCCATAGGGGTGAAAAAGGCCCTTGTCCGGGTCGGGTCCCCGGGTGGCGCCACAGGGTAATGTCATGCCCCTGGCCCCCGAGGTCGCCGGTTCAATTCCCCATAGGGGCCGAAAACACCCCGGGTCGGGTCGGGTCCCCGGGTGGCGCCACAGGGTAATGTCAGGACCCCGGTCCCCGAGGTCGCTGTTTGAATCCCCATAGGGGCCGAAAACACCCCATGTCGGGTCGGGTCCCCAGGTGGCGCCACAGGGTAGGCTCGTGCCCCCGGCCCCCGAGGTCGCCGGTTCGATTCCCCATAGGGGCTGAAAAAGGCCCTTGTCCGGGTCGGGTCCCCGGGTGGCGCCACAGGGTAATGTCGGGACCCCGGCCCCCGAGGTCGCCGGTTCGATCCCCCATAGGGGCCGAAAACACCCTTGTCCGGGTCGGGTCCCCGGGTGGCGCCACAGGGTAATGTCGGGACCCCGGCCCCCGAGGTCGCCGGTTCGATTCCCCATAGGGGCCAAAAACACCCTTGTCCGGGTCGGGTCCCCGGGTGGCGCCACAGGGTAATGTCGGGACCCCGGCCCCTGAGGTCGCCGGTTCGATTCCCCATAGGGGCCGAAAACACCCCGGGTCGGGTCGGGTCCCCAGGTGGAGCCACAGGGTAGGCTCGTGCCCCCGGCCCCCGAGGTCGCAGGTTCGATTCCCCATAGGGGCCGAAAACACCCCGGGTCGGGTCGGGTCCCCGGGTGGCGCCACAGGGTAATGTCGGGACCCCGGCCCTCGAGGTCGCAGGTTCGATTCCCCATAGGGGCCGAAAACACCCCGGGTCGGGTCGGTTCCCCGGTGGCACCACAGGGTAGGCTCTTGCCCCCGGCCCCCGAGGTTGCCGGTTCGATTCCTCATAGGGGCCGAAAACACCCCGGGTCGGGTCAGGTCCCCGGGTGGCGCCACAGGGTAGGCTCGTGCCCCCGGCCCCCAGGGTTGCCGGTTCGATTCCCCATAGGGTCCGAAAAAGGACAGGGTCGGGTCGGGTCCCCGGGTGGCGCCACAGGGTAATGTCGGGACCCCGGCCCCCGAGGTCGCCGCTTCAATTCCCCATAGGGGGGAAAAAGGCCCTTGTCCGGGTCGGGTCCCCGGGTGGCGCCACAGGGTAATGTCATGCCCCTGGCCCCCGAGGTCGCCGGTTCGATTCCCCATAGGGGCCGAAAACACCCCGGGTCGGGTCGGGTCCCCGGGTGGCGCCACAGGGTAATGTCGGGACCCCGGCCCCCGAGGTCGCCGGTTCGATTCCCCATAGGGGCCGAAAACACCCCGGGTCGGGTCGGGTCCCCGGGTGGCGCCACAGGGTAGGCTCGTGCCCCCGGCCCCCAGGGTTGCCGGTTCGATTCCCCATAGGGTCCGAAAAAGGCCAGGGTCGGGTCGGGTCCCCGGGTGGCGCCACAGGGTAATGTCGGGACCCTGGCCCCCGAGGTCGCTGGTTCGATACCCCATAGGGGCCGAAAACACCCCGGGTCGGGTCGGGTCCCCGGGTGGCACCACAGGGTAGGCTCGTGCCCCCGGCCCCCGAGGTCGCCGGTTCGATTCCCCATAGGGGCCTGAAAAAGGCCTTTGTCCGGGTCGGGTCCCCGGGTGGCGCTAGAGGTTAATGTCGGGACTTACGTCCCCGAGGTTGCCGGTTCGATTCCCCATAGGGGCCGAAAACACCCCGGGTCGGGTCGGGTCCCCGGGTGGCGCCACAGGGTAATGTCGGGACCCCGGCCCCCGAGGTCGCCGGTTCAATTCCCCATAGGGGTGAAAAAGGCCCTTGTCCGGGTCGGGTCCCCGGGTGGCGCCACAGGGTAATGTCATGCCCCTGGCCCCCGAGGTCGCCGGTTCTAATCCCCATAGGGGCCGAAAACACCCCATGTCGGGTCGGGTCCCCAGGTGGCGCCACGGGGTAGGCTCGTGCCCTCGGCCCCCGAGGTCGCAGGTTCGATTCCCCATAGGGGCTGAAAAAGGCCCTTGTCCGGGTCGGGTCCCTGGGTGGCGCCACAGGGTAATGTCGGGACCCCGGCCCCCGAGGTCGCAGGTTCGATTCCCCACAGGGGCCTGAAAAAGGCCCTTGTCCGGGTCGGGTCCCCGGGTGGCGCCACAGGGTAATGTCGGGAACCTGGCCCCCGAGGTCGCCGGTTCGAATCCCCATAGGGGCCGAAAACACCCTTGTCCGGGTCGGGTCCCCGGGTGGCGCCACAGGGTAATGTCGGGTCCGCGGTCCCCGAGGTCGCCGGTTCGATTCCCCATAGTGGCCGAAAACACCCCGGGTCGGGTCGGGTCCCCAGGTGGAGCCACAGGGTAGGCTCGTGCCCCCGGCCCCCGAGGTCGCCGGTTCGATTCCCCATAGGGGCCTGAAAAAGGCCCTTGTCCGGGTCGGGTCCACGGGTGGCGCCACAGGGTAATGTCGGGCCCCCGGCCCCCGAGGTCGCCGGTTCGATTCCCCATAGGGGCTGAAAATACCCTTGTCCGGGTCGGGTCCCCGGGTGGCGCCACAGGGTAATGTCGGGACCCCGGCACCCAAGGTCGCCGGTTCGATTCCCCATAGGGGCCTGAAAAATTCCCTTGTCCGGGTCGGGTCCCCAAGTGGCGCCACAGGGTAATGTCGGGCCCCCGGCCCCCGAGGTCGCCGGTTCGATTCCCCATAGGGGCCGAAAACACCCCGGGTCGGGTCGGGTCCCCGGGTGGCGCCACAGGGTAATGTCGGGACCCCGGCCGCCGAGGTCGCCGGTTCGATTCCCCATAGGGGCCTGAAAAAGACCTTTGTCCGGGTTAGGTCCCTAGGTGGCGCCACAGGGTAATGTCAGGACCCGGCCCCCGAGGTCGCCGGTTCGATTCCTTATAAGGGCCGAAAAAAGGCCAGGGTCTGGTCGGGTCCCTGGGTGGAGCCACAGGGTAATGACGGGACCCCGGACCCCGAGGTCGCCGGTTCGATTCCCCATAGGGGCCAAAAACACCCTTGTCTGGGTCGGGTTCCTAGGTGGCGCCACAGGGTAATGTCGGGTCCGCAGTCCCCGAGGTCGCCGGTTCGATTCCCCATAGGGGCCGAAAACACCCCGGGTCGGGTCGGGTCCCCAGGTGGCGCCACAGGGTAGGCTCGTGCCCCCGGCCCCCGAGGTCGCCGGTTCGATTCCCCATAGGGGCTGAAAAAGGCCCTTGTCCGGGTCGGGTCCACGGGTGGCGCCACAGGGTAATGTCGGGACCCCGGCCCCCGAGGTCGCCGGTTCGATTCCCCATAGGGGCCGAAAACACCCTTGTCCGGGTCGGGTCCCCGGGTGGCGCCACAGGGTAATGTCGGGACCCCGGCCCCTGAGGTCGCCGGTTCGATTCGCCATAGGGGCCGGAAAAAGGCCTTTGTCCAGGTCGGGTCCCCAGGTGGCGCCACAGGGTAGGCTCGTGGCCCCGGCCCCCGAGGTCGCCGGTTCGATTCCCCATAGGGGCTGAAAAAGGCCCTTGTCCGGGTCGGGTCCCCGGGTGGCGCCACAGGGTAATGTCGGGACCCCGGCCCCCGAGGTCGCCGGTTCGATTCCCCATAGGGGCCGAAAACACCCTTGTCCGGGTCGGGTCCCCGGGTGGCGCCACAGGGTAATGTCGGGAGCCCGGCCCCCGAGGTCGCCGGTTCGATTCCCCATAGGGGCCAAAAACACCCTTGTCCGGGTCGGGTCCCCGGGTGGCGCCACAGGGTAATGTCGGGACCCCGGCCCCTGAGGTCGCCGGTTCGATTCCCCATAGGGGCCGAAAACACCCCGGGTCGGGTCGGGTCCCCAGGTGGCGCCACAGGGTAGGCTCGTGCCCCCGGCCCCCGAGGTCGCAGGTTCGATTCCCCATAGGGGCCGAAAACACCCCGGGTTGGGTCGGGTCCCTGGGTGGCGCCACAGGGTAATGTCGGGACCCCGGCCCTCGAGGTCGCAGGTTCGATTCCCCATAGGGGCCGAAAACACCCCGGGTCGGGTCGGTTCCCCGGTGGCACCACAGGGTAGGCTCGTGCCCCCGGCCCCCGAGGTTGCCGGTTCGATTCCTCATAGGGGCCAAAAACACCCCGGGTCGGGTAGGGTCCTTGGGTGGCGCCACTGGGTAGGCTCGTGCCCCCGGCCCCCGAGGTTGCCGGTTCGATTCCCCAGAGGGGCCTGAAAAAGGCCTTTGTCCGGGTCGGGTCCCCGGGTGGCGCTAGAGGTTAATGTCGGGACTTAGGTCCCCGAGGTTGCCAGTTCGATTCCCCATAGGGGCCGAAAACACCCCGGGTCGGGTCGGGTCCCCGGGTGGCGCCACAGGGTAATGTCATGCCCCTGGCACCCGAGGTCGCCGGTTCGAATCCCCATAGGGGCCGAAAACACCCCGGGTCGGGTCGGGTCCCCAGGTGGCGCCACAGAGTAGGCTCGTGCCCTCGGCCCCCGAGGTCGCCGGTTCGATTCCCCATAGGGGCTGAAAAAGGCCCTTGTCCGGGTCGGGTCCCCGGGTGGCGCCACAGGGTAATGTCGGGGCCCCGGCCCCCGAGGTCGCCGGTTCGATTCCCCATAGGGGCCGAAAACACCCTTGTCCGGGTCGGGTCCCCGGGTGGCGCCACAGGGTAATGTCGGGAACCCGGCCCCCGAGGTCGCCGGTTCGATTCCCCATAGGGGCTGAAAAAGGCCATTGTCCGGGTCGGGTCCCCGGGTGGCGCCACAGGGTAATGTCGGGACCCCGGCCCCTGAGGTCGCCGGTTCGATTCCCCATAGGGGCCGAAAACACCCCGGGTCGGGTCGGGTCCCCAGGTGGAGCCACAGGGTAGGCTCGTGCCCCCGGCCCCCGAGGTCGCCGGTTCGATTCCCCATAGGGGCCGAAAACACCCCGGGTCGGGTCGGGTCCCCGGGTGGCGCCACAGGGTAATGTCGGGACCCCGGCCCTCGAGGTCGCCGGTTCGATTCCCCATAGGGGCCGAAAACACCCCGGGTCGGGTCGGTTCCCCGGTGGCACCACAGGGTAGGCTCTTGCCCCCGGCCCCCGAGGTTGCCGGTTCGATTCCTCATAGGGGCCAAAAACACCCCGGGTCGGGTAGGGTCCTTGGGTGGCGCCACTGGGTAGGCTCGTGCCCCCGGCCCCCGAGGTCGCCGGTTCGATTCCCCAGAGGGGCCTGAAAAAGGCCTTTGTCCGGGTCGGGTCCCCGGGTGGCGCTAGAGGTTAATGTCGGGACTTACGTCCCCGAGGTTGCCGGTTCGATTCCCCATAGGGGCCGAAAACACCCCGGGTCGGGTCGGGTCCCCGGATGGCGCCACAGGGTAATGTCGGGACCCCGGCCCCCGAGGTCGCAGGTTCGATTCCCCATAGGGGTGAAAAAGGCCCTTGTCCGGGTCGGGTCCCCGGGTGGCGCCACAGGGTAGGCTCGTGCCCCCGGCCCCCGAGGTCGCCGGTTCGATTCCCCATAGGGGCCGAAAACACCCCGGGTCGGGTCGGGTCCCCGGGTGGCACCACAGGGTAATGTCAGGACCCCGGCCCCCGAGGTCGCCGGTTCGATTCCCCATAGGGATTAAAAAAAGGCCATGGTCGGGTCGGGTCCCCGGGTGGCGCCACAGGGTAATGTCGGGCCCCCGGACCCTGAGGTTGCCGGTTCGATTCCTCATAGGGGCCGAAAAAACCCCGGGTCGGGTAGGGTCCTAGGGTGGCGCCACTGGGTAGGCTCGTGCCCCCGGCCCCCGAGGTCGCTGGTTCGATTCCCCATAGGGGCCGAAAACACCCCGGGTCGGGTCGGGTCCCCGGGTGGCGCCACAGGGTAGGCTCGTGACCCCGGCCCCCGAGGTCGCCGGTTCGATTCCCCATAGGGACCGAAAACACCCCGGGTCGGGTCGGGTCCCCGGGTGGCGCTAGAGGGTAATGTCGGGACCCTGGCCCCCGAGGTCGCTGGTTCGATTCCCCATAGGGGCCGAAAACACCCCGGGTCGGGTCGGGTCCCCGGGTGGCGCCACAGGGTAGGCTCGTGCCCCCGGCCCCCGAGGTCGCAGGTTCGATTCCCCATAGGGGCCGAAAACTCCCCGGGTCGGGTCGGGTCCCCGGGTGGCACCACAGGGTAGGCTCGTGCCCCCGGCCCCCGAGGTCGCCGGTTCGATTCCCCATAGGGGCCTGAAAAAGGCCTTTGTCCGGGTCGGATCCCCGGGTGGCGCTAGAGGTTAATGTCGGGACTTACGTCCCCGAGGTTGCCGGTTCGATTCCCCATAGGGGCCGAAAACACCCCGGGTCGGGTCGGGTCCCCAGGTGGCGCCACAGGGTAGGCTCGTGCCCCCGGCCCCCGAGGTCGCCGGTTCGATTCCCCATAGGGGCTGAAAAAGGCCCTTGTCCGGGTCGGGTCCCCGGGTGGCGCCACAGGGTAATGTCATGCCCCTGGCCCCCGAGGTCGCCGGTTCGATTCCCCATAGGGGCCGAAAACACCCTTGTCCGGGTCGGGTCCCCGGGTGGCGCCACAGGGTAATGTCGGGACCCCGGCCCCCGAGGTCGCCGGTTCGATTCCCCATAGGGGCCAAAAACACCCCGGGTCGGGTCGGGTCCCCGGGTGGCGCCACAGGGTAATGTCGGGACCCCGGCCCCTGAGGTCGCCGGTTCGATTCCCCATAGGGGCCGAAAACACCCCGGGTCGGGTCGGGTCCCCAGGTGGAGCCACAGGGTAGGCTCGTGCCCCCGGCCCACGAGGTCGCAGGTTCGATTCCCCATAGGGGCCGAAAACACCCCGGGTCGGGTCGGGTCCCCGGGTGGCGCCACAGGGTAATGTCGGGACCCCGGCCCCCGAGGTCGCCGGTTCAATTCCCCATAGGGGTGAAAAAGGCCCTTGTCCGGGTCGGGTCCCCGGGTGGCGCCACAGGGTAATGTCATGCCCCTGGCCCCCGAGGTCGCCGGTTCGATTCCCCATAGGGGCCGAAAACACCCCGGGTCGTGTCGGGTCCCCGGGTGGCGCCACAGGGTAATGTCGGGACCCCGGCCCCCGAGGTCGCCGGTTCGATTCCCCATAGGGGCCGAAAACACCCCGGGTCGGGTCGGGTCCCCGGGTGGCACCACAGGGTAATGTCGGGACCCCGGCCCCCGAGGTCGCCGGTTCGATTCCCCATAGGGGCCAAAAAAAGGCCAGGGTCGGGTCGGGTCCCCGGGTGGCGCCACAGGGTAGGCTCGTGCCCCCGGCCCCCAGGGTTGCCGGTTCGATTCCCCATAGGGTCCGAAAAAGGACAGGGTCGGGTCGGGTCCCCGGGTGGCGCCACAGGGTAATGTCGGGACCCTGGCCCCCGAGGTCGCTGGTTCGATTCCCCATAGGGGCCGAAAACACCCCGGGTCGGGTCGGGTCCCCGGGTGGCGCCACAGGGTAGGCTCGTGCCCCCGGCCCCCGAGGTCGCAGGTTCGATTCCCCATAGGGGCCTGAAAAAGGCCTTTGTCCGGGTCGGGTCCCCGGGTGGCGCTAGAGGTTAATGTCGGGACTTACGTCCCCGAGGTTGCCGGTTCGATTCCCCATAGGGGCCGAAAACACCCCGGGTCGGGTCGGGTCCCCGGGTGGCGCCACAGGGTAATGTCGGGACCCCGGCCCCCGAGGTCGCCGGTTCAATTCCCCATAGGGGTGAAAAAGGCCCTTGTCCGGGTCGGGTCCCCGGGTGGCGCCACAGGGTAATGTCATGCCCCTGGCCCCCGAGGTCGCCGGTTCGATTCCCCATAGGGGCCGAAAACACCCCGGGTCGGGTCGGGTCCCCGGGTGGCGCCACAGGGTAATGTCGGGCCCCCGGACCCCGAGGTTGCCGGTTCGATTCCTCATAGGGGCCGAAAACACCCCGGGTCGTGTAGGGTCCTTGGGTGGCGCCACTGGGTAGGCTCGTGCCCCCGGCCCCCGAGGTCGCCGGTTCGATTCCCCATAGGGGCCGAAAACACCCCGGGTCGGGTCGGGTCCCCGGGTGGCGCCACAGGGTAGGCTCGTGCCCCCGGCCCCCGAGGTCGCCGGTTCGATTCCCCATAGGTGCCGAAAACACCCCGGGTCGGGTCGGGTCCCCGGGTGGCGCTAGAGGGTAATGTCGGGACCCCGGCCCTCGAGGTCGCAGGTTCGATTCCCCATAGGGGCCGAAAACACCCCGGGTCGGGTCGGGTCCCTGGGTGGCACCACAGGGTAGGCTCGTGCCCCCGGCCCCCGAGGTCGCAGGTTCGATTCCCCATAGGGGCCGAAAACACCCCGGGTCGGGTCGGGTCCCCGGGTGGCGCCACAGGGTAATGTCGGGACCCCGGCCCTCGAGGTCGCAGGTTCGATTCCCCATAGGGGCCGAAAACACCCCGGGTCGGGTCGGTTCCCCGGTGGCACCACAGGGTAGGCTCTTGCCCCCGGCCCCCGAGGTTGCCGGTTTGATTCCTCATAGGGGCCGAAAACACCCCGGGTCGGGTCAGGTCCCCGGGTGGCGCCACAGGGTAGGCTCGTGCCCCCGGCCCCCAGGGTTGCCGGTTCGATTCCCCATAGGGTCCGAAAAAGGACAGGGTCGGGTCGGGTCCCCGGGTGGCACCACAGGGTAATGTCGGGACCCTGGCCCCCGAGGTCGCTGGTTCGATTCCCCATAGGGGCCGAAAACACCCCGGGTCGGGTCGGGTCCCCGGGTGGCGCCACAGGGTAATGTCGGGACCCCGGCCCCCGAGGTCGCCGGTTCGATTCCCCATAGGGGCCGAAAACACCCCGGGTCGGGTCGGGTCCCCGGGTGGCACCACAGGGTAATGTCGGGACCCCGGCCCCCGAGGTCGCCGGTTCGATTCCCCATAGGGGCCAAAAAAAGGCCAGGGTCGGGTCGGGTCCCCGGGTGGCGCCACAGGGTAATGTCGGGCCCCCGGACCCCGAGGTTGCCAGTTCGATTCCTCATAGGGGCCGAAAACACCCCGGGTCGTGTAGGGTCCTTGGGTGACGCCACTGGGTAGGCTCGTGCCCCCGGCCCCCGAGGTCGCCGGTTCGATTCCCCATAGGGGCCGAAAACACCCCGGGTCGGGTCGGGTCCCCGGGTGGCGCCACAGGGTAGGCTCGTGCCCCCGGCCCCCGAGGTCGCCGGTTCGATTCCCCATAGGGGCCGAAAACACCCCGGGTCGGGTCGGGTCCCCGGGTGGCGCTAGAGGGTAATGTCGGGACCCCGGCCCTCGAGGTCGCAGGTTCGATTCCCCATAGGGGCCGAAAACAACCCGGGTCGGGTCGGGTCCCTGGGTGGCACCACAGGGTAGGCTCTTGCTCCCGGCCCCCGAGGTTGCCGGTTCGATTCCCCATAGGGGCCGAAAACACCCCGGGTCGGGTCAGGTCCCCGGGTGGCGCCACAGGGTAGGCTCGTGCCCCCGGCCCCCAGGGTTGCCGGTTCGATTCCCCATAGGGTCCGAAAAAGGACAGGGTCGGGTCGGGTCCCCGGGTGGCGCCACAGGGTAATGTCGGGACCCCGGCCCCCGAGGTCGCCGGTTCGATTCCCCATAGGGGCCAAAAGCACCCTTGTCCGGGTCGGGTCCCCGGGTGGCGCCACAGGGTAATGTCGGGACCCCGGCCCCTGAGGTCGCCGGTTCGATTCCCCATAGGGGCCGAAAACACCCCGGGTCGGGTCGGGTCCCCAGGTGGAGGCACAGGGTAGGCTCGTGCCCCCGGCCCCCGAGGTCGCCGGTTCGATTCCCCATAGGGGCCGAAAACACCCCGGGTCGGGTCAGGTCCCCGGGTGGCGCCACAGGGTAGGCTCGTGCCCCCGGCCCCCAGGGTTGCCGGTTCGATTCCCCATAGGGTCCGAAAAAGGACAGGGTCGGGTCGGGTCCCCGGGTGGCGCCACAGGGTAATGTCGGGACCCCGGCCCCCGAGGTCGCCGGTTCAATTCCCCATAGGGGCCTGAAAAAGGCCTTTGTCCGGGTCGGGTCCCCGGGTGGCGCTAGAGGTTAATGTCGGGACTTACGTCCCCGAGGTTGCCGGTTCGATTCCCCATAGGGGCCGAAAACACCCCGGGTCGGGTCGGGTCCCCGGGTGGCGCCACAGGGTAATGTCGGGACCCCGGCCCCCGAGGTCGCCGGTTCAATTCCCCATAGGGGTGAAAAAGGCCCTTGTCCGGGTCGGGTCCCCGGGTGGCGCCACAGGGTAATGTCATGCCCCTGGCCCCCGAGGTCGCCGGTTCGATTCCCCATAGGGGCCGAAAACACCCCGGGTCGGGTCGGGTCCCCGGGTGGCGCCACAGGGTAATGTCAGGACCCCGGTCCCCGAGGTCGCTGTTTGAATCCCCATAGGGGCCGAAAACACCCCATGTCGGGTCGGGTCCCCAGGTGGCGCGACAGGGTAGGCTCGTGCCCCCGGCCCCCGAGGTCGCCGGTTCGATTCCCCATAGGGGCCGAAAACACCCTTGTCCGGGTCGGGTCCCCGGGTGGCGCCACAGGGTAATGTCGGGACCCCGGCCCCCGAGGTCGCCGGTTCGATTCCCCATAGGGGCCAAAAACACCCTTGTCCGGGTCGGGTCCCCGGGTGGCGCCACAGGGTAATGTCGGGACCCCGGCCCCCGAGGTCGCCGGTTCGATTCCCCATAGGGGCCGAAAACACCCCGGGTCGGGTCGGGTCCCCAGGTGGAGCCACAGGGTAGGCTCGTGCCCCCGGCCCCCGAGGTCGCAGGTTCGATTCCCCATAGGGGCCGAAAACACCCCGGGTCGGGTCGGGTCCCCGGGTGGCGCCACAGGGTAATGTCGGGACCCCGGCCCTCGAGGTCGCAGGTTCGATTCCCCATAGGGGCCGAAAACACCCCGGGTCGGGTCGGTTCCCCGGTGGCACCACAGGGTAGGCTCTTGCCCCCGGCCCCCGAGGTTGCCGGTTCGATTCCTCATAGGGGCCGAAAACACCCCGGGTCGGGTCAGGTCCCCGGGTGGCGCCACAGGGTAGGCTCGTGCCCCCGGCCCCCAGGGTTGCTGGTTCGATTCCCCATAGGGTCCGAAAAAGGACAGGGTCGGGTCGGGTCCCCGGGTGGCGCCACAGGGTAATGTCGGGACCCTGGCCCCCGAGGTCGCTGGTTCGATTCCCCATAGGGGCCGAAAACACCCCGGGTCGGGTCGGGTCCCCGGGTGGCGCCACAGGGTAGGCTCGTGCCCCCGGCCCCCGAGGTCGCAGGTTCGATTCCCCATAGGGGCCGAAAACTCCCCGGGTCGGGTCGGGTCCCCGGGTGGCACCACAGGGTAATGTCGGGACCCCGGCCCCCGAGGTCGCCGGTTCGATTCCCCATAGGGGCCTGAAAAAGGCCTTTGTCCGGGTCGGGTCCCCGGGTGGCGCTAGAGGTTAATGTCGGGACTTACGTCCCCGAGGTTGCCGGTTCGATTCCCCATAGGGGCCGAAAACACCCCGGGTCGGGTCGGGTCCCCGGGTGGCGCCACAGGGTAATGTCGGGACCCCCGGCCCCCGAGGTCGCCGGTTCAATTCCCCATAGGGGTGAAAAAGGCCCTTGTCCGGGTCGGGTCCCCGGGTGGCGCCACAGGGTAATGTCATGCCCCTGGCCCCGAGGTCGCCGGTTCGATTCCCCATAGGGGCCGAAAACACCCCGGGTCGGGTCGGGTCCCCGGGTGGCGCCACAGGGTAATGTCGGGACCCCGGCCCCCGAGGTCGCCGGTTCAATTCCCCATAGGGGTGAAAAAGGCCCTTGTCCGGGTCGGGTCCCCGGGTGGCGCCACAGGGTAATGTCATGCCCCTGGCCCCGAGGTCGCCGGTTCGATTCCCCATAGGGGCCGAAAACACCCCGGGTCGGGTCGGGTCCCTGGGTGGCGCCACAGGGTAATGTCGGGACCCCGGTCCCCGAGGTCGCTGTTTGAATCCCCATAGGGGCCGAAAACACCCCATGTCGGGTCGGGTCCCCAGGTGGCGCCACAGGGTAGGCTCGTGCCCCCGGCCCCCGAGGTCGCCGGTTCGATTCCCCATAGGTGCCTGAAAAAGGCCCTTGTCCGGGTCGGGTCCCCGGGTGGCGCCACAGGGTAATGTCGGGACCCCGGCCCCCGAGGTCGCCGGTTCAATTCCCCATAGGGGTGAAAAAGGCCCTTGTCCGGGTCGGGTCCCCGGGTGGCGCCACAGGGTAATGTCATGCCCCTGGCCCCCGAGGTCGCCGGTTCGATTCCCCATAGGGGCCGAAAACACCCCGGGTCGGGTCGGGTCCCCGGGTGGCGCCACAGGGTAATGTCGGGCCCCCGGACCCCGAGGTTGCCGGTTCGATTCCTCATAGGGGCCGAAAACACCCCGGGTCGTGTAGGGTCCTTGGGTGGCGCCACTGGGTAGGCTCGTGCCCCCGGCCCCCGAGGTCGCCGGTTCGATTCCCCATAGGGGCCGAAAACACCCCGGGTCGGGTCGGGTCCCCGGGTGGCGCCACAGGGTAGGCTCGTGCCCCCGGCCCCCGAGGTCGCCGGTTCGATTCCCCATAGGGGCCGAAAACACCCCGGGTCGGGTCGGGTCCCCGGGTGGCGCTAGAGGGTAATGTCGGGACCCCGGCCCTCGAGGTCGCAGGTTCGATTCCCCATAGGGGCCGAAAACACCCCGGGTCGGGTCGGGTCCCTGGGTGGCACCACAGGGTAGGCTCGTGCCCCGGCCCCCGAGGTCGCAGGTTCGATTCCCCATAGGGGCCGAAAACACCCCGGGTCGGGTCGGGTCCCCGGGTGGCGCCACAGGGTAATGTCGGGACCCCGGCCCTCGAGGTCGCAGGTTCGATTCCCCATAGGGGCCGAAAACACCCCGGGTCGGGTCGGTTCCCCGGTGGCACCACAGGGTAGGCTCTTGCCCCCGGCCCCCGAGGTTGCCGGTTCGATTCCTCATAGGGGCCGAAAACACCCCGGGTCGGGTCAGGTCCCCGGGTGGCGCCACAGGGTAGGCTCGTGCCCCCGGCCCCCAGGGTTGCCGGTTCGATTCCCCATAGGGTCCGAAAAAGGACAGGGTCGGGTCGGGTCCCCGGGTGGCGCCACAGGGTAATGTCGGGACCCTGGCCCCCGAGGTCGCTGGTTCGATTCCCCATAGGGGCCGAAAACACCCCGGGTCGGGTCGGGTCCCCGGGTGGCGCCACAGGGTAATGTCGGGACCCCGGCCCCCGAGGTCGCCGGTTCGATTCCCCATAGGGGCCGAAAACACCCCGGGTCGGGTCGGGTCCCCGGGTGGCACCACAGGGTAATGTCGGGACCCCCGGCCCCCGAGGTCGCCGGTTCGATTCCCCATAGGGGCCAAAAAAAGGCCAGGGTCGGGTCGGGTCCCCGGGTGGCGCCACAGGGTAATGTCGGGTCCCCGGACCCCGAGGTTGCCAGTTCGATTCCTCATAGGGGCCGAAAACACCCCGGGTCGTGTAGGGTCCTTGGGTGGCGCCACTGGGTAGGCTCGTGCCCCCGGCCCCCGAGGTCGCCGGTTCGATTCCCCATAGGGGCCGAAAACACCCCGGGTCGGGTCGGGTCCCCGGGTGGCGCCACAGGGTAGGCTCGTGCCCCCGGCCCCCGAGGTCACCGGTTCGATTCCCCATAGGGGCCGAAAACACCCCGGGTCGGGTCGGGTCCCCGGGTGGCGCCACAGGGTAATGTCGGGACCCCGGCCCCCGAGGTCGCCGGTTCGATTCCCCATAGGGGCCGAAAACACCCCGGGTCGGGTCGGGTCCCCGGGTGGCGCCACAGGGTAATGTCGGGATCCCGGCCCCTGAGGTCGCCGGTTCGATTCCCCAAAGGGGCCGAAAATTCCCCAGATCTGGTCGGGTCCCCGGGTGGTGCCACAGGGTAATGTCGGGACCCCGGCCCCTGAGGTCGCCGGTTCGATTCGCCATAGGGTCCGAAAAAGGACAGGGTCGGGTCGGGTCCCCGGGTGGCACCACAGGGTAATGTCGGGACCCTGGCCCCCGAGGTCGCTGGTTCGATTCCCCATAGGGGCCGAAAACACCCCGGGTCGGGTCGGGTCCCCGGGTGGCGCCACAGGGTAATGTCGGGACCCCGGCCCCCGAGGTCGCCGGTTCGATTCCCCATAGGGGCCGAAAACACCCCGGGTCGGGTCGGGTCCCCGGGTGGCACCACAGGGTAATGTCGGGACCCCGGCCCCCGAGGTCGCCGGTTCGATTCCCCATAGGGGCCAAAAAAAGGCCAGGGTCGGGTCGGGTCCCCGGGTGGCGCCACAGGGTAATGTCGGGCCCCCGGACCCCGAGGTTGCCAGTTCGATTCCTCATAGGGGCCGAAAACACCCCGGGTCGTGTAGGGTCCTTGGGTGACGCCACTGGGTAGGCTCGTGCCCCCGGCCCCCGAGGTCGCCGGTTCGATTCCCCATAGGGGCCGAAAACACCCCGGGTCGGGTCGGGTCCCCGGGTGGCGCCACAGGGTAGGCTCGTGCCCCCGGCCCCCGAGGTCGCCGGTTCGATTCCCCATAGGGGCCGAAAACACCCCGGGTCGGGTCGGGTCCCCGGGTGGCGCTAGAGGGTAATGTCGGGACCCCGGCCCTCGAGGTCGCAGGTTCGATTCCCCATAGGGGCCGAAAACAACCCGGGTCGGGTCGGGTCCCTGGGTGGCACCACAGGGTAGGCTCTTGCTCCCGGCCCCCGAGGTTGCCGGTTCGATTCCCCATAGGGGCCGAAAACACCCCGGGTCGGGTCAGGTCCCCGGGTGGCGCCACAGGGTAGGCTCGTGCCCCCGGCCCCCAGGGTTGCCGGTTCGATTCCCCATAGGGTCCGAAAAAGGACAGGGTCGGGTCGGGTCCCCGGGTGGCGCCACAGGGTAATGTCGGGACCCCGGCCCCCGAGGTCGCCGGTTCGATTCCCCATAGGGGCCAAAAGCACCCTTGTCCGGGTCGGGTCCCCGGGTGGCGCCACAGGGTAATGTCGGGACCCCGGCCCCTGAGGTCGCCGGTTCGATTCCCCATAGGGGCCGAAAACACCCCGGGTCGGGTCGGGTCCCCAGGTGGAGGCACAGGGTAGGCTCGTGCCCCCGGCCCCCGAGGTCGCCGGTTCGATTCCCCATAGGGGCCGAAAACACCCCGGGTCGGGTCAGGTCCCCGGGTGGCGCCACAGGGTAGGCTCGTGCCCCCGGCCCCCAGGGTTGCCGGTTCGATTCCCCATAGGGTCCGAAAAAGGACAGGGTCGGGTCGGGTCCCCGGGTGGCGCCACAGGGTAATGTCGGGACCCCGGCCCCCGAGGTCGCCGGTTCAATTCCCCATAGGGGCCTGAAAAAGGCCTTTGTCCGGGTCGGGTCCCCGGGTGGCGCTAGAGGTTAATGTCGGGACTTACGTCCCCGAGGTTGCCGGTTCGATTCCCCATAGGGGCCGAAAACACCCCGGGTCGGGTCGGGTCCCCGGGTGGCGCCACAGGGTAATGTCGGGACCCCGGCCCCCGAGGTCGCCGGTTCAATTCCCCATAGGGGTGAAAAAGGCCCTTGTCCGGGTCGGGTCCCCGGGTGGCGCCACAGGGTAATGTCATGCCCCTGGCCCCCGAGGTCGCCGGTTCGATTCCCCATAGGGGCCGAAAACACCCCGGGTCGGGTCGGGTCCCCGGGTGGCGCCACAGGGTAATGTCAGGACCCCGGTCCCCGAGGTCGCTGTTTGAATCCCCATAGGGGCCGAAAACACCCCATGTCGGGTCGGGTCCCCAGGTGGCGCGACAGGGTAGGCTCGTGCCCCCGGCCCCCGAGGTCGCCGGTTCGATTCCCCATAGGGGCCGAAAACACCCTTGTCCGGGTCGGGTCCCCGGGTGGCGCCACAGGGTAATGTCGGGACCCCGGCCCCCGAGGTCGCCGGTTCGATTCCCCATAGGGGCCAAAAACACCCTTGTCCGGGTCGGGTCCCCGGGTGGCGCCACAGGGTAATGTCGGGACCCCGGCCCCCGAGGTCGCCGGTTCGATTCCCCATAGGGGCCGAAAACACCCCGGGTCGGGTCGGGTCCCCAGGTGGAGCCACAGGGTAGGCTCGTGCCCCCGGCCCCCGAGGTCGCAGGTTCGATTCCCCATAGGGGCCGAAAACACCCCGGGTCGGGTCGGGTCCCCGGGTGGCGCCACAGGGTAATGTCGGGACCCCGGCCCTCGAGGTCGCAGGTTCGATTCCCCATAGGGGCCGAAAACACCCCGGGTCGGGTCGGTTCCCCGGTGGCACCACAGGGTAGGCTCTTGCCCCCGGCCCCCGAGGTTGCCGGTTCGATTCCTCATAGGGGCCGAAAACACCCCGGGTCGGGTCAGGTCCCCGGGTGGCGCCACAGGGTAGGCTCGTGCCCCCGGCCCCCAGGGTTGCTGGTTCGATTCCCCATAGGGTCCGAAAAAGGACAGGGTCGGGTCGGGTCCCCGGGTGGCGCCACAGGGTAATGTCGGGACCCTGGCCCCCGAGGTCGCTGGTTCGATTCCCCATAGGGGCCGAAAACACCCCGGGTCGGGTCGGGTCCCCGGGTGGCGCCACAGGGTAGGCTCGTGCCCCCGGCCCCCGAGGTCGCCGGTTCGATTCCCCATAGGGGCCGAAAACTCCCCGGGTCGGGTCGGGTCCCCGGGTGGCACCACAGGGTAATGTCGGGACCCCGGCCCCCGAGGTCGCCGGTTCGATTCCCCATAGGGGCCTGAAAAAGGCCTTTGTCCGGGTCGGGTCCCCGGGTGGCGCTAGAGGTTAATGTCGGGACTTACGTCCCCGAGGTTGCCGGTTCGATTCCCCATAGGGGCCGAAAACACCCCGGGTCGGGTCGGGTCCCCGGGTGGCGCCACAGGGTAATGTCGGGACCCCGGCCCCCGAGGTCGCCGGTTCAATTCCCCATAGGGGTGAAAAAGGCCCTTGTCCGGGTCGGGTCCCCGGGTGGCGCCACAGGGTAATGTCATGCCCCTGGCCCCGAGGTCGCCGGTTCGATTCCCCATAGGGGCCGAAAACACCCCGGGTCGGGTCGGGTCCCCGGGTGGCGCCACAGGGTAATGTCGGGACCCCGGCCCCCGAGGTCGCCGGTTCAATTCCCCATAGGGGTGAAAAAGGCCCTTGTCCGGGTCGGGTCCCCGGGTGGCGCCACAGGGTAATGTCATGCCCCTGGCCCCGAGGTCGCCGGTTCGATTCCCCATAGGGGCCGAAAACACCCCGGGTCGGGTCGGGTCCCCGGGGTGGCGCCACAGGGTAATGTCGGGACCCCGGTCCCCGAGGTCGCTGTTTGAATCCCCATAGGGGCCGAAAACACCCCATGTCGGGTCGGGTCCCTGGGTGGCGCCACAGGGTAGGCTCGTGCCCCCGGCCCCCGAGGTCGCCGGTTCGATTCCCCATAGGTGCCTGAAAAAGGCCCTTGTCCGGGTCGGGTCCCCGGGTGGCGCCACAGGGTAATGTCGGGACCCCGGCCCCCGAGGTCGCCGGTTCGATTCCCCATAGGGGCCGAAAACACCCTTGTCCGGGTCGGGTCCCCGGGTGGCGCCACAGGGTAATGTCGGGACCCCGGCCCCCGAGGTCGCCGGTTCGATTCCCCATAGGGGCCAAAAACACCCTTGTCCGGGTCGGGTCCCCGGGTGGCGCCACAGGGTAATGTCGGGACCCCGGCCCCCGAGGTCGCCGGTTCGATTCCCCATAGGGGCCGAAAACACCCCGGGTCGGGTCGGGTCCCCAGGTGGAGCCATAGGGTAGGCTCGTGCCCCCGGCCCCCGAGGTCGCAGGTTCGATTCCCCATAGGGGCCGAAAACACCCCGGGTCGGGTCGGGTCCCCGGGTGGCGCCACAGGGTAATGTCGGGACCCCGGCCCTCGAGGTCGCAGGTTCGATTCCCCATAGGGGCCGAAAACACCCCGGGTCGGGTCGGTTCCCCGGTGGCACCACAGGGTAGGCTCTTGCCCCCGGCCCCCGAGGTTGCCGGTTCGATTCCTCATAGGGGCCGAAAACACCCCGGGTCGGGTCAGGTCCCCGGGTGGCGCCACAGGGTAGGCTCGTGCCCCCGGCCCCCAGGGTTGCCGGTTCGATTCCCCATAGGGTCCGAAAAAGGACAGGGTCGGGTCGGGTCCCCGGGTGGCGCCACAGGGTAATGTCGGGACCCTGGCCCCCGAGGTCGCTGGTTCGATTCCCCATAGGGGCCGAAAACACCCCGGGTCGGGTCGGGTCCCCGGGTGGCGCCACAGGGTAGGCTCGTGCCCCCGGCCCCCGAGGTCGCCGGTTCGATTCCCCATAGGGGCCTGAAAAAGGCCTTTGTCCGGGTCGGGTCCCCGGGTGGCGCTAGAGGTTAATGTCGGGACTTACGTCCCCGAGGTTGCCGGTTCGATTCCCCATAGGGGCCGAAAACACCCCGGGTCGGGTCGGGTCCCCGGGTGGCGCCACAGGGTAATGTCGGGACCCCGGCCCCCGAGGTCGCCGGTTCAATTCCCCATAGGGGTGAAAAAGGCCCTTGTCCGGGTCGGGTCCCCGGGTGGCGCCACAGGGTAATGTCATGCTCCTGGCCCCCGAGGTCGCCGGTTCAATTCCCCATAGGGGCCGAAAACACCCCGGGTCGGGTCGGGTCCCCGGGTGGCGCCACAGGGTAATGTCAGGACCCCGGTCCCCGAGGTCGCTGTTTGAATCCCCATAGGGGCCGAAAACACCCCATGTCGGGTCGGGTCCTTGGGTGGCGCCACAGGGTAGGCTCGTGCCCCCGGCCCCCGAGGTCGCCGGTTCGATTCCCCATAGGGGCTGAAAAAGGCCCTTGTCCGGGTCGGGTCCCCGGGTGGCGCCACAGGGTAATGTCGGGACCCCGGCCCCCGAGGTCGCCGGTTCGATTCCCCATAGGGGCCGAAAACACCCTTGTCCGGGTCGGGTCCCCGGGTGGCGCCACAGGGTAATGTCGGGACCCCGGCCCCCGAGGTCGCCGGTTCGATTCCCCATAGGGGCCAAAAACACCCTTGTCCGGGTCGGGTCCCCGGGTGGCGCCAAAGGGTAATGTCGGGACCCCGGCCCCTGAGGTCGCCGGTTCGATTCCCCATAGGGGCCGAAAACACCCCGGGTCGGGTCGGGTCCCCAGGTGGAGCCACAGGGTAGGCTCGTGCCCCCGGCCCCCGAGGTCGCAGGTTCGATTCCCCATAGTGGCCGAAAACACCCCGGGTCGGGTCGGGTCCCCGGGTGGCGCCACAGGGTAATGTCGGGACCCCGGCCCTCGAGGTCGCAGGTTCGATTCCCCATAGGGGCCGAAAACACCCCGGGTCGGGTCGGTTCCCCGGTGGCACCACAGGGTAGGCTCTTGCCCCCGGCCACCGAGGTTGCTGGTTCGATTCCTCATAGGGGCCAAAAACACCCCGGGTCGGGTAGGGTCCTTGGGTGGCGCCACTGGGTAGGCTCGTGCCCCCGGCCCCCGAGGTCGCCGGTTCGATTCCCCAGAGGGGCCTGAAAAAGGCCTTTGTCCGGGTCGGGTCCCCGGGTGGCGCTAGAGGTTAATGTCGGGACTTACGTCCCCGAGGTTGCCGGTTCGATTCCCCATAGGGGCCGAAAACACCCCGGGTCGGGTCGGGTCCCCGGGTGGCGCCACAGGGTAATGTCGGGACCCCGGCCCCCGAGGTCGCCGGTTCGATTCCCCAGAGGGGTGAAAAAGGCCCTTGTCCGGTTCGGGTCCCCGGGTGGCGCCACAGGGTAATGTCATGCCCCTGGCCCCCGAGGTCGCCGGTTCGATTCCCCATAGGGGCCGAAAACACCCCGGGTCGGGTCGGGTCCCCGGGTGGCGCCACAGGGTAGGCTCGTGCCCCCGGCCCCCGAGGTCGCCGGTTCGATTCCCCATAGGGGCCGAAAACACCCCGGGTCGGGTCGGGTCCCTGGGTGGCACCACAGGGTAATGTCAGGACCCCGGCCCCCGAGGTCGCCGGTTCGATTCCCCATAGGGGCCAAAAAAAGGCCAGGGTCGGGTCGGGTCCCCGGGTGGCGCCACAGGGTAATGTCGGGCCCCCGGACCCCGAGGTTGCCGGTTCGATTCCTCATAGGGGCCGAAAACACCCCGGGTCGGGTCGGGTCCCCCGGGTGGCGCCACTGGGTAGGCTCGTGCCCCCGGCCCCCGAGGTCGCTGGTTCGATTCCCCATAGTGGCCGAAAACACCCCGGGTCGGGTCGGGTCCCCGGGTGGCGCCACAGGGTAGGCTCGTGCCCCCGGCCCCCGAGGTCGCCGGTTCGATTCCCCATAGGGACCGAAAACACCCCGGGTCGGGTCGGGTCCCCGGGTGGCGCTAGAGGGTAATGTCGGGACCCCGGCCCTCGAGGTCGCAGGTTCGATTCCCCATAGGGGCCGAAAACACCCCGGGTCGGGTCGGGTCCCTGGGTGGCACCACAGGGTAGGCTCTTGCTCCCGGCCCCCGAGGTTGCCGGTTCGATTCCCCATAGGGGCCGAAAACACCCCGGGTCGGGTCAGGTCCCCGGGTGGCGCCACAGGGTAGGCTCGTGCCCCCGGCCCCCAGGGTTGCCGGTTCGATTCCCCATAGGGTCCGAAAAAGGACAGGGTCGGGTCGGGTCCCCGGGTGGCGCCACAGGGTAATGTCGGGACCCTGGCCCCCGAGGTCGCCGGTTCGATTCCCCATAGGGGCCTGAAAAAGGCCTTTGTCCGGGTCGGGTCCCCCGGGTGGCGCTAGAGGTTAATGTCGGGACTTACGTCCCCGAGGTTGCCGGTTCGATTCCCCATAGGGGCCGAAAACACCCCGGGTCGGGTCGGATCCCCGGGTGGCGCCACAGGGTAATGTCGGGACCCCGGCCCCCGAGGTCGCCGGTTCAATTCCCCATAGGGGTGAAAAAGGCCCTTGTCCGGGTCGGGTCCCCGGGTGGCGCCACAGGGTAATGTCATGCCCCTGGCCCCGAGGTCGCCGGTTCGATTCCCCATAGGGGCCGAAAACACCCCGGGTCGGGTCGGGTCCCCGGGTGGCGCCACAGGGTAATGTCAGGACCCCGGTCCCCGAGGTCGCTGTTTGAATCCCCATAGGGGCCGAAAACACCCCATGTCGGGTCGGGTCCCCAGGTGGCGCCACAGGGTAGGCTCGTGGCCCCGGCCCCCGAGGTCGCTGGTTCGATTCCCCATAGGGGCTGAAAAAGGCCCTTGTCCGGGTCGGGTCCCCGGGTGGCGCCACAGGGTAATGTCGGGACCCCGGCCCCCGAGGTCGCCGGTTTGATTCCCCATAGGGGCCGAAAACACCCTTGTCCGGGTCGGGTCCCCGGGTGGCGCCACAGGGTAATGTCGGGACCCCGGCCCCCGAGGTCGCCGGTTCGATTCCCCATAGGGGCCGAAAACACCCTTGTCCGGGTCGGGTCCCCGGGTGGCGCCACAGGGTAATGTCGGGACCCCGGCCCCCGAGGTTGCCGGTTCGATTCCCCATAGGGGCCAAAAACACCCTTGTCCGGGTCGGGTCCCCGGGTGGCGCCACAGGGTAATGTCGGGACCCCGGCCCCTGAGGTCGCCGGTTCGATTCCCCATAGGGGCCGAAAACACCCCGGGTCGGGTCGGGTCCCCAGGTGGAGCCACAGGGTAGGCTCGTGCCCCCGGCCCCCGAGGTCGCAGGTTCGATTCCCCATAGTGGCCGAAAACACCCCGGGTCGGGTCGGGTCCCCGGGTGGCGCCACAGGGTAATGTCGGGACCCCGGCCCTCGAGGTCGCAGGTTCGATTCCCCATAGGGGCCGAAAACACCCCGGGGCGGGTCGGTTCCCCGGTGGCACCACAGGGTAGGCTCTTGCCCCCGGCCCCCGAGGTTGCCGGTTCGATTCCTCATAGGGGCCAAAAACACCCCGGGTCGGGTAGGGTCCTTGGGTGGCGCCACTGGGTAGGCTCGTGCCCCCGGCCCCCGAGGTCGCCGGTTCGATTCCCCAGAGGGGCCTGAAAAAGGCCTTTGTCCGGGTTGGGTCCCCGGGTGGCGCTAGAGGTTAATGTCGGGACTTACGTCCCCGAGGTTGCCGGTTCGATTCCCCATAGGGGCCGAAAACACCCCGGGTCGGGTCGGGTCCCCGGGGTGGCGCCACAGGGTAATGTCGGGACCCCGGCCCCCGAGGTCGCAGGTTCGATTCCCCATAGGGGTGAAAAAGGCCCTTGTCCGGGTCGGGTCCCCGGGTGGCGCCACAGGGTAATGTCATGCCCCTGGCCCCCGAGGTCGCCGGTTCGATTCCCCATAGGGGCCGAAAACACCCCGGGTCGGGTCGGGTCCCCGGGTGGCGCCACAGGGTAGGCTCGTGCCCCCGGCCCCCGAGGTCGCCGGTTCGATTCCCCATAGGGGCCGAAAACACCCCGGGTCGAGTCGGGTCCCCGGGTGGCACCACAGGGTAATGTCAGGACCCCGGCCCCCGAGGTCGCCGGTTCGATTCCCCATAGGGGCCAAAAAAAGGCCAGGGTCGGGTCGGGTCCCCGGGTGGCGCCACAGGGTAATGTCGGGCCCCCGGACCCCGAGGTTGCCGGTTCGATTCCTCATAGGGGCCGAAAACACCCCGGGTCGGGTAGGGTCCTAGGGTGGCGCCACTGGGTAGGCTCGTGCCCCCGGCCCCCGAGGTCGCTGGTTCGATTCCCCATAGGGGCCGAAAACACCCCGGGTCGGGTCGGGTCCCCGGGTGGCGCCACAGGGTAGGCTCGTGCCCCCGGCCCCCGAGGTCGCCGGTTCGATTCCCCATAGGGACCGAAAACACCCCGGGTCGGGTCGGGTCCCCGGGTGGCGCTAGAGGGTAATGTCGGGACCCCGGCCCTCGAGGTCGCAGGTTTGATTCCCCATAGGGGCCGAAAACACCCCGGGTCGGGTCGGGTCCCGGGGTGGCACCACAGGGTAGGCTCTTGCTCCCGGCCCCCGAGGTTGCCGGTTCGATTCCCCATAGGGGCCGAAAACACCCCGGGTCGGGTCAGGTCCCCGGGTGGCGCCACAGGGTAGGCTCGTGCCCCCGGCCCCCAGGGTTGCCGGTTCGATTCCCCATAGGGTCCGAAAAAGGACAGGGTCGGGTCGGGTCCCCGGGTGGCGCCACAGGGTAATGTCGGGACCCTGGCCCCCGAGGTCGCTGGTTCGATTCCCCATAGGGGCCGAAAACACCCCGGGTCGGGTCGGGTCCCCGGGTGGCGCCACAGGGTAGGCTCATGCCCCCGGCCCCCGAGGTCGCAGGTTCGATTCCCCATAGGGGCCGAAAACTCCCCGGGTCGGGTCGGGTCCCCGGGTGGCACCACAGGGTAGGCTCGTGCCCCCGGCCCCCGAGGTCGCCGGTTCAATTGCCCATAGGGGCCTGAAAAAGGCCTTTGTCCGGGTCGGGTCCCCGGGTGGCGCTAGAGGTTAATGTCGGGACTTACGTCCCCGAGGTTGCCGGTTCGATTCCCCATAGGGGCCGAAAACACCCCGGGTCGGGTCGGGTCCCCGGGTGGCGCCACAGGGTAATGTCGGGACCCCGGCCCCCGAGGTCGCCTGTTCAATTCCCCATAGGGGTGAAAAAGGCCCTTGTCCGGGTCGGGTCCCCGGGTGGCGCCACAGGGTAATGTCATGCCCCTGGCCCCCGAGGTCGCCGGTTCGATTCCCCATAGGGGCCGAAAACACCCCGGGTCGGGTCGGGTCCCCGGGTGGCGCCACAGGGTAATGTCAGGACCCCGGTCCCCGAGGTCGCTGTTTGAATCCCCATAGGGGCCGAAAACACCCCATGTCGGGTCGGGTCCCCAGGTGGCGCCACAGGGTAGGCTCGTGGCCCCGGCCCCCGAGGTCGCCGGTTCGATTCCCCATAGGGGCTGAAAAAGGCCCTTGTCCGGGTCGGGTCCCCGGGTGGCGCCACAGGGTAATGTCGGGACCCCGGCCCCCGAGGTCGCCGGTTCGATTCCCCATAGGGGCCGAAAACACCCTTGTCCGGGTCGGGTCCCCGGGTGGCGCCACAGGGTAATGTCGGGACCCCGGCCCCCGAGGTCGCCGGTTCGATTCCCCATAGGGGCCAAAAACACCCTTGTCCGGGTCGGGTCCCCGGGTGGCGCCACAGGGTAATGTCGGGACCCCGGCCCCTGAGGTCGCCGGTTCGATTCCCCATAGGGGCCGAAAACACCCCGGGTCGGGTCGGGTCCCCGGGTGGCGCCACAGGGTAATGTCGGGACCCCGGCCCTCGAGGTCGCAGGTTCGATTCCCCATAGGGGCCGAAAACAACCCGGGTCGGGTCGGTTCCCCGGTGGCACCACAGGGTAGGCTCTTGCCCCTGGCCCCCGAGGTTGCCGGTTCGATTCCTCATAGGGGCCGAAAACACGCCGGGTCGGGTCGGGTCCCCGGGTGGCGCCACAGGGTAGGCTCGTGCCCCCGGCCCCCAGGGTTGCCGGTTCGATTCCCCATAGGGTCCGAAAAAGGACAGGGTCGGGTCGGGTCCCCGGGTGGCGCCACAGGGTAATGTCGGGACCCTGGCCCCCGAGGTCGCTGGTTCGATTCCCCATAGGGGCCGAAAACACCCCGGGTCGGGTCGGGTCCCCGGGTGGCGCCACAGGGTAGGCTCGTGCCCCCGGCCCCCGAGGTCGCAGGTTCGATTCCCCATAGGGGCCGAAAACTCCCCGGGTCGGGTCGGGTCCCCGGGTGGCACCACAGGGTAGGCTCGTGCCCCCGGCCCCCGAGGTCGCCGGTTCGATTCCCCATAGGGGCCTGAAAAAGGCCTTTGTCCGGGTCGGGTCCCCGGGTGGCGCTAGAGGTTAATGTCGGGACTTACGTCCCCGAGGTTGCCGGTTCGATTCCCCATAGGGGCCGAAAACACCCCGGGTCGGGTCGGGTCCCCGGGTGGCGCCACAGGGTAATGTCGGGACCCCGGCCCCCGAGGTCGCCGGTTCAATTCCCCATAGGGGTGAAAAAGGCCCTTGTCCGGGTCGGGTCCCCGGGTGGCGCCACAGGGTAATGTCATGCCCCTGGCCCCCGAGGTCGCCGGTTCGATTCCCCATAGGGGCCGAAAACACCCCGGGTCGGGTCGGGTCCCCGGGTGGCGCCACAGGGTAATGTCAGGACCCCGGTCCCCGAGGTCGCTGTTTGAATCCCCATAGGGGCCGAAAACACCCCATGTCGGGTCGGGTCCCCAGGTGGCGCCACAGGGTAGGCTCGTGCCCCCGGCCCCCGAGGTCGCCGGTTCGATTCCCCATAGGGGCTGAAAAAGGCCCTTGTCCGGGTCGGGTCCCCGGGTGGCGCCACAGGGTAATGTCGGGACCCCGGCCCCCGAGGTCGCCGGTTCGATTCCCCATAGGGGCCGAAAACACCCTTGTCCGGGTCGGGTCCCCGGGTGGCGCCACAGGGTAATGTCGGGACCCCGGCCCCCGAGGTCGCCGGTTCGATTCCCCATAGGGGCCAAAAACACCCTTGTCCGGGTCGGGTCCCCGGGTGGCGCCACAGGGTAATGTAGGGACCCCGGCCCCTGAGGTCGCCGGTTCGATTCCCCATAGGGGCCGAAAACACCCCGGGTCGGGTCCCCAGGTGGAGCCACAGGGTAGGCTCGTGCCCCCGGCCCCCGAGGTCGCAGGTTCGATTCCCCATAGGGGCCGAAAACACCCCGGGTCGGGTCGGGTCCCCGGGTGGCGCCACAGGGTAATGTCGGGACCCCGGCCCTCGAGGTCGCAGGTTCGATTCCCCATAGGGGCCGAAAACACCCCGGGTCGGGTCGGTTCCCCGGTGGCACCACAGGGTAGGCTCTTGCCCCCGGCCCCCGAGGTTGCCGGTTCGATTCCTCATAGGGGCCAAAAACACCCCGGGTCGGGTAGGGTCCTTGGGTGGCGCCACTGGGTAGGCTCGTGCCCCCGGCCCCCGAGGTCGCCGGTTCGATTCCCCAGAGGGGCCTGAAAAAGGCCTTTGTCCGGGTCGGGTCCCCGGGTGGCGCTAGAGGTTAATGTCGGGACTTACGTCCCCGAGGTTGCCGTTTCGATTCCCCATAGGCGTGAAAAAGGCCCTTGTCCGGGTCGGGTCCCCGGGTGGCGCCACAGGGTAATGTCATGCCCCTGGCCCCCGAGGTCGCCGGTTCGATTCCCCATAGGGGCCGAAAACACCCCGGGTCGGGTCGGGTCCCCGGGTGGCGCCACAGGGTAATGTCAGGACCCCGGTCCCCGAGGTCGCTGTTTGAATCCCCATAGGGGCCGAAAACACCCCATGTCGGGTCGGGTCCCCAGGTGGCGCCACAGGGTAGGCTCGTGGCCCCGGCCCCCGAGGTCGCCGGTTCGATTCCCCATAGGGGCTGAAAAAGGCCCTTGTCCGGGTCGGGTCCCCGGGTGGCGCCACAGGGTAATGTCGGGACCCCGGCCCCCGAGGTCGCCGGTTCGATTCCCCATAGGGGCCGAAAACACCCTTGTCCGGGTCGGGTCCCCGGGTGGCGCCACAGGGTAATGTCGGGACCCCGGCCCCCGAGGTCGCCGGTTCGATTCCCCATAGGGGCCAAAAACACCCTTGTCCGGGTCGGGTCCCCGGGTGGCGCCACAGGGTAATGTCGGGACCCCGGCCCCTGAGGTCGCCGGTTCGATTCCCCATAGGGGCCGAAAACACCCCGGGTCGGGTCGGGTCCCCGGGTGGCGCCACAGGGTAATGTCGGGACCCCGGCCCTCGAGGTCGCAGGTTCGATTCCCCATAGGGGCCGAAAACAACCCGGGTCGGGTCGGTTCCCCGGTGGCACCACAGGGTAGGCTCTTGCCCCTGGCCCCCGAGGTTGCCGGTTCGATTCCTCATAGGGGCCGAAAACACGCCGGGTCGGGTCGGGTCCCCGGGTGGCGCCACAGGGTAGGCTCGTGCCCCCGGCCCCCAGGGTTGCCGGTTCGATTCCCCATAGGGTCCGAAAAAGGACAGGGTCGGGTCGGGTCCCCGGGTGGCGCCACAGGGTAATGTCGGGACCCTGGCCCCCGAGGTCGCTGGTTCGATTCCCCATAGGGGCCGAAAACACCCCGGGTCGGGTCGGGTCCCCGGGTGGCGCCACAGGGTAGGCTCGTGCCCCCGGCCCCCGAGGTCGCAGGTTCGATTCCCCATAGGGGCCGAAAACTCCCCGGGTCGGGTCGGGTCCCCGGGTGGCACCACAGGGTAGGCTCGTGCCCCCGGCCCCCGAGGTCGCCGGTTCGATTCCCCATAGGGGCCTGAAAAAGGCCTTTGTCCGGGTCGGGTCCCCGGGTGGCGCTAGAGGTTAATGTCGGGACTTACGTCCCCGAGGTTGCCGGTTCGATTCCCCATAGGGGCCGAAAACACCCCGGGTCGGGTCGGGTCCCCGGGTGGCGCCACAGGGTAATGTCGGGACCCCGGCCCCCGAGGTCGCCGGTTCAATTCCCCATAGGGGTGAAAAAGGCCCTTGTCCGGGTCGGGTCCCCGGGTGGCGCCACAGGGTAATGTCATGCCCCTGGCCCCCGAGGTCGCCGGTTCGATTCCCCATAGGGGCCGAAAACACCCCGGGTCGGGTCGGGTCCCCGGGTGGCGCCACAGGGTAATGTCAGGACCCCGGTCCCCGAGGTCGCTGTTTGAATCCCCATAGGGGCCGAAAACACCCCATGTCGGGTCGGGTCCCCAGGTGGCGCCACAGGGTAGGCTCGTGCCCCCGGCCCCCGAGGTCGCCGGTTCGATTCCCCATAGGGGCTGAAAAAGGCCCTTGTCCGGGTCGGGTCCCCGGGTGGCGCCACAGGGTAATGTCGGGACCCCGGCCCCCGAGGTCGCCGGTTCGATTCCCCATAGGGGCCGAAAACACCCTTGTCCGGGTCGGGTCCCCGGGTGGCGCCACAGGGTAATGTCGGGACCCCGGCCCCCGAGGTCGCCGGTTCGATTCCCCATAGGGGCCAAAAACACCCTTGTCCGGGTCGGGTCCCCGGGTGGCGCCACAGGGTAATGTAGGGACCCCGGCCCCTGAGGTCGCCGGTTCGATTCCCCATAGGGGCCGAAAACACCCCGGGTCGGGTCCCCAGGTGGAGCCACAGGGTAGGCTCGTGCCCCCGGCCCCCGAGGTCGCAGGTTCGATTCCCCATAGGGGCCGAAAACACCCCGGGTCGGGTCGGGTCCCCGGGTGGCGCCACAGGGTAATGTCGGGACCCCGGCCCTCGAGGTCGCAGGTTCGATTCCCCATAGGGGCCGAAAACACCCCGGGTCGGGTCGGTTCCCCGGTGGCACCACAGGGTAGGCTCTTGCCCCCGGCCCCCGAGGTTGCCGGTTCGATTCCTCATAGGGGCCAAAAACACCCCGGGTCGGGTAGGGTCCTTGGGTGGCGCCACTGGGTAGGCTCGTGCCCCCGGCCCCCGAGGTCGCCGGTTCGATTCCCCAGAGGGGCCTGAAAAAGGCCTTTGTCCGGGTCGGGTCCCCGGGTGGCGCTAGAGGTTAATGTCGGGACTTACGTCCCCGAGGTTGCCGTTTCGATTCCCCATAGGCGTGAAAAAGGCCCTTGTCCGGGTCGGGTCCCCGGGTGGCGCCACAGGGTAATGTCATGCCCCTGGCCCCCGAGGTCGCCGGTTCGATTCCCCATAGGGGCCGAAAACACCCCGGGTCGGGTCGGGTCCCCGGGTGGCGCCACAGGGTAATGTCGGGACCCCGGCCCCCGAGGTCGCCGGTTCAATTCCCCATAGGGGTGAAAAAGGCCCTTGTCCGGGTCGGGTCCCCGGGTGGCGCCACAGGGTAATGTCATGCCCCTGGCCCCCGAGGTCGCCAGTTCGATTCCCCATAGGGGCCGAAAACACCCCGGGTCGGGTCGGGTCCCCGGGTGGCGCCACAGGGTAGGCTCGTGCCCCCGGCCCCCAAGGTCTCCGGTTCGATTTCCCATAGGGGCCGAAAACACCCCGGGTCGGGTCGGGTCCCCGGGTGGCGCTAGAGGGTAATGTCGGGATCCCGGCCCTCGAGGTCGCAGGTTCGATTCCCCATAGGGGCCGAAAACACCCCGGGTCGGGTCGGGTCCCTGGGTGGCACCACAGGGTAGGCTCGTGCCCCCGGCCCCCGAGGTCGCAGGTTCGATTCCCCATAGGGGCCGAAAACACCCCGGGTCGGGTCGGGTCCCCGGGTGGCGCCACAGGGTAATGTCGGGACCCCGGCCCTCGAGGTCGCAGGTTCGATTCCCCATAGGGGCCGAAAACACCCCGGGTCGGGTCGGTTCCCCGGTGGCACCACAGGGTAGGCTCTTGCCCCCGGCCCCCGAGGTTGCCGGTTCGATTCCTCATAGGGGCCGAAAACACCCCGGGTCGGGTCAGGTCCCCGGGTGGCGCCACAGGGTAGGCTCGTGCCCCCGGCCCCCAGGGTTGCCGGTTCGATTCCCCATAGGGTCCGAAAAAGGACAGGGTCGGGTCGGGTCCCCGGGTGGCGCCACAGGGTAATGTCGGGACCCTGGCCCCCGAGGTCGCTGGTTCGATTCCCCATAGGGGCCGAAAACACCCCGGGTCGGGTCGGGTCCCCGGGTGGCGCCACAGGGTAGGCTCTTGCCCCCGGCCCCCGAGGTCGCAGGTTCGATTCCCCATAGGGGCCGAAAACTCCCCGGGTCGGGTCGGGTCCCCGGGTGGCACCACAGGGTAGGCTCGTGCCCCCGGCCCCCGAGGTCGCCGGTTCGATTCCCCATAGGGGCCTGAAAAAGGCCTTTGTCCGGGTCGGGTCCCCGGGTGGCGCTAGAGGTTAACGTCGGGACTTACGTCCTTGAGGTTGCCGGTTCGATTCCCCATAGGGGCCGAAAACACCCCGGGTCGGGTCGGGTCCCCGGGTGGCGCCACAGGGTAATGTCGGGACCCCGGCCCCCGAGGTCGCCGGTTCGATTCCCCATAGGGGCCGAAAACACCCTTGTCCGGGTCGGGTCCCCGGGTGGCGCCACAGGGTAATGTCGGGACCCCGGCCCCCGAGGTCGCCGGTTCGATTCCCCATAGGGGCCAAAAACACCCTTGTCCGGGTCGGGTCCCCGGGTGGCGCCACAGGGTAATGTCGGGACCCCGGCCCCTGAGGTCGCCGGTTCGATTCCCCATAGGGGCCGAAAACACCCCGGGTCGGGTCGGGTCCCCAGGTGGAGCCACAGGGTAGGCTCGTGCCCCCGGCCCCCGAGGTCGCAGGTTCGATTCCCCATAGGGGCCGAAAACACCCCGGGTCGGGTCGGGTCCCCGGGTGGCGCCACAGGGTAATGTCGGGACCCCGGCCCTCGAGGTCGCAGGTTCGATTCCCCATAGGGGCCGAAAACACCCCGGGTCGGGTCGGTTCCCCGGTGGCACCACAGGGTAGGCTCTTGCCCCCGGCCCCCGAGGTTGCCGGTTCAATTCCTCATAGGGGCCAAAAACACCCCGGGTCGGGTAGGGTCCTTGGGTGGCGCCACTGGGTAGGCTCGTGCCCCCGGCCCCCGAGGTCGCCGGTTCGATTCCCCAGAGGGACCTGAAAAAGGCCTTTGTCCGGGTCGGGTCCCCGGGTGGCGCTAGAGGTTAATGTCGGGACTTACGTCCCCGAGGTTGCCGGTTCGATTCCCCATAGGGGCCGAAAACACCCCGGGTCGGGTCGGGTCCCCGGTTGGCGCCACAGGGTAATGTCGGGACCCCGGCCCTCGAGGTCGCCGGTTCGATTCCCCATAGGGGTGAAAAAGGCCCTTGTCCGGGTCGGGTCCCCGGGTGGCGCCACAGGGTAATGTCATGCCCCTGGCCCCCGAGGTCGCCGGTTCGATTCCCCATAGGGGCCGAAAACACCCCGGGTCGGGTCGGGTCCCCGGGTGGCGCCACAGGGTAGGCTCGTGTCCCCGGCCCCCGAGGTCGCCGGTTCGATTCCCCATAGGGGCCGAAAACACCCCGGGTCGGGTCGGGTCCCCGGGTGGCACCACAGGGTAATGTCGGTACCCCGGCCCCCGAGGTCGCCGGTTCGATTCCCCATAGGGGCCAAAAAAAGGCCAGGGTCGGGTCGGGTCCCCGGGTGGCGCCACAGGGTAATGTCGGGCCCCCGGACCCCGAGGTTGCCGGTTCGATTCCTCATAGGGGCCGAAAACACCCCGGGTCGGGTAGGGTCCTAGGGTGGCGCCACTGGGTAGGCTCGTGCCCCCGGCCCCCGAGGTCGCTGGTTCGATTCCCCATAGGGACCGAAAACACCCCGGGTCGGGTCGGGTCCCCGGGTGGCGCTAGAGGGTAATGTCGGGACCCCGGCCCTCGAGGTCGCAGGTTCGATTCCCCATAGGGGCCGAAAACACCCCGGGTCGGGTATGGTCCCTGGGTGGCGCCACAGGGTAGGCTCGTTCCCCTGGCCCCCAAGGTCGCCGGTTCGATTCCCCATAGGGGCCTGAAAAAGGCCTTTGTCCCGGTCGGGTCCCCGGGTGGCGCTAGAGGTTAATGTCGGGACTTAGGTCCCCGAGGTTGCCGGTTCGATTCCCCATAGGGGCCGAAAACACCCCGGGTCGGGTCGGGTCCCCGGGTGGCGCCACAGGGTAATGTCGGGCCCCCGGCCCTCGAGGTCACCGGTTCGATTCCCCATAGGGGCCGAAAACACCCCGGGTCGGGTCGGGTCCCCGGGTGGCACCACAGGGTAGGCTCGTGCCCCCAGCCTCCGAGGTCGCCGGTTCGATTCCCCAGAGGGGCCTGAAAAAGGCCTTAGTCCGGGTCGGGTCCCGGGAGGCGCCACAGGGTAGGCTCGTGCCCCCGGCCCCCGAGGACGCCAGTTCGATTCCCCAGTGGGGCCTGAAAAAGGCCTTTGTCCGGGTCGGGTCCCCGGGTGGCGCCACAGGGTAATGTCATGCCCCTGGCCCCCGAGGTCGCCGGTTCGATTCCCCATAGGGGCCGAAAACACCCCGGGTCGGGTCGGGTCCCCGGGTGGCGCCACAGGGTAATGTCGGGACCCCGGCCCCCGAGGTCGCCGGTTCGATTCCCCATAGGGGCCGAAAACACCCCAGGTCGGGTCGGGTCCCCGGGTGGCGCCACAGGGTAATGTCGGGACCCCGGCCCCCGAGGTTGCCGGTTCGATTCCCCATAGGGGCCAAAAACACCCTTGTCCGGGTCGGGTCCCCGGGTGGCGCCACAGGGTAATGTCGGGACCCCGGCCCCTGAGGTCGCCGGTTCGATTCCCCATAGGGGCCGAAAACACCCCGGGTCGGGTCGGGTCCCCAGGTGGAGCCACAGGGTAGGCTCGTGCCCCCGGCCCCCGAGGTCGCAGGTTCGATTCCCCATAGGGGCCGAAAACACCCCGGGTCGGGTCGGGTCCCCGGGTGGCGCCACAGGGTAATGTCGGGACCCCGGCCCTCGAGGTCGCAGGTTCGATTCCCCATAGGGGCCGAAAACACCCCGGGGCGGGTCGGTTCCCCGGTGGCACCACAGGGTAGGCTCTTGCCCCCGGCCCCCGAGGTTGCCGGTTCGATTCCTCATAGGGGCCAAAAACACCCCGGGTCGGGTAGGGTCCTTGGGTGGCGCCACTGGGTAGGCTCGTGCCCCCGGCCCCCGAGGTCGCCGGTTCGATTCCCCAGAGGGGCCTGAAAAAGGCCTTTGTCCGGGTTGGGTCCCCGGGTGGCGCTAGAGGTTAATGTCGGGACTTACGTCCCCGAGGTTGCCGGTTCGATTCCCCATAGGGGCCGAAAACACCCCGGGTCGGGTCGGGTCCCCGGGTGGCGCCACAGGGTAATGTCGGGACCCCGGCCCCCGAGGTCGCAGGTTCGATTCCCCATAGGGGTGAAAAAGGCCCTTGTCCGGGTCGGGTCCCCGGGTGGCGCCACAGGGTAATGTCATGCCCCTGGCCCCCGAGGTCGCCGGTTCGATTCCCCATAGGGGCCGAAAACACCCCGGGTCGGGTCGGGTCCCCGGGTGGCGCCACAGGGTAGGCTCGTGCCCCCGGCCCCCGAGGTCGCCGGTTCGATTCCCCATAGGGGCCGAAAACACCCCGGGTCGAGTCGGGTCCCCGGGTGGCACCACAGGGTAATGTCAGGACCCCGGCCCCCGAGGTCGCCGGTTCGATTCCCCATAGGGGCCAAAAAAAGGCCAGGGTCGGGTCGGGTCCCCGGGTGGCGCCACAGGGTAATGTCGGGCCTCCGGACCCCGAGGTTGCCGGTTCGATTCCTCATAGGGGCCGAAAACACCCCGGGTCGGGTAGGGTCCTAGGGTGGCGCCACTGGGTAGGCTCGTGCCCCCGGCCCCCGAGGTCGCTGGTTCGATTCCCCATAGGGGCCGAAAACACCCCGGGTCGGGTCGGGTCCCCGGGTGGCGCCACAGGGTAGGCTCGTGCCCCCGGCCCCCGAGGTCGCCGGTTCGATTCCCCATAGGGACCGAAAACACCCCGGGTCGGGTCGGGTCCCCGGGTGGCGCTAGAGGGTAATGTCGGGACCCCGGCCCTCGAGGTCGCAGGTTTGATTCCCCATAGGGGCCGAAAACACCCCGGGTCGGGTCGGGTCCCGGGGTGGCACCACAGGGTAGGCTCTTGCTCCCGGCCCCCGAGGTTGCCGGTTCGATTCCCCATAGGGGCCGAAAACACCCCGGGTCAGGTCAGGTCCCCGGGTGGCGCCACAGGGTAGGCTCGTGCCCCCGGCCCCCAGGGTTGCCGGTTCGATTCCCCATAGGGTCCGAAAAAGGACAGGGTCGGGTCGGGTCCCCGGGTGGCGCCACAGGGTAATGTCGGGACCCTGGCCCCCGAGGTCGCTGGTTCGATTCCCCATAGGGGCCGAAAACACCCCGGGTCGGGTCGGGTCCCCGGGTGGCGCCACAGGGTAGGCTCATGCCCCCGGCCCCCGAGGTCGCAGGTTCGATTCCCCATAGGGGCCGAAAACTCCCCGGGTCGGGTCGGGTCCCCGGGTGGCACCACAGGGTAGGCTCGTGCCCCCGGCCCCCGAGGTCGCCGGTTCAATTGCCCATAGGGGCCTGAAAAAGGCCTTTGTCCGGGTCGGGTCCCCGGGTGGCGCTAGAGGTTAATGTCGGGACTTACGTCCCCGAGGTTGCCGGTTCGATTCCCCATAGGGGCCGAAAACACCCCGGGTCGGGTCGGGTCCCCGGGTGGCGCCACAGGGTAATGTCGGGACCCCGGCCCCCGAGGTCGCCTGTTCAATTCCCCATAGGGGTGAAAAAGGCCCTTGTCCGGGTCGGGTCCCCGGGTGGCGCCACAGGGTAATGTCATGCCCCTGGCCCCCGAGGTCGCCGGTTCGATTCCCCATAGGGGCCGAAAACACCCCGGGTCGGGTCGGGTCCCCGGGTGGCGCCACAGGGTAATGTCAGGACCCCGGTCCCCGAGGTCGCTGTTTGAATCCCCATAGGGGCCGAAAACACCCCATGTCGGGTCGGGTCCCCAGGTGGCGCCACAGGGTAGGCTCGTGGCCCCGGCCCCCGAGGTCGCCGGTTCGATTCCCCATAGGGGCTGAAAAAGGCCCTTGTCCGGGTCGGGTCCCCGGGTGGCGCCACAGGGTAATGTCGGGACCCCGGCCCCCGAGGTCGCCGGTTCGATTCCCCATAGGGGCCGAAAACACCCTTGTCCGGGTCGGGTCCCCGGGTGGCGCCACAGGGTAATGTCGGGACCCCGGCCCCCGAGGTCGCCGGTTCGATTCCCCATAGGGGCCAAAAACACCCTTGTCCGGGTCGGGTCCCCGGGTGGCGCCACAGGGTAATGTCGGGACCCCGGCCCCCGAGGTCGCCGGTTCGATTCCCCATAGGGGCCGAAAACACCCCGGGTCGGGTCGGTTCCCCGGGTGGCGCCACAGGGTAATGTCGGGACCCCGGCCCTCGAGGTCGCAGGTTCGATTCCCCATAGGGGCCGAAAACAACCCGGGTCGGGTCGGTTCCCCGGTGGCACCACAGGGTAGGCTCTTGCCCCTGGCCCCCGAGGTTGCCGGTTCGATTCCTCATAGGGGCCGAAAACACGCCGGGTCGGGTCGGGTCCCCGGGTGGCGCCACAGGGTAGGCTCGTGCCCCCGGCCCCCAGGGTTGCCGGTTCGATTCCCCATAGGGTCCGAAAAAGGACAGGGTCGGGTCGGGTCCCCGGGTGGCGCCACAGGGTAATGTCGGGACCCTGGCCCCCGAGGTCGCTGGTTCGATTCCCCATAGGGGCCGAAAACACCCCGGGTCGGGTCGGGTCCCCGGGTGGCGCCACAGGGTAGGCTCGTGCCCCCGGCCCCCGAGGTCGCAGGTTCGATTCCCCATAGGGGCCGAAAACTCCCCGGGTCGGGTCGGGTCCCCGGGTGGCACCACAGGGTAGGCTCGTGCCCCCGGCCCCCGAGGTCGCCGGTTCGATTCCCCATAGGGGCCTGAAAAAGGCCTTTGTCCGGGTCGGGTCCCCGGGTGGCGCTAGAGGTTAATGTCGGGACTTACGTCCCCGAGGTTGCCGGTTCGATTCCCCATAGGGGCCGAAAACACCCCGGGTCGGGTCGGGTCCCCGGGTGGCGCCACAGGGTAATGTCGGGACCCCGGCCCCCGAGGTCGCCGGTTCAATTCCCCATAGGGGTGAAAAAGGCCCTTGTCCGGGTCGGGTCCCCGGGTGGCGCCACAGGGTAATGTCATGCCCCTGGCCCCCGAGGTCGCCGGTTCGATTCCCCATAGGGGCCGAAAACACCCCGGGTCGGGTCGGGTCCCCGGGTGGCGCCACAGGGTAATGTCAGGACCCCGGTCCCCGAGGTCGCTGTTTGAATCCCCATAGGGGCCGAAAACACCCCATGTCGGGTCGGGTCCCCAGGTGGCGCCACAGGGTAGGCTCGTGCCCCCGGCCCCCGAGGTCGCCGGTTCGATTCCCCATAGGGGCTGAAAAAGGCCCTTGTCCGGGTCGGGTCCCCGGGTGGCGCCACAGGGTAATGTCGGGACCCCGGCCCCCGAGGTCGCCGGTTCGATTCCCCATAGGGGCCGAAAACACCCTTGTCCGGGTCGGGTCCCCGGGTGGCGCCACAGGGTAATGTCGGGACCCCGGCCCCCGAGGTCGCCGGTTCGATTCCCCATAGGGGCCAAAAACACCCTTGTCCGGGTCGGGTCCCCGGGTGGCGCCACAGGGTAATGTAGGGACCCCGGCCCCTGAGGTCGCCGGTTCGATTCCCCATAGGGGCCGAAAACACCCCGGGTCGGGTCCCCAGGTGGAGCCACAGGGTAGGCTCGTGCCCCCGGCCCCCGAGGTCGCAGGTTCGATTCCCCATAGGGGCCGAAAACACCCCGGGTCGGGTCGGGTCCCCGGGTGGCGCCACAGGGTAATGTCGGGACCCCGGCCCTCGAGGTCGCAGGTTCGATTCCCCATAGGGGCCGAAAACACCCCGGGTCGGGTCGGTTCCCCGGTGGCACCACAGGGTAGGCTCTTGCCCCCGGCCCCCGAGGTTGCCGGTTCGATTCCTCATAGGGGCCAAAAACACCCCGGGTCGGGTAGGGTCCTTGGGTGGCGCCACTGGGTAGGCTCGTGCCCCCGGCCCCCGAGGTCGCCGGTTCGATTCCCCAGAGGGGCCTGAAAAAGGCCTTTGTCCGGGTCGGGTCCCCGGGTGGCGCTAGAGGTTAATGTCGGGACTTACGTCCCCGAGGTTGCCGTTTCGATTCCCCATAGGCGTGAAAAAGGCCCTTGTCCGGGTCGGGTCCCCGGGTGGCGCCACAGGGTAATGTCATGCCCCTGGCCCCCGAGGTCGCCGGTTCGATTCCCCATAGGGGCCGAAAACACCCCGGGTCGGGTCGGGTCCCCGGGTGGCGCCACAGGGTAATGTCGGGACCCCGGCCCCCGAGGTCGCCGGTTCAATTCCCCATAGGGGTGAAAAAGGCCCTTGTCCGGGTCGGGTCCCCGGGTGGCGCCACAGGGTAATGTCATGCCCCTGGCCCCCGAGGTCGCCGGTTCGATTCCCCATAGGGGCCGAAAACACCCCGGGTCGGGTCGGGTCCCCGGGTGGCGCCACAGGGTAGGCTCGTGCCCCCGGCCCCCAAGGTCTCCGGTTCGATTTCCCATAGGGGCCGAAAACACCCCGGGTCGGGTCGGGTCCCCGGGTGGCGCTAGAGGGTAATGTCGGGACCCCGGCCCTCGAGGTCGCAGGTTCGATTCCCCATAGGGGCCGAAAACACCCCGGGTCGGGTCGGGTCCCTGGGTGGCACCACAGGGTAGGCTCGTGCCCCCGGCCCCCGAGGTCGCAGGTTCGATTCCCCATAGGGGCCGAAAACACCCCGGGTCGGGTCGGGTCCCCGGGTGGCGCCACAGGGTAATGTCGGGACCCCGGCCCTCGAGGTCGCAGGTTCGATTCCCCATAGGGGCCGAAAACACCCCGGGTCGGGTCGGTTCCCCGGTGGCACCACAGGGTAGGCTCTTGCCCCCGGCCCCCGAGGTTGCCGGTTCGATTCCTCATAGGGGCCGAAAACACCCCGGGTCGGGTCAGGTCCCCGGGTGGCGCCACAGGGTAGGCTCGTGCCCCCGGCCCCCAGGGTTGCCGGTTCGATTCCCCATAGGGTCCGAAAAAGGACAGGGTCGGGTCGGGTCCCCGGGTGGCGCCACAGGGTAATGTCGGGACCCTGGCCCCCGAGGTCGCTGGTTCGATTCCCCATAGGGGCCGAAAACACCCCGGGTCGGGTCGGGTCCCCGGGTGGCGCCACAGGGTAGGCTCGTGCCCCCGGCCCCCGAGGTCGCAGGTTCGATTCCCCATAGGGGCCGAAAACTCCCCGGGTCGGGTCGGGTCCCCGGGTGGCACCACAGGGTAGGCTCGTGGCCCCGGCCCCCGAGGTCGCCGGTTCGATTCCCCATAGGGGCCTGAAAAAGGCCTTTGTCCGGGTCGGGTCCCCGGGTGGCGCTAGAGGTTAACGTCGGGACTTACGTCCTTGAGGTTGCCGGTTCGATTCCCCATAGGGGCCGAAAACACCCCGGGTCGGGTCGGGTCCCCGGGTGGCGCCACAGGGTAATGTCGGGACCCCGGCCCCCGAGGTCGCCGGTTCGATTCCCCATAGGGGCCGAAAACACCCTTGTCCGGGTCGGGTCCCCGGGTGGCGCCACAGGGTAATGTCGGGACCCCGGCCCCCGAGGTCGCCGGTTCGATTCCCCATAGGGGCCAAAAACACCCTTGTCCGGGTCGGGTCCCCGGGTGGCGCCACAGGGTAATGTCGGGACCCCGGCCCCTGAGGTCGCCGGTTCGATTCCCCATAGGGGCCGAAAACACCCCGGGTCGGGTCGGGTCCCCAGGTGGAGCCACAGAGTAGGCTCGTGCCCCCGGCCCCCGAGGTCGCAGGTTCGATTCCCCATAGGGGCCGAAAACACCCCGGGTCGGGTCGGGTCCCCGGGTGGCGCCACAGGGTAATGTCGGGACCCCGGCCCTCGAGGTCGCAGGTTCGATTCCCCATAGGGGCCGAAAACACCCCGGGTCGGGTCGGTTCCCCGGTGGCACCACAGGGTAGGCTCTTGCCCCCGGCCCCCGAGGTTGCCGGTTCGATTCCTCATAGGGGCCAAAAACACCCCGGGTCGGGTAGGGTCCTTGGGTGGCGCCACTGGGTAGGCTCGTGCCCCCGGCCCCCGAGGTCGCCGGTTCGATTCCCCAGAGGGGCCTGAAAAAGGCCTTTGTCCGGGTCGGGTCCCCGGGTGGCGCTAGAGGTTAATGTCGGGACTTACGTCCCCGAGGTTGCCGGTTCGATTCCCCATAGGGGCCGAAAACACCCCGGGTCGGGTCGGGTCCCCGGTTGGCGCCACAGGGTAATGTCGGGACCCCGGCCCTCGAGGTCGCCGGTTCGATTCCCCATAGGGGTGAAAAAGGCCCTTGTCCGGGTCGGGTCCCCGGGTGGCGCCACAGGGTAATGTCATGACCCTGGCCCCCGAGGTCGCCGGTTCGATTCCCCATAGGGGCCGAAAACACCCCGGGTCGGGTCGGGTCCCCGGGTGGCGCCACAGGGTAGGCTCGTGTCCCCGGCCCCCGAGGTCGCCGGTTCGATTCCCCATAGGGGCCGAAAACACCCCGGGTCGGGTCGGGTCCCCGGGTGGCACCACAGGGTAATGTCAGGACCCCGGCCCCCGAGGTCGCCGGTTCGATTCCCCATAGGGGCCAAAAAAAGGCCAGGGTCGGGTCGGGTCCCCGGGTGGCGCCACAGGGTAATGTCGGGCCCCCGGACCCCGAGGTTGCCGGTTCGATTCCTCATAGGGGCCGAAAACACCCCGGGTCGGGTAGGGTCCTAGGGTGGCGCCACTGGGTAGGCTCGTGCCCCCGGCCCCCGAGGTCGCTGGTTCGATTCCCCATAGGGACCGAAAACACCCCGGGTCGGGTCGGGTCCCCGGGTGGCGCTAGAGGGTAATGTCGGGACCCCGGCCCTCGAGGTCGCAGGTTCGATTCCCCATAGGGGCCGAAAACACCCCGGGTCGGGTATGGTCCCTGGGTGGCGCCACAGGGTAGGCTCGTTCCCCTGGCCCCCAAGGTCGCCGGTTCGATTCCCCATAGGGGCCTGAAAAAGGCCTTTGTCCCGGTCGGGTCCCCGGGTGGCGCTAGAGGTTAATGTCGGGACTTAGGTCCCCGAGGTTGCCGGTTCGATTCCCCATAGGGGCCGAAAACACCCCGGGTCGGGTCGGGTCCCCGGGTGGCGCCACAGGGTAATGTCGGGCCCCCGGCCCTCGAGGTCACCGGTTCGATTCCCCATAGGGGCCGAAAACACCCCGGGTCGGGTCGGGTCCCCGGGTGGCACCACAGGGTAGGCTCGTGCCCCCAGCCTCCGAGGTCGCCGGTTCGATTCCCCAGAGGGGCCTGAAAAAGGCCTTAGTCCGGGTCGGGTCCCGGGAGGCGCCACAGGGTAGGCTCGTGCCCCCGGCCCCCGAGGACGCCAGTTCGATTCCCCAGTGGGGCCTGAAAAAGGCCTTTGTCCGGGTCGGGTCCCCGGGTGGCGCCACAGGGTAATGTCATGCCCCTGGCCCCCGAGGTCGCCGGTTCGATTCCCCATAGGGGCCGAAAACACCCCGGGTCGGGTCGGGTCCCCGGGTGGCGCCACAGGGTAGGCTCGTGCCCCCGGCCCCCGAGGTCGCCGGTTCGATTCCCCATAGGGACCGAAAACACCCCGGGTCGGGTCGGGTCCCTGGGTGGCGCCACAGGGTACTGTCGGGACCCCGGCCCCCGAGGTCGCTGGTTCGATTCCCCAGAGGGGCCTGAAAAAGGCCTTTGTCCGGGTCGGGTCCCCGGGTGGCGCCACAGGGTAATGTCGGGCCCCCGGCCCCCGAGGTCGCAGGTTCGATTCCCCATAGGGGCCGAAAACACCCCGGGTCGGGTCGGGTCCCCGGGTGGCGCCACAGGGTAGGCTCGTGCCCCCGGCCCCCAGGGTTGCCGGTTCGATTCCCCATAGGGTCCGAAAAAGGACAGGGTCGGGTCGGGTCCCCGGGTGGCGCCACAGGGTAATGTCGGAACCCCGGCACCCGAGGTCGCTGGTTCAATTCCCCATAGGGTCCAAAAAAAGGCCAGGGTCGGGTCGGGTCCCCGGGTGGCGCCACAGGGTTATGTCGGGACCCTGGCCCCCGAGGTCGCTGGTTCGATTCCTCATAGGGGCCGAAAACACCCCGGGTCGGGTAGGGTCCTTGGGTGGCGCCACAGGGTAGGCTCGTGCCCCCGGCCCCCGAGGTCGCCGGTTCGATTCCCCATAGGGGCCGAAAACACCCCGGGTCGGGTCGGGTCCCCGGGTGGCACCACAGGGTACTGTCGGGCCCCCGGCCCCCGAGGTCGCAGGTTCGATTCCCCATAGGGACCGAAAACACCCCGGGTCGGGTCGGGTCCCCGGGTGGCGCCGCAGGGTAATGTCGGGACCCCGGCCCCCAAGGTCGCCGGTTCGATTCCCCATAGGGGCCGAAAACACCCCGGGTCGGGTCGGGTCCCCGGGTGGCGCCACAGAGTAGGCTCGTGCCCCCGGCCCCCGAGGTCGCCGGTTCGATTCCCCATAGGGGCCGAAAACTCCCCGGGTTGGGTCTGGTCCCTGGGTGGCGCCACAGGGTAGGCTCGTTCCCCTGGCCCCCAAGGTCGCCGGTTCGATTCCCCATAGGGGCCTGAAAAAGGCCTTTGTCCCGGTCGGGTCCCCTGGTGGCGCTAGAGGTTAATGTCGGGACTTAGGTCCCCGAGGTTGCCGGTTCGATTCCCCATAGGGGCCGAAAACACCCCGGGTCGGGTCGGGTCCCCGGGTGGCGCCACAGGGTAGGCTCGTGCCCCCGGCCTCCGAGGTCGCCGGTTCGATTCCCCAGAGGGGCCTGAAAAAGGCCTTAGTCCGGGTCGGGTCCCCGGGTGGCGCCACAGGGTAATGTCATGCCCCTGGCCCCCGAGGTCGCCGGTTCGATTCCCCATAGGGGCCGAAAACACCCCGGGTCGGGTCGGGTCCCCGGGTGGCACCACAGGGTAATGTCGGGACCCCGGCCCCCGAGGTCGCCGGTTTGATTCCCCATAGGGGCCGAAAACACCCCGGGTCGGGTCGGGTCCCCGGGTGGCACCACAGGGTAATGTCGGGACCCCGGCCCCCGAGGTCGCCGGTTTGATTCCCCATAGGGGCCGAAAACACCCCGGGTCGGGTCGGGTCCCCGGGTGGCACCACAGGGTAATGTCGGGACCCCGGTCCCCGAGGTCGCCGGTTCAATTCCCCATAGGGGCCTAAAAAAGGCCCTTGTCCGGGTCGGGTCCCCGGGTGGCGCCACAGGGTAGGCTCGTGCCCCCGGCCCCCGAGGTCGCCGGTTCGATTCCCCATAGGGACCGAAAACACCCTGGGTCGGGTCGGGTCCCTGGGTGGCGCCACAGGGTACTGTCGGGACCCCGTCCCCCGAGGTCGCTGGTTCGATTCCCCAGAGGGGCCTGAAAAAGGCCTTTGTCCGGGTCGGGTCCCCGGGTGGCGCCACAGGGTAGGCTCTTGCCCCCGGCCCCCGAGGTCGCCGGTTCGATTCCCCATAGGGGCCGAAAACACCCCGGGTCGGGTCGGGTCCCCGGGTGGCGCCACAGGGTAATGTCGGGACCCCGGCCCCCGAGGTCGCCGGTTCGATTCCCCATAGGGGCCTGAAAAAGGCCCTTGTCCGGGTCGGGTCCCCGGGTGGCGCCACAGGGTAGGCTCATGCCCCCGGCCCCCGAGGTCGCCGGTTCGATTCCCCATAGGGACCGAAAACACCCCGGGTCGGGTCGGGTCCCTGGGTGGCGCCACAGGGTACTGTCGGGACCCCGTCCCCCGAGGTCGCTGGTTCGATTCCCCAGAGGGGCCTGAAAAAGGCCTTTGTCCGGGTCGGGTCCCCGGGTGGCGCCACAGGGTAGGCTCGTGCCCCCGGCCCCCGAGGTCGCCGGTTCGATTCCCCATAGGGGCCAAAAACACCCCGGGTCGGGTCGGGTCCCCGGGTGGCGCCACAGGGTAGGCTCATGCCCCCGGCCCCCGAGGTCGCCGGTTCGATTCCCCATAGGGGCCGAAAACTCCCCGGGTCGGGTCTGGTCCCTGGGTGGCGCCACAGGGTAGGCTCGTGCCCCTGGCCCCCAAGGTCGCCGGTTCGATTCCCCAGAGGGGCCTGAAAAAGGCCTTTGTCCGGGTCGGGTCCCCGGGTGGCGCTAGAGGTTAATGTCGGGACTTAGGTCCCCGAGGTTGCCGGTTCGATTCCCCATAGGGGCCGAAAACACCCCGGGTCGGGTCGGGTCCCCGGGTGGCACCACAGGGTAATGTCGGGCCCCCGGCCCCCGAGGTCGCAGGTTCGATTCCCCATAGGGACCGAAAACACCCCGGGTCGGGTCGGGTCCCCGGGTGGCGCCGCAGGGTAATGTCGGGACCCCGGCCCCCGAGGTCGCCGGTTCGATTCCCCATAGGGGCCGAAAACACCCCGGGTCGGGTCGGGTCCCCGGGTGGCGCCACAGGGTAGGCTCGTGCCCCCGGCCCCCAGGTTGCCGGTTCGATTCCCCATAGGGTCCGAAAAAGGACAGGGTCGGGTCGGGTCCCCGGGTGGCGCCACAGGGTAATGTCGGGACCCCGGCCCCCAAGGTCGCAGGTTCGATTCCCCATAGGGGCCGAAAACACCCCGGGTCGGGTCGGGTCCCCGGGTGGCGCTACAGGGTAGGCTCGTGCCCCCGGCCCCCGAGGTCGCCGGTTCGATTCCCCATAGGGGCCGAAAACTCCCCGGGTTGGGTCTGGTCCCTGGGTGGCGCCACAGGGTAGGCTCGTTCCCCTGGCCCCCAAGGTCGCCGGTTCGATTCCCCATAGGGGCCTGAAAAAGGCCTTTGTCCCGGTCGGGTCCCCGGGTGGCGCTAGAGGTTAATGTCGGGACTTAGGTCCCCGAGGTTGCCGGTTCGATTCCCCATAGGGGCCGAAAACACCCCGGGTCGGGTCGGGTCCCCGGGTGGCGCCACAGGGTAATGTCGGAACCCCGGCCCCCGAGGTCGCTGGTTCAATTCCCCATAGGGGCCATAAAAAGGCCAGGGTCGGGTCGGGTCCCCGGGTGGCGCCACAGGGTTATGTCGGGACCCTGGCCCCCGAGGTCGCTGGTTCGATTCCCCATAGGGACCGAAAACACCCCGGGTCGGGTCGGGTCCCCGGGTGGCGCCAGAGGGTAATGTCGTGCCCCCGGCCCCCGAGGTCGCCGGTTCGATTCCCCATAGGGACCGAAAACACCCCGGGTCGGGTCGGGTCCCCGGGTGGCGCCGCAGGGTAATGTCGGGACCCCGGCCCTCGAGGTCGCAGGTTCGATTCCCCATAGGGGCCGAAAACACCCCGGGTCGGGTCGGGTCCCCGGGTGGCACCACAGGGTAGGCTCTTGCCCCCGGCCCCCGAGGTTGCCGGTTCGATTCCCCATAGGGGCCGAAAACACCCCGGGTCGGGTCAGGTCCCCGGGTGGCGCCACAGGGTAGGCTCGTGCCCCCGGCCCCCGAGGTCGCCGGTTCGATTCCCCATAGGGGCCGAAAACTCCCCGGGTCGGGTCGGGTCCCCGGGTGGCGCCACAGGGTAGGCTCGTGCCCCCGGCCCCCGAGGTCACAGGTTCGATTCCCCATAGGGGCCGAAAACTCCCCGGGTCGGGTCTGGTCCCTGGGTGGCGCCACAGGGTAGGCTCGTTCCCCTGGCCCCCAAGGTCGCCGGTTCGATTCCCCATAGGGGCCTGAAAAAGGCCTTTGTCCGGGTCGGTCCCCGGGTTGCGCTAGAGGTTAATGTCGGGACTTAGGTCCCCGAGGTTGCCGGTTCGATTCCCCATAGGGGCCGAAAACACCCCGGGTCGGGTCGGGTCCCCGGGTGGCGCCACAGGGTAGGCTCGTGCCCCCGGCCTCCGAGGTCGCCAGTTCGATTCCCCAGAGGGGCCTGAAAAAGGCCTTTGTCCGGGTCGGGTCCCCGGGTGGCGCCACAGGGTAGGCTCGTTCCCCCGGCCCCCGAGGTCGCCGGTTCGATTCCCCAGTGGGGCCTGAAAAAGGCCTTTGTCCGGGTCGGGTCCCCGGGTGGCGCCACAGGGTAATGTCGGGACTTAGGTCCCCGAGGTCGCCCGTTCAATTCCCCATAGGGGCCGAAAACACCCCGGGTCGGGTCGGGTCCCCGGGTGGCGCCACAGGGTAATGTCGGGACCCCGGCCCCCGAGGTCGCCGGTTCGATTCCCCATAGGGGCCGAAAACACCCCGGGTCGGGTCGGGTCCCCGGGTGGCGCCACAGGGTAATGTCGGGACCCCGGCCCCCGAGGTCGCCGGTTCGATTCCCCATAGGGGCCTGAAAAAGGCCCTTGTCCGGGTCGGGTCCCCGGGTGGCGCCACAGGGTAGGCTCGTGCCCCCGGCCCCCGAGGTCGCCGGTTCGATTCCCCATAGGGACCGAAAACACCCCGGGTCGGGTCGGGTCCCTGGGTGGCGCCACAGGGTACTGTCGGGACCCCGTCCCCCGAGGTCGCTGGTTCGATTCCCCAGAGGGGCCTGAAAAAGGCCTTTGTCCGGGTCGGGTCCCCGGGTGGCGCCACAGGGTAGGCTCGTGCCCCCGGCCCCCGAGGTCGCCGGTTCGATTCCCCATAGGGGCCAAAAACACCCCGGGTCGGGTCGGGTCCCCGGGTGGCGCCACAGGGTAGGCTCATGCCCCCGGCCCCCGAGGTCGCCGGTTCGATTCCCCATAGGGGCCGAAAACTCCCCGGGTCGGGTCTGGTCCCTGGGTGGCGCCACAGGGTAGGCTCGTGCCCCTGACCCCCAAGGTCGCCGGTTCGATTCCCCAGAGGGGCCTGAAAAAGGCCTTTGTCCGGGTCGGGTCCCCGGGTGGCGCTAGAGGTTAATGTCGGGACTTAGGTCCCCGAGGTTGCCGGTTCGATTCCCCATAGGGGCCGAAAACACCCCGGGTCGGGTCGGGTCCCCGGGTGGCACCACAGGGTACTGTTGGGCCCCCGGCCCCCGAGGTCGCAGGTTCGATTCCCCATAGGGACCGAAAACACCCCGGGTCGGGTCGGGTCCCCGGGTGGCGCCGCAGGGTAATGTCGGGACCCCGGCCCCCGAGGTCGCCGGTTCGATTCCCCATAGGGGCCGAAAACACCCCGGGTCGGGTCGGGTCCCCGGGTGGCGCCACAGGGTAGGCTCGTGCCCCCGGCCCCCAGGTTGCCGGTTCGATTCCCCATAGGGTCCGAAAAAGGACAGGGTCGGGTCGGGTCCCCGGGTGGCGCCACAGGGTAATGTCGGGACCCCGGCCCCCAAGGTCGCAGGTTCGATTCCCCATAGGGGCCGAAAACACCCCGGGTCGGGTCGGGTCCCCGGGTGGCGCTACAGGGTAGGCTCGTGCCCCCGGCCCCCGAGGTCGCCGGTTCGATTCCCCATAGGGGCCGAAAACTCCCCGGGTTGGGTCTGGTCCCTGGGTGGCGCCACAGGGTAGGCTCGTTCCCCTGGCCCCCAAGGTCGCCGGTTCGATTCCCCATAGGGGCCTGAAAAAGGCCTTTGTCCCGGTCGGGTCCCCGGGTGGCGCTAGAGGTTAATGTCGGGACTTAGGTCCCCGAGGTTGCCGGTTCGATTCCCCATAGGGGCCGAAAACACCCCGGGTCGGGTCGGGTCCCCGGGTGGCGCCACAGGGTAGGCTCGTGCCCCCGGCCTCCGAGGTCGCCGGTTCGATTCCCCAGAGGGGCCTGAAAAAGGCCTTAGTCCGGGTCGGGTCCCGGGAGGCGCCACAGGGTAGGCTCGTTCCCCCGGCCCCCGAGGTCACCGGTTCGATTCCCCAGTGGGGCCTGAAAAAGGCCTTTGTCCGGGTCGGGTCCCTGGGTGGCGCCACAGGGTAATGTCATGCCCCTGGCCCCCGAGGTCGCCGGTTCGATTCCCCATAGGGGCCGAAAACACCCCGGGTCGGGTCGGGTCCCCGGGTGGCGCCACAGGGTAATGTCGGGACCCCGGCCCCCGAGGTCGCCGGTTTGATTCCCCAGTGGGGCCGAAAACACCCCGGGTCGGGTCGGGTCCCCGGGTGGCGCCACAGGGTAATGTCGGGACCCCGGTCCCCGAGGTCGCCGGTTCAATTCCCCATAGGGGCCTAAAAAAGGCCCTTGTCCGGGTCGGGTCCCCGGGTGGCGCCACAGGGTAGGCTCGTGCCCCCGGCCCCCGAGGTCGCCGGTTCGATTCCCCATAGGGGCCAAAAACACCCCGGGTCGGGTCGGGTCCCCGGGTGGCACCACAGGGTAGGCTCGTGCCCCCGGCCCCCGAGGTCGCAGGTTCGATTCCCCATAGGGGCCGAAAACACCCCGGGTCGGGTCGGGTCCCCGGGTGGCGCCACAGGGTAATGTCGGAACCCCGGCCCCCGAGGTCGCTGGTTCAATTCCCCATAGGGGCCATAAAAAGGCCAGGGTCGGGTCGGGTCCCCGGGTGGCGCCACAGGGTTATGTCGGGACCCTGGCCCCCGAGGTCGCTGGTTCGATTCCACATAGAGGCCGAAAACACCCCGGGTCGGGTCGGGTCCCCGGGTGGCGCCACAGGGTAATGTCGTGCCCCCGGCCCCCGAGGTCGCCGGTTCGATTCCCCATAGGGACCGAAAACACCCCGGGTCGGGTCGGGTCCCCGGGTGGCGCCGCAGGGTAATGTCGGGACCCCGGCCCTCGAGGTCGCAGGTTCGATTCCCCATAGGGGCCGAAAACACCCCGGGTCGGGTCGGGTCCCCGGGTGGCACCACAGGGTAGGCTCTTGCCCCCGGCCCCCGAGGTTGCCGGTTCGATTCCCCATAGGGGCCGAAAACACCCCGGGTCGGGTCAGGTCCCCGGGTGGCGCCACAGGGTAGGCTCGTGCCCCCGGCCCCCGAGGTCGCAGGTTCGATTCCCCATAGGGGCCGAAAACTCCCCGGGTCGGGTCGGGTCCCCGGGTGGCGCCACAGGGTAGGCTCGTTCCCCTGGCCCCCAAGGTCGCCGGTTCGATTCCCCATAGGGGCCTGAAAAAGGCCTTTGTCCGGGTCGGTCCCCGGGTTGCGCTAGAGGTTAATGTCGGGACTTAGGTCCCCGAGGTTGCCGGTTCGATTCCCCATAGGGGCCGAAAACACCCCGGGTCGGGTCGGGTCCCCGGGTGGCGCCACAGGGTAGGCTCGTGCCCCCGGCCTCCGAGGTCGCCAGTTCGATTCCCCAGAGGGGCCTGAAAAAGGCCTTTGTCCGGGTCGGGTCCCCGGGTGGCGCCACAGGGTAGGCTCGTTCCCCCGGCCCCCGAGGTCGCCGGTTCGATTCCCCAGTGGGGCCTGAAAAAGGCCTTTGTCCGGGTCGGGTCCCCGGGTGGCGCCACAGGGTAATGTCGGGACTTAGGTCCCCGAGGTCGCCCGTTCAATTCCCCATAGGGGCCGAAAACACCCCGGGTCGGGTCGGGTCCCCGGGTGGCGCCACAGGGTAATGTCGGGACCCCGGCCCCCGAGGTCGCCGGTTCGATTCCCCATAGGGGCCGAAAACACCCCGGGTCGGGTCGGGTCCCCGGGTGGCGCCACAGGGTAATGTCGGGACCCCGGCCCCCGAGGTCGCCGGTTCGATTCCCCATAGGGGCCTGAAAAAGGCCCTTGTCCGGGTCGGGTCCCCGGGTGGCGCCACAGGGTAGGCTCGTGCCCCCGGCCCCCGAGGTCGCCGGTTCGATTCCCCATAGGGACCGAAAACACCCCGGGTCGGGTCGGGTCCCTGGGTGGCGCCACAGGGTACTGTCGGGACCCCGGCCCCCGAGGTCGCTGGTTCGATTCCCCAGAGGGGCCTGAAAAAGGCCTTTGTCCGGGTCGGGTCCCCGGGTTGCGCCACAGGGTAATGTCGGGACCCTGGCCCCCGAGGTCGCCGGTTCGATTCCCCATAGGGGCCGAAAACACCCCGGGTCGGGTCGGGTCCCCGGGTGGCGCCACAGGGTAGGCTCGTGCCCCCGGCCCCCGAGGTCGCCGGTTCGATTCCCCATAGGGGCCAAAAACACCCCGGGTCGGGTCGGGTCCCCGGGTGGCACCACAGGGTAATGTCGGGACCCCGGCCCCCGAGGTCGCAGGTTCGATTCCCCATAGGGGCCGAAAACACCCCGGGTCGGGTCGGGTCCCCGGGTGGCGCCACAGGGTAGGCTCATGCCCCCGGCCCCCGAGGTCGCCGGTTCGATTCCCCATAGGGGCCGAAAACTCCCCGGGTCGGGTCTGGTCCCTGGGTGGCGCCACAGGGTAGGCGCGTTCCCCTGGCCCCCAAGGTCGCCGGTTCGATTCCCCAGAGGGGCCTGAAAAAGGCCTTTGTCCGGGTCGGGTCCCCGGGTGGCGCTAGAGGTTAATGTCGGGACTTAGGTCCCCGAGGTTGCCGGTTCGATTCCCCATAGGGGCCGAAAACACCCCGGGTCGGGTCGGGTCCCCGGATGGCGCCACAGGGTAGGCTCGTGCCCCCGGCCCCCAGGGTTGCCGGTTCGATTCCCCATAGGGTCCGAAAAAGGACAGGGTCGGGTCGGGTCCCCGGGTGGCGCCACAGGGTAATGTCGGAACCCCGGCCCCCGAGGTCGCTGGTTCAATTCCCCATTGGGGCCATAAAAAGGCCAGGGTCGGGTCGGGTCCCCGGGTGGCGCCACAGGGTTATGTCGGGACCCTGGCCCCCGAGGTCGCTGGTTCGATTCCCCATAGGGGCCGAAAACACCCCGGGTCGGGTCGGGTCCCCGGGTGGCGCCACAGGGTAGGCTCGTGCCCCCGGCCCCCGAGGTCGCCGGTTCGATTCCCCATAGGGACCGAAAACACCCCGGGTCGGGTCGGGTCCCCGGGTGGCGCCACAGGGTAATGTCGGGACCCCGGCCCTCGAGGTCGCAGGTTCGATTCCCCATAGGGGCCGAAAACACCCCGGGTCGGGTCGAGTCCCCGGGTGGCACCACAGGGTAGGCTCTTGCCCCCGGCCCCCGAGGTTGCCGGTTCGATTCCCCATAGGGGCCGAAAACACCCCGGGTCGGGTCAGGTCCCCGGGTGGCGCCACAGGGTAGGCTCGTGCCCCCGGCCCCCGAGGTCGCCGGTTCGATTCCCCATAGGGGCCGAAAACTCCCCGGGTCGGGTCGGGTCCCCGGGTGGCGCCACAGGGTAGGCTCGTGCCCCCGGCCCCCGAGGTCGCAGGTTCGATTACCCATAGGGGCCGAAAACTCCCCGGGTCGGGTCTGGTCCCCGGGTGGCGCCACAGGGTAGGCTCGTGCCCCCGGCCTCCGAGGTCGCCGGTTCGATTCCCCAGAGGGGCCTGAAAAAGGCCTTTGTCCGGGTCGGGTCCCCGGGTGGCGCCACAGGGTAATGTCGGGACTTAGGTCCCCGAGGTCGCCCGTTCGATTCCCCATAGGGGCCGAAAACACCCCGGGTCGGGTCGGGTCCCCGGGTGGCGCCACAGGGTAATGTCGGGACCCCGGCCCCCGAGGTCGCCGGTTCGATTCCCCATAGGGGCCGAAAACACCCCGGGTCGGGTCGGGTCCCCGGGTGGCGCCACAGGGTAATGTCGGGCCCCCGGCCCCCGAGGTCGCCGGTTCGATTCCCCATAGGGGCCTGAAAAAGGCCCTTGTCCGGGTCGGGTCCCCGGGTGGCGCCACAGGGTAGGCTCGTGCCCCCGGCCCCCGAGGTCGCCGGTTCGATTCCCCATAGGGACCGAAAACACCCCGGGTCGGGTCGGGTCCCTGGGTGGCGCCACAGGGTACTGTCGGGACCCCGGCCCCCGAGGTCGCTGGTTCGATTCCCCATAGGGGCCAAAAAAAGGCCTTTGTCCGGGTCGGGTCCCCGGGTTGCGCCACAGGGTAATGTCGGGACCCTGGCCCCCGAGGTCGCCGGTTCGATTCCCCATAGGGGCCGAAAACACCCCGGGTCGGGTCGGGTCCCCGGGTGGCGCCACAGGGTAGGCTCGTGCCCCCGGCCCCCGAGGTCGCCGGTTCGATTCCCCATAGGGGCCAAAAACACCCCGGGTCGGGTCGGGTCCCCGGGTGGCACCACAGGGTAATGTCGGGACCCCCGGCCCCCGAGGTCGCAGGTTCGATTCCCCATAGGGGCCGAAAACACCCCGGGTCGGGTCGGGTCCCCGGGTGGCGCCACAGGGTAGGCTCATGCCCCCGGCCCCCGAGGTCGCCGGTTCGATTCCCCATAGGGGCCGAAAACTCCCCGGGTCGGGTCTGGTCCCTGGGTGGCGCCACAGGGTAGGCGCGTTCCCCTGGCCCCCAAGGTCGCCGGTTCGATTCCCCAGAGGGGCCTGAAAAAGGCCTTTGTCCGGGTCGGGTCCCCGGGTGGCGCTAGAGGTTAATGTCGGGACTTAGGTCCCCGAGGTTGCCGGTTCGATTCCCCATAGGGGCCGAAAACACCCCGGGTCGGGTCGGGGCCCCGGATGGCGCCACAGGGTAGGCTCGTGCCCCCGGCCCCCAGGGTTGCCGGTTCGATTCCCCATAGGGTCCGAAAAAGGACAGGGTCGGGTCGGGTCCCCGGGTGGCGCCACAGGGTAATGTCGGGCCCCCGGCCCCCAAGGTCGCAGGTTCGATTCCCCATAGGGGCCGAAAACACCCCGGGTCGGGTCGGGTCCCCGGATGGCGCCACAGGGTAGGCTCGTGCCCCTGGCCCCCAAGGTCGCCGGTTCGATTCCCCATAGGGGCCTGAAAAAGGCCTTTGTCCGGGTCCGGTCCCCGGGTGGCGCCACAGGGTAATGTCGGGCCCCCGGCCCCCAAGGTCGCAGGTTCGATTCCCCATAGGGGCCGAAAACACCCCGGGTCGGGTCGGGTCCCCGGGTGGCGCCACAGGGTAGGCTCGTGCCCCCGGCCCCCGAGGTCGCAGGTTCGATTCCCCATAGGGGCCGAAAACTCCCCGGGTCGGTTCTGGTCCCTGGGTGGCGCCACAGGGTAGGCTCGTTCCCCTGGCCCCCAAGGTCGCCGGTTCGATTCCCCATAGGGGCCAGAAAAAGGCCTTTGTCCGGGTCGGGTCCCCGGGTAGCGCTGGAGGTTAATGTCGGGACTTAGGTCCCCGAGGTTGCCGGTTCGATTCCCCATAGGGGCCGAAAACACCCCGGGTCGGGTCGGGTCCCCGGGTGGCGCCACAGGGTAGGCTCGTGCCCCCGGCCTCCGAGGTCGCCGGTTCGATTCCCCAGAGGGGCCTGAAAAAGGCCTTTGTCCGGGTCGGGTCCCCGGGTGGCGCCACAGGGTAGGCTCGTTCCCCCGGCCCCCGAGGTCGCCGGTTCGATTCCCCAGTGGGGCCTGAAAAAGGCCTTTGTCCGGGTCGGGTCCCCGGGTGGCGCCACAGGGTAATGTCGGGACTTAGGTCCCCGAGGTCGCCCGTTCGATTCCCCATAGGGGCCGAAAACACCCCGGGTCGGGTCGGGTCCCCGGGTGGCGCCACAGGGTAATGTCGTGCCCCCGGCCCCCGAGGTCGCCGGTTCGATTCCCCATAGGGGCCGAAAACACCCCGGGTCGGGTCGGGTCCCCGGGTGGCGCCACAGGGTAATGTCGGGCCCCCGGCCCCCGAGGTCGCCGGTTCGATTCCCCATAGGGGCCTGAAAAAGGCCCTTGTCCGGGTCGGGTCCCCGGGTGGCGCCACAGGGTAGGCTCGTGCCCCCGGCCCCCGAGGTCGCCGGTTCGATTCCCCATAGGGACCGAAAACACCCCGGGTCGGGTCGGGTCCCTGGGTGGCGCCACAGGGTACTGTCGGGACCCCGGCCCCCGAGGTCGCCGGTTCGATTCCCCAGAGGGGCCTGAAAAAGGCCTTTGTCCGGGTCGGGTCCCCGGGTGGCGCCATAGGGTAATGTCGGGACTTAGGTCCCCGAGGTTGCCGGTTCGATTCCCCATAGGGGCCGAAAACACCCCGGGTCAGGTCGGGTCCCCGGGTGGCACCACAGGGTAGGCTCGTGCCCCCGGCCCCCGAGGTCGCAGGTTCGATTCCCCATAGGGACCGAAAACACCCCGGGTCGAGTCGGGTCCCCGGGTGGCGCCACAGGGTAATGTCGGGACCCTGGCCCTCGAGGTCGCAGGTTCGATTCCCCATAGGGGCCGAAAACACCCTGGGTCGGTTCGGGTCCCCAGGTGGCACCACAGGGTAGGCTTGTGCCCCCGGCCCCCAAGGTCGCCGGTTCGATTCCCCATAGGGGCTGAAAACACCCCGGGTCGGGTCGGGTCCCCGGGTGGCGCCACAGGGTAGGCTCGTGCCCCCGGCCCCCGAGGTCGCCGGTTCGATTCCCCATAGGGGCCTGAAAAAGGCCTTTGTCCGGGTCGGGCCCCCGGGTGGCGCTAGAGGTTAATGTCGGGACTTAGGTCCCCGAGGTTGCCGGTTCGATTCCCCATAGGGGCCGAAAACACCCCGGGTCGGGTCAGGTCCCCGGGTGGCGCCACAGGGTAGGCTCGTGCCCCCGGCCCCCGAGGTCACCGGTTCGATTCCCCATAGGGGCCGAAAACAACCCTGGTCGGGTCGGGTCCCCGGGTGGCGCCACAGGGTAGGCTCGTGCCCCCGGCCCCCAGGGTTGCCGGTTCGATTCCCCATAGGGTCCGAAAAAGGACAGGGTCAGGTCGGGTCCCCGGGTGGCGCCACAGGGTAATGTCGGGACCCCTGTCCCCGAGGTCGCCGGTTCGATTCCCCATAGGGGCCGAAAACACCCCGGGTCGGGTCAGGTCCCCGGGTGGCGCCACAGGGTAATGTCTGGACCCCGGCCCCCGAGGTCGCAGGTTCGATTCCCCATAGGGGCCTGAAAAAGGCCCTTGTCCGGGTCGGGTCCCCGGGTGGCGCCACAGGGTAGGCTCGTGCCCCCGGCCCCCGACGTCGCCGGTTCGATTCCCCATAGGGACCGAAAACACCCCGGGTCGGGTCGGGTCCCTGGGTGGCGCCACAGTGTACTGTCGGGCCCCCGGCCCCCGAGGTCGCCGGTTCGATTCCCCATAGGGGCCTGAAAAAGGCCTTTGTCCGGGTCGGGTCCCTAGCTGGCGCCAGAGGGTAATGTCGGGACCCTGGCCCCCGATGTCGCCGGTTCGATTCTCCATAGGGGCCGAAAACACCCCGGGTCGGGTAGGGTCCCCGGGTGGCGCCACAGGGTAGGCTCGTGCCCCCGGCCCCCGAGGTCGCCAGTTCGATTCCCCATAGGGGCCGAAAACTCCCCGGGTCGGGTCTGGTCCCTGGGTGGCGCCACAGGGTACGCTCGTTCCCCTGGCCCCCAAGGTCGCCGGTTCGATTCCCCATAGGGGCCTGAAAAAGGCCTTTGTCCCGGTCGGGTCCCCGGGTGGCGCTAGAGGTTAATGTCGGGACTTAGGTCCCCGAGGTTGCTGGTTCGATTCCCCATAGGGGCCGAAAACACCCCGGGTCGGGTCGGGTCCCCGGGTGGCGCCACAGGGTAGGCTCGTGCCCCCGGCCCCCGAGGTCGCCGGTTCGATTCCCCATAGGGGCCGAAAACACCCCGGGTCGGGTCGGGTCCCCGGGTGGCGCCCCAGGGTAGGCTCGTGCCCCCGGCCCCCGAGGTCGCAGGTTCGATCCCCCATAGGGGCCGAAAACACCCCGGGTCGGGTCGGGTCCCCGGGTGGCGCCACAGGGTAATGTCGGGTCCCCGGCCCCCGAGGTTGCCGGTTCGATTCCCCATATGGGCCGAAAACACCCCGGGTCGAGTCGGGTCCCCGGGTGGCGCCACAGGGTAATGTCGGGACCCCGGCCCTCGAGGTCGCAGGTTCGATTCCCCATAGGGACCGAAAACACCCCGGGTCGGGTCGGGTCCCCGGGTGGCACCACAGGGTAGGCTCTTGCCCCCGGCCCCCGAGGTTGCCGGTTCGATTCCCCATAGGGGCCGAAAACACCCCGGGTCGGGTCAGGTCCCCGGGTGGCGCCACAGGGTAGGCTCGTGCCCACGGCCCCCAGGGTTGCTGGTTCGATTCCCCATAGGGTCCAGAAAAAGGACAGGGTCGGGTCGGGTCTCCGGGTGGCGCCACAGGGTAATGTCGGGACCCTGGCCCCCGAGGTCGCAGGTTCGATTCCCCATAGGGGCCGAAAACACCCCGGGTCGGGTCGGGTCCCCGGGTGGCGCCACAGGGTAGGCTCGTGCCCCCGGCCTCCGAGGTCGCCGGTTCGATTCCCCATAGGGGCCTGAAAAAGGCCTTTGTCCGGGTCGGGTCCCCGGGTGGCGCTAGAGGTTAATGTCGGGACTTAGGTCCCCGAGGTTGCCGGTTCGATTCCCCATAGGGGCCGAAAACACCCCGGGTCGGGTCGGGTCCCCGGGTGGCGCCACAGGGTAGGCTCGTGCCCCCGGCCCCCAGGGTTGCCGGTTCGATTCCCCATAGGGTCCGATAAAGGACAGGGTCGGGTCGGGTCCCCGGGTCGCGCCACAGGGTAATGTCGGGCCCCCGGACCCCAAGGTTGCCGGTTCGATTCCTCATAGGGGCCGAAAACACCCCGGGTCGGGTCGGGTCCCCGGGTGGCGCCACAGGGTACTGTCGGAACCCCGGCCCCCGAGGTCGCTGGTTCGATTCCCCATAGGGCCCAAAAAAAGGCCAGGGTCGGGTAGGGTCCCCGGGTGGCGCCACAGGGTAATGTCGGGACCCTGGCCCCCGAGGTCGCCGGTTCGATTCCCCAGAGGGGCCTGAAAAAGGCCTTTGTCCGGGTCGGGTCCCCGGGTGGCGCCACAGGGTAATGTCGGGACCCTGGCCCCCGAGGTCGCTGGTTCGATTCCCCATAGGGGCCGAAAACACCCCGGGTCGGGTCGGGTCCCCGGGTGGCGCCACAGGGTAGGCTCGTGCCCCCGGCCCCCGAGATCGCCGGTTCGATTCGCCATAGGGTCCGAAAACACCCTGGGTCGGGTCGGGTCCCCGGGTGGCACCACAGGGTAGGCTCGTTCCCCTGGCCCCCGAGGTCGCCGGTTCGATTCCCCATAGGGGCCGAAAACACCCCGGGTCTGGTCGGGTCCCCGGGTGGCACCACAGGGTAATGTCGTGCCCCCGGCCCCCGAGGTCGCAGGTTCGATTCCCCATAGGGGCCGAAAACACCCCGGGTCGGGTCGGGTCCCCGGGTGGCGCCACAGGGTAGGCTCGTGCCCACGGCCCCCAGGGTTGCTGGTTCGATTCCCCATAGGGTCCAGAAAAAGGACAGGGTCGGGTCGGGTCTCCGGGTGGCGCCACAGGGTAATGTCGGGACCCTGGCCCCCGAGGTCGCAGGTTCGATTCCCCATAGGGGCCGAAAACACCCCGGGTCGGGTCGGGTCCCCGGGTGGCGCCACAGGGTAGGCTCGTGCCCCCGGCCCCCGAGGTCGCCGGTTCGATTCCCCATAGGGGCCTGAAAAAGGCCTTTGTCCGGGTCGGGTCCCCGGGTGGCGCTAGAGGTTAATGTCGGGACTTAGGTCCCCGAGGTTGCCGGTTCGATTCCCCATAGGGGCCGAAAACACCCCGGGTCGGGTCGGGTCCCCGGGTGGCGCCACAGGGTAGGCTCGTGCCCCCGGCCCCCAGGGTTGCCGGTTCGATTCCCCATAGGGTCCGATAAAGGACAGGGTCGGGTCGGGTCCCCGGGTCGCGCCACAGGGTAATGTCGGGCCCCCGGCCCCCGAGGTTGCCGGTTCGATTCCTCATAGGGGCCGAAAACACCCCGGGTCGGGTCGGGTCCCCGGGTGGCGCCACAGGGTACTGTCGGAACCCCGGCCCCCGAGGTCGCTGGTTCGATTCCCCATAGGGCCCAAAAAAAGGCCAGGGTCGGGTAGGGTCCCCGGGTGGCGCCACAGGGTAATGTCGGGACCCTGGCCCCCGAGGTCGCTGGTTCGATTCTCCATAGGGGCCAAAAAAAGGCCAGGGTCGGGTCGGGTCCCCGGGTGGCGCCACAGGGTAATGTCGGGACCCTGGCCCCCGAGGTCGCTGGTTCGATTCCCCATAGGGGCCGAAAACACCCCGGGTCGGGTCGGGTCCCCGGGTGGCGCCACAGGGTAGGCTCGTGCCCCCGGCCCCCGAGGTCGCCGGTTCAATTCGCCATAGGGGCCGAAAACACCCTGGGTCGGGTCGGGTCCCCGGGTGGCACCACAGGGTAGGCTCGTTCCCCTGGCCCCCAAGGTCGCCGGTTCGATTCCCCATAGGGGCCTGAAAAAGGCCTTTGTCCGGGTCGGGTCCCCGGGTGGCGCTAGAGGTTAATGTCGGGACTTAGGTCCCCGAGGTTGCCGGTTCGATTCCCCATAGGGTCCAGAAAAAGGACAGGGTCGGGTCGGGTCTCCGGGTGGCGCCACAGGGTAATGTCGGGACCCTGGCCCCCGAGGTCGCTGGCTCGATTCCCCATAGGGGCCGAAAACACCCCGGGTCGGGTCGGGTCCCCGGGTGGCGCCACAGGGTAGGCTCGTTCCCCTGGCCCCCGAGGTCGCCGGTTCGATTCCCCATAGGGGCTGAAAACACCCCGGGTCGGGTCGGGTCCCCGGGTGGCACCACAGGGTAATGTCGGGCCCCCGGCCCCCGAGGTCGCAGGTTCGATTCCCCATAGGGGCCGAAAACACCCCGGGTCGGGTCGGGTCCCCGGGTGGCGCCACAGGGTAGGCTCGTGCCCCCGGCCCCCGAGGTCGCCGGTTCGATTCCCCATAGGGGCCTGAAAAAGGCCTTTGTCCGGGTCGGGTCCCCGGGTGGCGCTAGAGGTTAATGTCGGGACTTAGGTCCCCGAGGTCGCCGGTTCGATTCCCCATAGGGGCCGAAAACACCCCGGGTCGGGTCGGGTCCCCGGGTGGCGCCACAGGGTAGGCTCGTGCCCCCGGCCCCCTGGGTTGCCGGTTCGATTCCCCATAGGGTCCGAAAAAGTGCAGGGTCGGGTCGGGTCCCCGGGTGGCGCCACAGGGTAATGTCGGAACCCCGGCCCCCGAGGTCGCAGGTTCGATTCCCCATAGGGGCCGAAAACACCCCGGGTCGGGTCGGGTCCCCGGGTGGCGCCACAGGGTAGGCTCGTGCCCCCGGCCCCCGAGGTCGCCGGTTCGATTCCCCATAGGGGCCGAAAACTCCCCGGGTCGGGTCGGGTCCCCGGGTGGCGCCACAGGGTAGGCTCGTGCCCCCGGCCCCCGAGGTCGCAGGTTCGATTACCCATAGGGGCCGAAAACTCCCTGGGTCGGGTCTGGTCCCCGGGTGGCGCCACAGGGTAGGCTCGTGCCCCCGGCCTCCGAGGTCGCCGGTTCGATTCCCCAGAGGGGCCTGAAAAAGGCCTTTGTCCGGGTCGGGTCCCCGGGTGGCGCCACAGGGTAATGTCGGGACTTAGGTCCCCGAGGTCGCCCGTTCGATTCCCCATAGGGGCCGAAAACACCCCGGGTCGGGTCGGGTCCCCGGGTGGCGCCACAGGGTAATGTCGGGACCCCGGCCCCCGAGGTCGCCGGTTCGATTCCCCATAGGGGCCGAAAACACCCCGGGTCGGGTCGGGTCCCCGGGTGGCGCCACAGGGTAATGTCGGGCCCCCGGCCCCCGAGGTCGCCGGTTCGATTCCCCATAGGGGCCTGAAAAAGGCCCTTGTCCGAGTCGGGTCCCCGGGTGGCGCCACAGGGTAGGCTCGTGCCCCCGGCCCCCGAGGTCGCCGGTTCGATTCCCCATAGGGACCGAAAACACCCCGGGTCGGGTCGGGTCCCTGGGTGGCGCCACAGGGTACTGTCGGGACCCCGGCCCCCGAGGTCGCTGGTTCGATTCCCCAGAGGGGCCTGAAAAAGGCCTTTGTCCGGGTCGGGTCCCCGGGTTGCGCCACAGGGTAATGTCGGGACCCTGGCCCCCGAGGTCGCCGGTTAGATTCCCCATAGGGGCCGAAAACACCCCGGGTCGGGTCGGGTCCCCGGGTGGCGCCACAGGGTAGGCTCGTGCCCCCGGCCCCCGAGGTCGCCGGTTCGATTCCCCATAGGGGCCAAAAACACCCCGGGTCGGGTCGGGTCCCCGGGTGGCACCACAGGGTAATGTCGGGACCCCGGCCCCCGAGGTCGCAGGTTCGATTCCCCATAGGGGCCGAAAACACCCCGGGTCGGGTCGGGTCCCCGGGTGGCGCCACAGGGTAGGCTCATGCCCCCGGCCCCCGAGGTCGCCGGTTCGATTCCCCATAGGGGCCGAAAACTCCCCGGGTCGGGTCTGGTCCCTGGGTGGCGCCACAGGGTAGGCGCGTTCCCCTGGCCCCCAAGGTCGCCGGTTCGATTCCCCATAGGGGCCTGAAAAAGGCCTTTGTCCGGGTCGGGTCCCCGGGTGGCGCTAGAGGTTAATGTCGGGACTTAGGTCCCCGAGGTTGCCGGTTCGATTCCCCATAGGGGCCGAAAACACCCCGGGTCGGGTCGGGTCCCCGGATGGCGCCACAGGGTAGGCTCGTGCCCCCGGCCCCCAGGGTTGCCGGTTCGATTCCCCATAGGGTCCGAAAAAGGACAGGGTCGGGTCGGGTCCCCGGGTGGCGCCACAGGGTAATGTCGGAACCCCGGCCCCCGAGGTCGCTGGTTCAATTCCCCATAGGGGCCATAAAAAGGCCAGGGTCGGGTCGGGTCCCCAGGTGGCGCCACAGGGTTATGTCGGGACCCTGGCCCCCGAGGTCGCTGGTTCGATTCCCCATAGGGGCCGAAAACACCCCGGGTCGGGTCGGGTCCCCGGGTGGCGCCACAGGGTAGGCTCGTGCCCCCGGCCCCCGAGGTCGCCGGTTCGATTCCCCATAGGGACCGAAAACACCCCGGGTCGGGTCGGGTCCCCGGGTGGCGCCGCAGGGTAATGTCGGGACCCCGGCCCTCGAGGTCGCAGGTTCGATTCCCCAGAGGGGCCGAAAACACCCCGGGTCGGGTCGGGTCCCCGGGTGGCACCACAGGGTAGGCTCTTGCCCCCGGCCCCCGAGGTTGCCGGTTCGATTCCCCATAGGGGCCGAAAACACCCCGGGTCGGGTCGGGTCCCCGGGTGGCGCCACAGGGTAGGCTCGTGCCCCCGGCCCCCGAGGTCGCCGGTTCGATTCCCCATAGGGGCCGAAAACTCCCCGGGTCGGGTCGGGTCCCCGGGTGGCGCCACAGGGTAGGCTCGTGCCCCCGGCCCCCGAGGTCGCAGGTTCGATTCCCCATAGGGACCGAAAACTCCCCGGGTCGGGTCTGGTCCCTGGGTGGCACCACAGGGTAGGCTCGTTCCCCTGGCCCCCAAGGTCGCCGGTTCGATTCCCCATAGGGGCCTGAAAAAGGCCTTTGTCCGGGTCGGTCCCCGGGTGGCGCTAGAGGTTAATGTCGGGACTTAGGTCCCCGAGGTTGCCGGTTCGATTCCCCATAGGGGCCGAAAACACCCCGGGTCGGGTCGGGTCCCCGGGTGGCGCCACAGGGTAGGCTCGTGCCCCCGGCCTCCGAGGTCGCCAGTTCGATTCCCCAGAGGGGCCTGAAAAAGGCCTTTGTCCGGGTCGGGTCCCAGGGTGGCGCCACAGGGTAGGCTCGTTCCCCCGGCCCCCGAGGTCGCCGGTTCGATTCCCCAGTGGGGCCTGAAAAAGGCCTTTGTCCGGGTCGGGTCCCCGGGTGGCGCCACAGGGTAATGTCGGGACTTAGGTCCCCGAGGTCGCCCGTTCGATTCCCCATAGGGGCCGAAAACACCCCGGGTCGGGTCGGGTCCCCGGGTGGCGCCACAGGGTAATGTCGTGCCCCCGGCCCCCGAGGTCGCTGGTTCGATTCCCCATAGGGGTGAAAAAGGCCCTTGTCCGGGTCGGGTCCCCGGGTGGCGCCACAGGGTAATGTCATGCCCCTGGCCCCCGAGGTCGCCGGTTCGATTCCCCATAGGGGCCGAAAACACCCCGGGTCGGGTCGGGTCCCCGGGTGGCGCCACAGGGTAATGTCGTGCCCCCGGCCCCCGAGGTCGCCGGTTCGATTCCCCATAGGGGCCGAAAACACCCCGGGTCGGGTCTGGTCCCTGGGTGGCGCCACAGGGTAGGCTCGTTCCCCTGGCCCCCAAGGTCGCCGGTTCGATTCCCCAGAGGGGCCTGAAAAAGGCCTTTGACCGGGTCCGGTCCCCGGGTGGCGCCACAGGGTAATGTCGGGACCCTGGCCCCCAAGGTCGCAGGTTCGATTCCCCATAGGGACCGAAAACACCCCGGGTCGGGTCGGGTCCCCGGGTGGCGCCACAGGGTAGGCTCGTGCCCCCGGCCCCCGAGGTCGCAGGTTCGATTCCCCATAGGGGCCGAAAAATCCCCGGGTCGGTTCTGGTCCCTGGGTGGCGCCACAGGGTAGGCTCGTTCCCCTGGCCCCCAAGGTCGCCGGTTCGATTCCCCATAGGGGCCAGAAAAAGGCCTTTGTCCGGGTCGGGTCCCCGGGTAGCGCTAGAGGTTAATGTCGGGACTTAGGTCCCCGAGGTTGCCGGTTCGATTCCCCATAGGGGCCGAAAACACCCCGGGTCGGGTCGGGTCCCCGGGTGGCGCCACAGGGTAGGCTCGTGCCCCCGGCCTCCGAGGTCGCCGGTTCGATTCCCCAGAGGGGCCTGAAAAAGGCCTTTGTCCGGGTCGGGTCCCCGGGTGGCGCCACAGGGTAGGCTCGTTCCCCCGGCCCCCGAGGTCGCCGGTTCGATTCCCCAGTGGGGCCTGAAAAAGGCCTTTGTCCGGGTCGGGTCCCCGGGTGGCGCCACAGGGTAATGTCGGGACTTAGGTCCCCGAGGTCGCCCGTTCGATTCCCCATAGGGGCCGAAAACACCCCGGGTCGGGTCGGGTCCCCGGGTGGCGCCACAGGGTAATGTCGTGCCCCCGGCCCCCGAGGTCGCCGGTTCGATTCCCCATAGGGGCCGAAAACACCCCGGGTCGGGTCGGGTCCCCGGGTGGCGCCACAGGGTAATGTCGGGCCCCCGGCCCCCGAGGTCGCCGGTTCGATTCCCCATAGGGGCCTGAAAAAGGCCCTTGTCCGGGTCGGGTCCCCGGGTGGCGCCACAGGGTAGGCTCGTGCCCCCGGCCCCCGAGGTCGCCGGTTCGATTCCCCATAGGGACCGAAAACACCCCGGGTCGGGTCGGGTCCCTGGGTGGCGCCACAGGGTAGGCTCGTTCCCCTGGCCCCCAAGGTCGCCGGTTCGATTCCCCATAGGGGCCTGAAAAAGGCCTTTGTCCGGGTCCGGTCCCCGGGTGGCGCCACAGGGTAATGTCGGGCCCCCGGCCCCCAAGGTCGCAGGTTCGATTCCCCATAGGGGCCGAAAACACCCCGGGTCGGGTCAGGTCCCCGGGTGGCGCCACAGGGTAGGCTCGTGCCCCCGGCCCCCGAGGTCGCAGGTTCGATTCCCCATAGGGGCCGAAAACTCCCAGGGTCGGTTCTGGTCCCTGGGTGGCGCCACAGGGTAGGCTCGTTCCCCTGGCCCCCAAGGTCGCCGGTTCGATTCCCCATAGGGGCCAGAAAAAGGCCTTTGTCCGGGTCGGGTCCCCGGGTAGCGCTAGAGGTTAATGTCGGGACTTAGGTCCCCGAGGTTGCCGGTTCGATTCCCCATAGGGGCCGAAAACACCCCGGGTCGGGTCGGGTCCCCGGGTGGCGCCACAGGGTAGGCTCGTGCCCCCGGCCTCCGAGGTCGCCGGTTCGATTCCCCAGAGGGGCCTGAAAAAGGCCTTTGTCCGGGTCGGGTCCCCGGGTGGCGCCACAGGGTAGGCTCGTTCCCCCGGCCCCCGAGGTCGCCGGTTCGATTCCCCAGTGGGGCCTGAAAAAGGCCTTTGTCCGGGTCGGGTCCCCGGGTGGCGCCACAGGGTAATGTCGGGACTTAGGTCCCCGAGGTCGCCCGTTCGATTCCCCATAGGGGCCGAAAACACCCCGGGTCGGGTCGGGTCCCCGGGTGGCGCCACAGGGTAATGTCGTGCCCCCGGCCCCCGAGGTCGCCGGTTCGATTCCCCATAGGGGCCGAAAACACCCCGGGTCGGGTCGGGTCCCCGGGTGGCGCCACAAGGTAATGTCGGGCCCCCGGCCCCCGAGGTCGCCGGTTCGATTCCCCATAGGGGCCTGAAAAAGGCCCTTGTCCGGGTCGGGTCCCCGGGTGGCGCCACAGGGTAGGCTCGTGCCCCCGGCCCCCGAGGTCGCCGGTTCGATTCCCCATAGGGACCGAAAACACCCCGGGTCGGGTCGGGTCCCTGGGTGGCGCCACAGGGTACTGTCGGGACCCCGGCCCCCGAGGTCGCCGGTTCGATTCCCCAGAGGGGCCTGAAAAAGGCCTTTGTCCGGGTCGGGTCCCCGGGTGGCGCCACAGGGTAATGTCGGGACTTAGGTCCCCGAGGTTGCCGGTTCGATTCCCCATAGGGGCCGAAAACACCCCGGGTCGGGTCGGGTCCCCGGGTGGCGCCACAGGGTAATGTCGGGCCCCGGCCCCCGAGGTCGCCGGTTCGATTCCCCATAGGGGCCGAAAACACCCCGGGTCAGGTCGGGTCCCCGGGTGGCACCACAGGGTAGGCTCGTGCCCCCGGCCCCCGAGGTCGCAGGTTCGATTCCCCATAGGGACCGAAAACACCCCGGGTCGGGTCGGGTCCCCGGGTGGCGCCACAGGGTAATGTCGGGACCCTGGCCCTCGAGGTCGCAGGTTCGATTCCCCATAGGGGCCGAAAACACCCTGGGTCGGGTCGGGTCCCCGGATGGCACCACAGGGTAGGCTCGTGCCCCCGGCCCCCGAGGTCGCCGGTTCGATTCCCCATAGGGGCCGAAAACACCCCGGGTCGGGTCGGGTCCCCGGGTGGCGCCACAGGGTAATGTCGGGACCCCGGTCCCCGAGGTCGCCGGTTCAATTCCCCATAGGGGCCTAAAAAAGGCCCTTGTCCGGGTCGGGTCCCCGGGTGGCGGCACAGGGTAGGCTCGTGACCCCGGCCCCCGAGGTCGCCGGTTCGATTCCCCATAGGGACCGAAAACACCCCGGGTCGGGTCGGGTCCCTGGGTGGCGCCACAGGGTACTGTCGGGACCCCGGCCCCCGAGGTCGCTGGTTCGATTCCCCATAGGGGCCTGAAAAAGGCCTTTGTCCGGGTCGGGTCCCCGGGTTGCGCCACAGGGTAATGTCGGGACCCTGGCCCCCGAGGTCGCCGGTTCGATTCCCCATAGGGGCCGAAAACACCCCGGGTCGGGTCGGGTCCCCGGGTGGCACCACAGGGTAATGTCGGGACCCCGGCCCCCGAGGTCGCAGGTTCGATTCCCCATAGGGGCCGAAAACACCCCGGGTCGGGTCGGGTCCCCGGGTGGCGCCACAGGGTAGGCTCATGCCCCCGGCCCCCGAGGTCGCCGGTTCGATTCCCCATAGGGGCCGAAAACTCCCCGGGTCGGGTCTGGTCCCTGGGTGGCGCCACAGGGTAGGCGCGTTCCCCTGGCCCCCAAGGTCGCCGGTTCGATTCCCCAGAGGGGCCTGAAAAAGGCCTTTGTCCGGGTCGGGTCCCCGGGTGGCGCTAGAGGTTAATGTCGGGACTTAGGTCCCCGAGGTTGCCGGTTCGATTCCCCATAGGGGCCGAAAACACCCCGGGTCGGGTCGGGTCCCCGGATGGCGCCACAGGGTAGGCTCGTGCCCCCGGCCCCCAGGGTTGCCGGTTCGATTCCCCATAGGGTCCGAAAAAGGACAGGGTCGGGTCGGGTCCCCGGGTGGCGCCACAGGGTAATGTCGGAACCCCGGCCCCCGAGGTCGCTGGTTCAATTCCCCATAGGGGCCATAAAAAGGCCAGGGTCGGGTCGGGTCCCCAGGTGGCGCCACAGGGTTATGTCGGGACCCTGGCCCCCGAGGTCGCTGGTTCGATTCCCCATAGGGGCCGAAAACACCCCGGGTCGGGTCGGGTCCCCGGGTGGCGCCACAGGGTAGGCTCGTGCCCCCGGCCCCCGAGGTCGCCGGTTCGATTCCCCATAGGGACCGAAAACACCCCGGGTCGGGTCGGGTCCCCGGGTGGCGCCGCAGGGTAATGTCGGGACCCCGGCCCTCGAGGTCGCAGGTTCGATTCCCCAGAGGGGCCGAAAACACCCCGGGTCGGGTCGGGTCCCCGGGTGGCGCCACAGGGTAGGCTCTTGCCCCCGGCCCCCGAGGTTGCCGGTTCGATTCCCCATAGGGGCCGAAAACACCCCGGGTCGGGTCGGGTCCCCGGGTGGCGCCACAGGGTAGGCTCGTGCCCCCGGCCCCCGAGGTCGCCGGTTCGATTCCCCATAGGGGCCGAAAACTCCCCGGGTCGGGTCGGGTCCCCGGGTGGCGCCACAGGGTAGGCTCGTGCCCCCGGCCCCCGAGGTCGCAGGTTCGATTCCCCATAGGGACCGAAAACTCCCCGGGTCGGGTCTGGTCCCTGGGTGGCGCCACAGGGTAGGCTCGTTCCCCTGGCCCCCAAGGTCGCCGGTTCGATTCCCCATAGGGGCCTGAAAAAGGCCTTTGTCCGGGTCGGTCCCCGGGTGGCGCTAGAGGTTAATGTCGGGACTTAGGTCCCCGAGGTTGCCGGTTCGATTCCCCATAGGGGCCGAAAACACCCCGGGTCGGGTCGGGTCCCCGGGTGGCGCCACAGGGTAGGCTCGTGCCCCCGGCCTCCGAGGTCGCCAGTTCGATTCCCCAGAGGGGCCTGAAAAAGGCCTTTGTCCGGGTCGGGTCCCAGGGTGGCGCCACAGGGTAGGCTCGTTCCCCCGGCCCCCGAGGTCGCCGGTTCGATTCCCCAGTGGGGCCTGAAAAAGGCCTTTGTCCGGGTCGGGTCCCCGGGTGGCGCCACAGGGTAATGTCGGGACTTAGGTCCCCGAGGTCGCCCGTTCGATTCCCCATAGGGGCCGAAAACACCCCGGGTCGGGTCGGGTCCCCGGGTGGCGCCACAGGGTAATGTCGTGCCCCCGGCCCCCGAGGTCGCTGGTTCGATTCCCCATAGGGGTGAAAAAGGCCCTTGTCCGGGTCGGGTCCCCGGGTGGCGCCACAGGGTAATGTCATGCCCCTGGCCCCCGAGGTCGCCGGTTCGATTCCCCATAGGGGCCGAAAACACCCCGGGTCGGGTCGGGTCCCCGGGTGGCGCCACAGGGTAATGTCGTGCCCCCGGCCCCCGAGGTCGCCGGTTCGATTCCCCATAGGGGCCGAAAACACCCCGGGTCGGGTCTGGTCCCTGGGTGGCGCCACAGGGTAGGCTCGTTCCCCTGGCCCCCCAAGGTCGCCGGTTCGATTCCCCAGAGGGGCCTGAAAAAGGCCTTTGACCGGGTCCGGTCCCCGGGTGGCGCCACAGGGTAATGTCGGGACCCTGGCCCCCAAGGTCGCAGGTTCGATTCCCCATAGGGGCCGAAAACACCCCGGGTCGGGTCGGGTCCCCGGGTGGCGCCACAGGGTAGGCTCGTGCCCCCGGCCCCCGAGGTCGCAGGTTCGATTCCCCATAGGGGCCGAAAAATCCCCGGGTCGGTTCTGGTCCCTGGGTGGCGCCACAGGGTAGGCTCGTTCCCCTGGCCCCCAAGGTCGCCGGTTCGATTCCCCATAGGGGCCAGAAAAAGGCCTTTGTCCGGGTCGGGTCCCCGGGTAGCGCTAGAGGTTAATGTCGGGACTTAGGTCCCCGAGGTTGCCGGTTCGATTCCCCATAGGGGCCGAAAACACCCCGGGTCGGGTCGGGTCCCCGGGTGGCGCCACAGGGTAGGCTCGTGCCCCCGGCCTCCGAGGTCGCCGGTTCGATTCCCCAGAGGGGCCTGAAAAAGGCCTTTGTCCGGGTCGGGTCCCCGGGTGGCGCCACAGGGTAGGCTCGTTCCCCCGGCCCCCGAGGTCGCCGGTTCGATTCCCCAGTGGGGCCTGAAAAAGGCCTTTGTCCGGGTCGGGTCCCCGGGTGGCGCCACAGGGTAATGTCGGGACTTAGGTCCCCGAGGTCGCCCGTTCGATTCCCCATAGGGGCCGAAAACACCCCGGGTCGGGTCGGGTCCCCGGGTGGCGCCACAGGGTAATGTCGTGCCCCCGGCCTCCGAGGTCGCCGGTTCGATTCCCCATAGGGGCCGAAAACACCCCGGGTCGGGTCGGGTCCCCGGGTGGCGCCACAGGGTAATGTCGGGCCCCTGGCCCCCGAGGTCGCCGGTTCGATTCCCCATAGGGGCCTGAAAAAGGCCCTTGTCCGGGTCGGGTCCCCGGGTGGCGCCACAGGGTAGGCTCGTGCCCCCGGCCCCCGAGGTCGCCGGTTCGATTCCCCATAGGGACCGAAAACACCCCGGGTCGGGTCGGGTCCCTGGGTGGCGCCACAGGGTAGGCTCGTTCCCCTGGCCCCCAAGGTCGCCGGTTCGATTCCCCATAGGGGCCTGAAAAAGGCCTTTGTCCGGGTCCGGTCCCCGGGTGGCGCCACAGGGTAATGTCGGGCCCCCGGCCCCCAAGGTCGCAGGTTCGATTCCCCATAGGGGCTGAAAACACCCTGGGTCGGGTCAGGTCCCCGGGTGGCGCCACAGGGTAGGCTCGTGCCCCCGGCCCCCGAGGTCGCAGGTTCGATTCCCCATAGGGGCCGAAAACTCCCAGGGTCGGTTCTGGTCCCTGGGTGGCGCCACAGGGTAGGCTCGTTCCCCTGGCCCCCAAGGTCGCCGGTTCGATTCCCCATAGGGGCCAGAAAAAGGCCTTTGTCCGGGTCGGGTCCCCGGGTAGCGCTAGAGGTTAATGTCGGGACTTAGGTCCCCGAGGTTGCCGGTTCGATTCCCCATAGGGGCCGAAAACACCCCGGGTCGGGTCGGGTCCCCGGGTGGCGCCACAGGGTAGGCTCGTGCCCCCGGCCTCCGAGGTCGCCGGTTCGATTCCCCAGAGGGGCCTGAAAAAGGCCTTTGTCCGGGTCGGGTCCCAGGGTGGCGCCACAGGGTAGGCTCGTTCCCCCGGCCCCCGAGGTCGCCGGTTCGATTCCCCAGTGGGGCCTGAAAAAGGCCTTTGTCCGGGTCGGGTCCCCGGGTGGCGCCACAGGGTAATGTCGGGACTTAGGTCCCCGAGGTCGCCCGTTCGATTCCCCATAGGGGCCGAAAACACCCCGGGTCGGGTCGGGTCCCCGGGTGGCGCCACAGGGTAATGTCGTGCCCCCGGCCCCCGAGGTCGCCGGTTCGATTCCCCATAGGGGCCGAAAACACCCCGGGTCGGGTCGGGTCCCCGGGTGGCGCCACAAGGTAATGTCGGGCCCCCGGCCCCCGAGGTCGCCGGTTCGATTCCCCATAGGGGCCTGAAAAAGGCCCTTGTCCGGGTCGGGTCCCCGGGTGGCGCCACAGGGTAGGCTCGTGCCCCCGGCCCCCGAGGTCGCCGGTTCGATTCCCCATAGGGACCGAAAACACCCCGGGTCGGGTCGGGTCCCTGGGTGGCGCCACAGGGTACTGTCGGGACCCCGGCCCCCGAGGTCGCCGGTTCGATTCCCCAGAGGGGCCTGAAAAAGGCCTTTGTCCGGGTCGGGTCCCCGGGTGGCGCCACAGGGTAATGTCGGGACTTAGGTCCCCGAGGTTGCCGGTTCGATTCCCCATAGGGGCCGAAAACACCCCGGGTCGGGTCGGGTCCCCGGGTGGCGCCACAGGGTAATGTCGGGCCCCGGCCCCCGAGGTCGCCGGTTCGATTCCCCATAGGGGCCGAAAACACCCCGGGTCAGGTCGGGTCCCCGGGTGGCACCACAGGGTAGGCTCGTGCCCCCGGCCCCCGAGGTCGCAGGTTCGATTCCCCATAGGGACCGAAAACACCCCGGGTCGGGTCGGGTCCCCGGGTGGCGCCACAGGGTAATGTCGGGACCCTGGCCCTCGAGGTCGCAGGTTCGATTCCCCATAGGGGCCGAAAACACCCTGGGTCGGGTCGGGTCCCCGGATGGCACCACAGGGTAGGCTCGTGCCCCCGGCCCCCGAGGTCGCCGGTTCGATTCCCCATAGGGGCCGAAAACACCCCGGGTCGGGTCGGGTCCCCGGGTGGCGCCACAGGGTAATGTCGGGACCCCGGTCCCCGAGGTCGCCGGTTCAATTCCCCATAGGGGCCTAAAAAAGGCCCTTGTCCGGGTCGGGTCCCCGGGTGGCGGCACAGGGTAGGCTCGTGCCCCCGGCCCCCGAGGTCGCCGGTTCGATTCCCCATAGGGACCGAAAACACCCCGGGTCGGGTCGGGTCCCTGGGTGGCGCCACAGGGTACTGTCGGGACCCCGGCCCCCGAGGTCGCTGGTTCGATTCCCCATAGGGGCCTGAAAAAGGCCTTTGTCCGGGTCGGGTCCCCGGGTTGCGCCACAGGGTAATGTCGGGACCCTGGCCCCCGAGGTCGCCGGTTCGATTCCCCATAGGGGCCGAAAACACCCCGGGTCGGGTCGGGTCCCCGGGTGGCGCCACAGGGTAGGCTCGTGCCCCCGGACCCCGAGGTCGCCGGTTCGATTACCCATAGGGGTCAAAAACACCCCGGGTCGGGTCGGGTCCCCGGGTGGCGCCACAGGGTAGGCTCGTGCCCCCGGCCCCCGAGGTCGCCGGTTCGATTCCCCATAGGGTCCAAAAACTCCCCGGGTTGGGTCTGGTCCCTGGGTGGCGCCACAGGGTAGGCGCGTTCCCCTGGCCCCCAAGGTCGCCGGTTCGATTCCCCAGAGGGGCCTGAAAAAGGCCTTTGTCCGGGTCGGGTCCCCGGGTGGCGCTAGAGGTTAATGTCGGGACTTAGGTCCCCGAGGTTGCCGGTTCGATTCCCCATAGGGGCCGAAAACACCCCGGGTCGGGTCGGGTCCCCGGGTGGCGCCACAGGGTAGGCTCGTGCCCCCGGCCCCCAGGGTTGCCGGTTCGATTCCCCATAGGGTCCGAAAAAGGACAGGGTCGGGTCGGGTCCCCGGGTGGCGCCACAGGGTAATGTCGGGCCCCCGGACCCCGAGGTTGCCGGTTCGATTCCTCATAGGGGCCGAAAACACCCCGGGTCGGGTCGGGTCCTTGGGTGGCGCCACAGGGTAGGCTCGTGCCCCCGGCCCCCGAGGTCGCAGGTTCGATTCCCCATAGGGGCCGAAAACACCCCGGGTCGGGTCGGGTCCCCGGGTGGCGCCACAGGGTAGGCTCGTTCCCCCGGCCCCCAGAGTTGCCGGTTCGATTCCCCATAGGGTCCGAAAAAGGACAGGGTCGGGTCGGGTCCCCGGGTGGCGCCACAGGGTAATGTCGGAACCCCGGCCCCCGAGGTCGCTGGTTCGATTCCTCATAGGAGCCAAAAAAAGGCCAGGGTCGGGTCGGGTCCCCGGGTGGCGCCACAGGGTAATGTCGGGACCCTGGCCCCCGAGGTCGCTGGTTCGATTCCCCATAGGGGCCGAAAACACCCCGGGTCGGGTCGGGTCCCCGGGTGGCACCACAGGGTAGGCTCGTGCCCCCGGCCCCCGAGGTCGCAGGTTCGATTCCCCATAGGGGCCGAAAACACCCCGGGTCGGGTCGGGTCCCCGGGTGGCACCACAGGGTAGGCTCATGCCCCCGGCCCCCGAGGTCGCTGGTTCGATTCCCCATAGGGGCCGAAAACACCCCGGGTCGGGTCGGGTCCCCGGGTGGCGCCACAGGGTAGGCTCGTGCCCCCGGCCCCCGAGGTCGCAGGTTCGATTCCCCATAGGGGCCGAAAACTCCCCGGGTCGGGTCTGGTCCCTGGGTGGCGCCACAGGGTAGGCTCGTTCCCCTGGCCCCCAAGGTTGCCGGTTCGATTCCCCATAGGGGCCTGAAAAAGGCCTTTGTCCGGGTCGGGTCCCCGGGTGGCGCTAGAGGTTAATGTCGGGACTTAGGTCCCCGAGGTTGCCGGTTCGATTCCCCATAGGGGCCGAAAACACCCCGGGTCGGGTCGGGTCCCCGGGTGGCGCCACAGGGTAGGCTCGTGCCCCCGGCCTCCGAGGTCGCCGGTTCGATTCCCCAGAGGGGCCTGAAAAAGGCCTTTGTCCGGGTCGGGTCCCCGGGTGGCGCCACAGGGTAGGCTCGTTCCCCCGGCCCCCGAGGTCGCCGGTTCGATTCCCCAGTGGGGCCTGAAAAAGGCCTTTGTCCGGGTCGGGTCCCCGGGTGGCGCCACAGGGTAATGTCGGGACTTAGGTCCCCGAGGTCGCCCGTTCGATTCCCCATAGGGGCCGAAAACACCCCGGGTCGGGTCGGGTCCCCGGGTGGCGCCACAGGGTAATGTCGTGCCCCCGGCCCCCGAGGTCGCCGGTTCGATTCCCCATAGGGGCCGAAAACACCCCGGGTCGGGTCGGGTCCCCGGGTGGCGCCACAGGGTAATGTCGGGCCCCCGGCCCCCGAGGTCGCCGGTTCGATTCCCCATAGGGGCCTGAAAAAGGCCCTTGTCCGGGTCGGGTCCCCGGGTGGCGCCACAGGGTAGGCTCGTGCCCCCGGCCCCCGAGGTCGCCGGTTCGATTCCCCATAGGGACCGAAAACACCCCGGGTCGGGTCGGGTCCCTGGGTGGCGCCACAGGGTACTGTCGGGACCCCGGCCCCCGAGGTCGCCGGTTCGATTCCCCAGAGGGGCCTGAAAAAGGCCTTTGTCCGGGTCGGGTCCCCGGGTGGCGCCACAGGGTAATGTCGGGACTTAGGTCCCCGAGGTTGCCGGTTCGATTCCCCATAGGGGCCGAAAACACCCCGGGTCGGGTCGGGTCCCCGGGTGGCGCCACAGGGTAATGTCGGGCCCCGGCCCCCGAGGTCCCCGGTTCGATTCCCCATAGGGGCCGAAAACACCCCGGGTCAGGTCGGGTCCCCGGGTGGCACCACAGGGTAGGCTCGTGCCCCCGGCCCCCGAGGTCGCAGGTTCGATTCCCCATAGGGACCGAAAACACCCCGGGTCGAGTCGGGTCCCCGGGTGGCGCCACAGGGTAATGTCGGGACCCTGGCCCTCGAGGTCGCAGGTTCGATTCCCCATAGGGGCCGAAAACACCCTGGGTCGGTTCGGGTCCCCAGGTGGCACCACAGGGTAGGCTTGTGCCCCCGGACCCCGAGGTCGCCGGTTCGATTCCCCATAGGGGCCGAAAACACCCCGGGTCGGGTCGGGTCCCCGGGTGGCGCCACAGTGTAGGCTCGTGCCCCCGGCCCCCGAGGTCGCCGGTTCGATTCCCCATAGGGGCCTGAAAAAGGCCTTTGTCCGGGTCGGGCCCCCGGGTGGCGCTAGAGGTTAATGTCGGGACTTAGGTCCCCGAGGTTGCCGGTTCGATTCCCCATAGGGGCCGAAAACACCCCGGGTCGGGTCAGGTCCCCGGGTGGCGCCACAGGGTAGGCTCGTGCATCCGGCCCCCGAGGTCGCCGGTTCGATTCCCCATAGGGGCCGAAAACACCCCTGGTCGGGTCGGGTCCCCGGGTGGCGCCACAGGGTAGGCTCGTGCCCCCGGCCCCCAGGGTTGCCGGTTCGATTCCCCATAGGGTCCGAAAAAGGACAGGGTCAGGTCGGGTCCCCGGGTGGCGCCACAGGGTAATGTCGGGACCCCTGTCCCCGAGGTCGCCGGTTCGATTCCCCATAGGGGCCGAAAACACCCCGGGTCGGGTCAGGTCCCCGGGTGGCGCCACAGGGTAATGTCTGGACCCCGGCCCCCGAGGTCGCAGGTTCGATTCCCCATAGGGGCCTGAAAAAGGCCCTTGTCCGGGTCGGGTCCCCGGGTGGCGCCACAGGGTAGGCTCGTGCCCCCGGCCCCCGACGTCGCCGGTTCGATTCCCCATAGGGACCGAAAACACCCCGGGTCGGGTCGGGTCCCTGGGTGGCGCCACAGTGTACTGTCGGGCCCCCGGCCCCCGAGGTCGCCAGTTCGATTCCCCATAGGGGTCTGAAAAAGGCCTTTGTCCGGGTCGGGTCCCTAGCTGGCGCCACAGGGTAGGCTCGTGCCCCCGGCCCCCGAGGTCGCCAGTTCGATTCCCCATAGGGGCCGAAAACTCCCCGGGTCGGGTCTGGTCCCTGGGTGGCGCCACAGGGTACGCTCGTTCCCCTGGCCCCCAAGGTCGCCGGTTCGATTCCCCATAGGGGCCTGAAAAAGGCCTTTGTCCCGGTCGGGTCCCCGGGTGGCGCTAGAGGTTAATGTCGGGACTTAGGTCCCCGAGGTTGCTGGTTCGATTCCCCATAGGGGCCGAAAACACCCCGGGTCGGGTCGGGTCCCCGGGTGGCGCCACAGGGTAGGCTCGTGCCCCCGGCCCCCGAGGTTGCCGGTTCGATTCCCCATAGGGGCCGAAAACACCCCGGGTCGGGTCGGGTCCCCGGGTGGCGCCCCAGGGTAGGCTCGTGCCCCCGGCCCCCGAGGTCGCAGGTTCGATCCCCCATAGGGGCCGAAAACACCCCGGGTCGGGTCGGGTCCCCGGGTGGCGCCACAGGGTAATGTCGGGTCCCCGGCCCCCGAGGTTGCCGGTTCGATTCCCCATATGGGCCGAAAACACCCCGGGTCGAGTCGGGTCCCCGGGTGGCGCCACAGGGTAATGTCGGGACCCCGGCCCTCGAGGTCGCAGGTTCGATTCCCCATAGGGACCGAAAACACCCCGGGTCGGGTCGGGTCCCCGGGTGGCACCACAGGGTAGGCTCTTGCCCCCGGCCCCCGAGGTTGCCGGTTCGATTCCCCATAGGGGCCGAAAACACCCCGGGTCGGGTCAGGTCCCCGGCTGGCGCCACAGGGTAGGCTCGTGCCCACGGCCCCCAGGGTTGCTGGTTCGATTCCCCATAGGGTCCAGAAAAAGGACAGGGTCGGGTCGGGTCTCCGGGTGGCGCCACAGGGTAATGTCGGGACCCTGGCCCCCGAGGTCGCAGGTTCGATTCCCCATAGGGGCCGAAAACACCCCGGGTCGGGTCGGGTCCCCGGGTGGCGCCACAGGGTAGGCTCGTGCCCCCGGCCCCCGAGGTCGCCGGTTCGATTCCCCATAGGGGCCTGAAAAAGGCCTTTGTCCGGGTCGGGTCCCCGGGTGGCGCTAGAGGTTAATGTCGGGACTTAGGTCCCCGAGGTTGCCGGTTCGATTCCCCATAGGGGCCGAAAACACCCCGGGTCGGGTCGGGTCCCCGGGTGGCGCCACAGGGTAGGCTCGTGCCCCCGGCCCCCAGGGTTGCCGGTTCGATTCCCCATAGGGTCCGATAAAGGACAGGGTCGGGTCGGGTCCCCGGGTCGCGCCACAGGGTAATGTCGGGCCCCCGGACCCCAAGGTTGCCGGTTCGATTCCTCATAGGGGCCGAAAACACCCCGGGTCGGGTCGGGTCCCCGGGTGGCGCCACAGGGTACTGTCGGAACCCCGGCCCCCGAGGTCGCTGGTTCGATTCCCCATAGGGCCCAAAAAAAGGCCAGGGTCGGGTAGGGTCCCCGGGTGGCGCCACAGGGTAATGTCGGGACCCTGGCCCCCGAGGTCGCTGGTTCGATTCTCCATAGGGGCCAAAAAAAGGCCAGGGTCGGGTCGGGTCCCCGGGTGGCGCCACAGGGTAATGTCGGGACCCTGGCCCCCGAGGTCGCTGGTTCGATTCCCCATAGGGGCCGAAAACACCCCGGGTCGGGTCGGGTCCCCGGGTGGCGCCACAGGGTAGGCTCGTGCCCCCGGCCCCCGAGATCGCCGGTTCGATTCGCCATAGGGTCCGAAAACACCCTGGGTCGGGTCGGGTCCCCGGGTGGCACCACAGGGTAGGCTCGTTCCCCTGGCCCCCGAGGTCGCCGGTTCGATTCCCCATAGGGGCCGAAAACACCCCGGGTCTGGTCGGGTCCCCGGGTGGCACCACAGGGTAATGTCGGGCCCCCGGCCCCCGAGGTCGCAGGTTCGATTCCCCATAGGGGCCGAAAACACCCCGGGTCGGGTCGGGTCCCCGGGTGGCGCCACAGGGTAGGCTCGTGCCCTCGGCCCCCAGGGTTGCTGGTTCGATTCCCCATAGGGTCCAGAAAAAGGACAGGGTCGGGTCGGGTCCCCGGGTGGCGCCACAGGGTAATGTCGGGACCCTGGCCCCCGAGGTCGCAGGTTCGATTCCCCATAGGGGCCGAAAACACCCCGGGTCCCCGGGTGGCGCCACAGGGTAGGCTCGTGCCCCCGGCCCCCGAGGTCGCCGGTTCGATTCCCCATAGGGGCCTGAAAAAGGCCTTTGTCCGGGTCGGGTCCCCGGGTGGCGCTAGAGGTTAATGTCGGGACTTAGGTCCCCGAGGTTGCCGGTTCGATTCCCCATAGGGGCCGAAAACACCCCGGGTCGGGTCGGGTCCCCGGGTGGCGCCACAGGGTAGGCTCGTGCCCCCGGCCCCCAGGGTTGCCGGTTCGATTCCCCATAGGGTCCGATAAAGGACAGGTTTGGGTCGGGTCCCCGGGTCGCGCCACAGGGTAATGTCGGGCCCCCGGCCCCCGAGGTTGCCGGTTCGATTCCTCATAGGGGCCGAAAACACCCCGGGTCGGGTCGGGTCCCCGGGTGGCGCCACAGGGTACTGTCGGAACCCCGGCCCCCGAGGTCGCTGGTTCGATTCCCCATAGGGCCCAAAAAAAGGCCAGGGTCGGGTAGGGTCCCCGGGTGGCCCCACAGGGTAATATCGGGACCCTGGCCCCCGAGGTCGCTGGTTCGATTCTCCATAGGGGCCAAAAAAAGGCCAGGGTCGGGTCGGGTCCCCGGGTGGCGCCACAGGGTAATGTCGGGACCCTGGCCCCCGAGGTCGCTGGTTCGATTCCCCATAGGGGCCGAAAAAGGGCAGGGTCGGGTCGGGTCCCCGGGTGGCGCCACAGGGTAGGCTCGTGCCCCCGGCCCCCGAGGTCGCCGGTTCGATTCGCCATAGGGTCCGAAAACACCCTGGGTCGGGTCGGGTCCCCGGGTGGCACCACAGGGTAGGCTCGTTCCCCTGGCCCCCAAGGTCGCCGGTTCGATTCCCCATAGGGGCCTGAAAAAGGCCTTTGTCCGGGTCGGGTCCCTGGGTGGCGCTAGAGGTTAATGTCGGGACTTAGGTCCCCGAGGTTGCCGGTTCGATTCCCCATAGGGTCCAGAAAAAGGACAGGGTCGGGTCGGGTCTCCGGGTGGCGCCACAGGGTAATGTCGGGACCCTGGCCCCCGAGGTCGCCGGTTCGATTCCCCATAGGGGCCGACAACACCCCGGGTCGGGTCGGGTCCCCGGGTGGCGCCACAGGGTAGGCTCGTGCCCCCGGCCCCCGAGGTCGCCGGTTCGATTCCCCATAGGGTCCGAAAACACCCCGGGTCGGGTCGGGTCCCCGGGTGGCGCCACAGGGTAGGCTCGTTCCCCTGGCCCCCGAGGTCGCCGGTTCGATTCCCCATAGGGGCTGAAAACACCCCGGGTCGGGTCGGGTCCCCGGGTGGCGCCACAGGGTAGGCTCGTGCCCCCGGCCCCCTGGGTTGCCGGTTCGATTCCCCATAGGGTCCGAAAAAGGGCAGGGTCGGGTCGGGTCCCCGGGTGGCGCCACAGGGTAATGTCGGAACCCCGGCCCCCGAGGTCGCAGGTTCGATTCCCCATAGGGGCCGAAAACACCCCGGGTCGGGTCGGGTCCCCGGGTGGCGCCACAGGGTAGGCTCGTGCCCCCGGCCCCCGAGGTCGCCGGTTCGATTCCCCATAGGGGCCTGAAAAAGGCCTTTGTCCGGGTCGGGTCCCCGGGTGGCGCCACTGGGTAGGCTCGTGCCCCCGGCCCCCGAGGTTGCCGGTTCGATTCCCCATAGGGGCCGAAAACACCCCGGGTCGGGTCGGGTCCCCGGGTGGCACCACAGGGTAGGCTCGTGCCCCCGGCCCCCAGGGTTGCCGGTTCGATTCCCCATAGGGTCCGAAAAAGGACAGGGTCGGGTCGGGTCCCCGGGTGGCGCCACAGGGTAATGTCGGAACCCCGGCCCCCGAGGTCGCTGGTTCGATTCCCCATAGGGGCCAAAAAAAGGACAGGGTCGGGTCGGGTCCCCGGGTGGCGCCACAGGGTAATGTCGGGCCCCCGGACCCCGAGGTTGCCGGTTCGATTCCTCATAGGGGCCGAAAACACCCCGGGTCGGGTAGGGTCCTTGTGTGGCGCCACTGGGTAGGCTCGTGCCCCCGGCCCCCGAGGTCGCCGGTTCGATTCCCCATAGGGGCCTGAAAAAGGCCTTTGTCCGTGTCGGGTCCCCGGGTGGCGCTAGAGGTTAATGTCGGGACTTAGGTCCCCGAGGTTGCCGGTTTGATTCCCCATAGGGGCCGAAAACACCCCGGGTCGGGTCGGGTCCCCGGGTGGCGCCACAGGGTAATGTCGGGCCCCCGGACCCCGAGGTTGCCGGTTCGATTCCTCATAGGGGCCGAAAACACCCCGGGTCGGGTCAGGTCCCCGGGTGGCGCCACAGGGTAGGCTCGTGCCCCCGGCCCCCAGGGTTGCCGGTTCGATTCCCCATAGGGTCCGAAAAAGGACAGGGTCGGGTCGGGTCCCCGGGTGGCGCCACAGGGTAATGTCGGAACCCCGGCCCCCGAGGTCGCTGGTTCGATTCCTCATAGGGGCCGAAAACACCCCGGGTCGGGTCGGGTCCTTGGGTGGTGCCACTGGGTAGGCTCGTGCCCCCGGCCCCCGAGGTCGCCGGTTCGATTCCCCATAGGGGCCGAAAACACCCCGGGTCGGGTCGGGTCCCCGGGTGGCGCCACAGGGTACTGTCGGGCCCCCGGCCCCCCGAGGTCGCAGGTTCGATTCCCCATAGGGGCCGAAAACACCCCGGGTCGGGTCGGGTCCCCGGGTGGCACCACAGTGTAGGCTCGTGCCCCCGGCCCCCGAGGTCGCAGGTTCGATTCCCCATAGGGGCCGAAAACACCCCGGGTCGGGTCGGGTCCCCGGGTGGCACCACAGGGTAATGTCGGGACCCCGGCCCCCGAGGTCGCAGGTTCGATTCCCCATAGGGGCCGAAAACACCCCGGGTCGGGTCGGGTCCCCGGGTGGCGCCACAGGGTAGGCTCGTGCCCCCGGCCCCCAGGGTTGCCGGTTCGATTCCCCATAGGGGCCGAAAAAGGACAGGGTCGGGTCGGGTCCCCGGGTGGCGCCACAGGGTAATGTCGGAACCCCGGCCCCCGAGGTCGCTGGTTCGATTCCCCATAGGGGCCAAAAAAAGGACAGGGTCGGGTCGGGTCCCCGGGTGGCGCCACAGGGTAATGTCGGGCCCCCGGACCCCGAGGTTGCCGGTTCGATTCCTCATAGGGGCCGAAAACACCCCGGGTCGGGTAGGGTCCTTGGGTGGCGCCACTGGGTAGGCTCGTGCCCCCGGCCCCCGAGGTCGCCGGTTCGATTCCCCATAGGGGCCGAAAACACCCCGGGTCGGGTCGGGTCCCCGGGTGGCGCCACAGGGTACTGTCGGGCCCCCGGCCCCCGAGGTCGCCGGTTCGATTCCCCATAGGGGCCGAAAACACCCCGGATCGGGTCGGGTCCCCGGGTGGCGCCACAGGGTACTGTCGGGCCCCCGGCCCCCCGAGGTCGCAGGTTCGATTCCCCATAGGGACCGAAAACACCCCGGGTCGGGTCGGGTCCCCGGGTGGCACCACAGGGTAATGTCGGGACCCCGGCCCCCGAGGTCGTAGGTTCGATTCCCCATAGGGGCCGAAAACACCCCGGGTCGGGTCGGGTCCCCGGGTGGCGCCACAGGGTAGGCTCGTGCCCCCGGCCCCCGAGGTCTCCGGTTCGATTCCCCATAGGGGCCGAAAACTCCCCGGGTCGGGTCTGGTCCCTGGGTGGCGCCACAGGGTAGGCTCGTTCCCCTGGACCCCAAGGTCGCCGGTTCGATTCCCCATAGGGGCCTGAAAAAGGCCTTTGTCCGGGTCGGGTCCCCGGGTGGCGCTAGAGGTTAATGTCAGGACTTAGGTCCCCGAGGTTGCCGGTTCGATTCCCCATAGGGGCCGAAAACACCCCGGGTCGGGTCGGGTCCCCGGGTGGCGCCACAGGGTAATGTCGGGACCCCGGCCCTCGAGGTCGCAGGTTCGATTCCCCATAGGGGCCGAAAACACCCCGGGTCGGGTCGGGTCCCCGGGTGGCGCCACAGGGTAGGCTCTTGCCCCCGGTCCCAGGGTTGCCGGTTCGATTCCCCATAGGGTCCGAAAAAGGACAGGGTCGGGTAGGGTCCCCGGGTGGCGCCACAGGGTAATGTCGGAACCCCGGCCCCCGAGGTCGCTGGTTCGATTCTCCATAGGGGCCAAAAAAAGGCCAGGGTCGGGTCGGGTCCCCGGGTGGCGCCACAGGGTAATGTCGGGCCCCCGGCCCCCGAGGTTGCCGGTTCGATTCCTCATAGGGGCCGAAAACACCCCGGGTCGGGTAGGGTCCTTGGGTGGCGCCACTGCGTAGGCTCGTGCCCCCGGCCCCCGAGGTCGCCGGTTCGATTCCCCATAGGGGCCGAAAACACCCCGGGTCGGGTCGGGTCCCCGGGTGGCGCCACAGGGTACTGTCGGGCCCCCGGCCCCCGAGGTCGCAGGTTCGATTCCCCATAGGGACCGAAAACACCCCGGGTCGGGTCGGGTCCCCGGGTGGCGCCACAGGGTAATGTCGGGCCCCCGGACCCCGAGGTTGCCGGTTCGATTCCTCATAGGGGCCGAAAACACCCCGGGTCGGGTAGGGTCCTTGGGTGGCGCCACTGGGTAGGCTCGTGCCCCCGGCCCCCGAGGTCGCCGGTTCGATTCCCCATAGGGGCCGAAAACACCCCGGGTCGGGTCTGGTCCCCGGGTGGCGCCACAGGGTAGGCTCGTGCCCCCGGCCCCCGAGGTCACAGGTTCGATTCCCCATAGGGGCCGAAAACACCCCGGGTCGGGTCGGGTCCCCGGGTGGCGCCACAGGGTAATGTCGGGACCCCGGGCCCCGAGGTCGCCGGTTCGATTCCCCATAGGGGCCGAAAACACCCCGGGTCGGGTCGGGTCCCCGGGTGGCACCACAGGGTAGGCTCTTGCCCCCGGCCCCCGAGGTTGCCGGTTCGATTCCCCAAAGGGGCCGAAAACACCCCGGGTCGGGTCAGGTCCCCGGGTGGCGCCACAGGGTAGGCTCGTGCCCCCGGTCCCAGGGTTGCCGGTTCGATTCCCCATAGGGTCCGAAAAAGGACAGGGTCGGGTCGGGTCCCCGGGTGGCGCCACAGGGTACTGTCGGGCCCCCGGCCCCCGAGGTCGCAGGTTCGATTCCCCATAGGGGCCGAAAACACCCCGGGTCGGGTCGGGTCCCCGGGTGGCGCCACAGGGTAATGTCGGGCCCCCGGACCCCGAGGTTGCCGGTTCGATTCCTCATAGGGGCCGAAAACACCCCGGGTCGGGTAGGGTCCTTGGGTGGCGCCACTGGGTAGGCTCGTGCCCCCGGCCCCCGAGGTCGCCGGTTCGATTCCCCATAGGGGCCGAAAACACCCCGGGTCGGGTCTGGTCCCCGGGTGGCGCCACAGGGTAGGCTCGTGCCCCCGGCCCCCGAGGTCACAGGTTCGATTCCCCATAGGGGCCGAAAACACCCCGGGTCGGGTCGGGTCCCCGGGTGGCGCCACAGGGTAATGTCGGGACCCCGGGCCCCGAGGTCGCCGGTTCGATTCCCCATAGGGGCCGAAAACACCCCGGGTCGGGTCGGGTCCCCGGGTGGCACCACAGGGTAGGCTCTTGACCCCGGCCCCCGAGGTTGCCGGTTCGATTCCCCATAGGGGCCGAAAACACCCCGGGTCGGGTCAGGTCCCCGGGTGGCGCCACAGGGTAGGCTCGTGCCCCCGGTCCCCAGGGTTGCCGGTTCGATTCCCCATAGGGTCCGAAAAAGGACAGGGTCGGGTCGGGTCCCCGGGTGGCACCACAGGGTAATGTCGGAACCCCGGCCCCCGAGGTCGCTGGTTCGATTCCCCATAGTGGCCAAAAAAAGGCCAGGGTCGGGTCGGGTCCCCGGGTGGCGGCACAGGGTAATGTCGGGCCCCCGGACCCCGAGGTTGCCGGTTCGATTCCTCATAGGGGCAGAAAACACCCCGGGTCGGGTCGGGTCCTTGGGTGGCGCCACTGGGTAGGCTCGTGCCCCCGGCCCCCGAGGTCGCCGGTTCGATTCCCCATAGGGGCCGAAAACACCCCGGGTCGGGTCTGGTCCCCGGGTGGCGCCACAGGGTAGGCTCGTGCCCCCGGCCCCCGAGGTCACAGGTTCGATTCCCCATAGGGGCCGAAAACACCCCGGGTCGGGTCGGGTCCCCGGGTGGCGCCACAGGGTAATGTCGGGACCCCGGGCCCCGAGGTCGCCGGTTCGATTCCCCATAGGGGCCGAAAACACCCCGGGTCGGGTCGGGTCCCCGGGTGGCACCACAGGGTAGGCTCTTGCCCCCGGCCCCCGAGGTTGCCGGTTCGATTCCCCATAGGGGCCGAAAACACCCCGGGTCGGGTCAGGTCCCCGGGTGGCGCCACAGGGTAGGCTCGTGCCCCCGGCCCCCAGGGTTGCCGGTTCGATTCCCCATAGGGTCCGAAAAAGGACAGGGTCGGGTCGGGTCCCCGGGTGGCACCACAGGGTAATGTCGGAACCCCGGCCCCCGAGGTCGCTGGTTCGATTCCCCATAGGGGCCAAAAAAAGGCCAGGGTCGGGTCGGGTCCCCGGGTGGCGGCACAGGGTAATGTCGGGCCCCCGGACCCCGAGGTTGCCGGTTCGATTCCTCATAGGGGCCGAAAACACCCCGGGTCGGGTCGGGTCCTTGGGTGGCGCCACTGGGTAGGCTCGTGCCCCCGGCCCCCGAGGTCGCCGGTTCGATTCCCCATAGGGGCCGAAAACACCCCGGGTCGGGTCGGGTCCCCGGGTGGCGCCACAGGGTACTGTCGGGCCCCCGGCCCCCCGAGGTCGCAGGTTCGATTCCCCATAGGGACCGAAAACACCCCGGGTCGGGTCGGGTCCCCGGGTGGCACCACAGGGTAGGCTCGTGCCCCCGGCCCCCGAGGTCGCCGGTTCGATTCCCCATAGGGGCCAAAAACACCCCGGGTCGGGTCGGGTCCCCGGGTGGCACCACAGGGTAATGTCGGTACTTAGGTCCCCGAGGTTGCCGGTTCGATTCCCCATAGGGGCCGAAAACACCCCGGGTCGGGTCGGGTCCTTGGGTGGCGCCACTGGGTAGGCTCGTGCCCCCGGCCCCCGAGGTCGCCGGTTCGATTCCCCATAGGGGCCGAAAACTCCCTGGGTCGGGTCTGGTCCCTGGGTGGCGCCACAGGGTAGGCTCGTTCCCCTGGCCCCCAAGGTCGCCGGTTCGATTCCCCATAGGGGCCTGAAAAAGGCCTTTGTCCGGGTCGGGTCCCCGGGTGGCGCTAGAGGTTAATGTCAGGACTTAGGTCCCCGAGGTTGCCGGTTCGATTCCCCATAGGGGCCGAAAACACCCCGGGTCGGGTCGGGTCCCCGGGTGGCGCCACAGGGTAATGTCGGGACCCCGGCCCTCGAGGTCGCAGGTTCGATTCCCCATAGGGGCCGAAAACACCCCGTGTCGGGTCGGGTCCCCGGGTGGCGCCACAGGGTAGGCTCTTGCCCCCGGCCCCCAGGGTTGCCGGTTCGATTCCCCATAGGGTCCGAAAAAGGACAGGGTCGGGTAGGGTCCCCGGGTGGCGCCACAGGGTAATGTCGGAACCCCGGCCCCCGAGGTCGCTGGTTCGATTCCCCATAGGGGCCAAAAAAAGGCCAGGGTCGGGTCGGGTCCCCGGGTGGCGCCACAGGGTAATGTCGGGCCCCCGGACCCCGAGGTTGCCGGTTCGATTCCTCATAGGGGCCGAAAACACCCCGGGTCGGGTCGGGTCCTTGGGTGGCGCCACTGGGTAGGCTCGTGCCCCCGGCCCCCGAGGTCGCCGGTTCGATTCCCCATAGGGGCCGAAAACACCCCGGGTCGGGTCGGGTCCCCGGGTGGCGCCACAGGGTACTGTCGGGCCCCCGGCCCCCGAGGTCGCAGGTTCGATTCCCCATAGGGGCCGAAAACACCCCGGGTCGGGTCGGGTCCCCGGGTGGCGCCACAGGGTAATGTCGGGCCCCCGGACCCCGAGGTTGCCGGTTCGATTCCTCATAGGGGCCGAAAACACCCCGGGTCGGGTCGGGTCCTTGGGTGGCGCCACTGGGTAGGCTCGTGCCCCCGGCCCCCGAGGTCGCCGGTTCGATTCCCCATAGGGGCCGAAAACACCCCGGGTCGGGTCAGGTCCCCGGGTGGCGCCACAGGGTAGGCTCGTGCCCCCGGTCCCCAGGGTTGCCGGTTCGATTCCCCATAGGGTCCGAAAAAGGACAGGGTCGGGTCGGGTCCCCGGGTGGCACCACAGGGTAATGTCGGAACCCCGGCCCCCGAGGTCGCTGGTTCGATTCCCCATAGTGGCCAAAAAAAGGCCAGGGTCGGGTCGGGTCCCCGGGTGGCGGCACAGGGTAATGTCGGGCCCCCGGACCCCGAGGTTGCCGGTTCGATTCCTCATAGGGGCAGAAAACACCCCGGGTCGGGTCGGGTCCTTGGGTGGCGCCACTGGGTAGGCTCGTGCCCCCGGCCCCCGAGGTCGCCGGTTCGATTCCCCATAGGGGCCGAAAACACCCCGGGTCGGGTCTGGTCCCCGGGTGGCGCCACAGGGTAGGCTCGTGCCCCCGGCCCCCGAGGTCACAGGTTCGATTCCCCATAGGGGCCGAAAACACCCCGGGTCGGGTCGGGTCCCCGGGTGGCGCCACAGGGTAATGTCGGGACCCCGGGCCCCGAGGTCGCCGGTTCGATTCCCCATAGGGGCCGAAAACACCCCGGGTCGGGTCGGGTCCCCGGGTGGCACCACAGGGTAGGCTCTTGCCCCCGGCCCCCGAGGTTGCCGGTTCGATTCCCCATAGGGGCCGAAAACACCCCGGGTCGGGTCAGGTCCCCGGGTGGCGCCACAGGGTAGGCTCGTGCCCCCGGCCCCCAGGGTTGCCGGTTCGATTCCCCATAGGGTCCGAAAAAGGACAGGGTCGGGTCGGGTCCCCGGGTGGCACCACAGGGTAATGTCGGAACCCCGGCCCCCGAGGTCGCTGGTTCGATTCCCCATAGGGGCCAAAAAAAGGCCAGGGTCGGGTCGGGTCCCCGGGTGGCGGCACAGGGTAATGTCGGGCCCCCGGACCCCGAGGTTGCCGGTTCGATTCCTCATAGGGGCCGAAAACACCCCGGGTCGGGTCGGGTCCTTGGGTGGCGCCACTGGGTAGGCTCGTGCCCCCGGCCCCCGAGGTCGCCGGTTCGATTCCCCATAGGGGCCGAAAACACCCCGGGTCGGGTCGGGTCCCCGGGTGGCGCCACAGGGTACTGTCGGGCCCCCGGCCCCCCGAGGTCGCAGGTTCGATTCCCCATAGGGACCGAAAACACCCCGGGTCGGGTCGGGTCCCCGGGTGGCACCACAGGGTAGGCTCGTGCCCCCGGCCCCCGAGGTCGCCGGTTCGATTCCCCATAGGGGCCAAAAACACCCCGGGTCGGGTCGGGTCCCCGGGTGGCACCACAGGGTAATGTCGGTACTTAGGTCCCCGAGGTTGCCGGTTCGATTCCCCATAGGGGCCGAAAACACCCCGGGTCGGGTCGGGTCCTTGGGTGGCGCCACTGGGTAGGCTCGTGCCCCCGGCCCCCGAGGTCGCCGGTTCGATTCCCCATAGGGGCCGAAAACTCCCTGGGTCGGGTCTGGTCCCTGGGTGGCGCCACAGGGTAGGCTCGTTCCCCTGGCCCCCAAGGTCGCCGGTTCGATTCCCCATAGGGGCCTGAAAAAGGCCTTTGTCCGGGTCGGGTCCCCGGGTGGCGCTAGAGGTTAATGTCAGGACTTAGGTCCCCGAGGTTGCCGGTTCGATTCCCCATAGGGGCCGAAAACACCCCGGGTCGGGTCGGGTCCCCGGGTGGCGCCACAGGGTAATGTCGGGACCCCGGCCCTCGAGGTCGCAGGTTCGATTCCCCATAGGGGCCGAAAACACCCCGTGTCGGGTCGGGTCCCCGGGTGGCGCCACAGGGTAGGCTCTTGCCCCCGGCCCCCAGGGTTGCCGGTTCGATTCCCCATAGGGTCCGAAAAAGGACAGGGTCGGGTAGGGTCCCCGGGTGGCGCCACAGGGTAATGTCGGAACCCCGGCCCCCGAGGTCGCTGGTTCGATTCCCCATAGGGGCCAAAAAAAGGCCAGGGTCGGGTCGGGTCCCCGGGTGGCGCCACAGGGTAATGTCGGGCCCCCGGACCCCGAGGTTGCCGGTTCGATTCCTCATAGGGGCCGAAAACACCCCGGGTCGGGTAGGGTCCTTGGGTGGCGCCACTGGGTAGGCTCGTGCCCCCGGCCCCCGAGGTCGCCGGTTCGATTCCCCATAGGGGCCGAAAACACCCCGGGTCGGGTCGGGTCCCCGGGTGGCGCCACAGGGTACTGTCGGGCCCCCGGCCCCCGAGGTCGCAGGTTCGATTCCCCATAGGGGCCGAAAACACCCCGGGTCGGGTCGGGTCCCCGGGTGGCGCCACAGGGTAATGTCGGGCCCCCGGACCCCGAGGTTGCCGGTTCGATTCCTCATAGGGGCCGAAAACACCCCGGGTCGGGTCGGGTCCTTGGGTGGCGCCACTGGGTAGGCTCGTGCCCCCGGCCCCCGAGGTCGCCGGTTCGATTCCCCATAGGGGCCGAAAACACCCCGGGTCGGGTCTGGTCCCCGGGTGGCGCCACAGGGTAGGCTCGTGCCCCCGGCCCCCGAGGTCACAGGTTCGATTCCCCTTAGGGGCCGAAAACACCCCGGGTCGGGTCGGGTCCCCGGGTGGCGCCACAGGGTAATGTCGGGACCCCGGGCCCCGAGGTCGCCGGTTCGATTCCCCATAGGGGCCGAAAACACCCCGGGTCGGGTCGGGTCCCCGGGTGGCACCACAGGGTAGGCTCTTGCCCCCGGCCCCCGAGGTTGCCGGTTCGATTCCCCAAAGGGGCCGAAAACACCCCGGGTCGGGTCAGGTCCCCGGGTGGCGCCACAGGGTAGGCTCGTGCCCCCGGTCCCAGGGTTGCCGGTTCGATTCCCCATAGGGGCCGAAAACACCCCGGGTCGGGTCGGGTCCCCGGGTGGCGCCACAGGGTACTGTCGGGCCCCCGGCCCCCGAGGTCGCCGGTTCGATTCCCCATAGGGGCCGAAAACACCCCGGGTCGGGTCGGGTCCCCGGGTGGCGCCACAGGGTAATGTCGGAACCCCGGCCCCCGAGGTCGCTGGTTCGATTCCCCATAGGGGCCAAAAAAAGGCCAGGGTCGGGTCGGGTCCCCGGGTGGCGGCACAGGGTAATGTCGGGCCCCCGGACCCCGAGGTTGCCGGTTCGATTCCTCATAGGGGCAGAAAACACCCCGGGTCGGGTCGGGTCCTTGGGTGGCGCCACTGGGTAGGCTCGTGCCCCCGGCCCCCGAGGTCGCCGGTTCGATTCCCCATAGGGGCCGAAAACACCCCGGGTCGGGTCTGGTCCCCGGGTGGCGCCACAGGGTAGGCTCGTGCCCCCGGCCCCCGAGGTCACAGGTTCGATTCCCCATAGGGGCCGAAAACACCCCGGGTCGGGTCGGGTCCCCGGGTGGCGCCACGGGGTAATGTCGGGACCCCGGGCCCCGAGGTCGCCGGTTCGATTCCCCATAGGGGCCGAAAACACCCCGGGTCGGGTCGGGTCCCCGGGTGGCACCACAGGGTAGGCTCTTGCCCCCGGCCCCCGAGGTTGCCGGTTCGATTCCCCATAGGGGCCGAAAACACCCCGGGTCGGGTCAGGTCCCCGGGTGGCGCCACAGGGTAGGCTCGTGCCCCCGGCCCCCAGGGTTGCCGGTTCGATTCCCCATAGGGTCCGAAAAAGGACAGGGTCGGGTCGGGTCCCCGGGTGGCACCACAGGGTAATGTCGGAACCCCGGCCCCCGAGGTCGCTGGTTCGATTCCCCATAGGGGCCAAAAAAAGGCCAGGGTCGGGTCGGGTCCCCGGGTGGCGGCACAGGGTAATGTCGGGCCCCCGGACCCCGAGGTTGCCGGTTCGATTCCTCATAGGGGCCGAAAACACCCCGGGTCGGGTCGGGTCCTTGGGTGGCGCCACTGGGTAGGCTCGTGCCCCCGGCCCCCGAGGTCGCCGGTTCGATTCCCCATAGGGGCCGAAAACACCCCGGGTCGGGTCGGGTCCCCGGGTGGCGCCACAGGGTACTGTCGGGCCCCCGGCCCCCCGAGGTCGCAGGTTCGATTCCCCATAGGGGCCGAAAACACCCCGGGTCGGGTCGGGTCCCCGGGTGGCACCACAGGGTAGGCTCGTGCCCCCGGCCCCCGAGGTCGCCGGTTCGATTCCCCATAGGGGCCAAAAACACCCCGGGTCGGGTCGGGTCCCCGGGTGGCACCACAGGGTAATGTCGGGACTTAGGTCCCCGAGGTTGCCGGTTCGATTCCCCATAGGGGCCGAAAACACCCCGGGTCGGGTCGGGTCCTTGGGTGGCGCCACTGGGTAGGCTCGTGCCCCCGGCCCCCGAGGTCGCCGGTTCGATTCCCCATAGGGGCCGAAAACTCCCTGGGTCGGGTCTGGTCCCTGGGTGGCGCCACAGGGTAGGCTCGTTCCCCTGGCCCCCAAGGTCGCCGGTTCGATTCCCCATAGGGGCCTGAAAAAGGCCTTTGTCCGGGTCGGGTCCCCGGGTGGCGCTAGAGGTTTTGTCAGGACTTAGGTCCCCGAGGTTGCCGGTTCGATTCCCCATAGGGGCCGAAAACACCCCGGGTCGGGTCGGGTCCCCGGGTGGCGCCACAGGGTAATGTCGGGACCCCGGCCCTCGAGGTCGCAGGTTCGATTCCCCATAGGGGCCGAAAACACCCCGTGTCGGGTCGGGTCCCCGGGTGGCGCCACAGGGTAGGCTCTTGCCCCCGGCCCCCAGGGTTGCCGGTTCGATTCCCCATAGGGTCCGAAAAAGGACAGGGTCGGGTAGGGTCCCCGGGTGGCGCCACAGGGTAATGTCGGAACCCCGGCCCCCGAGGTCGCTGGTTCGATTCCCCATAGGGGCCAAAAAAAGGCCAGGGTCGGGTCGGGTCCCCGGGTGGCGCCACAGGGTAATGTCGGGCCCCCGGACCCCGAGGTTGCCGGTTCGATTCCTCATAGGGGCCGAAAACACCCCGGGTCGGGTAGGGTCCTTGGGTGGCGCCACTGGGTAGGCTCGTGCCCCCGGCCCCCGAGGTCGCCGGTTCGATTCCCCATAGGGGCCGAAAACACCCCGGGTCGGGTCGGGTCCCCGGGTGGCGCCACAGGGTACTGTCGGGCCCCCGGCCCCCGAGGTCGCAGGTTCGATTCCCCATAGGGGCCGAAAACACCCCGGGTCGGGTCGGGTCCCCGGGTGGCGCCACAGGGTAGGCTCGTGCCCCCGGCCCCCGAGGTCGCCGGTTCGATTCCCCAGAGGGGCCTGAAAAAGGCCTTTGTCCGGGTCGGGTCCCCGGGTGGCGCTAGAGGTTAATGTCGGGACTTAGGTCCCCGAGGTTGCCGGTTCGATTCCCCATAGGGGCCGAAAACACCCCGGGTCGGGTCGGGTCCCCGGGTGGCGCCACAGGGTAATGTCGGGCCCCCGGACCCCGAGGTCGCCGGTTCGATTCCCCATAGGGGCCGAAAACAATCCGGGTCGGGTCGGGCCCCGGGTGGCGCCACTGGGTAGGCTCGTGCCCCCGGCCCCCGAGGTCGCCGGTTCGATTCCCCATAGGGACCGAAAACACCCCGGGTCGGGTCGCGTCCCCGGGTGGCGCCACAGGGTAGGCTCGTGCCCCCGGCCCCCAGGGTTGCCGGTTCGATTCCCCATAGGGTCCGAAAAAGGCCAGGGTCGGGTCGGGTCCCCGGGTGGCGCCACAGGGTAATGTCGGAACCCCGGCCCCCGAGGTCGCTGGTTCGATTCCCCATAGGGGCCAAAAAAAGGCCAGGGTCGGGTCGGGTCCCCGGGTGGCGCCACAGGGTAATGTCGGGCCCCCGGACCCCGAGGTTGCCGGTTCGATTCCTCATAGGGGCCGAAAACACCCCGGGTCGGGTCGGGTCCTTGGGTGGCGCCACTGGGTAGGCTCGTGCCCCCGGCCCCTGAGGTCGCCGGTTCGATTCCCCATAGGGGCCGAAAACACCCTGGGTCGGGTCGGGTCCCCGGGTGGCGCCACAGGGTACTGTCGGGCCCCCGGCCCCCGAGGTCGCCGGTTCGATTCCCCATAGGGGCCGAAAACACCCCGGGTCGGGTCGGGTCCCCGGGTGGCGCCACAGGGTACTGTCGGGCCCCCGGCCCCCCGAGGTCGCAGGTTCGATTCCCCATAGGGACCGAAAACACCCCGGGTCGGGTCGGGTCCCCGGGTGGCACCACAGGGTAATGTCGGGACCCCGGCCCCCGAGGTCGCAGGTTCGATTCCCCATAGGGGCCGAAAACACCCCGGGTCGGGTCGGGTCCCCGGGTGGCGCCACAGGGTAGGCTCGTGACCCCGGCCCCCGAGGTCGCCGGTTCGATTCCCCATAGGGGCCGAAAACTCCCTGGGTCGGGTCTGGTCCCCGGGTGGCGCCACAGGGTAGGCTCGTTCCCCTGGACCCCAAGGTCGCCGGTTCGATTCCCCATAGGGGCCTGAAAAAGGCCTTTGTCCGGGTCGGGTCCCCGGGTGGCGCTAGAGGTTAATGTCAGGACTTAGGTCCCCGAGGTTGCTGGTTCGATTCCCCATAGGGGCCGAAAACACCCCGGGTCGGGTCGGGTCCCCGGGTGGCGCCACAGGGTAATGTTGGGACCCCGGCCCTCGAGGTCACTGGTTCGATTCCCCATAGGGGCCGAAAACACCCCGGGTCGGGTCAGGTCCCCGGGTGGCGCCACAGGGTAGGCTCTTGCCCCCGGCCCCCAGGGTTGCCGGTTCGATTCCCCATAGGGTCCGAAAAAGGACAGGGTCAGGTCGCGTCCCCGGGTGGCGCCACAGGGTAATGTCGGAACCCCGGCCCCCGAGGTCGCTGGTTCGATTCCCCATAGGGGCCAAAAAAAGGCCAGGGTCGGGTCGGGTCCCCGGGTGGCGCCACAGGGTAATGTCGGGCCCCCGGACCCCGAGGTTGCCGGTTCGATTCCTCATAGGGGCCGAAAACACCCCGGGTCGGGTAGGGTCCTTGGGTGGCGCCACTGGGTAGGCTCGTGCCCCCGGCCCCCGAGGTCGCCGGTTCGATTCCCCATAGGGGCCGAAAACACCCCGGGTCGGGTCGGGTCCCCGGGTGGCGCCACAGGGTACTGTCGGGCCCCCGGCCCCCGAGGTCGCAGGTTCGATTCCCCATAGGGGCCGAAAACACCCCGGGTCGGGTCGGGTCCTTGGGTGGCGCCACAGGGTAGGTTCGTGCCCCCGGCCCCCGAGGTCGCCGGTTCGATTCCCCATAGGGGCCGAAAACACCCCGGGTCGGGTCTGGTCCCCGGGTGGCGCCACAGGGTAGGCTCGTGCCCCCGGCCCCCGAGGTCACAGGTTCGATTCCCCATAGGGGCCGAAAACACCCCGGGTCGGGTCGGGTCCCCGGGTGGCGCCACAGGGTAATGTCGGGACCCCGGCCCTCGAGGTCGCAGGTTCGATTCCCCATAGGGGCCGAAAACACCCCGGGTCGGGTCGGGTCCCCTGGTGGCACCACAGGGTAGGCTCTTGCCCCCGGCCCCCGAGGTTGCCGGTTCGATTCCCCATAGGGGCCGAAAACACCCCGGGTCGGGTCAGGTCCCCGGGTGGCGCCACAGGGTAGGCTCGTGCCCCCGGCCCCCAGGGTTGCCGGTTCGATTCCCCATAGGGTCCGAAAAAGGACAGGGTCGGGTCGGGTCCCCGGGTGGCGCCACAGGGTAATGTCGGAACCCCGGCCCCCGAGGTCGCTGGTTCGATTCCCCATAGGGGCCAAAAAAAGGCCAGGGTCGGGTCGAGTCCACGGGTGGCGCCACAGGGTAATGTCGGGCCCCCGGACCCCGAGGTTGCCGGTTCGATTCCCCATAGGGGCCGAAAACACCCCGGGTCGGGTCGGGTCCCCGGGTGGCGCCACAGGGTACTGTCGGGCCCCCGGCCCCCCGAGGTCGCAGGTTCGATTCCCCATAGGGACCGAAAACACCCCGGGTCGGGTCGGGTCCCCGGGTGGCACCACAGTGTAGGCTCGTGCCCCCGGCCCCCGAGGTCGCCGGTTCGATTCCCCATAGGGGCCGAAAACACCCCGGGTCGGGTCGGGTCCCCGGGTGGCACCACAGGGTAATGTCGGGACCCCGGCCCCCGAGGTCGCAGGTTCGATTCCCCATAGGGGCCGAAAACACCCCGGGTCGGGTCGGGTCCCCGGGTGGCGCCACAGGGTAATGTCGGTACCCCGGCCCTCGAGGTCGCCGGTTCGATTCCCCATAGGGGCCGAAAACACCCCGGGTCGGGTCGGGTCCCCGGGTGGCGCCACATGGTAGGCTCGTGCCCCCGGCCCCCAGGGTTGCCAGTTCGATTCCCCATAGGGTCCGAATAAGGACAGGGTCGGGTCGGGTCCCCGGGTGGCGCCACAGGGTAATGTCGGAACCCCGGCCCCCGAGGTCGCTGGTTCGATTCCCCATAGGGGCCAAAAAAAGGCCAGGGTCGGGTCGGGTCCCCGGGTGGCGCCACAGGGTACTGTCGGGACCCCGGCCCCCGAGGTCGCCGGTTCGATTCCCCATAGGGGCCTGAAAAAGACCCTTGTCCGGGTCGGGTCTTTGGGTGGCGCCACTGGGTAGGCTCGTGCCCCCGGCCCCCGAGGTCGCCGGTTCGATTCCCCATAGGGACCGAAAACACCCCGGGTCGGGTCGGGTCCCTGGGTGGCGCCACAGGGTACTGTCGGGACCCCGGCCCCTGAGGTCGCCGGTTCGATTCCCAAGAGGGGCCTGAAAAAGGCCTTTGTCCGGGTCGGGTCCCCGGCTGGCGCCACAGGGTAATGTCGGGACCCTGGCCCCCGAGGTCGCCGGTTCGATTCCCCATAGGGGCCGAAAACACCCCGGGTCGGGTCGGGTCCCCGGGTGGCGCCACAGGGTAGGCTCGTGCCCCCGGCCCCCGAGGTCGCCGGTTCGATTCCCCATAGGGGCCAAAAACACCCCGGGTCGGGTCGGGTCCCCGGGTGGCACCACAGGGTAATGTCGGGCCCCCGGCCCCCGAGGTCGCAGGTTCGATTCCCCATAGGGGCCGAAAACACCCCGGGTCGGGTCGGGTCCCTGGGTGGCGCCACAGGGTAGGCTCGTGCCCCCGGCCCCCGAGGTCGCCGGTTCGATTCCCCATAGGGGCCGAAAACTCCCCGGGTCGGGTCTGGTCCCTGGGTGGCGCCACAGGGTAGGCTCGTTCCCCTGGCCCCCAAGGTCGCCGGTTCGATTCCCCATAGGGGCCTGAAAAAGGCCTTTGTCCGGGTCGGGTCCCCGGGTGGCGCTAGAGGTTAATGTCGGGACTTAGGTCCCCGAGGTTGCCGGTTCGATTCCCCATAGGGGCCGAAAACACCCCGGGTCGGGTCGGGTCCCCGGGTGGCGCCACAGGGTAATGTCGTGCCCCCGGCCCCCGAGGTCGCCGGTTCGATTCCCCATAGGGGCCGAAAATACCCCGGGTCGGGTCGGGTCCCCGGGTGGCGCCACAGGGTAATGTCGTGCCCCCGGCCCCCCAGGTCGCCGGTTCGATTCCCCATAGGGGCCAAAAAAAGGCCAGGGTCGGGTCGGGTCACCGGGTGGCGCCACAGGGTAATGTCGGGACCCTGGCCCCCGAGGTCGCTGGTTCGATTCCCCATAGGGGCCGAAAACACCCCGGGTCGGGTCGGGTCCCCGGGTGGCGCCACTGGGTAGGCTCGTGCCCCCGGCCCCCGAGGTCGCCGGTTCGATTCCCCATAGGGGCCGAAAACACCCCGGGTCGGGTCGGGTCCCCGGGTGGCACCACAGGGTAGGCTCGTGCCCCCGGCCCCCGAGGTCGCCGGTTCGATTCCCCATAGGGTCCGAAAACACCCCGGGTCGGGTCGGGTCCCCGGGTGGCGCCACAGGGTAATGTCGGGACCCTGGCCCCCGAGGTCGCAGGTTCGATTCCCCATAGGGGCCGAAAACACCCCGGGTTGGGTCGGGTCCCCGGTTTGCGCCACAGGGTAGGCTCGTGCCCCCGGCCCCCGAGGTCGCCGGTTCGATTCCCCATAGGGGCCGAAAACTCCCCAGGTCGGGTCTGGTCCCTGGGTGGCGCCACAGGGTAGGCTCGTGCCCCTGGCCCCCAAGGTCGCCGGTTCGATTCCCCATAGGGGCCTGAAAAAGGCCTTTGTCCGGGTCGGGTCCCCAGGTGGCGCTAGAGGTTAATGTCAGGACTTAGGTCCCCGAGGTTGCCGGTTCGATTCCCCATAGGGGCCGAAAACTCCCCGGGTCGGGTCGGGTCCCCGGGTGGCGCCACAGGGTAGGCTCGTGCCCCTGGCCCCCGAGGTCGCCGGTTCGATTCCCCATAGGGGCCGAAAACACCCCGGGTCGGGTCGGGTCCCCGGGTGGCGCCACAGGGTAATGTCGGGACCCCGGCCCCCGAGGTCGTAGGTTCGATTCCCCATAGGGACCGAAAACACCCTGGGTCGGGTCGGGTCCCCGGGTGGCGCCACAGGGTACTGTCGGGCCCCCGGCCCTCGAGGTCGCAGGTTCGATTCCCCATAGGGGCCGAAAACACCCCGGGTCGGGTCGGGTCCCCGGGTGGCACCACAGGGTAGGCTCTTGCCCCCGGCCCCCGAGGTTGCCGGTTCGATTCCCCATATGGGCCGAAAACACCCCGGGTCAGGTCAGGTCCCCGGGTGGCGCCACAGGGTAGGCTCGTGCCTCCGGCCCCCAGGGTTGCCGGTTCGATTCCCCATAGGGTCCGAAAAAGGACAGGGTCGGGTCGGGTCCCCGGGTGGCGCCACAGGGTAATGTCGGGACCCTGGCCCCCGAGGTCACCGGTTCGATTCCCCATAGGGGCCGAAAACACCCCGGGTCGGGTAGGGTCCCCGGGTGGCGCCACAGGGTAATGTCGGGCCCCCGGACCCCGAGGTTGCCGGTTCGATTCCTCATAGGGGCCGAAAACACCCCCTGTTCGGGTAGGGTCCTTGGGTGGCGCCACTGGGTAGGCTCGTGCCCCCGGCCCCCGAGGTCGCCGGTTCGATTCCCCATAGGGGCCGAAAACACCCCGGGTCGGGTCGGGTCCCCGGGTGGCGCCACAGGGTACTGTCGGGCCCCCGGCCCCCGAGGTCGCAGGTTCGATTCCCCATAGGGACCGAAAACACCCCGGGTCGGGTCGGGTCCCCGGGTGGCGCCACAGGGTAATGTCGGGACCGAGGCCCTCGAGGTCGCCGGTTCGATTCCCCATAGGGGCCGAAAACACCCCGGGTCGGGTCGGGTCCCCGGGTGGCGCCACAGGGTAGGCTCGTGCCCCCGGCCCCCAGTGTTGCCAGTTCGATTCCCCATAGGGTCCGAAAAAGGACAGGGTCGGGTCGGGTCCCCGGGTGGCGCCACAGGGTAATGTCGGTTCCCCGGACCCCGAGGTTGCCGGTTCGATTCCTCATAGGGGCCGAAAACACCCCGGGTCGGGTAGGGTCCTTGGGTGGCGCCACTGGGTAGGCTCGTGCCCCCGGCCCCCGAGGTCGCCGGTTCGATTCCCCATAGGGGCCGAAAACACCCCGGGTCGGGTCGGGTCCCCGGGTGGCGCCACAGGGTACTGTCGGGCCCCCGGCCCCCGAGGTCGCAGGTTCGATTCCCCATAGGGACCGAAAACACCCCGGGTCGGGTCGGTTCCCCGGGTGGCGCCACAGGGTAATGTCGGGCCCCCGGACCCCGAGGTTGCCGGTTCGATTCCCCATAGGGGCCGAAAACTCCCCGGGTCGGGTCGGGTCCCCGGGTGGCGCCACAGGGTAGGCTCGTGCCCCCGGCCCCCGAGGTCGCCGGTTCGATTCCTCATAGGGGCCGAAAACACCCCGGGTCGGGTCGGGTCCCCGGGTGGCGCCACAGGGTAATGTCGGGACCCTGGCCCCCGAGGTCGCAGGTTCGATTCCCCATAGGGACTGAAAACACCCCGGGTCGGGTCGGGTCCCCGGGTGGCGCCACAGGGTACTGTCGGGCCCCCGGCCCTCGAGGTCGCAGGTTCGATTCCCCATAGGGGCCGAAAACACCCCGGGTCGGGTCGGGTCCCCGGGTGGCACCACAGGGTAGGCTCTTGCTCCCGGCCCCCGAGGTTGCCGGTTCGATTCCCCATATGGGCCGAAAACACCCCGGGTCGGGTCAGGTCCCCGGGTGGCGCCACAGGGTAGGCTCGTGCCCCCGGCCCCCAGGGTTGCCGGTTCGATTCCCCATAGGGTCCGAAAAAGGACAGGGTCGGGTCGGGTCCCCGGGTGGCGCCACAGGGTAATGTCGGAACCCCAGCCCCCGAGGTCGCTGGTTCGATTCCCCATAGGGGCCAAAAAAAGGCCAGGGTCGGGTCGGGTCCCCGGGTGGCGCCACAGGGTAATGTCGGGCCCCCGGACCCCGAGGTTGCCGGTTCGATTCCTCATAGGGGCCGAAAACACCCCGGGTCGGGTCGGGTCCTTGGGTGGCGCCACTGCGTAGGCTCGTGCCCCCGGCCCCCGAGGTCGCCGGTTCGATTCCCCATAGGGGCCGAAAACACCCCGGGTCGGGTCGGGTCCCCGGGTGGCGCCACAGGGTACTGTCGGGCCCCCGGCCCCCGAGGTCGCAGGTTCGATTCCCCATAGGGGCCGAAAACACCCCGGGTCGGGTCGGGTCCCCGGGTGGCGCCACAGGGTAGGCTCGTGCCCCCGGCCCCCAGGGTTGCCAGTTCGATTCCCCATAGGTTCCGAAAAAGGACAGGGTCGGGTCGGGTCCCCGGGTGGCGCCACAGGGTAATGTCGGGTCCCCGGTCCCCGAGGTCGCCGGTTCGATTCCCCATAGGGGCCGAAAACACCCCGGGTCGGGTCAGGTCCCCGGGTGGCGCCACAGGGTAATGTCGTGCCCCCGGACCCCGAGGTCGCCGGTTCGATTCCCCATAGGGGCCTGAAAAAGGCCCTTGTCCGGGTCGGGTCCCCGGGTGGCGCCACAGGGTAGGCTCGTGCCCCTGGCCCCCGAGGTCGCCGGTTCGATTCCCCATAGGGACCGAAAACACCCCGGGTCGGGTCGGGTCCCTGGGTGGCGCCACAGGGTACTGTCGGGACCCCGGCCCCCGAGGTCACCGGTTCGATTCCCCAGAGGGGCCTGAAAAAGGCCTTTGTCCGGGTCGGGTCCCCGGGTGGCGCCACAGGGTAATGTTGGGACCCTGGCCCCTGAGGTCGCCGGTTCGATTCCCCATAGGGGCCGAAAACACCCCGGGTCGGGTAGGGTCCCCGGGTGGCGCCACAGGGTAGGCTCGTGCCCCCGGCCCCCCGAGGTCGCCGGTTCGATTCCCCATAGGGGCCGAAAACACCCCGGGTCGGGTCTGGTCCCTGGGTGGCGCCACAGGATAGGCTCGTTCCCCTGGCCCCCAAGGTCGCCGGTTCGATTCCCCATAGGGTCCTGAAAAAGGCCTTTGTCCGGGTCGGGTCCCGGGTGGCGCTAGAGGTTAATGTCGGGACTTAGGTCCCCGAGGTCGCCGGTTCGATTCCCCATAGGGGCCGAAAACACCCCGGGTCGGGTCGTGTCCCCGGGTGGCGCCACAGGGTAATGTAGGGACCCCGGCCCTCGAGGTCGCAGGTTCGATTCTCCATAGGGGCCGAAAACACCCCGGGTCGGGTCGGGTCCCCGGGTGGCGCCACAGGGTAGGCTCGTGCCCCCCGGCCCCCAGGGTTGCCGGTTCGATTCCCCATAGGGTCCGAAAAAGGCCAGGGTCGGGTCGGGTCCCCGGGTGGCGCCACAGGGTAATGTCGGGACCCTGGCCCCCGAGGTCGCAGGTTCGATTCCCCATAGGGACCGAAAACACCCCGGGTCGGGTCGGGTCCCCGGGTGGCGCCACAGGGTAGGCTCGTGCCCCCGGCCCCCGAGGTCCCCGGTTCGATTCCCCATAGGGGCCGAAAAAAGGCCAGGGTCGGGTCGGGGTCCCCGGGTGGCGCCACAGGGTAGGCTCGTGCCCCCGGCCCCCGAGGTCGCCGGTTCGATTCCCCATAGGGTCCGAAAACACCCCGGGTCGGGTCGGGTCCCCGGGTGGCACCACAGGGTAGGCTCGTGCCCCCGGCCCCCGAGGTCGCCGGTTCGATTCCCCATAGGGGCCTGAAAAAGGCCTTTGTCTGGGTCGGGTCCCCGGGTGGCGCTAGAGGTTAATGTCGGGACTTAGGTCCCCGAGGTCGCCGGTTCGATTCCCCATAGGGGCCGAAAACACCCCGGGTCGGGTCGGGTCCCCGGGTGGCGCCACAGGGTAGGCTCGTGCCCCCGGCCCCCCAGGGTTGCCGGTTCGATTCCCCATAGGGTCCGAAAAAGGACAGGGTCGGGTCGGGTCCCCGGGTGGCGCCAGAGGGTAATGTCGGAACCCCGGCCCCCGAGGTCGCTAGTTCGATTCCCCATAGGGGCCAAAAAAAGGCCAGGGTCGGGTCGGGTCCCCGGGTGGCGCCACAGGGTAATGTCGGGACCCTGGCCCCCGAGGTCGCTGGTTCGATTCCCCATAGGGGCCGAAAACACCCCGGGTTGGGTCGGGTCCCCGGGTGGCGCCACAGGGTAGGCTCGTGCCCCCCGGCCCCCGAGGTCGCCGGTTCGATTCCCCATAGGGGCCGAAAGCTCCCCAGGTCGGGTCTGGTCCCTGGGTGGCGCCACAGGGTAGGCTCGTTCCCCTGGCCCCCAAGGTCGCTGGTTCGATTCCCCATAGGGGCCTGAAAAAGGCCTTTGTCCGGGTCCGGTCCCCGGGTGGCGCCACAGGGTAATGTCGGGACTTAGGTCCCCGAGGTTGCCGGTTCGATTCCCCATAGGGGCCGAAAACTCCCCGGTCGGGTCGGGGTCCCCGGGTGGCGCCACAGGGTAGGCTCGTGCCCCCGGCCCCCGAGGTCGCCGGTTCGATTCCCCATAGGGGCCGAAAACACCCCGGGTCGGGTCGGGGTCCCCCGGTGGCGCCACAGGGTAATGTCGGGACCCCGGCCCCCGAGGTCGCAGGTTCGATTCCCCATAGGGACCGAAAAACACCCTGGGTCGGGTCGGGTCCCCGGGTGGCGCCACAGGGTACTGTTGGGCCCCCGGCCCCTCGAGGTCGAGGGTTCGATTCCCCATAGGGGCCGAAAACACCCCGGGTCGGGTCAGGTCCCCGGGTGGCGCCACAGGGTAGGCTCGTGCCCCCGGCCACCATGGTTGCCGGTTCGATTCCCCATAGGGTCCTGAAAAAGGACAGGGTCGGGTCGGGTCCCCGGGTGGCGCCACAGGGTACTGTCGGGCCCCCGGCCCCCGAGGTCGCAGGTTCGATTCCCCATAGGGACCGAAAACACCCCGGGTCGGGTCGGGTCCCCGGGTGGCGCCACAGGGTAATGTCGGGACCGAGGCCCTCAAGGTCGCCGGTTCGATTCCCCATAGGGGCCGAAAACACCCCGGGTCGGGTCGGGTCCCCGGGTGGCGCCACAGGGTAGGCTCGTGCCCCCGGCCCCCAGGGTTGCCAGTTCGATTCCCCATAGGGTCCGAAAAAGGACAGGGTCGGGTCGGGTCCCCGGGTGGCGCCACAGGGTAATGTCGGGCCCCCGGACCCCGAGGTTGCCGGTTCGATTCCTCATAGGGGCCGAAAACACCCCGGGTCGGGTAGGGTCCTTGGGTGGCGCCACTGGGTAGGCTCGTGCCCCCGGCCCCCGAGGTCGCAGGTTCGATTCCCCATAGGGGCCGAAAACACCCCGGGTCGGGTCGGGTCCCCGGGTGGCGCCACAGGGTACTGTCGGGCCCCCGGCCCCCGAGGTCGCAGGTTCGATTCCCCATAGGGACCGAAAACACCCCGGGTCGGGTCGGGTCCCCGGGTGGCGCCACAGGGTAATGTCGGGACCGAGGTCCCCGAGGTTGCCGGTTCGATTCCCCATAGGGGCCGAAAACTCCCCGGGTCGGGTCGGGTCCCCGGGTGGCGCCACAGGGTAGGCTCGTGCCCCCGGCCCCCGAGGTCGCCGGTTCGATTCCCCATAGGGGCCGAAAACACCCCGGGTCGGGTCGGGTCCCCGGGTGGCGCCACAGGGTAGGCTCGTGCCCCCGGCCCCCGAGGTCGCCGGTTCGATTCCCCATAGGGGCCGAAAACACCCCGGGTCGGGTCGGGTCCCCGGGTGGCGCCACAGGGTAATGTCGGGACCCCGGCCCCCGAGGTCGCAGGTTCGATTCCCCATAGGGACCGAAAACACCCCGGGTCGGGTCGGGTCCCCGGGTGGCGCCACAGGGTACGGTCGGGCCCCTGGCCCTCGAGGTCGCAGGTTCGATTCCCCATAGGGGCCGAAAACACCCCGGGTCGGGTCGGGTCCCCGGGTGGCACCACAGTGTAGGCTCTTGCCCCCGGCCCCCGAGGTCGCCGGTTCGATTCCCCATAGGGGCCGAAAACACCCCGGGTCGGGTCTGGTCCCCGGGTGGCGCCACAGGGTAGGCTCGTGCCCCCGGCCCCCAGGGTTGCCGGTTCGATTCCCCATAGGGTCCGAAAAAGGACAGGGTCGGGTCGGGTCCCCGGGTGGCGCCACAGGGTAATGTCGGAACCCCAGCCCCCGAGGTCGCTAGTTCGATTCCCCATAGGGCCCAAAAAAAGGCCAGGGTCGGGTCGGGTCCCCGGGTGGCGCCACAGGGTAATGTCGGGCCCCCGGACCCCGAGGTTGCCGGTTCGATTCCTCATAGGGGCCGAAAACACCCCGGGTCGGGTAGGGTCCTTGGGTGGCGCCACTGGGTAGGCTCGTGCCCCCGGCCCCCGAGGTCGCCGGTTCGATTCCCCATAGGGGCCGAAAACACCCCGGGTCGGGTAGGGTCCCCGGGTGGCGCCACAGGGTAATGTCGGGCCCCCGGCCCCCGAGGTCGCAGGTTCGATTTCCCATAGGGGCCGAAAACACCCCGGGTCGGGTCGGGTCCCCGGGTGGCGCCACAGGGTAGGCTCGTGCCCCCGGCCCCCAGGGTTGCCAGTTCGATTCCCCATAGGTTCCGAAAAAGGACAGGGTCGGGTCGGGTCCCCGGGTGGCGCCACAGGGTAATGTCGGGTCCCCGGTCCCCGAGGTCGCCGGTTCGATTCCCCATAGGGGCCGAAAACACCCCGGGTCGGGTCGGGTCCCCGGGTGGCGCCACAGGGTAATGTCGTGCCCCCGGACCCCGAGGTCGCCGGTTCGATTCCCCATAGGGGCCTAAAAAAGGCCCTTGTCCGGGTCGGGTCCCCGGGTGGCGCCACAGGGTAGGCTCGTGCCCCTGGCCCCCGAGGTCGCCGGTTCGATTCCCCATAGGGACCGAAAACACCCCGGGTCGGGTCGGGTCCCTGGGTGGCGCCACAGGGTACTGTCGGGACCCCGGCCCCCGAGGTCGCCGGTTCGATTCCCCAGAGGGGCCTGAAAAAGGCCTTTGTCCGGGTCGGGTCCCCGGGTGGCGCCACAGGGTAGGCTCGTTCCCCTGGCCCCCGAGGTCGCCGGTTCGATTCCCCATAGGGGCCGAAAACACCCCGGGTCGGGTAGGGTCCCCGGGTGGCGCCACAGGGTAGGCTCGTGCCCCCGGCCCCCGAGGTCGCCGGTTCGATTCCCCATAGGGGCCGAAAACTCCCCGGGTCGGGTCTGGTCCCTGGGTGGCGCCACAGGGTAGGCTCGTTCCCCTGGCCCCCAAGGTCGCCGGTTCGATTCCCCATAGGGTCCTGAAAAAGGCCTTTGTCCGGGTCGGGTCCCCGGGTGGCGCTAGAGGTTAATGTCGGGACTTAGGTCCCCGAGGTTGCCGGTTCGATTCCCCATAGGGGCCGAAAACACCCCGGGTCGGGTCGGGTCCCCGGGTGGCGCCACAGGGTAATGTCGGGCCCCCGGACCCCGAGGTTGCCGGTTCGATTCCTCATAGGGGCCGAAAACACCCCGGGTCGGGTAGGGTCCTTGGGTGGCGCCACTGGGTAGGCTCGTGCCCCCGGCCCCCGAGGTCGCCGGTTCGATTCCCCATAGGGGCCGAAAACACCCCGGGTCGGGTCGGGTCCCCGGGTGGCGCCACAGGGTACTGTCGGGCCCCCGGCCCCCCCGAGGTCGCAGGTTCGATTCCCCATAGGGACCGAAAACACCCCGGGTCGGGTCGGGTCCCCGGGTGGCGCCAAAGGGTAATGTCGGGACCGAGGCCCTCGAGGTCGCCGGTTCGATTCCCCATAGGGGCCGAAAACACCCCGGGTCGGGTCGGGTCCCCGGGTGGCGCCACAGGGTAGGCTCGTGCCCCCGGCCCCCAGGATTGCCAGTTCGATTCCCCATAGGGTCCGAAAAAGGACAGGGTCGGGTCGGGTCCCCGGGTGGCGCCACAGGGTAATGTCGGAACCCCGGCCCCCGAGGTCGCAGGTTCGATTCCCCATAGGGGCCGAAAACACCCCGGGTCGGGTCGGGTCCCCGGGTGGCGCCACAGGGTAGGCTCGTGCCCCCGGCCCCCGAGGTCGCCGGTTCGATTCCCCATAGGGGCCTGAAAAAGGCCTTTGTCCGGGTCGGGTCCCCGGGTGGCGCCACTGGGTAGGCTCGTTCCCCCGGCCCCCGAGGTTGCCGGTTCGATTCCCCATAGGGGCCGAAAACACCCCGGGTCGGGTCGGGTCCCCGGGTGGCACCACAGGGTAGGCTCGTGCCCCCGGCCCCCAGGGTTGCCGGTTCGATTCCCCATAGGGTCCGAAAAAGGACAGGGTCGGGTCGGGTCCCCGGGTGGCGCCACAGGGTAATGTCGGAACCCCGGCCCCCGAGGTCGCTGGTTCGATTCCCCATAGGGGCCAAAAAAAGGCCAGGGTCGGGTCGGGTCCCCGGGTGGCGCCACAGGGTAATGTCGGGCCCCCGGACCCCGAGGCTGCCGGTTCGATTCCTCATAGGGGCCGAAAACACCCCGGGTCGGGTAGGGTCCTTGTGTGGCGCCACTGCGTAGGCTCGTGCCCCCGGCCCCCGAGGTCGCCGGTTCGATTCCCCATAGGGGCCAAAAACACCCCGGGTCGGGTCGGGTCCCCGGGTGGCACCACAGGGTAGGCTTGTGCCCCCGGCCCCCGAGGTCGCCGGTTCGATTCCCCATAGGGGCCGAAAACACCCCGGGTCGGGTCGGGTCCCCGGGTGGCGCCACAGGGTACTGTCGGGACCCCCGGACCCCGAGGTCGCAGGTTCGATTCCCCATAGGGACCGAAAACACCCCGGGTCGGGTCGGGTCCCCGGGTGGCACCACAGGGTAATGTCGGGACCCCGGCCCCCGAGGTCGTAGGTTCGATTCCCCATAGGGGCCGAAAACACCCCGGGTCGGGTCGGGTCCCCGGGTGGCGCCACAGGGTAGGCTCGTGCCCCCCGGCCCCCGAGGTCGCCGGTTCGATTCCCCATAGGGGCCGAAAACTCCCCGGGTCGGGTCTGGTCCCTGGGTGGCGCCACAGGGTAGGCTCGTTCCCCTGGACCCCAAGGTCGCCGGTTCGATTCCCCATAGGGGCCTGAAAAAGGCCTTTGTCCGGGTCGGGTCCCCGGGTGGCGCCACAGGGTACTGTCGGAACCCCGGCCCCCGAGGTCGCTGGTTCGATTCCCCATAGGGGCCAAAAAAAGGCCAGGGTCGGGTCGGGTCCCCGGGTGGCGCCACAGGGTAATGTCGGGCCCCCGGACCCCGAGGTTGCCGGTTCGATTCCTCATAGGGGCAGAAAACACCCCGGGTCGGGTCGGGTCCTTGGGTGGCGCCACTGGGTAGGCTCGTGCCCCCGGCCCCCGAGGTCGCCGGTTCGATTCCCCATAGGGGCCGAAAACACCCCGGGTCGGGTCGGGTCCCCGGGTGGCGCCACAGGGTACTGTCGGAACCCCGGCCCCCGAGGTCGCTGGTTCGATTCCCCATAGGGGCCAAAAAAAGGCCAGGGTCGGGTCGGGTCCCCGGGTGGCGGCACAGGGTAATGTCGGGCCCCCGGACCCCGAGGTTGCCGGTTCGATTCCTCATAGGGGCAGAAAACACCCCGGGTCGGGTCGGGTCCTTGGGTGGCGCCACTGGGTAGGCTCGTGCCCCCGGCCCCCGAGGTCGCCGGTTCGATTCCCCATAGGGGCCGAAAACACCCCGGGTCGGGTCTGGTCCCCGGGTGGCGCCACAGGGTAGGCTCGTGCCCCCGGCCCCTGAGGTCACAGGTTCGATTCCCCATAGGGGCCGAAAACACCCCGGGTCGGGTCGGGTCCCCGGGTGGCGCCACGGGGTAATGTCGGGACCCCGGGCCCCGAGGTCGCCGGTTCGATTCCCCATAGGGGCCGAAAACACCCCGGGTCGGGTCGGGTCCCCGGGTGGCACCACAGGGTAGGCTCTTGCCCCCGGCCCCCGAGGTTGCCGGTTCGATTCCCCATAGGGGCCGAAAACACCCCGGGTCGGGTCAGGTCCCCGGGTGGCGCCACAGGGTAGGCTCGTGCCCCCGGCCCCCAGGGTTGCCGGTTCGATTCCCCATAGGGTCCGAAAAAGGACAGGGTCGGGTCGGGTCCCCGGGTGGCACCACAGGGTAATGTCGGAACCCCGGCCCCCGAGGTCGCTGGTTCGATTCCCCATAGGGGCCAAAAAAAGGCCAGGGTCGGGTCGGGTCCCCGGGTGGCGCCACAGGGTAATGTCGGGCCCCCGGACCCCGAGGTTGCCGGTTCGATTCCTCATAGGGGCCGAAAACACCCCGGGTCGGGTCGGGTCCTTGGGTGGCGCCACTGGGTAGGCTCGTGACCCCGGCCCCCGAGGTCGCCGGTTCGATTCCCCATAGGGGCCGAAAACACCCCGGGTCGGGTCGGGTCCCCGGGTGGCGCCACAGGGTACTGTCGGGCCCCCGGCCCCCCGAGGTCGCAGGTTCGATTCCCCATAGGGACCGAAAACACCCCGGGTCGGGTCGGGTCCCCGGGTGGCACCACAGGGTAGGCTCGTGCCCCCGGCCCCCGAGGTCGCCGGTTCGATTCCCCATAGGGGCCAAAAACACCCCGGGTCGGGTCGGGTCCCCGGGTGGCGCTAGAGGTTAATGTCGGGACTTAGGTCCCCGAGGTTGCCGGTTCGATTCCCCATAGGGGCCGAAAACACCCCGGGTCGGGTCGGGTCCCCGGGTGGCGCCACAGGGTAATGTCGGGCCCCCGGACCCCGAGGTCGCCGGTTCGATTCCCCATAGGGGCCGAAAACAATCCGGGTCGGGTCGGGCCCCGGGTGGCGCCACTGGGTAGGCTCGTGCCCCCGGCCCCCGAGGTCGCCGGTTCGATTCCCCATAGGGACCGAAAACACCCCGGGTCGGGTCGGGTCCCCGGGTGGCGCCACAGGGTAGGCTCGTGCCCCCGGCCCCCTGGGTTGCCGGTTCGATTCCCCATAGGGTCCGAAAAAGGCCAGGGTCGGGTCGGGTCCCCGGGTGGCGCCACAGGGTAATGTCGGAACCCCGGCCCCCGAGGTCGCTGGTTCGATTCCCCATAGGGGCCAAAAAAAGGCCAGGGTCGGGTCGGGTCCCCGGGTGGCGCCACAGGGTAATGTCGGGCCCCCGGACCCCGAGGTTGCCGGTTCGATTCCTCATAGGGGCCGAAAACACCCCGGGTCGGGTCGGGTCCTTGGGTGGCGCCACTGGGTAGGCTCGTGCCCCCGGCCCCTGAGGTCGCCGGTTCGATTCCCCATAGGGGCCGAAAACACCCTGGGTCGGGTCGGGTCCCCGGGTGGCGCCACAGGGTACTGTCGGGCCCCCGGCCCCCGAGGTCGCCGGTTCGATTCCCCATAGGGGCCGAAAACACCCCGGGTCGGGTCGGGTCCCCGGGTGGCGCCACAGGGTAGGCTCGTGCCCCCGGCCCCCGAGGTCGCCGGTTCGATTCCCCATAGGGGCCTGAAAAAGGCCTTTGTCCGGGTCGGGTCCCCGGGTGGCGCCACTGGGTAGGCTCGTTCCCCCGGCCCCCGAGGTTGCCGGTTCGATTCCCCATAGGGGCCGAAAACACCCCGGGTCGGGTCGGGTCCCCGGGTGGCACCACAGGGTAGGCTCGTGCCCCCGGCCCCCAGGGTTGCCGGTTCGATTCCCCATAGGGTCCGAAAAAGGACAGGGTCGGGTCGGGTCCCCGGGTGGCGCCACAGGGTAATGTCGGAACCCCGGCCCCCGAGGTCGCTGGTTCGATTCCCCATAGGGGCCAAAAAAAGGCCAGGGTCGGGTCGGGTCCCCGGGTGGCGCCACAGGGTAATGTCGGGCCCCCGGACCCCGAGGCTGCCGGTTCGATTCCTCATAGGGGCCGAAAACACCCCGGGTCGGGTAGGGTCCTTGTGTGGCGCCACTGCGTAGGCTCGTGCCCCCGGCCCCCGAGGTCGCCGGTTCGATTCCCCATAGGGGCCAAAAACACCCCGGGTCGGGTCGGGTCCCCGGGTGGCACCACAGGGTAGGCTTGTGCCCCCGGCCCCCGAGGTCGCCGGTTCGATTCCCCATAGGGGCCGAAAACACCCCGGGTCGGGTCGGGTCCCCGGGGTGGCGCCACAGGGTACTGTCGGGACCCCGGACCCCGAGGTCGCAGGTTCGATTCCCCATAGGGACCGAAAACACCCCGGGTCGGGTCGGGTCCCCGGGTGGCACCACAGGGTAATGTCGGGACCCCGGCCCCCGAGGTCGTAGGTTCGATTCCCCATAGGGGCCGAAAACACCCCGGGTCGGGTCGGGTCCCCGGGTGGCGCCACAGGGTAGGCTCGTGCCCCCGGCCCCCGAGGTCGCCGGTTCGATTCCCCATAGGGGCCGAAAACTCCCCGGGTCGGGTCTGGTCCCTGGGTGGCGCCACAGGGTAGGCTCGTTCCCCTGGACCCCAAGGTCGCCGGTTCGATTCCCCATAGGGGCCTGAAAAAGGCCTTTGTCCGGGTCGGGTCCCCGGGTGGCGCCACAGGGTACTGTCGGAACCCCGGCCCCCGAGGTCGCTGGTTCGATTCCCCATAGGGGCCAAAAAAAGGCCAGGGTCGGGTCGGGTCCCCGGGTGGCGCCACAGGGTAATGTCGGGCCCCCGGACCCCGAGGTTGCCGGTTCGATTCCTCATAGGGGCAGAAAACACCCCGGGTCGGGTCGGGTCCTTGGGTGGCGCCACTGGGTAGGCTCGTGCCCCCGGCCCCCGAGGTCGCCGGTTCGATTCCCCATAGGGGCCGAAAACACCCCGGGTCGGGTCGGGTCCCCGGGTGGCGCCACAGGGTACTGTCGGAACCCCGGCCCCCGAGGTCGCTGGTTCGATTCCCCATAGGGGCCAAAAAAAGGCCAGGGTCGGGTCGGGTCCCCGGGTGGCGGCACAGGGTAATGTCGGGCCCCCGGACCCCGAGGTTGCCGGTTCGATTCCTCATAGGGGCAGAAAACACCCCGGGTCGGGTCGGGTCCTTGGGTGGCGCCACTGGGTAGGCTCGTGCCCCCGGCCCCCGAGGTCGCCGGTTCGATTCCCCATAGGGGCCGAAAACACCCCGGGTCGGGTCTGGTCCCCGGGTGGCGCCACAGGGTAGGCTCGTGCCCCCGGCCCCTGAGGTCACAGGTTCGATTCCCCATAGGGGCCGAAAACACCCCGGGTCGGGTCGGGTCCCCGGGTGGCGCCACGGGGTAATGTCGGGACCCCGGGCCCCGAGGTCGCCGGTTCGATTCCCCATAGGGGCCGAAAACACCCCGGGTCGGGTCGGGTCCCCGGGTGGCACCACAGGGTAGGCTCTTGCCCCCGGCCCCCGAGGTTGCCGGTTCGATTCCCCATAGGGGCCGAAAACACCCCGGGTCGGGTCAGGTCCCCGGGTGGCGCCACAGGGTAGGCTCGTGCCCCCGGCCCCCAGGGTTGCCGGTTCGATTCCCCATAGGGTCCGAAAAAGGACAGGGTCGGGTCGGGTCCCCGGGTGGCACCACAGGGTAATGTCGGAACCCCGGCCCCCGAGGTCGCTGGTTCGATTCCCCATAGGGGCCAAAAAAAGGCCAGGGTCGGGTCGGGTCCCCGGGTGGCGCCACAGGGTAATGTCGGGCCCCCGGACCCCGAGGTTGCCGGTTCGATTCCTCATAGGGGCCGAAAACACCCCGGGTCGGGTCGGGTCCTTGGGTGGCGCCACTGGGTAGGCTCGTGACCCCGGCCCCCGAGGTCGCCGGTTCGATTCCCCATAGGGGCCGAAAACACCCCGGGTCGGGTCGGGTCCCCGGGTGGCGCCACAGGGTACTGTCGGGCCCCCGGCCCCCCGAGGTCGCAGGTTCGATTCCCCATAGGGACCGAAAACACCCCGGGTCGGGTCGGGTCCCCGGGTGGCACCACAGGGTAGGCTCGTGCCCCCGGCCCCCGAGGTCGCCGGTTCGATTCCCCATAGGGGCCAAAAACACCCCGGGTCGGGTCGGGTCCCCGGGTGGCGCTAGAGGTTAATGTCGGGACTTAGGTCCCCGAGGTTGCCGGTTCGATTCCCCATAGGGGCCGAAAACACCCCGGGTCGGGTCGGGTCCCCGGGTGGCGCCACAGGGTAATGTCGGGCCCCCGGACCCCGAGGTCGCCGGTTCGATTCCCCATAGGGGCCGAAAACAATCCGGGTCGGGTCGGGCCCCGGGTGGCGCCACTGGGTAGGCTCGTGCCCCCGGCCCCCGAGGTCGCCGGTTCGATTCCCCATAGGGACCGAAAACACCCCGGGTCGGGTCGGGTCCCCGGGTGGCGCCACAGGGTAGGCTCGTGCCCCCGGCCCCCTGGGTTGCCGGTTCGATTCCCCATAGGGTCCGAAAAAGGCCAGGGTCGGGTCGGGTCCCCGGGTGGCGCCACAGGGTAATGTCGGAACCCCGGCCCCCGAGGTCGCTGGTTCGATTCCCCATAGGGGCCAAAAAAAGGCCAGGGTCGGGTCGGGTCCCCGGGTGGCGCCACAGGGTAATGTCGGGCCCCCGGACCCCGAGGTTGCCGGTTCGATTCCTCATAGGGGCCGAAAACACCCCGGGTCGGGTCGGGTCCTTGGGTGGCGCCACTGGGTAGGCTCGTGCCCCCGGCCCCTGAGGTCGCCGGTTCGATTCCCCATAGGGGCCGAAAACACCCTGGGTCGGGTCGGGTCCCCGGGTGGCGCCACAGGGTACTGTCGGGCCCCCGGCCCCCGAGGTCGCCGGTTCGATTCCCCATAGGGGCCGAAAACACCCCGGGTCGGGTCGGGTCCCCGGGTGGCGCCACAGGGTACTGTCGGGCCCCCGGCCCCCCGAGGTCGCAGGTTCGATTCCCCATAGGGACCGAAAACACCCCGGGTCGGCTCGGGTCCCCGGGTGGCACCACAGGGTAATGTCGGGACCCCGGCCCCCGAGGTCGCAGGTTCGATTCCCCATAGGGGCCGAAAACACCCCGGGTCGGGTCGGGTCCCCGGGTGGCGCCACAGGGTAGGCTCGTGACCACGGCCCCCGAGGTCGCCGGTTCGATTCCCCATAGGGGCCGAAAACTCCCTGGGTCGGGTCTGGTCCCCGGGTGGCGCCACAGGGTAGGCTCGTTCCCCTGGACCCCAAGGTCGCCGGTTCGATTCCCCATAGGGGCCTGAAAAAGGCCTTTGTCCGGGTCGGGTCCCCGGGTGGCGCTAGAGGTTAATGTCAGGACTTAGGTCCCCGAGGTTGCTGGTTCGATTCCCCATAGGGGCCGAAAACACCCCGGGTCGGGTCGGGTCCCCGGGTGGCGCCACAGGGTAATGTTGGGACCCCGGCCCTCGAGGTCACTGGTTCGATTCCCCATAGGGGCCGAAAACACCCCGGGTCGGGTCAGGTCCCCGGGTGGCGCCACAGGGTAGGCTCTTGCCCCCGGCCCCCAGGGTTGCCGGTTCGATTCCCCATAGGGTCCGAAAAAGGACAGGGTCAGGTCGCGTCCCCGGGTGGCGCCACAGGGTAATGTCGGAACCCCGGCCCCCGAGGTCGCTGGTTCGATTCCCCATAGGGGCCAAAAAAAGGCCAGGGTCGGGTCGGGTCCCCGGGTGGCGCCACAGGGTAATGTCGGGCCCCCGGACCCAAAGGTTGCCGGTTCGATTCCTCATAGGGGCCGAAAACACCCCGGGTCGGGTAGGGTCCTTGGGTGGCGCCACTGGGTAGGCTCGTGCCCCCGGCCCCCGAGGTCGCCGGTTCGATTCCCCATAGGGGCCGAAAACACCCCGGGTCGGGTCGGGTCCCCGGGTGGCGCCACAGGGTACTGTCGGGACCCCGGCCCCCGAGGTCGCAGGTTCGATTCCCCATAGGGGCCGAAAACACCCCGGGTCGGGTCGGGTCCCCGGGTGGCGCCACAGGGTACTGTCGGGACCCCGGCCCCCGAGGTCGCAGGTTCGATTCCCCATAGGGGCCGAAAACACCCCGGGTCGGGTCGGGTCCCCGGGTGGCGCCACAGGGTAATGTCGGGCCCCCGGACCCCGAGGTTGCCGGTTCGATTCCTCATAGGGGCCGAAAACACCCCGGGTCGGGTCGGGTCCTTGGGTGGCGCCACAGGGTAGGTTCGTGCCCCCGGCCCCCGAGGTCGCCGGTTCGATTCCCCATAGGGGCCGAAAACACCCCGGGTCGGGTCTGGTCCCCGGGTGGCGCCACAGGGTAGGCTCGTGCCCCCGGCCCCCGAGGTCACAGGTTCGATTCCCCATAGGGGCCGAAAACACCCCGGGTCGGGTCGGGTCCCCGGGTGGCGCCACAGGGTAATGTCGGGACCCCGGCCCTCGAGGTCGCAGGTTCGATTCCCCATAGGGGCCGAAAACACCCCGGGTCGGGTCGGGTCCCCGGGTGGCACCACAGGGTAGGCTCTTGCCCCCGGCCCCCGAGGTTGCCGGTTCGATTCCCCATAGGGGCCGAAAACACCCCGGGTCGGGTCAGGTCCCCGGGTGGCGCCACAGGGTAGGCTCGTGCCCCCGGCCCCCAGGGTTGCCGGTTCGATTCCCCATAGGGTCCGAAAAAGGACAGGGTCGGGTCGGGTCCCCGGGTGGCGCCACAGGGTAATGTCGGAACCCCGGCCCCCGAGGTCGCTGGTTCGATTCCCCATAGGGGCCAAAAAAAGGCCAGGGTCGGGTCGGGTCCACGGGTGGCGCCACAGGGTAATGTCGGGCCCCCGGACCCCGAGGTTGCAGGTTCGATTCCCCATAGGGGCCGAAAACACCCCGGGTCGGGTCGGGTCCCCGGGTGGCGCCACAGGGTACTGTCGGGCCCCCGGCCCCCCGAGGTCGCAGGTTCGATTCCCCATAGGGACCGAAAACACCCCGGGTCGGGTCGGGTCCCCGGGTGGCACCACAGTGTAGGCTCGTGCCCCCGGCCCCCGAGGTCGCCGGTTCGATTCCCCATAGGGGCCGAAAACACCCCGGGTCGGGTCGGGTCCCCGGGTGGCACCACAGGGTAATGTCGGGACCCCGGCCCCCGAGGTCGCAGGTTCGATTCCCCATAGGGGCCGAAAACACCCCGGGTCGGGTCGGGTCCCCGGGTGGCGCCACAGGGTAATGTCGGTACCCCGGCCCTCGAGGTCGCCGGTTCGATTCCCCATAGGGGCCGAAAACACCCCGGGTCGGGTCGGGTCCCCGGGTGGCGCCACAGGGTAGGCTCGTGCCCCCGGCCCCCAGGGTTGCCAGTTCGATTCCCCATAGGGTCCGAATAAGGACAGGGTCGGGTCGGGTCCCCGGGTGGCGCCACAGGGTAATGTCGGAACCCCGGCCCCCGAGGTCGCTGGTTCGATTCCCCATAGGGGCCAAAAAAAGTCCAGGGTCGGGTCGGGTCTCCGGGTGGCGCCACAGGGTACTGTCGGGACCCCGGCCCCCGAGGTCGCCGGTTCGATTCCCCATAGGGGCCTGAAAAAGGCCCTTGTCCGGGTCGGGTCTTTGGGTGGCGCCACTGGGTAGGCTCGTGCCCCCGGCCCCCGAGGTCGCCGGTTCGATTCCCCATAGGGACCGAAAACACCCCGGGTCGGGTCGGGTCCCTGGGTGGCGCCACAGGGTACTGTCGGGACCCCGGCCCCTGAGGTCGCCGGTTCGATTCCCAAGAGGGGCCTGAAAAAGGCCTTTGTCCGGGTCGGGTCCCCGGCTGGCGCCACAGGGTAATGTCGGGACCCTGGCCCCCGAGGTCGCCGGTTCGATTCCCCATAGGGGCCGAAAACACCCCGGGTCGGGTCGGGTCCCCGGGTGGCGCCACAGGGTAGGCTCGTGCCCCCGGCCCCCGAGGTCGCCGGTTCGATTCCCCATAGGGGCCAAAAACACCCCGGGTCGGGTCGGGTCCCCGGGTGGCACCACAGGGTAATGTCGGGCCCCCGGCCCCCGAGGTCGCAGGTTCGATTCCCCATAGGGGCCGAAAACAACCCGGGTCGGGTCGGGTCCCTGGGTGGCGCCACAGGGTAGGCTCGTGCCCCCGGCCCCCGAGGTCGCCGGTTCGATTCCCCATAGGGGCCGAAAACTCCCCGGGTCGGGTCTGGTCCCTGGGTGGCGCCACAGGGTAGGCTCGTTCCCCTGGCCCCCAAGGTCGCCGGTTCGATTCCCCATAGGGGCCTGAAAAAGGCCTTTGTCTGGGTCGGGTCCCCGGGTGGCGCTAGAGGTTAATGTCGGGACTTAGGTCCCCGAGGTTGCAGGTTCGATTCCCCATAGGGGCCGAAAACACCCCGGGTCGGGTCGGGTCCCCGGGTGGCGCCACAGGGTAATGTCGTGCCCCCGGCCCCCGAGGTCGCCGGTTCGATTCCCCATAGGGGCCGAAAACACCCCGGGTCGGGTCGGGTCCCCGGGTGGCGCCACAGGGTAATGTCGTGCCCCCGGCCCCCCAGGTCGCCGGTTCGATTCCCCATAGGGGCCTGAAAAAGGCCTTTGTCTGGGTCGGGTCCCCGGGTGGCGCTAGAGGTTAATGTCGGGACTTAGGTCCCCGAGGTTGCCGGTTCGATTCCCCATAGGGGCCGAAAACACCCCGGGTCGGGTCGGGTCCCCGGGTGGCGCCACAGGGTAGGCTCGTGCCCCCGGCCCCCAGGGTTGCCGGTTCGATTCCCCATAGGGTCCGAAAAAGGACAGGGTCGGGTCGGGTCCCCGGGTGGCGCCACAGGGTAATGTCGGAACCCCGGCCCCCGAGGTCGCTAGTTCGATTCCCCATAGGGGCCAAAAAAAGGCCAGGGTCGGGTCGGGTCACCGGGTGGCGCCACAGGGTAATGTCGGAACCCTGGCCCCCGAGGTCGCTGGTTCGATTCCCCATAGGGGCCGAAAACACCCCGGGTCGGGTCGGGTCCCCGGGTGGCGCCACTGGGTAGGCTCGTGCCCCCGGCCCCCGAGGTCGCCGGTTCGATTCCCCATAGGGGCCGAAAACACCCCGGGTCGGGTCGGGTCCCCGGGTGGCACCACAGGGTAGGCTCGTGCCCCCGGCCCCCGAGGTCGCCGGTTCGATTCCCCATAGGGTCCGAAAACACCCCGGGTGGGGTCGGGTCCCCGGGTGGCGCCACAGGGTAATGTCGGGACCCTGGCCCCCGAGGTCGCAGGTTCGATTCCCCATAGGGGCCGAAAACACCCCGGGTTGGGTCGGGTCCCCGGTTTGCGCCACAGGGTAGGCTCGTGCCCCCGGCCCCCGAGGTCGCCGGTTCGATTCCCCATAGGGGCCGAAAACTCCCCAGGTCGGGTCTGGTCCCTGGGTGGCGCCACAGGGTAGGCTCGTGCCCCTGGCCCCCAAGGTCGCCGGTTCGATTCCCCATAGGGGCCTGAAAAAGGCCTTTGTCCGGGTCGGGTCCCCGGGTGGCGCTAGAGGTTAATGTCAGGACTTAGGTCCCCGAGGTTGCCGGTTCGATTCCCCATAGGGGCCGAAAACTCCCCGGGTCGGGTCGGGTCCCCGGGTGGCGCCACAGGGTAGGCTCGTGCCCCTGGCCCCCGAGGTCGCCGGTTCGATTCCCCATAGGGGCCGAAAACACCTCGGGTCGGGTCGGGTCCCCGGGTGGCGCCACAGGGTAATGTCGGGACCCCGGCCCCCGAGGTCGCAGGTTCGATTCCCCATAGGGACCGAAAACACCCTGGGTCGGGTCGGGTCCCCGGGTGGCGCCACAGGGTACTGTCGGGCCCCCGGCCCTCGAGGTCGCAGGTTCGATTCCCCATAGGGGCCGAAAACACCCCGGGTCGGGTCGGGTCCCCGGGTGGCACCACAGGGTAGGCTCTTGCCCCCGGCCCCCGAGGTTGCCGGTTCGATTCCCCATATGGGCCGAAAACACCCCGGGTCGGGTCAGGTCCCCGGGTGGCGCCACAGGGTAGGCTCGTGCCTCCGGCCCCCAGGGTTGCCGGTTCGATTCCCCATAGGGTCCGAAAAAGGACAGGGTCGGGTCGGGTCCCCGGGTGGCGCCACAGGGTAATGTCGGGACCCTGGCCCCCGAGGTCACCGGTTCGATTCCCCATAGGGGCCGAAAACACCCCGGGTCGGGTAGGGTCCCCGGGTGGCGCCACAGGGTAATGTCGGGCCCCCGGACCCCGAGGTTGCCGGTTCGATTCCTCATAGGGGCCGAAAACACCCCCTGTTCGGGTAGGGTCCTTGGGTGGCGCCACTGGGTAGGCTCGTGCCCCCGGCCCCCGAGGTCGCCGGTTCGATTCCCCATAGGGGCCGAAAACACCCCGGGTCGGGTCGGGTCCCCGGGTGGCGCCACAGGGTACTGTCGGGCCCCCGGCCCCCGAGGTCGCAGGTTCGATTCCCCATAGGGACCGAAAACACCCCGGGTCGGGTCGGGTCCCCGGGTGGCGCCACAGGGTAATGTCGGGACCGAGGCCCTCGAGGTCGCAGGTTCGATTCCCCATAGGGGCCGAAAACACCCCGGGTCGGGTCGGGTCCCCGGGTGGCGCCACAGGGTAGGCTCGTGCCCCCGGCCCCCAGTGTTGCCAGTTCGATTCCCCATAGGGTCCGAAAAAGGACAGGGTCGGGTCGGGTCCCCGGGTGGCGCCACAGGGTAATGTCGGTTCCCCGGACCCCGAGGTTGCCGGTTCGATTCCTCATAGGGGCCGAAAACACCCCGGGTCGGGTAGGGTCCTTGGGTGGCGCCACTGGGTAGGCTCGTGCCCCCGGCCCCCGAGGTCGCCGGTTCGATTCCCCATAGGGGCCGAAAACACCCCGGGTCGGGTCGGGTCCCCGGGTGGCGCCACAGGGTACTGTCGGGCCCCCGGCCCCCGAGGTCGCAGGTTCGATTCCCCATAGGGACCGAAAACACCCCGGGTCGGGTCGGTTCCCCGGGTGGCGCCACAGGGTAATGTCGGGCCCCCGGACCCCGAGGTTGCCGGTTCGATTCCCCATAGGGGCCGAAAACTCCCCGGGTCGGGTCGGGTCCCCGGGTGGCGCCACAGGGTAGGCTCGTGCCCCCGGCCCCCGAGGTCGCCGGTTCGATTCCTCATAGGGGCCGAAAACACCCCGGGTCGGGTCGGGTCCCCGGGTGGCGCCACAGGGTAATGTCGGGACCCTGGCCCCCGAGGTCGCAGGTTCGATTCCCCATAGGGACTGAAAACACCCCGGGTCGGGTCGGGTCCCCGGGTGGCGCCACAGGGTACTGTCGGGCCCCCGGCCCTCGAGGTCGCAGGTTCGATTCCCCATAGGGGCCGAAAACACCCCGGGTCGGGTCGGGTCCCCGGGTGGCACCACAGGGTAGGCTCTTGCTCCCGGCCCCCGAGGTTGCCGGTTCGATTCCCCATATGGGCCGAAAACACCCCGGGTCGGGTCAGGTCCCCGGGTGGCGCCACAGGGTAGGCTCGTGCCCCCGGCCCCCAGGGTTGCCGGTTCGATTCCCCATAGGGTCCGAAAAAGGACAGGGTCGGGTCGGGTCCCCGGGTGGCGCCACAGGGTAATGTCGGAACCCCAGCCCCCGAGGTCGCTGGTTCGATTCCCCATAGGGGCCAAAAAAAGGCCAGGGTCGGGTCGGGTCCCCGGGTGGCGCCACAGGGTAATGTCGGGCCCCCGGACCCCGAGGTTGCCGGTTCGATTCCTCATAGGGGCCGAAAACACCCCGGGTCGGGTCGGGTCCTTGGGTGGCGCCACTGCGTAGGCTCGTGCCCCCGGCCCCCGAGGTCGCCGGTTCGATTCCCCATAGGGGCCGAAAACACCCCGGGTCGGGTCGGGTCCCCGGGTGGCGCCACAGGGTACTGTCGGGCCCCCGGCCCCCGAGGTCGCAGGTTCGATTCCCCATAGGGGCCGAAAACACCCCGGGTCGGGTCGGGTCCCCGGGTGGCGCCACAGGGTAGGCTCGTGCCCCCGGCCCCCAGGGTTGCCAGTTCGATTCCCCATAGGTTCCGAAAAAGGACAGGGTCGGGTCGGGTCCCCGGGTGGCGCCACAGGGTAATGTCGGGTCCCCGGTCCCCGAGGTCGCCGGTTCGATTCCCCATAGGGGCCGAAAACACCCCGGGTCGGGTCGGGTCCCCGGGTGGCGCCACAGGGTAGGCTCGTGCCCCCGGCCCCCAGGGTTGCCAGTTCGATTCCCCATAGGTTCCGAAAAAGGACAGGGTCGGGTCGGGTCCCCGGGTGGCGCCACAGGGTAATGTCGTGCCCCCGGACCCCGAGGTCGCCGGTTCGATTCCCCATAGGGGCCTGAAAAAGGCCCTTGTCCGGGTCGGGTCCCCGGGTGGCGCCACAGGGTAGGCTCGTGCCCCTGGCCCCCGAGGTCGCCGGTTCGATTCCCCATAGGGACCGAAAACACCCCGGGTCGGGTCGGGTCCCTGGGTGGCGCCACAGGGTACTGTCGGGACCCCGGCCCCCGAGGTCACCGGTTCGATTCCCCAGAGGGGCCTGAAAAAGGCCTTTGTCCGGGTCGGGTCCCCGGGTGGCGCCACAGGGTAATGTTGGGACCCTGGCCCCTGAGGTCGCCGGTTCGATTCCCCATAGGGGCCGAAAACACCCCGGGTCGGGTAGGGTCCCCGGGTGGCGCCACAGGGTAGGCTCGTGCCCCCGGCCCCCGAGGTCGCCGGTTCGATTCCCCATAGGGGCCGAAAACTCCCCGGGTCGGGTCTGGTCCCTGGGTGGCGCCACAGGGTAGGCTCGTTCCCCTGGCCCCCAAGGTCGCCGGTTCGATTCCCCATAGGGGCCTGAAAAAGGCCTTTGTCTGGGTCGGGTCCCCGGGTGGCGCTAGAGGTTAATGTCGGGACTTAGGTCCCCGAGGTTGCAGGTTCGATTCCCCATAGGGGCCGAAAACACCCCGGGTCGGGTCGGGTCCCCGGGTGGCGCCACAGGGTAATGTCGTGCCCCCGGCCCCCGAGGTCGCCGGTTCGATTCCCCATAGGGGCCGAAAACACCCCGGGTCGGGTCGGGTCCCCGGGTGGCGCCACAGGGTAATGTCGTGCCCCCGGCCCCCCAGGTCGCCGGTTCGATTCCCCATAGGGGCCTGAAAAAGGCCTTTGTCTGGGTCGGGTCCCCGGGTGGCGCTAGAGGTTAATGTCGGGACTTAGGTCCCCGAGGTTGCCGGTTCGATTCCCCATAGGGGCCGAAAACACCCCGGGTCGGGTCGGGTCCCCGGGTGGCGCCACAGGGTAGGCTCGTGCCCCCGGCCCCCAGGGTTGCCGGTTCGATTCCCCATAGGGTCCGAAAAAGGACAGGGTCGGGTCGGGTCCCCGGGTGGCGCCACAGGGTAATGTCGGAACCCCGGCCCCCGAGGTCGCTAGTTCGATTCCCCATAGGGGCCAAAAAAAGGCCAGGGTCGGGTCGGGTCACCGGGTGGCGCCACAGGGTAATGTCGGAACCCTGGCCCCCGAGGTCGCTGGTTCGATTCCCCATAGGGGCCGAAAACACCCCGGGTCGGGTCGGGTCCCCGGGTGGCGCCACTGGGTAGGCTCGTGCCCCCGGCCCCCGAGGTCGCCGGTTCGATTCCCCATAGGGGCCGAAAACACCCCGGGTCGGGTCGGGTCCCCGGGTGGCACCACAGGGTAGGCTCGTGCCCCCGGCCCCCGAGGTCGCCGGTTCGATTCCCCATAGGGTCCGAAAACACCCCGGGTGGGGTCGGGTCCCCGGGTGGCGCCACAGGGTAATGTCGGGACCCTGGCCCCCGAGGTCGCAGGTTCGATTCCCCATAGGGGCCGAAAACACCCCGGGTTGGGTCGGGTCCCCGGTTTGCGCCACAGGGTAGGCTCGTGCCCCCGGCCCCCGAGGTCGCCGGTTCGATTCCCCATAGGGGCCGAAAACTCCCCAGGTCGGGTCTGGTCCCTGGGTGGCGCCACAGGGTAGGCTCGTGCCCCTGGCCCCCAAGGTCGCCGGTTCGATTCCCCATAGGGGCCTGAAAAAGGCCTTTGTCCGGGTCGGGTCCCCGGGTGGCGCTAGAGGTTAATGTCAGGACTTAGGTCCCCGAGGTTGCCGGTTCGATTCCCCATAGGGGCCGAAAACTCCCCGGGTCGGGTCGGGTCCCCGGGTGGCGCCACAGGGTAGGCTCGTGCCCCTGGCCCCCGAGGTCGCCGGTTCGATTCCCCATAGGGGCCGAAAACACCTCGGGTCGGGTCGGGTCCCCGGGTGGCGCCACAGGGTAATGTCGGGACCCCGGCCCCCGAGGTCGCAGGTTCGATTCCCCATAGGGACCGAAAACACCCTGGGTCGGGTCGGGTCCCCGGGTGGCGCCACAGGGTACTGTCGGGCCCCCGGCCCTCGAGGTCGCAGGTTCGATTCCCCATAGGGGCCGAAAACACCCCGGGTCGGGTCGGGTCCCCGGGTGGCACCACAGGGTAGGCTCTTGCCCCCGGCCCCCGAGGTTGCCGGTTCGATTCCCCATATGGGCCGAAAACACCCCGGGTCGGGTCAGGTCCCCGGGTGGCGCCACAGGGTAGGCTCGTGCCTCCGGCCCCCAGGGTTGCCGGTTCGATTCCCCATAGGGTCCGAAAAAGGACAGGGTCGGGTCGGGTCCCCGGGTGGCGCCACAGGGTAATGTCGGGACCCTGGCCCCCGAGGTCACCGGTTCGATTCCCCATAGGGGCCGAAAACACCCCGGGTCGGGTAGGGTCCCCGGGTGGCGCCACAGGGTAATGTCGGGCCCCCGGACCCCGAGGTTGCCGGTTCGATTCCTCATAGGGGCCGAAAACACCCCCTGTTCGGGTAGGGTCCTTGGGTGGCGCCACTGGGTAGGCTCGTGCCCCCGGCCCCCGAGGTCGCCGGTTCGATTCCCCATAGGGGCCGAAAACACCCCGGGTCGGGTCGGGTCCCCGGGTGGCGCCACAGGGTACTGTCGGGCCCCCGGCCCCCGAGGTCGCAGGTTCGATTCCCCATAGGGACCGAAAACACCCCGGGTCGGGTCGGGTCCCCGGGTGGCGCCACAGGGTAATGTCGGGACCGAGGCCCTCGAGGTCGCAGGTTCGATTCCCCATAGGGGCCGAAAACACCCCGGGTCGGGTCGGGTCCCCGGGTGGCGCCACAGGGTAGGCTCGTGCCCCCGGCCCCCAGTGTTGCCAGTTCGATTCCCCATAGGGTCCGAAAAAGGACAGGGTCGGGTCGGGTCCCCGGGTGGCGCCACAGGGTAATGTCGGTTCCCCGGACCCCGAGGTTGCCGGTTCGATTCCTCATAGGGGCCGAAAACACCCCGGGTCGGGTAGGGTCCTTGGGTGGCGCCACTGGGTAGGCTCGTGCCCCCGGCCCCCGAGGTCGCCGGTTCGATTCCCCATAGGGGCCGAAAACACCCCGGGTCGGGTCGGGTCCCCGGGTGGCGCCACAGGGTACTGTCGGGCCCCCGGCCCCCGAGGTCGCAGGTTCGATTCCCCATAGGGACCGAAAACACCCCGGGTCGGGTCGGTTCCCCGGGTGGCGCCACAGGGTAATGTCGGGCCCCCGGACCCCGAGGTTGCCGGTTCGATTCCCCATAGGGGCCGAAAACTCCCCGGGTCGGGTCGGGTCCCCGGGTGGCGCCACAGGGTAGGCTCGTGCCCCCGGCCCCCGAGGTCGCCGGTTCGATTCCTCATAGGGGCCGAAAACACCCCGGGTCGGGTCGGGTCCCCGGGTGGCGCCACAGGGTAATGTCGGGACCCTGGCCCCCGAGGTCGCAGGTTCGATTCCCCATAGGGACTGAAAACACCCCGGGTCGGGTCGGGTCCCCGGGTGGCGCCACAGGGTACTGTCGGGCCCCCGGCCCTCGAGGTCGCAGGTTCGATTCCCCATAGGGGCCGAAAACACCCCGGGTCGGGTCGGGTCCCCGGGTGGCACCACAGGGTAGGCTCTTGCTCCCGGCCCCCGAGGTTGCCGGTTCGATTCCCCATATGGGCCGAAAACACCCCGGGTCGGGTCAGGTCCCCGGGTGGCGCCACAGGGTAGGCTCGTGCCCCCGGCCCCCAGGGTTGCCGGTTCGATTCCCCATAGGGTCCGAAAAAGGACAGGGTCGGGTCGGGTCCCCGGGTGGCGCCACAGGGTAATGTCGGAACCCCAGCCCCCGAGGTCGCTGGTTCGATTCCCCATAGGGGCCAAAAAAAGGCCAGGGTCGGGTCGGGTCCCCGGGTGGCGCCACAGGGTAATGTCGGGCCCCCGGACCCCGAGGTTGCCGGTTCGATTCCTCATAGGGGCCGAAAACACCCCGGGTCGGGTCGGGTCCTTGGGTGGCGCCACTGCGTAGGCTCGTGCCCCCGGCCCCCGAGGTCGCCGGTTCGATTCCCCATAGGGGCCGAAAACACCCCGGGTCGGGTCGGGTCCCCGGGTGGCGCCACAGGGTACTGTCGGGCCCCCGGCCCCCGAGGTCGCAGGTTCGATTCCCCATAGGGGCCGAAAACACCCCGGGTCGGGTCGGGTCCCCGGGTGGCGCCACAGGGTAGGCTCGTGCCCCCGGCCCCCAGGGTTGCCAGTTCGATTCCCCATAGGTTCCGAAAAAGGACAGGGTCGGGTCGGGTCCCCGGGTGGCGCCACAGGGTAATGTCGGGTCCCCGGTCCCCGAGGTCGCCGGTTCGATTCCCCATAGGGGCCGAAAACACCCCGGGTCGGGTCGGGTCCCCGGGTGGCGCCACAGGGTAGGCTCGTGCCCCCGGCCCCCAGGGTTGCCAGTTCGATTCCCCATAGGTTCCGAAAAAGGACAGGGTCGGGTCGGGTCCCCGGGTGGCGCCACAGGGTAATGTCGTGCCCCCGGACCCCGAGGTCGCCGGTTCGATTCCCCATAGGGGCCTGAAAAAGGCCCTTGTCCGGGTCGGGTCCCCGGGTGGCGCCACAGGGTAGGCTCGTGCCCCTGGCCCCCGAGGTCGCCGGTTCGATTCCCCATAGGGACCGAAAACACCCCGGGTCGGGTCGGGTCCCTGGGTGGCGCCACAGGGTACTGTCGGGACCCCGGCCCCCGAGGTCACCGGTTCGATTCCCCAGAGGGGCCTGAAAAAGGCCTTTGTCCGGGTCGGGTCCCCGGGTGGCGCCACAGGGTAATGTTGGGACCCTGGCCCCTGAGGTCGCCGGTTCGATTCCCCATAGGGGCCGAAAACACCCCGGGTCGGGTAGGGTCCCCGGGTGGCGCCACAGGGTAGGCTCGTGCCCCCGGCCCCCGAGGTCGCCGGTTCGATTCCCCATAGGGGCCGAAAACTCCCCGGGTCGGGTCTGGTCCCTGGGTGGCGCCACAGGGTAGGCTCGTTCCCCTGGCCCCCAAGGTCGCCGGTTCGATTCCCCATAGGGTCCTGAAAAAGGCCTTTGTCCGGGTCGGGTCCCGGGTGGCGCTAGAGGTTAATGTCGGGACTTAGGTCCCCGAGGTCGCCGGTTCGATTCCCCATAGGGGCCGAAAACACCCCGGGTCGGGTCGGGTCCCCGGGTGGCGCCACAGGGTAATGTAGGGACCCCGGCCCTCGAGGTCGCAGGTTCGATTCTCCATAGGGGCCGAAAACACCCCGGGTCGGGTCGGGTCCCCGGGTGGCGCCACAGGGTAGGCTCGTGCCCCCGGCCCCCAGGGTTGCCGGTTCGATTCCCCATAGGGTCCGAAAAAGGCCAGGGTCGGGTCGGGTCCCCGGGTGGCGCCACAGGGTAATGTCGGGACCCTGGCCCCCGAGGTCGCAGGTTCGATTCCCCATAGGGACCGAAAACACCCCGGGTCGGGTCGGGTCCCCGGGTGGCGCCACAGGGTAGGCTCGTGCCCCCGGCCCCCGAGGTCCCCGGTTCGATTCCCCATAGGGGCCGAAAACACCCCGGGTCGGGTCGGGTCCCCGGGTGGCGCCACAGGGTAGGCTCGTGCCCCCGGCCCCCGAGGTCGCCGGTTCGATTCCCCATAGGGGCCGAAAACACCCCGGGTCGGGTCGGGTCCCCGGGTGGCACCACAGGGTAGGCTCGTGCCCCCGGCCCCCGAGGTCGCCGGTTCGATTCCCCATAGGGGCCTGAAAAAGGCCTTTGTCTGGGTCGGGTCCCCGGGTGGCGCTAGAGGTTAATGTCGGGACTTAGGTCCCCGAGGTTGCCGGTTCGATTCCCCATAGGGGCCGAAAACACCCCGGGTCGGGTCGGGTCCCCGGGTGGCGCCACAGGGTAGGCTCGTGCCCCCGGCCCCCAGGGTTGCCGGTTCGATTCCCCATAGGGTCCGAAAAAGGACAGGGTCGGGTCGGGTCCCCGGGTGGCGCCAGAGGGTAATGTCGGAACCCCGGCCCCCGAGGTCGCTAGTTCGATTCCCCATAGGGGCCAAAAAAAGGCCAGGGTCGGGTCGGGTCCCCGGGTGGCGCCACAGGGTAATGTCGGGACCCTGGCCCCCGAGGTCGCTGGTTCGATTCCCCATAGGGGCCGAAAACACCCCGGGTTGGGTCGGGTCCCCGGGTGGCGCCACAGGGTAGGCTCGTGCCCCCGGCCCCCGAGGTCGCCGGTTCGATTCCCCATAGGGGCCGAAAGCTCCCCAGGTCGGGTCTGGTCCCTGGGTGGCGCCACAGGGTAGGCTCGTTCCCCTGGCCCCCAAGGTCGCCGGTTCGATTCCCCATAGGGGCCTGAAAAAGGCCTTTGTCCGGGTCCGGTCCCCGGGTGGCGCCACAGGGTAATGTCGGGACTTAGGTCCCCGAGGTTGCCGGTTCGATTCCCCATAGGGGCCGAAAACTCCCCGGGTCGGGTCGGGTCCCCGGGTGGCGCCACAGGGTAGGCTCGTGCCCCCGGCCCCCGAGGTCGCCGGTTCGATTCCCCATAGGGGCCGAAAACACCCTGGGTCGGGTCGGGTCCCCGGGTGGCGCCACAGGGTAATGTCGGGACCCCGGCCCCCGAGGTCGCCGGTTCGATTCCCCATAGGGACCGAAAACACCCTGGGTCGGGTCGGGTCCCCGGGTGGCGCCACAGGGTACTGTCGGGCCCCCGGCCCTCGAGGTCGAGGGTTCGATTCCCCATAGGGGCCGAAAACACCCCGGGTCGGGTCAGGTCCCCGGGTGGCGCCACAGGGTAGGCTCGTGCCCCCGGCCCCCAGGGTTGCCGGTTCGATTCCCCATAGGGTCCTGAAAAAGGACAGGGTCGGGTCGGGTCCCCGGGTGGCGCCACAGGGTACTGTCGGGCCCCCGGCCCCCGAGGTCGCAGGTTCGATTCCCCATAGGGACCGAAAACACCCCGGGTCGGGTCGGGTCCCCGGGTGGCGCCACAGGGTAATGTCGGGACCGAGGCCCTCAAGGTCGCCGGTTCGATTCCCCATAGGGGCCGAAAACACCCCGGGTCGGGTCGGGTCCCCGGGTGGCGCCACAGGGTAGGCTCGTGCCCCCGGCCCCCAGGGTTGCCAGTTCGATTCCCCATAGGGTCCGAAAAAGGACAGGGTCGGGTCGGGTCCCCGGGTGGCGCCACAGGGTAATGTCGGGCCCCCGGACCCCGAGGTTGCCGGTTCGATTCCTCATAGGGGCCGAAAACACCCCGGGTCGGGTAGGGTCCTTGGGTGGCGCCACTGGGTAGGCTCGTGCCCCCGGCCCCCGAGGTCGCAGGTTCGATTCCCCATAGGGGCCGAAAACACCCCGGGTCGGGTCGGGTCCCCGGGTGGCGCCACAGGGTACTGTCGGGACCCCGGCCCCCGAGGTCGCAGGTTCGATTCCCCATAGGGACCGAAAACACCCCGGGTCGGGTCGGGTCCCCGGGTGGCGCCACAGGGTAATGTCGGGACCGAGGTCCCCGAGGTTGCCGGTTCGATTCCCCATAGGGGCCGAAAACTCCCCGGGTCGGGTCGGGTCCCCGGGTGGCGCCACAGGGTAGGCTCGTGCCCCCGGCCCCCGAGGTCGCCGGTTCGATTCCCCATAGGGGCCGAAAACACCCCGGGTCGGGTCGGGTCCCCGGGTGGCGCCACAGGGTAGGCTCGTGCCCCCGGCCCCCGAGGTCGCCGGTTCGATTCCCCATAGGGGCCGAAAACACCCCGGGTCGGGTCGGGTCCCCGGGTGGCGCCACAGGGTAATGTCGGGACCCCGGCCCCCGAGGTCGCAGGTTCGATTCCCCATAGGGACCGAAAACACCCCGGGTCGGGTCGGGTCCCCGGGTGGCGCCACAGGGTACGGTCGGGCCCCCGGCCCTCGAGGTCGCAGGTTCGATTCCCCATAGGGGCCGAAAACACCCCGGGTCGGGTTGGGTCCCCGGGTGGCACCACAGTGTAGGCTCTTGCCCCCGGCCCCCGAGGTTGCCGGTTCGATTCCCCATATGGGCCGAAAACACCCCGGGTCGGGTCAGGTCCCCGGGTGGCGCCACAGGGTAGGCTCGTGCCCCCGGCCCCCAGGGTTGCCGGTTCGATTCCCCATAGGGTCCGAAAAAGGACAGGGTCGGGTCGGGTCCCCGGGTGGCGCCACAGGGTAATGTCGGAACCCCAGCCCCCGAGGTCGCTAGTTCGATTCCCCATAGGGCCCAAAAAAAGGCCAGGGTCGGGTCGGGTCCCCGGGTGGCGCCACAGGGTAATGTCGGGCCCCCGGACCCCGAGGTTGCCGGTTCGATTCCTCATAGGGGCCGAAAACACCCCGGGTCGGGTAGGGTCCTTGGGTGGCGCCACTGGGTAGGCTCGTGCCCCCGGCCCCCGAGGTCGCCGGTTCGATTCCCCATAGGGGCCGAAAACACCCCGGGTCGGGTCGGGTCCCCGGGTGGCGCCACAGGGTAATGTCGGGCCCCCGGCCCCCGAGGTCGCAGGTTCGATTCCCCATAGGGGCCGAAAACACCCCGGGTCGGGTCGGGTCCCCGGGTGGCGCCACAGGGTAGGCTCGTGCCCCCGGCCCCCAGGGTTGCCAGTTCGATTCCCCATAGGTTCCGAAAAAGGACAGGGTCGGGTCGGGTCCCCGGGTGGCGCCACAGGGTAATGTCGGGTCCCCGGTCCCCGAGGTCGCCGGTTCGATTCCCCATAGGGGCCGAAAACACCCCGGGTCGGGTCGGGTCCCCGGGTGGCGCCACAGGGTAATGTCGTGCCCCCGGACCCCGAGGTCGCCGGTTCGATTCCCCATAGGGGCCTAAAAAAGGCCCTTGTCCGGGTCGGGTCCCCGGGTGGCGCCACAGGGTAGGCTCGTGCCCCTGGCCCCCGAGGTCGCCGGTTCGATTCCCCATAGGGACCGAAAACACCCCGGGTCGGGTCGGGTCCCTGGGTGGCGCCACAGGGTACTGTCGGGACCCCGGCCCCCGAGGTCGCCGGTTCGATTCCCCAGAGGGGCCTGAAAAAGGCCTTTGTCCGGGTCGGGTCCCCGGGTGGCGCCACAGGGTAGGCTCGTTCCCCTGGCCCCCGAGGTCGCCGGTTCGATTCCCCATAGGGGCCGAAAACACCCCGGGTCGGGTAGGGTCCCCGGGTGGCGCCACAGGGTAGGCTCGTGCCCCCGGCCCCCGAGGTCGCCGGTTCGATTCCCCATAGGGGCCGAAAACTCCCCGGGTCGGGTCTGGTCCCTGGGTGGCGCCACAGGGTAGGCTCGTTCCCCTGGCCCCCAAGGTCGCCGGTTCGATTCCCCATAGGGTCCTGAAAAAGGCCTTTGTCCGGGTCCGGTCCCCGGGTGGCGCTAGAGGTTAATGTCGGGACTTAGGTCCCCGAGGTTGCCGGTTCGATTCCCCATAGGGGCCGAAAACACCCCGGGTCGGGTCGGGTCCCCGGGTGGCGCCACAGGGTAATGTCGGGCCCCCGGACCCCGAGGTTGCCGGTTCGATTCCTCATAGGGGCCGAAAACACCCCGGGTCGGGTAGGGTCCTTGGGTGGCGCCACTGGGTAGGCTCGTTCCCCCGGCCCCCGAGGTCGCCGGTTCGATTCCCCATAGGGGCCGAAAACACCCCGGGTCGGGTCGGGTCCCCGGGTGGCGCCACAGGGTACTGTCGGGCCCCCGGCCCCCCGAGGTCGCAGGTTCAATTCCCCATAGGGACCGAAAACACCCCGGGTCGGGTCGGGTCCCCGGGTGGCGCCACAGGGTAATGTCGGGACCGAGGCCCTCGAGGTCGCCGGTTCGATTCCCCATATGGGCCGAAAACACCCCGGGTCGGGTCGGGTCCCCGGGTGGCGCCACAGGGTAGGCTCGTGCCCCCGGCCCCCAGGATTGCCAGTTCGATTCCCCATAGGGTCCGAAAAAGGACAGGGTCGGGTCGGGTCCCCGGGTGGCGCCACAGGGTAATGTCGGGACCCTGGCCCCCGAGGTCGCCGGTTCGATTCCCCATAGGGGCCGAAAACACCCCGGGTCGGGTCGGGTCCCCGGGTGGCGCCACAGGGTACTGTCGGGCCCCCGGCCCCCGAGGTCGCCGGTTCGATTCCCCATAGGGGCCGAAAACACCCCGGGTCGGGTCGGGTCCCCGGGTGGCGCCACAGGGTACTGTCGGGCCCCCGGCCCCCCGAGGTCGCAGGTTCGATTCCCCATAGGGACCGAAAACACCCCGGGTCGGCTCGGGTCCCCGGGTGGCACCACAGGGTAATGTCGGGACCCCGGCCCCCGAGGTCGCTGGTTCGATTCCCCATAGGGGCCAAAAAAAGGCCAGGGTCGGGTCGGGTCCCCGGGTGGCGCCACAGGGTAATGTCGGGACCCTGGCCCCCGAGGTCGCCGGTTCGATTCCCCATAGGGGCCGAAAACACCCCGGGTCGGGTCGGGTCCCCGGGTGGCGCCACAGGGTACTGTCGGGCCCCCGGCCCCCGAGGTCGCCGGTTCGATTCCCCATAGGGGCCGAAAACACCCCGGGTCGGGTCGGGTCCCCGGGTGGCGCCACAGGGTACTGTCGGGCCCCCGGCCCCCCGAGGTCGCAGGTTCGATTCCCCATAGGGACCGAAAACACCCCGGGTCGGCTCGGGTCCCCGGGTGGCACCACAGGGTAATGTCGGGACCCCGGCCCCCGAGGTCGCAGGTTCGATTCCCCATAGGGGCCGAAAACACCCCGGGTCGGGTCGGGTCCCCGGGTGGCGCCACAGGGTAGGCTCGTGACCACGGCCCCCGAGGTCGCCGGTTCGATTCCCCATAGGGGCCGAAAACTCCCTGGGTCGGGTCTGGTCCCCGGGTGGCGCCACAGGGTAGGCTCGTTCCCCTGGACCCCAAGGTCGCCGGTTCGATTCCCCATAGGGGCCTGAAAAAGGCCTTTGTCCGGGTCGGGTCCCCGGGTGGCGCTAGAGGTTAATGTCAGGACTTAGGTCCCCGAGGTTGCTGGTTCGATTCCCCATAGGGGCCGAAAACACCCCGGGTCAGGTCGGGTCCCCGGGTGGCGCCACAGGGTAATGTTGGGACCCCGGCCCTCGAGGTCACTGGTTCGATTCCCCATAGGGGCCGAAAACACCCCGGGTCGGGTCAGGTCCCCGGGTGGCGCCACAGGGTAGGCTCTTGCCCCCGGCCCCCAGGGTTGCCGGTTCGATTCCCCATAGGGTCCGAAAAAGGACAGGGTCAGGTCGCGTCCCCGGGTGGCGCCACAGGGTAATGTCGGAACCCCGGCCCCCGAGGTCGCTGGTTCGATTCCCCATAGGGGCCAAAAAAAGGCCAGGGTAGGGTCGGGTCCCCGGGTGGCGCCACAGGGTAATGTCGGGCCCCCGGACCCAAAGGTTGCCGGTTCGATTCCTCATAGGGGCCGAAAACACCCCGGGTCGGGTAGGGTCCTTGGGTGGCGCCACTGGGTAGGCTCGTGCCCCCGGCCCCCGAGGTCGCCGGTTCGATTCCCCATAGGGGCCGAAAACACCCCGGGTCGGGTCGGGTCCCCGGGTGGCGCCACAGGGTACTGTCGGGACCCCGGCCCCCGAGGTCGCAGGTTCGATTCCCCATAGGGGCCGAAAACACCCCGGGTCGGGTCGGGTCCCCGGGTGGCGCCACAGGGTACTGTCGGGACCCCGGCCCCCGAGGTCGCAGGTTCGATTCCCCATAGGGGCCGAAAACACCCCGGGTCGGGTCGGGTCCCCGGGTGGCGCCACAGGGTAATGTCGGGCCCCCGGACCCCGAGGTTGCCGGTTCGATTCCTCATAGGGGCCGAAAACACCCCGGGTCGGGTCGGGTCCTTGGGTGGCGCCACAGGGTAGGTTCGTGCCCCCGGCCCCCGAGGTCGCCGGTTCGATTCCCCATAGGGGCCGAAAACACCCCGGGTCGGGTCTGGTCCCCGGGTGGCGCCACAGGGTAGGCTCGTGCCCCCGGCCCCCGAGGTCACAGGTTCGATTCCCCATAGGGGCCGAAAACACCCCGGGTCGGGTCGGGTCCCCGGGTGGCGCCACAGGGTAATGTCGGGACCCCGGCCCTCGAGGTCGCAGGTTCGATTCCCCATAGGGGCCGAAAACACCCCGGGTCGGGTCGGGTCCCCGGGTGGCACCACAGGGTAGGCTCTTGCCCCCGGCCCCCGAGGTTGCCGGTTCGATTCCCCATAGGGGCCGAAAACACCCCGGGTCGGGTCAGGTCCCCGGGTGGCGCCACAGGGTAGGCTCGTGCCCCCGGCCCCCAGGGTTGCCGGTTCGATTCCCCATAGGGTCCGAAAAAGGACAGGGTCGGGTCGGGTCCCCGGGTGGCGCCACAGGGTAATGTCGGAACCCCGGCCCCCGAGGTCGCTGGTTCGATTCCCCATAGGGGCCAAAAAAAGGCCAGGGTCGGGTCGGGTCCACGGGTGGCGCCACAGGGTAATGTCGGGCCCCCGGACCCCGAGGTTGCAGGTTCGATTCCCCATAGGGGCCGAAAACACCCCGGGTCGGGTCGGGTCCCCGGGTGGCGCCACAGGGTACTGTCGGGCCCCCGGCCCCCCGAGGTCGCAGGTTCGATTCCCCATAGGGACCGAAAACACCCCGGGTCGGGTCGGGTCCCCGGGTGGCACCACAGTGTAGGCTCGTGCCCCCGGCCCCCGAGGTCGCCGGTTCGATTCCCCATAGGGGCCGAAAACACCCCGGGTCGGGTCGGGTCCCCGGGTGGCACCACAGGGTAATGTCGGGACCCCGGCCCCCGAGGTCGCAGGTTCGATTCCCCATAGGGGCCGAAAACACCCCGGGTCGGGTCGGGTCCCCGGGTGGCGCCACAGGGTAATGTCGGTACCCCGGCCCTCGAGGTCGCCGGTTCGATTCCCCATAGGGGCCGAAAACACCCCGGGTCGGGTCGGGTCCCCGGGTGGCGCCACAGGGTAGGCTCGTGCCCCCGGCCCCCAGGGTTGCCAGTTCGATTCCCCATAGGGTCCGAATAAGGACAGGGTCGGGTCGGGTCCCCGGGTGGCGCCACAGGGTAATGTCGGAACCCCGGCCCCCGAGGTCGCTGGTTCGATTCCCCATAGGGGCCAAAAAAAGTCCAGGGTCGGGTCGGGTCTCCGGGTGGCGCCACAGGGTACTGTCGGGACCCCGGCCCCCGAGGTCGCCGGTTCGATTCCCCATAGGGGCCTGAAAAAGGCCCTTGTCCGGGTCGGGTCTTTGGGTGGCGCCACTGGGTAGGCTCGTGCCCCCGGCCCCCGAGGTCGCCGGTTCGATTCCCCATAGGGACCGAAAACACCCCGGGTCGGGTCGGGTCCCTGGGTGGCGCCACAGGGTACTGTCGGGACCCCGGCCCCTGAGGTCGCCGGTTCGATTCCCAAGAGGGGCCTGAAAAAGGCCTTTGTCCGGGTCGGGTCCCCGGCTGGCGCCACAGGGTAATGTCGGGACCCTGGCCCCCGAGGTCGCCGGTTCGATTCCCCATAGGGGCCGAAAACACCCCGGGTCGGGTCGGGTCCCCGGGTGGCGCCACAGGGTAGGCTCGTGCCCCCGGCCCCCGAGGTCGCCGGTTCGATTCCCCATAGGGGCCAAAAACACCCCGGGTCGGGTCGGGTCCCCGGGTGGCACCACAGGGTAATGTCGGGCCCCCGGCCCCCGAGGTCGCAGGTTCGATTCCCCATAGGGGCCGAAAACACCCCGGGTCGGGTCGGGTCCCTGGGTGGCGCCACAGGGTAGGCTCGTGCCCCCGGCCCCCGAGGTCGCCGGTTCGATTCCCCATAGGGGCTGAAAACTCCCCGGGTCGGGTCTGGTCCCTGGGTGGCGCCACAGGGTAGGCTCGTTCCCCTGGCCCCCAAGGTCGCCGGTTCGATTCCCCATAGGGGCCTGAAAAAGGCCTTTGTCCGGGTCGGGTCCCCGGGTGGCGCTAGAGGTTAATGTCGGGACTTAGGTCCCCGAGGTTGCAGGTTCGATTCCCCATAGGGGCCGAAAACACCCCGGGTCGGGTCGGGTCCCCGGGTGGCGCCACAGGGTAATGTCGTGCCCCCGGCCCCCGAGGTCGCCGGTTCGATTCCCCATAGGGGCCGAAAACACCCCGGGTCGGGTCGGGTCCCCGGGTGGCGCCACAGGGTAATGTCGTGCCCCCGGCCCCCCAGGTCGCCGGTTCGATTCCCCATAGGGGCCTGAAAAAGGCCTTTGTCTGGGTCGGGTCCCCGGGTGGCGCTAGAGGTTAATGTCGGGACTTAGGTCCCCGAGGTTGCCGGTTCGATTCCCCATAGGGGCCGAAAACACCCCGGGTCGGGTCGGGTCCCCGGGTGGCGCCACAGGGTAGGCTCGTGCCCCCGGCCCCCAGGGTTGCCGGTTCGATTCCCCATAGGGTCCGAAAAAGGACAGGGTCGGGTCGGGTCCCCGGGTGGCGCCACAGGGTAATGTCGGAACCCCGGCCCCCGAGGTCGCTAGTTCGATTCCCCATAGGGGCCAAAAAAAGGCCAGGGTCGGGTCGGGTCACCGGGTGGCGCCACAGGGTAATGTCGGAACCCTGGCCCCCGAGGTCGCTGGTTCGATTCCCCATAGGGGCCGAAAACACCCCGGGTCGGGTCGGGTCCCCGGGTGGCGCCACTGGGTAGGCTCGTGCCCCCGGCCCCCGAGGTCGCCGGTTCGATTCCCCATAGGGGCCGAAAACACCCCGGGTCGGGTCGGGTCCCCGGGTGGCACCACAGGGTAGGCTCGTGCCCCCGGCCCCCGAGGTCGCCGGTTCGATTCCCCATAGGGTCCGAAAACACCCCGGGTCGGGTCAGGTCCCCGGGTGGCGCCACAGGGTAATGTCGGGACCCTGGCCCCCGAGGTCGCAGGTTCGATTCCCCATAGGGGCCGAAAACACCCCGGGTTGGGTCGGGTCCCCGGTTTGCGCCACAGGGTAGGCTCGTGCCCCCGGCCCCCGAGGTCGCCGGTTCGATTCCCCATAGGGGCCGAAAACTCCCCAGGTCGGGTCTGGTCCCTGGGTGGCGCCACAGGGTAGGCTCGTGCCCCTGGCCCCCAAGGTCGCCGGTTCGATTCCCCATAGGGGCCTGAAAAAGGCCTTTGTCCGGGTCGGGTCCCCGGGTGGCGCTAGAGGTTAATGTCAGGACTTAGGTCCCCGAGGTTGCCGGTTCGATTCCCCATAGGGGCCGAAAACTCCCCGGGTCGGGTCGGGTCCCCGGGTGGCGCCACAGGGTAGGCTCGTGCCCCTGGCCCCCGAGGTCGCCGGTTCGATTCCCCATAGGGGCCGAAAACACCCCGGGTCGGGTCGGGTCCCCGGGTGGCGCCACAGGGTAATGTCGGGACCCCGGCCCCCGAGGTCGCAGGTTCGATTCCCCATAGGGACCGAAAACACCCTGGGTCGGGTCGGGTCCCCGGGTGGCGCCACAGGGTACTGTCGGGCCCCCGGCCCTCGAGGTCGCAGGTTCGATTCCCCATAGGGGCCGAAAACACCCCGGGTCGGGTCGGGTCCCCGGGTGGCACCACAGGGTAGGCTCTTGCCCCCGGCCCCCGAGGTTGCCGGTTCGATTCCCCATATGGGCCGAAAACACCCCGGGTCGGGTCAGGTCCCCGGGTGGCGCCACAGGGTAGGCTCGTGCCTCCGGCCCCCAGGGTTGCCGGTTCGATTCCCCATAGGGTCCGAAAAAGGACAGGGTCGGGTCGGGTCCCCGGGTGGCGCCACAGGGTAATGTCGGGACCCTGGCCCCCGAGGTCACCGGTTCGATTCCCCATAGGGGCCGAAAACACCCCGGGTCGGGTAGGGTCCCCGGGTGGCGCCACAGGGTAATGTCGGGCCCCCGGACCCCGAGGTTGCCGGTTCGATTCCTCATAGGGGCCGAAAACACCCCCTGTTCGGGTAGGGTCCTTGGGTGGCGCCACTGGGTAGGCTCGTGCCCCCGGCCCCCGAGGTCGCCGGTTCGATTCCCCATAGGGGCCGAAAACACCCCGGGTCGGGTCGGGTCCCCGGGTGGCGCCACAGGGTACTGTCGGGCCCCCGGCCCCCGAGGTCGCAGGTTCGATTCCCCATAGGGACCGAAAACACCCCGGGTCGGGTCGGGTCCCCGGGTGGCGCCACAGGGTAATGTCGGGACCGAGGCCCTCGAGGTCGCAGGTTCGATTCCCCATAGGGGCCGAAAACACCCCGGGTCGGGTCGGGTCCCCGGGTGGCGCCACAGGGTAGGCTCGTGCCCCCGGCCCCCAGTGTTGCCAGTTCGATTCCCCATAGGGTCCGAAAAAGGACAGGGTCGGGTCGGGTCCCCGGGTGGCGCCACAGGGTAATGTCGGTTCCCCGGACCCCGAGGTTGCCGGTTCGATTCCTCATAGGGGCCGAAAACACCCCGGGTCGGGTAGGGTCCTTGGGTGGCGCCACTGGGTAGGCTCGTGCCCCCGGCCCCCGAGGTCGCCGGTTCGATTCCCCATAGGGGCCGAAAACACCCCGGGTCGGGTCGGGTCCCCGGGTGGCGCCACAGGGTACTGTCGGGCCCCCGGCCCCCGAGGTCGCAGGTTCGATTCCCCATAGGGACCGAAAACACCCCGGGTCGGGTCGGTTCCCCGGGTGGCGCCACAGGGTAATGTCGGGCCCCCGGACCCCGAGGTTGCCGGTTCGATTCCCCATAGGGGCCGAAAACTCCCCGGGTCGGGTCGGGTCCCCGGGTGGCGCCACAGGGTAGGCTCGTGCCCCCGGCCCCCGAGGTCGCCGGTTCGATTCCTCATAGGGGCCGAAAACACCCCGGGTCGGGTCGGGTCCCCGGGTGGCGCCACAGGGTAATGTCGGGACCCTGGCCCCCGAGGTCGCAGGTTCGATTCCCCATAGGGACTGAAAACACCCCGGGTCGGGTCGGGTCCCCGGGTGGCGCCACAGGGTACTGTCGGGCCCCCGGCCCTCGAGGTCGCAGGTTCGATTCCCCATAGGGGCCGAAAACACCCCGGGTCGGGTCGGGTCCCCGGGTGGCACCACAGGGTAGGCTCTTGCTCCCGGCCCCCGAGGTTGCCGGTTCGATTCCCCATATGGGCCGAAAACACCCCGGGTCGGGTCAGGTCCCCGGGTGGCGCCACAGGGTAGGCTCGTGCCCCCGGCCCCCAGGGTTGCCGGTTCGATTCCCCATAGGGTCCGAAAAAGGCCAGGGTCGGGTCGGGTCCCCGGGTGGCGCCACAGGGTAATGTCGGGCCCCCGGACCCCGAGGTTGCCGGTTCGATTCCTCATAGGGGCCGAAAACACCCCGGGTCGGGTCGGGTCCTTGGGTGGCGCCACTGCGTAGGCTCGTGCCCCCGGCCCCCGAGGTCGCCGGTTCGATTCCCCATAGGGGCCGAAAACACCCCGGGTCGGGTCGGGTCCCCGGGTGGCGCCACAGGGTACTGTCGGGCCCCCGGCCCCCGAGGTCGCAGGTTCGATTCCCCATAGGGGCCGAAAACACCCCGGGTCGGGTCGGGTCCCCGGGTGGCGCCACAGGGTAGGCTCGTGCCCCCGGCCCCCAGGGTTGCCAGTTCGATTCCCCATAGGTTCCGAAAAAGGACAGGGTCGGGTCGGGTCCCCGGGTGGCGCCACAGGGTAATGTCGGGTCCCCGGTCCCCGAGGTCGCCGGTTCGATTCCCCATAGGGGCCGAAAACACCCCGGGTCGGGTCGGGTCCCCGGGTGGCGCCACAGGGTAGGCTCGTGCCCCCGGCCCCCAGGGTTGCCAGTTCGATTCCCCATAGGTTCCGAAAAAGGACAGGGTCGGGTCGGGTCCCCGGGTGGCGCCACAGGGTAATGTCGTGCCCCCGGACCCCGAGGTCGCCGGTTCGATTCCCCATAGGGGCCTGAAAAAGGCCCTTGTCCGGGTCGGGTCCCCGGGTGGCGCCACAGGGTAGGCTCGTGCCCCTGGCCCCCGAGGTCGCCGGTTCGATTCCCCATAGGGACCGAAAACACCCCGGGTCGGGTCGGGTCCCTGGGTGGCGCCACAGGGTACTGTCGGGACCCCGGCCCCCGAGGTCACCGGTTCGATTCCCCAGAGGGGCCTGAAAAAGGCCTTTGTCCGGGTCGGGTCCCCGGGTGGCGCCACAGGGTAATGTTGGGACCCTGGCCCCTGAGGTCGCCGGTTCGATTCCCCATAGGGGCCGAAAACACCCCGGGTCGGGTAGGGTCCCCGGGTGGCGCCACAGGGTAGGCTCGTGCCCCCGGCCCCCGAGGTCGCCGGTTCGATTCCCCATAGGGGCCGAAAACTCCCCGGGTCGGGTCTGGTCCCTGGGTGGCGCCACAGGGTAGGCTCGTTCCCCTGGCCCCCAAGGTCGCCGGTTCGATTCCCCATAGGGTCCTGAAAAAGGCCTTTGTCCGGGTCGGGTCCCGGGTGGCGCTAGAGGTTAATGTCGGGACTTAGGTCCCCGAGGTCGCCGGTTCGATTCCCCATAGGGGCCGAAAACACCCCGGGTCGGGTCGGGTCCCCGGGTGGCGCCACAGGGTAATGTAGGGACCCCGGCCCTCGAGGTCGCAGGTTCGATTCTCCATAGGGGCCGAAAACACCCCGGGTCGGGTCGGGTCCCCGGGTGGCGCCACAGGGTAGGCTCGTGCCCCCGGCCCCCAGGGTTGCCGGTTCGATTCCCCATAGGGTCCGAAAAAGGCCAGGGTCGGGTCGGGTCCCCGGGTGGCGCCACAGGGTAATGTCGGGACCCTGGCCCCCGAGGTCGCAGGTTCGATTCCCCATAGGGACCGAAAACACCCCGGGTCGGGTCGGGTCCCCGGGTGGCGCCACAGGGTAGGCTCGTGCCCCCGGCCCCCGAGGTCGCCGGTTCGATTCCCCATAGGGGCCGAAAACACCCCGGGTCGGGTCGGGTCCCCGGGTGGCGCCACAGGGTAGGCTCGTGCCCCCGGCCCCCGAGGTCGCCGGTTCGATTCCCCATAGGGGCCGAAAACACCCCGGGTCGGGTCGGGTCCCCGGGTGGCACCACAGGGTAGGCTCGTGCCCCCGGCCCCCGAGGTCGCCGGTTCGATTCCCCATAGGGGCCTGAAAAAGGCCTTTGTCTGGGTCGGGTCCCCGGGTGGCGCTAGAGGTTAATGTCGGGACTTAGGTCCCCGAGGTTGCCGGTTCGATTCCCCATAGGGGCCGAAAACACCCCGGGTCGGGTCGGGTCCCCGGGTGGCGCCACAGGGTAGGCTCGTGCCCCCGGCCCCCAGGGTTGCCGGTTCGATTCCCCATAGGGTCCGAAAAAGGACAGGGTCGGGTCGGGTCCCCGGGTGGCGCCAGAGGGTAATGTCGGAACCCCGGCCCCCGAGGTCGCTAGTTCGATTCCCCATAGGGGCCAAAAAAAGGCCAGGGTCGGGTCGGGTCACCGGGTGGCGCCACAGGGTAATGTCGGGACCCTGGCCCCCGAGGTCGCTGGTTCGATTCCCCATAGGGGCCGAAAACACCCCGGGTTGGGTCGGGTCCCCGGGTGGCGCCACAGGGTAGGCTCGTGCCCCCGGCCCCCGAGGTCGCCGGTTCGATTCCCCATAGGGGCCGAAAGCTCCCCAGGTCGGGTCTGGTCCCTGGGTGGCGCCACAGGGTAGGCTCGTTCCCCTGGCCCCCAAGGTCGCCGGTTCGATTCCCCATAGGGGCCTGAAAAAGGCCTTTGTCCGGGTCCGGTCCCCGGGTGGCGCCACAGGGTAATGTCGGGACTTAGGTCCCCGAGGTTGCCGGTTCGATTCCCCATAGGGGCCGAAAACTCCCCGGGTCGGGTCGGGTCCCCGGGTGGCGCCACAGGGTAGGCTCGTGCCCCCGGCCCCCGAGGTCGCCGGTTCGATTCCCCATAGGGGCCGAAAACACCCTGGGTCGGGTCGGGTCCCCGGGTGGCGCCACAGGGTAATGTCGGGACCCCGGCCCCCGAGGTCGCCGGTTCGATTCCCCATAGGGACCGAAAACACCCTGGGTCGGGTCGGGTCCCCGGGTGGCGCCACAGGGTACTGTCGGGCCCCCGGCCCTCGAGGTCGAGGGTTCGATTCCCCATAGGGGCCGAAAACACCCCGGGTCGGGTCAGGTCCCCGGGTGGCGCCACAGGGTAGGCTCGTGCCCCCGGCCCCCAGGGTTGCCGGTTCGATTCCCCATAGGGTCCTGAAAAAGGGCAGGGTCGGGTCGGGTCCCCGGGTGGCGCCACAGGGTACTGTCGGGCCCCCGGCCCCCGAGGTCGCAGGTTCGATTCCCCATAGGGACCGAAAACACCCCGGGTCGGGTCGGGTCCCCGGGTGGCGCCACAGGGTAATGTCGGGACCGAGGCCCTCAAGGTCGCCGGTTCGATTCCCCATAGGGGCCGAAAACACCCCGGGTCGGGTCGGGTCCCCGGGTGGCGCCACAGGGTAGGCTCGTGCCCCCGGCCCCCAGGGTTGCCAGTTCGATTCCCCATAGGGTCCGAAAAAGGACAGGGTCGGGTCGGGTCCCCGGGTGGCGCCACAGGGTAATGTCGGGCCCCCGGACCCCGAGGTTGCCGGTTCGATTCCTCATAGGGGCCGAAAACACCCCGGGTCGGGTAGGGTCCTTGGGTGGCGCCACTGGGTAGGCTCGTGCCCCCGGCCCCCGAGGTCGCAGGTTCGATTCCCCATAGGGGCCGAAAACACCCCGGGTCGGGTCGGGTCCCCGGGTGGCGCCACAGGGTACTGTCGGGACCCCGGCCCCCGAGGTCGCAGGTTCGATTCCCCATAGGGACCGAAAACACCCCGGGTCGGGTCGGGTCCCCGGGTGGCGCCACAGGGTAATGTCGGGACCGAGGTCCCCGAGGTTGCCGGTTCGATTCCCCATAGGGGCCGAAAACTCCCCGGGTCGGGTCGGGTCCCCGGGTGGCGCCACAGGGTAGGCTCGTGCCCCCGGCCCCCGAGGTCGCCGGTTCGATTCCCCATAGGGGCCGAAAACACCCCGGGTCGGGTCGGGTCCCCGGGTGGCGCCACAGGGTAGGCTCGTGCCCCCGGCCCCCGAGGTCGCCGGTTCGATTCCCCATAGGGGCCGAAAACACCCCGGGTCGGGTCGGGTCCCCGGGTGGCGCCACAGGGTAATGTCGGGACCCCGGCCCCCGAGGTCGCAGGTTCGATTCCCCATAGGGACCGAAAACACCCCGGGTCGGGTCGGGTCCCCGGGTGGCGCCACAGGGTACGGTCGGGCCCCCGGCCCTCGAGGTCGCAGGTTCGATTCCCCATAGGGGCCGAAAACACCCCGGGTCGGGTCGGGTCCCCGGGTGGCACCACAGTGTAGGCTCTTGCCCCCGGCCCCCGAGGTTGCCGGTTCGATTCCCCATATGGGCCGAAAACACCCCGGGTCGGGTCGGGTCCCCGGGTGGCGCCACAGGGTAGGCTCGTGCCCCCGGCCCCCAGGGTTGCCGGTTCGATTCCCCATAGGGTCCGAAAAAGGACAGGGTCGGGTCGGGTCCCCGGGTGGCGCCACAGGGTAATGTCGGAACCCCAGCCCCCGAGGTCGCTAGTTCGATTCCCCATAGGGCCCAAAATAAGGCCAGGGTCGGGTCGGGTCCCCGGGTGGCGCCACAGGGTAATGTCGGGCCCCCGGACCCCGAGGTTGCCGGTTCGATTCCTCATAGGGGCCGAAAACACCCCGGGTCGGGTAGGGTCCTTGGGTGGCGCCACTGGGTAGGCTCGTGCCCCCGGCCCCCGAGGTCGCCGGTTCGATTCCCCATAGGGGCCGAAAACACCCCGGGTCGGGTCGGGTCCCCGGGTGGCGCCACAGGGTAATGTCGGGCCCCCGGCCCCCGAGGTCGCAGGTTCGATTCCCCATAGGGGCCGAAAACACCCCGGGTCGGGTCGGGTCCCCGGGTGGCGCCACAGGGTAGGCTCGTGCCCCCGGCCCCCAGGGTTGCCAGTTCGATTCCCCATAGGTTCCGAAAAAGGACAGGGTCGGGTCGGGTCCCCGGGTGGCGCCACAGGGTAATGTCGGGTCCCCGGTCCCCGAGGTCGCCGGTTCGATTCCCCATAGGGGCCGAAAACACCCCGGGTCGGGTCGGGTCCCCGGGTGGCGCCACAGGGTAATGTCGTGCCCCCGGACCCCGAGGTCGCCGGTTCGATTCCCCATAGGGGCCTAAAAAAGGCCCTTGTCCGGGTCGGGTCCCCGGGTGGCGCCACAGGGTAGGCTCGTGCCCCTGGCCCCCGAGGTCGCCGGTTCGATTCCCCATAGGGACCGAAAACACCCCGGGTCGGGTCGGGTCCCTGGGTGGCGCCACAGGGTACTGTCGGGACCCCGGCCCCCGAGGTCGCCGGTTCGATTCCCCAGAGGGGCCTGAAAAAGGCCTTTGTCCGGGTCGGGTCCCCGGGTGGCGCCACAGGGTAGGCTCGTTCCCCTGGCCCCCGAGGTCGCCGGTTCGATTCCCCATAGGGGCCGAAAACACCCCGGGTCGGGTAGGGTCCCCCGGGTGGCGCCACAGGGTAGGCTCGTGCCCCCGGCCCCCGAGGTCGCCGGTTCGATTCCCCATAGGGGCCGAAAACTCCCCGGGTCGGGTCTGGTCCCTGGGTGGCGCCACAGGGTAGGCTCGTTCCCCTGGCCCCCAAGGTCGCCGGTTCGATTCCCCATAGGGTCCTGAAAAAGGCCTTTGTCCGGGTCGGGTCCCCGGGTGGCGCTAGAGGTTAATGTCGGGACTTAGGTCCCCGAGGTTGCCGGTTCGATTCCCCATAGGGGCCGAAAACACCCCGGGTCGGGTCGGGTCCCCGGGTGGCGCCACAGGGTAATGTCGGGCCCCCGGACCCCGAGGTTGCCGGTTCGATTCCTCATAGGGGCCGAAAACACCCCGGGTCGGGTAGGGTCCTTGGGTGGCGCCACTGGGTAGGCTCGTTCCCCCGGCCCCCGAGGTCGCCGGTTCGATTCCCCATAGGGGCCGAAAACACCCCGGGTCGGGTCGGGTCCCCGGGTGGCGCCACAGGGTACTGTCGGGCCCCCGGCCCCCCGAGGTCGCAGGTTCAATTCCCCATAGGGACCGAAAACACCCCGGGTCGGGTCGGGTCCCCGGGTGGCGCCACAGGGTAATGTCGGGACCGAGGCCCTCGAGGTCGCCGGTTCGATTCCCCATATGGGCCGAAAACACCCCGGGTCGGGTCGGGTCCCCGGGTGGCGCCACAGGGTAGGCTCGTGCCCCCGGCCCCCAGGATTGCCAGTTCGATTCCCCATAGGGTCCGAAAAAGGACAGGGTCGGGTCGGGTCCCCGGGTGGCGCCACAGGGTAATGTCGGAACCCCGGCCCCCGAGGTCGCTGGTTCGATTCCCCATAGGGGCCAAAAAAAGGCCAGGGTCGGGTCGGGTCCCCGGGTGGCGCCACAGGGTAATGTCGGGACCCTGGCCCCCGAGGTCGCCGGTTCGATTCCCCATAGGGGCCGAAAACACCCCGGGTCGGGTAGGGTCCCCGGGTGGCGCCACAGGGTAGGCTCGTGCCCCCGGCCCCCGAGGTCGCAGGTTCGATTCCCCATAGGGGCCAAAAACACCCCGGGTCGGGTCGGGTCCCCGGGTGGCACCACAGGGTAATGTCGGGCCCCCGGCCCCCGAGGTCGCAGGTTCGATTCCCCATAGGGGCCGAAAACACCCCGGGTCGGGTCGGGTCCCCGGGTGGCGCCACAGGGTAGGCTCGTGCCCCCGGCCCCCGAGGTCGCCGGTTCGATTCCCCATAGGGGCCGAAAACTCCCCGGGTCGGGTCTGGTCCCTGGGTGGCGCCACAGGGTAGGCTCGTTCCCCTGGCCCCCGAGGTCGCCGGTTCGATTCCCCATAGGGGCCTGAAAAAGGCCTTTGGCCGGGTCGGGTCCCCGGGTGGCGCTAGAGGTTAATGTCGGGACTTAGGTCCCCGAGGTTGCAGGTTCGATTCCCCATAGGGGCCGAAAACACCCCGGGTCGGGTCGGGTCCCCGGGTGGCGCCACAGGGTAATGTCGGGACCCCGGCCCTCGAGGTCGCAGGTTCGATTCCCCATAGGGGCCGAAAACACCCCGGGTCGGGTCGGGTCAGGTCCCCGGGTGGCGCCACAGGGTAGGCTCGTGCCCCCGGCCCCCAGGGTTGCCGGTTCGATTCCCCATAGGGTCCGAAAAAGGACAGGGTCGGGTCGGGTCCCCGGGTGGCGCCACAGGGTAATGTCGGAACCCCGGCCCCCGAGGTCGCTAGTTCGATTCCCCATAGGGGCCAAAAAAAGGCCAGGGTCGGGTCGGGTCCCCGGGTGGCGCCACAGGGTAATGTTGGGACCCCGGCCCTCGAGGTCACTGGTTCGATTCCCCATAGGGGCCGAAAACACCCCGGGTCGGGTCGGGTCCCCGGGTGGCGCCACAGCGTAATGTTGGGACCCCGGCCCTCGAGGTCACTGGTTCGATTCCCCATAGGGGCCGAAAACACCCTGGGTCGGGTAGGGTCCTTTGGTGGCGCCACTGGGTAGGCTCGTGCCCCCGGCCCCCGAGGTCGCCGGTTCGATTCCCCATAGGGGCCGAAAACACCCCGGGTCGGGTCTGGTCCCCGGGTGGCGCCACAGGGTAGGCTCGTGCCCCCGGCCCCCGAGGTCACAGGTTCGATTCCCCATAGGGGCCGAAAACACCCCGGGTCGGGTCGGGTCCCCGGGTGGCGCCACAGGGTAATGTCGTGACCCTGGCCCCCGAGGTCGCCGTTTCGATTCCCCATAGGGGCCGAAAACACCCCGGGTCGGGTCGGGTCCCCGGGTGGCGCCACAGGGTAACGTCGGGACCCCCGGCCCCCGAGGTCGCCGGTTCGATTCCCCATAGGGGCCAAAAACACCCCGGGTCGGGTCGGGTCCCCGGGTGGCACCACAGGGTAATGTCGGGCCCCCGGCCCCCGAGGTCGCAGGTTCGATTCCCCATAGGGGCCGAAAACACCCCGGGTCGGGTCGGGTCCCCGGGTGGCGCCACAGGGTAGGCTCGTGCCCCCGGCCCCCGAGGTCGCCGGTTCGATTCCCCATAGGGGCCGAAAACTCCCCGGGTCAGGTCTGGTCCCTGGGTGGCGCCACAGGGTAGGCTCGTTCCCCTGGCCCCCAAGGTCGCCGGTTCGATTCCCCATAGGGGCCTGAAAAAGGCCTTTGGCCGGGTCGGGTCCCCGGGTGGCGCTAGAGGTTAATGTCGGGACTTAGGTCCCCGAGGTTGCAGGTTCGATTCCCCATAGGGGCCGAAAACACCCCGGGTCGGGTCGGGTCCCCGGGTGGCGCCACAGGGTACTGTCGGGCCCCTGGCCCCCGAGGTCGCAGGTTCGATTCCCCATAGGTACCGAAAACACCCCGGGTCGGGTCGGGTCCCCAGGTGGCGCCACAGGGTAATGTCGGGACCCTGGCCCCCGAGGTCGCTAGTTCGATTCCCCATAGGGCCCAAAAAAAGGCCAGGGACGGGTCGGGTCCCCGGGTGGCGCCACAGGGTAATGTCGGAACCCCAGCCCCCGAGGTCGCTAGTTCGATTCCCCATAGGGCCCAAAAAAAGGCCAGGGTCGGGTCGGGTCCCCGGGTGGCGCCACAGGGTAATGTCGGGCCCCCGGACCCCGAGGTTGCCGGTTCGATTCCTCATAGGGGCCGAAAACACCCCGGGTCGGGTAGGGTCCCCGGGTGGCGCCACTGGGTAGGCTCGTGCCCCCGGCCCCCGAGGTCGCCGGTTCGATTCCCCATAGGGGCCGAAAACACCCCGGGTCGGGTCGGGTCCCCGGGTGGCGCCACAGGGTAATGTCGGGACCCCGGCCCTCGAGGTCGCAGGTTCGATTCCCCATAGGGGCCGAAAACACCCCGGGTCGGGTCGGGTCCCCGGGTGGCGCCACAGGGTAGGCTCGTGCCCCCGGCCCCCAGGGTTGCCAGTTCGATTCCCCATAGGTTCCGAAAAAGGACAGGGTCGGGTCGGGTCCCCGGGTGGCGCCACAGGGTAATGTCGGGTCCCCGGTCCCCGAGGTCGCCGGTTCGATTCCCCATAGGGGCCGAAAACACCCCGGGTCGTGTCGGGTCCCCGGGTGGCGCCACAGGGTAATGTCGTGCCCCCGGACCCCGAGGTCGCCGGTTCGATTCCCCATAGGGGCCTAAAAAAGGCCCTTGTCCGGGTCGGGTCCCCGGGTGGCGCCACAGGGTAGGCTCGTGCCCCTGGCCCCCGAGGTCGCCGGTTCGATTCCCCATAGGGACCGAAAACACCCCGGGTCGGGTTGGGTCCCTGGGTGGCGCCACAGGGTACTGTCGGGACCCCGGCCCCCGAGGTCGCCGGTTCGATTCCCCAGAGGGGCCTGAAAAAGGCCTTTGTCCGGGTCGGGTCCCCGGGTGGCGCCACAGGGTAGGCTCGTTCCCCTGGCCCCCGAGGTCGCCGGTTCGATTCCCCATAGGGGCCGAAAACACCCCGGGTCGGGTCGGGTCCCCGGGTGGCGCCACAGGGTAATGTCGGGCCCCCGGACCCCGAGGTTGCCGGTTCGATTCCTCATAGGGGCCGAAAACACCCCGGGTCGGGTAGGGTCCTTGGGTGGCGCCACTGGGTAGGCTCGTGCCCCCGGCCCCCGAGGTCGCCGGTTCGATTCCCCATAGGGGCCGAAAACACCCCGGGTCGGGTCGGGTCCCCGGGTGGCGCCACAGGGTAGGCTCGTGCCCCCGGCCCCCGAGGTTGCCGGTTCGATTCCCCATAGGGGCCGAAAACACCCCGGGTCGGGTCGGGTCCCCGGGTGGCGCCACAGGGTAATGTCGGGACCCCGGCCCTCGAGGTCGCAGGTTCGATTCCCCATAGGGGCCGAAAACACCGTGGGTCGGGTCGGGTCCCCGGGTGGCACCACAGGGTAGGCTCTTGCCCCCGGCCCCCGAGGTTGCCGGTTCGATTCCCCATAGGGGCCGAAAACACCCCGGGTCGGGTCAGGTCCCCGGGTGGCGCCACAGGGTAGGCTCGTGCCCCCGGCCCCCAGGGTTGCCGGTTCGATTCCCCATAGGGTCCGAAAAAGGACAGGGTCGGGTCGGGTCCCCGGGTGGCGCCACAGGGTAATGTCGGAACCCCGGCTTCCGAGGTCGCTGGTTCGATTCCCCATAGGGGCCAAAAAAAGGCCAGGGTCGGGTCGGGTCCCCGGGTGGCGCCACAGGGTAATGTCGGGCCCCCGGACCCCGAGGTTGCCGGTTCGATTCCTCATAGGGGCCGAAAACACCCCGGGTCGGGTAGGGTCCTTGGGTGGCGCCACTGGGTAGGCTCGTGCCCCCGGCCCCCGAGGTCGCCGGTTCGATTCCCCATATGGGCCGAAAACACCCCGGGTCGGTTCGGGTCCCCGTGTGGCGCCACAGGGTAGGCTCGTGCCCCCGGCCCCCAGGATTGCCAGTTCGATTCCCCATAGGGTCCGAAAAAGGACAGGGTCGGGTCGGGTCCCCGGGTGGCGCCACAGGGTAATGTCGGAACCCCGGCCCCCGAGGTCGCTGGTTCGATTCCCCATAGGGGCCAAAAAAAGGCCAGGGTCGGGTCGGGTCCCCGGGTGGCGCCACAGGGTAATGTCGGGACCCTGGTCCCCGAGGTCGCCGGTTCGATTTCCCATAGGGGCCGAAAACACCCCGGGTCGGGTCGGGTCCCCGGGTGGCACCACAGGGTAGGCTCGTGCCCCCGGCCCCCGAGGTCGCCGGTTCGATTCCCCATAGGGGCCGAAAACACCCCGGGTCGGGTCGGGTCCCCGGGTGGCACCACAGGGTAATGTCGGGCCCCCGGCCCCCGAGGTCGCCGGTTCGATTTGCCATAGGGGCCGAAAACTCCCCGGGTCGGGTCTGGTCCATGGGTGGCGCCACAGGGTAGGCTCGTTCCCCTGGCCCCCAAGGTCGCCGGTTCGATTCCCCATAGGGTCCTGAAAAAGGCCTTTGTCCGGGTCGGGTCCCCGGGTGGCGCTAGAGGTTAATGTCGGGACTTAGGTCCCCGAGGTTGCCGGTTCGATTCCCCATAGGGGCCGAAAACACCCCGGGTCGGGTCGGGTCCCCGGGTGGCGCCACAGGGTAATGTCGGGCCCCCGGACCCCGAGGTTGCCGGTTCGATTCCTCATAGGGGCCGAAAACACCCCGGGTCGGGTAGGGTCCTTGGGTGGCGCCACTGGGTAGGCTCGTGCCCCCGGCCCCCGAGGTCGCCGGTTCGATTCCCCATAGGGGCCGAAAACACCGTGGGTCGGGTCGGGTCCCCGGGTGGTGCCACAGGGTAGGCTCGTGCCCCCGGCCCCCGAGGTTGCCGGTTCGATTCCCCATAGGGGCCGAAAACACCCCGGGTCGGGTCGGGTCCCCGGGTGGCGCCACAGGGTAATGTCGGGACCCCCGGCCCTCGAGGTCGCAGGTTCGATTCCCCATAGGGGCCGAAAACACCCCGGGTCGGGTCGGGTCCCCGGGTGGCACCACAGTGTAGGCTCTTGCCCCCGGCCCCCGAGGTTGCCGGTTCGATTCCCCATATGGGCCGAAAACACCCCGGGTCGGGTCAGGTCCCCGGGTGGCGCCACAGGGTAGGCTCGTGCCCCCGGCCCCCAGGGTTGCCGGTTCGATTCCCCATAGGGTCCGAAAAAGGACAGGGTCTGGTCGGGTCCCCGGGTGGCGCCACAGGGTAATGTCGGAACCCCGGCCCCCGAGGTCGCCGGTTCGATTCCCCATAGGGGCCAAAAAAAGGCCAGGGTCGGGTCGGGTCCCCGGGTGGCGCCACAGGGTAATGTCGGGCCCCCGAACCCCGAGGTTGCCGGTTCGATTCCTCATAGGGGCCGAAAACACCCCGGGTCGGGTAGGGTCCTTGGGTGGCGCCACTGGGTAGGCTCGTGCCCCCGGCCCCCGAGGTCGCCGGTTCGATTCCCCATAGGGGCCGAAAACACCCCGGGTCGGGTCGGGTCCCCGGGTGGCGCCACAGGGTACTGTCGGGCCCCCGGCCCCCGAGGTCGCAGGTTCGATTCCCCATAGGGACCGAAAACACCCCGGGTCGGGTCGGGTCCCCGGGTGGCGCCACAGGGTAATGTCGGGCCCCCGGACCCCGAGGTTGCCGGTTCGATTCCTCATAGGGGCCGAAAACACCCCGGGTCGGGTCGGGTCCTTGGGTGGCGCCACTGGGTAGGCTCGTGCCCCCGGCCCCCGAGGTCGCCGGTTCGATTCCCCATAGGGGCCGAAAACACCCCGGGTCGGGTCGGGTCCCCGGGTGGCGCCACAGGGTAGGCTCGTGCCCCCGGCCCCCGAGGTTGCCGGTTCGATTCCCCATAGGGGCCGAAAACACCCCGGGTCGGGTCGGGTCCCCGGGTGGCGCCACAGGGTAATTTCGGGACCCCGGCCCTCGAGGTCGCAGGTTCGATTCCCCATAGGGGCCGAAAACACCCCGGGTCGGGTCGGGTCCCCGGGTGGCGCCACAGGGTAGGCTCTTGCCCCCGGCCCCCGAGGTTGCCGGTTCGATTCCCCATAGGGGCCGAAAACACCCCGGGTCAGGTAGGGTCCTTTGGTGGCGCCACTGGGTAGGCTCGTGCCCCCGGCCCCCGAGGTCACAGGTTCGATTCCCCATAGGGGCCGAAAACACCCCGGGTCGGGTCGGGTCCCCGGGTGGCGCCACAGGGTAATGTCGGGACCCTGGCCCCCGAGGTCGCTGGTTCGATTCCCCATAGGGGCCAAAAAAAGGCCAGGGTCGGGTCGGGTCCCCGGGTGGCGCCACAGGGTAATGTCGGGCCCCCGGACCCCGAGGTTGCCGGTTCGATTCCTCATAGGGGCCGAAAACACCCCGGGTCGGGTCGGGTCCCCGGGTGGCGCCACAGGGTAAGCTCGTGCCCCCGGCCCCCAGGGTTGCCAGTTCGATTCCCCATAGGGTCCGAATAAGGACAGGGTCGGGTCGGGTCCCCGGGTGGCGCCACAGGGTAATGTCGGAACCCCGGCCCCCGAGGTCGCTGGTTCGATTCCCCATAGGGGCCAAAAAAAGGCCAGGGTCGGGTCGGGTCCCCGGGTGGCGCCACAGGGTAATGTCGGGACCCCGGCCCCCGAGGTTGCCGGTTCGATTCCCCATAGGGGCCTGAAAAAGGCCCTTGTCCGGGTCGGGTCTTTGGGTGGCGCCACAGGGTAGGCTCGTGCCCCCGGCCCCCGAGGTCGCCGGTTCGATTCCCCATAGGGACCGAAAACACCCCGGGTCGGGTCGGGTCCCTGGGTGGCGCCACAGGGTACTGTCGGGACCCCGGCCCCCGAGGTCGCCGGTTCGATTCCCCAGAGGGGCCTGAAAAAGGCCTTTGTCCGGGTCAGGTCCCCGGCTGGCGCCACAGGGTAATGTCGTGACCCTGGCCCCCGAGGTCGCCGGTTCGATTCCCCATAGGGGCCGAAAACACCCCGGGTCGGGTCGGGTCCCCGGGTGGCGCCACAGGGTAGGCTCGTGCCCCCGGCACCCGAGGTCGCAGGTTCGATTCCCCATAGGGGCCGAAAACACCCCGGGTCGGGTCGGGTCCCCGGGTGGCGCCACAGGGTAGGCTCGTGCCCCCGGCCCCCGAGGTCGCAGGTTCGATTCCCCATAGGGGCCGAAAACACCCCGGGTCGGGTCGGGTCCCCGGGTGGCGCCACAGGGTAGGCTCGTGCCCCCGGCCCCCGAGGTCGCCGGTTCGATTCCCCATAGGGGCCGAAAACTCCCCGGGTCGGGTCTGGTCCCCGGGTGGCGCCACAGGGTAGGCTCGTTCCCCTGGCCCCCAAGGTCGCCGGTTCGATTCCCCATAGGGGCCTGAAAAAGGCCTTTGGCCGGGTCGGGTCCCCGGGTGGTGCTAGAGGTTAATGTCGGGACTTAGGTCCCCGAGGTTGCAGGTTCGATTCCCCATAGGGGCCGAAAACACCCCGGGTCGGGTCGGGTCCCCGGGTGGCGCCACAGGGTAATGTCGTGCCCCCGGCCCTCGAGGTCGCAGGTTCGATTCCCCATAGGGGCCGAAAACACCCCGGGTCGGGTCGGGTCCCCGGGTGGCGCCACAGGGTAGGCTCGTGCCCCCGGCCCCCAGGGTTGCCGGTTCGATTCCCCATAGGGTCCGAAAAAGGACAGGGTCGGGTCGGGTCCCCGGGTGGCGCCACAGGGTAATGTCGGAACCCCGGCCCCCGAGGTCGCTAGTTCGATTCCCCATAGGGGCCAAAAAAAGGCCAGGGTCGGGTCGGGTCCCCGGGTGGCGCCACAGGGTAATGTTGGGACCCCGGTCCTCGAGGTCACTGGTTCGATTCCCCATAGGGGCCGAAAACACCCCGGGTCGGGTCGGGTCCCCGGGTGGCGCCACAGGGTAATGTTGGGACCCCGGCCCTCGAGGTCACTGGTTCGATTCCCCATAGGGGCCGAAAACACCCCGGGTCAGGTAGGGTCCTTTGGTGGCGCCACTGGGTAGGCTCGTGCCCCCGGCCCCCGAGGTCACAGGTTCGATTCCCCATAGGGGCCGAAAACACCCCGGGTCGGGTCGGGTCCCCGGGTGGCGCCACAGGGTAATGTCGTGACCCTGGCCCCCGAGGTCGCCGGTTCGATTCCCCATAGGGGCCGAAAACACCCCGGGTCGGGTCGGGTCCCCGGGTGGCGCCACAGGGTAGGCTCGTGCCCCCGGCCCCCGAGGTCGCCGGTTCGATTCCCCATAGGGGCCAAAAACACCCCGGGTCAGGTCGGGTCCCCGGGTGGCACCACAGGGTAATGTCGGGCCCCCGGCCCCCGAGGTCGCAGGTTCGATTCCCCATAGGGGCCGAAAACACCCCGGGTCGGGTCGGGTCCCCGGGTGGCGCCACAGGGTAGGCTCGTGCCCCCGGCCCCCGAGGTCGCCGGTTCGATTCCCCATAGGGGCCGAAAACTCCCCGGGTCGGGTCTGGTCCCTGGGTGGCGCTATAGGGTAGGCTCGTTCCCCTGGCCCCCAAGGTCGCCGGTTCGATTCCCCATAGGGGCCTGAAAAAGGCCTTTGGCCGGGTCGGGTCCCCGGGTGGCGCTAGAGGTTAATGTCGGGACTTAGGTCCCCGAGGTTGCAGGTTCGATTCCCCATAGGGGCCGAAAACACCCCGGGTCGGGTCGGGTCCCCGGGTGGCGCCACAGGGTACTGTCGGGCCCCTGGCCCCCGAGGTCGCAGGTTCGATTCCCCATAGGTACCGAAAACACCCCGGGTCGGGTCGGGTCCCCAGGTGGCGCCACAGGGTAATGTCGGGACCCTGGCCCCCGACGTCGCCGGTTCGATTCCCCATAGGGGCTGAAAACACCCCGGGTCGGGTAGGGTCCCCGGGTGGCGCCACAGGGTAATGTCGGGCCCCCGGCCCCCGAGGTCGCAGGTTCGATTCCCCATAGGGGCCGAAAACACCCCGGGTCGGGTCGGGTCCCCGGGTGGCGCCACAGGGTAGGCTCGTGCCCCCGGCCCCCGAGGTCGCCGGTTCGATTCCCCATAGGGGTTTGAAAAAGGCCTTTGTCCGGGTCGGGTCCCCGGGTGGCGCTAGAGGTTAATGTCAGGACTTAGGTCCCCGAGGTTGCCGGTTAGATTCCCCATAGGGGCAGAAAACACCCCGGGTCGGGTCGGGTCCCCGGGTGGCGCCACAGGGTAATGTCGGGACCCCGGCCCTCGAGGTCACCGGTTCGATTCCCCATAGGGGCCGAAAACACCCCGGGTCGGGTCGGGTCCCCGGGTGGCGCCACAGGGTAGGCTCATGCCCACGGCCTCCGACGTCGCCGGTTCGATTCCCCAGAGGGGCGTGAAAAAGGCATTAGCCCGGGTCGGGTCCCGGGTGGCGCCACAGGGTAGGCTCGTTCCCCCGGCCCCCGAGGTCGCCGGTTCGATTCCCCAGTGGGGCCTGAAAAAGGCCTTTGTCAGGGTCGGGTCTCCGGGTGGCGCCACAGGGTAATGTCGGGACTTAGGTCCCCGAGGTCGCCCGTTCGATTCCCCATAGGGGCCGAAAACACCCCGGGTCGGGTCGGGTCCCCGGGTGGCGCCACAGGGTACTGTCGGGACCCCGGCCCCCGAGGTCGCCGGTTCGATTCCCCATAGGGGTGAAAATGGCCCTTGTCCGGGTCGGGTCCCCGGGTGGCGCCACAGGGTAATGTCATGCCCCTGGCCCCCGAGGTCGCAGGTTCGATTCCCCGTAGGGGCCGAAAACACCCCGGGTCGGGTCGGGTCCCCGGGTGGCGCCACAGGGTAGGCTCGTGCCCCCGGCCCCCGAGGTCGCCGGTTCGATTCCCCATAGGGGCCGAAAACACCGTGGGTCGGGTCGGGTCCCCGGGTGGCGCCACAGGGTAATGTCGGGACCCCGGCCCCCGAGGTCGCCGGTTCGATTCCCCATAGGGGCCTGAAAAAGGCCCTTGTCCGGGTCGGGTCCCCGGGTGGCGCCACAGGGTAGGCTCGTGCCCCCGGCCCCCGAGGTCGCCGGTTCGATTCCCCATAGGGACCGAAAACACCCCGGGTCGGGTCGGGTCCCTGGGTGGCGCCACAGGGTACTGTCGGGACCCCGGCCCCTGAGGTTGCCGGTTCGATTCCACAGAGGGGCCTGAAAAAGGCCTTTGTCCGGGTCGGGTCCCCGGCTGGCGCCACAGGGTAATGTCAGGACCCTGGCCCCCGAGGTCGCCGGTTCGATTCCCCATAGGGGCCGAAAACACCCCGGGTCGGGTCGGGTCCCCGGGTGGCGCCACAGGGTAGGCTCGTGCCCCCGGCTCCCTGGGTTGCCGGTTCGATTCCCCATAGGTTCCGAAAAAGGACAGGGTCGGGTCGGGTCCCCGGGTGGCGCCACAGGGTAATGTCGGAACCCCGGCCCCCGAGGTCACTGGTTCGATTCTCCATAGGGGCCAAAAAAATGCCAGGGTCGGGTCGGGTCCCCGGGTGGCGCCACAGGGTAATGTCGGGCCCCCGGACCCCGAGGTTGCCAGTTCGATTCCTCATAGGGGCCGAAAACACCCAGGGTCGGGTCGGGTCCTTGGGTGGCGCCACTGGGTAGGCTCGTGCCCCCGGCCCCCGAGGTCGCCGGTTCGATTCCCCATAGGGGCCGAAAACACCCCGGGTCGGGTCGGGTCCCCGGGTGGCGCCACAGGGTACTGTCGGGCCCCCGGCCCCCCGAGGTCGCAGGTTCGATTCCCCATAGGGACCGAAAACACCCCGGGTCGGGTCGGGTCCCCGGGTGGCACCACAGGGTAGGCTCGTGCCCCCGGCCCCCGAGGTCGCCGGTTCGATTCCCCATAGGGGCCGAAAACACCCCGGGTCGTGTCGGGTCCCCGGGTGGCACCACAGGGTAATGTCGGGACCCTGGCCCCCGGGGTCGCAGGTTCGATTCCCCATAGGGGCCGAAAACACCCCGGGTTGGGTCGGGACCCCGGGTGGCGCCACAGGGTAATGTCGGGCCCCCGGCCCCCGAGGTCGCCGGTTCGATTCCCCATAGGGGCCGAAAACTCCCCGGGTCGAGTCTGGTCCCTGGGTGGCGCCACAGGGTAGGCTCGTTCACCTGGCCCCCAAGGTCGCCGGTTCGATTCCCCATAGGGGCCTGAAAAAGGCCTTTGTCCGGGTCGGGTCCCCGGGTGGCGCTAGAGGTTAATGTCAGGACTTAGGTCCCCGAGGTTGCCGGTTCGATTCCCCATAGGGGCCGAAAACACCCCGGGTCGGGTCGGGTCCCCGGGTGGCGCCACAGGGTAATGTCGGGGCCCCGGCCCTCGAGGTCACCGGTTCGATTCCCCATAGGGGCCGAAAACACCCCGGGTCGGGTCGGGTCCCCGGGTGGCGCCACAGGGTAGGCTCGTGCCCCCAGCCTCCGAGGTCGCCGGTTCGATTCCCCAGAGGGCCCTGAAAAAGGCATTGTTCGGGGTCGGGTCCCGGGTGGCGCCACAGGGTAATGTCGGGACTTAGGTCCCCGAGGTCGCCCGTTCGATTCCCCATAGGGGCCGAAAACACCCCGGGTCGGGTCGGGTCCCCGGGTGGCGCCACAGGGTAACGTCGGGACCCCGGCCCCCGAGGTCGCCGGTTCGATTCCCCATAGGGGTGAAAAAGGCCCTTGTCCGGGTCGGGTCACCGGGTGGCGCCACAGGGTAATGTCATGCCCCCGGCCCCCGAGGTCGCAGGTTCGATTCCCCATAGGGGCCGAAAACACCCCGGGTTGGGTCGGGTCCCTGGGTGGCGCCACAGGGTAATGTCGTGCCCCCGGCCCCCGAGGTCGCCGGTTCGATTCCCCATAGGGGCCGAAAACACCCCGGGTCGGGTCGGGTCCCCGGGTGGCGCCACAGGGTAATGTCGGGCCCCTGGCCCCCGAGGTCGCCGGTTCGATTCCCCATAGGGTCCTGAAAAAGGCCCTTGTCGGGCTCGGGTCCCCGGGTGGCGCCACAGGGTAGGCTCGTGCCCCCGGCCCCGGGGTCGCCGGTTCGATTCCCCATAGGGACCGAAAACACCCCGGGTCGGGTCGGGTCCCTGGGTGGCGCCACAGGGTAATGTCGGGACCCCGGCCCCCGAGGTCGCCGGTTCGATTCCCCATAGGGTCCGAAAACACCCCGGGTCGGGTCGGGTCCCCAGGTGGCGCCACAGGGTAATGTCGGGACCCTGGCCCCCGAGGTCGCAGGTTCGATTCCCCATAGGGGCCGAAAACACCCCGGGTCGGGTCGGGTCCCCGGGTGGCGCCACTGGGTAGGCTCGTGCCCCCGGCCCCCGAGGTCGCCGGTTCGATTCCCCATAGGGGCCAAAAACACCCCGGGTTGGGTCGGGTCCCCGGGTGGCACCACAGGGTAATGTCGGGCCCCCGGCCCCCGAGGTCGCAGGTTCGATTCCCCATAGGGGCCGAAAACACCCCGGGTCGGGTCGGGTCCCCGGGTGGCGCCACAGGGTAATGTCGTGCCCCCGGCCCCCGAGGTCGCCGGTTCGATTCCCCATAGGGTCCTGAAAAAGGCCCTTGTCGGGGTCGGGTCCCCGGGTGGCGCCACAGGGTAGGCTCGTGCCCCCGGCCCCGGGGTCGCCGGTTCGATTCCCCATAGGGACCGAAAACACCCCGGGTCGGGTCGGGTCCCTGGGTGGCGCCACAGGGTACTGTCGGGACCCCGGCCCCCGGGGTCGCCGGTTCGATTCCCCATAGGGACCGAAAACACCCCGGGTCGGGTCGGGTCCCCAGGTGGCGCCACAGGGTAATGTCGGGAAGCTGGCCCCCGAGGTCGCCGGTTCGATTCCCCATAGGGGCCGAAAACACCCCGGGTCGGGTCGGGTCCCCGGGTGGCGCCACAGGGTAGGCTCGTGCCCCCGGCCCCCGAGGTCGCCGGTTCGATTCCCCATAGGGGCCAAAAACACCCCGGGTCGGGTCGGGTCCCCGGGTGGCACCACAGGGTAATGTCGGGCCCCCGGCCCCCGAGGTCGCAGGTTCGATTCCCCATAGGGGCCGAAAACACCCCGGGTCGGGTCGGGTCCCCGGGTGGCGCCACAGGGTAGGCTCGTGCCCCCGGCCCCCGAGGTCGCCGGTTCGATTCCCCATAGGGGCCGAAAACTCCCCGGGTCGGGTCTGGTCCCTGGGTGGCGCCACAGGGTAAGCTCGTTCCCCTGGCCCCCAAGGTCGCCGGTTCAATTCCCCATAGGGGCCTCAAAAAGGCCTTTGTCCGTATCGGGTCCCCGGGTGGCGCTAGAGGGTAATGTCGGGACTTAGGTCCCCGAGGTCGCCGGTTCGATTCCCCATAGGGGCCGAAAACACCCCGGGTCGGGTCGGGTCCCCGGGTGGCGCCACAGGGTAATGTCGGAACCGCGGACCCCGAGGTTGCCGGTTCGATTCCTCATAGGGGCCGAAAACACCCTGGGTCGGGTAGGGTCTTTGGGTGGTGCCACTGGGTAGGCTCGTGCCCCCGGCCCCCGAGGTCGCCGGTTCGATTCCCCATAGGGGCCGAAAACACCCCGGGTCGGGTCGGGTCCCCGGGTGGCGCCACAGGGTACTGTCGGGCCCCCTGCCCCCGAGGTCGCAGGTTCGATTCCCCATAGGTACCGAAAACACCCCGGGTCGGGTCGGGTCCCCGGGTGGCACCACAGGGTAATGTCGGGACCCCGGCCCTCGAGGTCGCAGGTTCGATTCTCCATAAGGGCCGAAAACACCCCGGGTCGGGTCGGGTCCCCGGGTGGCGCCACAGGGTAGGCTCGTGACCCCGGCCCCCGAGGTCGCCGGTTCGATTCCCCATAGGGGCCGAAAACACCCCGGGTCGGGTCGGGTCCCCGGGTGGCGCCACAGGGTAGGCTCTTGCCCCCGGCCCCCGAGGTCGCTGGTTCGATTCCCCATAGGGGCCGAAAACACCCCGGGTCGGGTCGGGTCCCCGGGTGGCACCACATGGTAATGTCGGGCCCCCGGCCCCCGAGGTCGCAGGTTCGATTCCCCAGAGGGGCCTGAAAAAGGCCTTAGTCCGGGTCGGGTCCCGGGTGGCGCCACAGGGTAGGCTCGTTCCCCCGGCCCCCGAGGTCGCCGGTTCGATTCCCCATAGGGGCCTGAAAAAGGCCTTTGTCCGGGTCGGGTGCCCGGGTGGCGCCACAGGGTAATGTCGGGACCCCGGCCCCCGAGGTCGCCGGTTCGATTCCCCATAGGGGTGAAAAAGGCCCTTGTCCGGGTCGGGTCCCCGGGTGGCGCCACAGGGTAATGTCGGGACTTAGGTCCCCAAGGTTGCCGGTTCGATTCCCCATAGGGACCGAAAACACGCCGGGTCGGGTCGGGTCCCCGGGTGGCGCCACAGGGTAATGTCGGGACCCCGGCCCCCGAGGTCGCCGGTTCGATTCCCCATAGGGGCCTGAAAAAGGCCCTTGTCCGGGTCGGGTCCCCGGGTGGCGCCACAGGGTAATGTCGGGACCCCGGCCCTCGAGGTCACCGGTTCGATTCCCCATAGGGGCCGAAAACACCCCGGGTCGGGTCGGGTCCCCGGGTGGCGCCACAGGGTAGGCTCGTGCCCCCAGCCTCCGAGGTCGCCGGTTCGATTCCCCAGAGGGGCCTGAAAAAGGCCTTGTTCCGGGTCGGGTCCCGGGTGGCGCCACAGGGTAGGCTCGTTCCCCCGGCCCCCGAGGTCGCCGGTTCGATTCCCGAGTGGGGCCTGAAAAAGGCCTTTGTCCGGGTCGGGTCCCCGGGTGGCGCCACAGGGTAATGTCGGGACTTAGGTCCCCGAGGTCGCCCGTTCGATTCCCCATAGGGGCCGAAAACACCCCGGGTCGGGTCGGGTCCCCGGGTGGCGCCACAGGGTAACGTCGGGACCCCGGCCCCCGAGGTCGCCGGTTCGATTCCCCATAGGGGTGAAAAAGGCCCTTGTCCGGGTCGGGTCCCCGGGTGGCGCCACAGGGTAATGTCATGCCCCTGGCCCCCGAGGTCGCCGGTTCGATTCCCCATAGGGGCCGAAAACACCCCGGGTCGGGTTGGGTCCCTGGGTGGCGCCACAGGGTAATGTCGTGCCCCCGGCCCCCGAGGTCGCCGGTTCGATTCCCCATAGGGGCCGAAAACACCCCGGGTCGGGTCGGGTCCCCGGGTGGCGCCACAGGGTACTGTCGGGACCCCGGCCCCTGGGGTCGCCGGTTCGATTCCCCATAGGGACCGAAAACACCCCGGGTCGGGTCGGGTCCCCAGGTGGCGCCACAGGGTAATGTCGGGAAGCTGGCCCCCGAGGTCGCCGGTTCGATTCCCCATAGGGGCCGAAAACACCCCGGGTCGGGTCGGGTCCCCGGGTGGCGCCACAGGGTAGGCTCGTGCCCCCGGCCCCCGAGGTCGCCGGTTCGATTCCCCATAGGGGCCAAAAACACCCCGGGTCGGGTCGGGTCCCCGGGTGGCACCACAGGGTAATGTCGGGCCCCCGGCCCCCGAGGTCGCAGGTTCGATTCCCCATAGGGGCCGAAAACACCCCGGGTCGGGTCGGGTCCCCGGGTGGCGCCACAGGGTAGGCTCGTGCCCCCGGCCCCCGAGGTCGCCGGTTCGATTCCCCATAGGGGCCGAAAACTCCCCGGGTCGGGTCTGGTCCCTGGGTGGCGCCACAGGGTAAGCTCGTTCCCCTGGCCCCCAAGGTCGCCGGTTCAATTCCCCATAGGGGCCTCAAAAAGGCCTTTGTCCGTATCGGGTCCCCGGGTGGCGCTAGAGGGTAATGTCGGGACTTAGGTCCCCGAGGTCGCCGGTTCGATTCCCCATAGGGGCCGAAAACACCCCGGGTCGGGTCGGGTCCCCGGGTGGCGCCACAGGGTAATGTCGGAACCGCGGACCCCGAGGTTGCCGGTTCGATTCCTCATAGGGGCCGAAAACACCCCGGGTCGGGTAGGGTCTTTGGGTGGTGCCACTGGGTAGGCTCGTGCCCCCGGCCCCCGAGGTCGCCGGTTCGATTCCCCATAGGGGCCGAAAACACCCCGGGTCGGGTCGGGTCCCCGGGTGGCGCCACAGGGTACTGTCGGGCCCCCTGCCCCCGAGGTCGCAGGTTCGATTCCCCATAGGTACCGAAAACACGCCGGGTCGGGTCGGGTCCCCGGGTGGCACCACAGGGTAATGTCGGGACCCCGGCCCTCGAGGTCGCAGGTTCGATTCTCCATAAGGGCCGAAAACACCCCGGGTCGGGTCGGGTCCCCGGGTGGCGCCACAGGGTAGGCTCGTGACCCCGGCCCCCGAGGTCGCCGGTTCGATTCCCCATAGGGGCCGAAAACACCCCGGGTCGGGTCGGGTCCCCGGGTGGCGCCACAGGGTAGGCTCTTGCCCCCGGCCCCCGAGGTCGCTGGTTCGATTCCCCATAGGGGCCGAAAACACCCCGGGTCGGGTCGGGTCCCCGGGTGGCACCACATGGTAATGTCGGGCCCCCGGCCCCCGAGGTCGCAGGTTCGATTCCCCAGAGGGGCCTGAAAAAGGCCTTAGTCCGGGTCGGGTCCCGGGTGGCGCCACAGGGTAGGCTCGTTCCCCCGGCCCCCGAGGTCGCCGGTTCGATTCCCCATAGGGGCCTGAAAAAGGCCTTTGTCCGGGTCGGGTGCCCGGGTGGCGCCACAGGGTAATGTCGGGACCCCGGCCCCCGAGGTCGCCGGTTCGATTCCCCATAGGGGTGAAAAAGGCCCTTGTCCGGGTCGGGTCCCCGGGTGGCGCCACAGGGTAATGTCGGGACTTAGGTCCCCAAGGTTGCCGGTTCGATTCCCCATAGGGACCGAAAACACGCCGGGTCGGGTCGGGTCCCCGGGTGGCGCCACAGGGTAATGTCGGGACCCCCGGCCCCCGAGGTCGCCGGTTCGATTCCCCATAGGGGCCTGAAAAAGGCCCTTGTCCGGGTCGGGTCCCCGGGTGGCGCCACAGGGTAATGTCGGGACCCCGGCCCTCGAGGTCACCGGTTCGATTCCCCATAGGGGCCGAAAACACCCCGGGTCGGGTCGGGTCCCCGGGTGGCGCCACAGGGTAGGCTCGTGCCCCCAGCCTCCGAGGTCGCCGGTTCGATTCCCCAGAGGGGCCTGAAAAAGGCCTTGTTCCGGGTCGGGTCCCGGGTGGCGCCACAGGGTAGGCTCGTTCCCCCGGCCCCCGAGGTCGCCGGTTCGATTCCCGAGTGGGGCCTGAAAAAGGCCTTTGTCCGGGTCGGGTCCCCGGGTGGCGCCACAGGGTAATGTCGGGACTTAGGTCCCCGAGGTCGCCCGTTCGATTCCCCATAGGGGCCGAAAACACCCCGGGTCGGGTCGGGTCCCCGGGTGGCGCCACAGGGTAACGTCGGGACCCCGGCCCCCGAGGTCGCCGGTTCGATTCCCCATAGGGGTGAAAAAGGCCCTTGTCCGGGTCGGGTCCCCGGGTGGCGCCACAGGGTAATGTCATGCCCCTGGCCCCCGAGGTCGCCGGTTCGATTCCCCATAGGGGCCGAAAACACCCCGGGTCGGGTCGGGTCCCCGGGTGGCGCCACAGGGTAATGTCGGAACCGCGGACCCCGAGGTTGCCGGTTCGATTCCTCATAGGGGCCGAAAACACCCCGGGTTGGGTAGGGTCTTTGGGTGGTGCCACTGGGTAGGCTCGTGCCCCCGGCCCCCGAGGTCGCCGGTTCGATTCCCCATAGGGACCGAAAACACCCCGGGTCGGGTCGGGTCCCCGGGTGGCGCCACAGGGTACTGTCGGGCCCCCTGCCCCCGAGGTCGCAGGTTCGATTCCCCATAGGTACCGAAAACACCCCGGGTCGGGTCGGGTCCCCGGGTGGCACCACAGGGTAATGTCGGGACCCCGGCCCTCGAGGTCGCAGGTTCGATTCTCCATAAGGGCCGAAAACACCCCGGGTCGGGTCGGGTCCCCGGGTGGCGCCACAGGGTAGGCTCGTGACCCCGGCCCCCGAGGTCGCCGGTTCGATTCCCCATAGGGGCCGAAAACACCCCGGGTCGGGTCGGGTCCCCGGGTGGCACCACAGGGTAGGCTCGTGCCCCCGGCCCCCGAGGTCGCTGGTTCGATTCCCCATAGGGGCCGAAAACACCCCGGGTCGGGTCGGGTCCCCGGGTGGCACCACATGGTAATGTCGGGCCCCCGGCCCCCGAGGTCGCAGGTTCGATTCCCCAGAGGGGCCTGAAAAAGGCCTTAGTCCGGGTCGGGTCCCGGGTGGCGCCACAGGGTAGGCTCGTTCCCCCGGCCCCCGAGGTCGCCGGTTCGATTCCCCATAGGGGCCTGAAAAAGGCCTTTGTCCGGGTCGGGTCCCCGGGTGGCGCCACAGGGTAATGTCGGGACCCCGGCCCCCGAGGTCGCCGGTTCGATTCCCCATAGGGGTGAAAAAGGCCCTTGTCCGGGTCCGGTCCCCGGGTGGCGCCACAGGATAATGTCGGGACTTAGGTCCCCAAGGTTGCCGGTTCGATTCCCCATAGGGACCGAAAACACGCCGGGTCGGGTCGGGTCCCCGGGTGGCGCCACAGGGTAATGTCGGGACCCCGGCCCCCGAGGTCGCCGGTTCGATTCCCCATAGGGGCCGAAAACACCCCGGGTCGGGTCGGGTCCCCGGGTGGCGCCACAGGGTAGGCTCGTGCCCCCAGCCTCCGAGGTCGCCGGTTCGATTCCCCAGAGGGGCCTGAAAAAGGCCTTGTTCCGGGTCGGGTCCCGGGTGGCGCCACAGGGTAGGCTCGTTCCCCCGGCCCCCGAGGTCGCCGGTTCGATTCCCGAGTGGGGCCTGAAAAAGGCCTTTGTCCGGGTCGGGTCCCCGGGTGGCGCCACAGGGTAATGTCGGGACTTAGGTCCCCGAGGTCGCCCGTTCGATTCCCCATAGGGGCCGAAAACACCCCGGGTCGGGTCGGGTCCCCGGGTGGCGCCACAGGGTAACGTCGGGACCCCGGCCCCCGAGGTCGCCGGTTCGATTCCCCATAGGGGTGAAAAAGGCCCTTGTCCGGGTCGGGTCCCCGGGTGGCGCCACAGGGTAATGTCATGCCCCTGGCCCCCGAGGTCGCCGGTTCGATTCCCCATAGGGGCCGAAAACACCCCGGGTCGGGTTGGGTCCCTGGGTGGCGCCACAGGGTAATGTCGTGCCCCCGGCCCCCGAGGTCGCCGGTTCGATTCCCCATAGGGGCCGAAAACACCCCGGGTCGGGTCGGGTCCCCGGGTGGCGCCACAGGGTAATGTCGGGACCCCGGCCCTCGAGGTCACCGGTTCGATTCCCCATAGGGGCCGAAAACACCCCGGGTCGGGTCGGGTCCCCGGGTGGCGCCACAGGGTAGGCCCGTGCCCCCAGCCTCCGAGGTCGCCGGTTCGATTCCCCAGAGGGGCCTGAAAAAGGCCTTGTTCCGGGTCGGGTCCCGGGTGGCGCCACAGGGTAGGCTCGTTCCCCCGGCCCCCGAGGTCGCCGGTTCGATTCCCGAGTGGGGCCTGAAAAAGGCCTTTGTCCGGGTCGGGTCCCTGGGTGGCGCCACAGGGTAATGTCGGGACTTAGGTCCCCGAGGTCGCCCGTTCGATTCCCCATAGGGGCCGAAAACACCCCGGGTCGGGTCGGGTCCCCGGGTGGCGCCACAGGGTAACGTCGGGACCCGGGCCCCCGAGGTCGCCGGTTCGATTCCCCATAGGGGTGAAAAAGGCCCTTGTCCGGGTCGGGTCCCCGGGTGGCGCCACAGGGTAATGTCATGCCCCTGGCCCCCGAGGTCGCCGTTTCGATTCCCCATAGGGGCCGAAAACACCCCGGGTCGGGTTGGGTCCCTGGGTGGCGCCACAGGGTAATGTCGTGCCCCCGGCCCCCGAGGTCGCCGGTTCGATTCCCCATAGGGGCCGAAAACACCCCGGGTCGGGTCGGGTCCCCGGGTGGCACCACAGGGTAATGTCGGGACCCCGGCCCCCGAGGTCGCCGGTTCGATTCCCCATAGGGGCCTGAAAAAGGCCCTTGTCCGGGTCGGGTCCCCGGGTGGCGCCACAGGGTAGGCTCGTGCCCCCGGCCCCCGAGGTCGCCGGTTCGATTCCCCATAGGGACCGAAAACACCCCGGGTCGGGTCGGGTCCCTGGGTGGCGCCACAGGGTACTGTCGGGACCCCGGCCCCCAAGGTCGCCGGTTCGATTCCCCAGAGGGGCCTGAAAAAGGCCTTTGTCCGCGTCGGGTCCCCAGGTGGCGCCACAGGGTAATGTCGGGACCCTGGCCCCTGAGGTCGCCGGTTCGATTCCCCATAGGGGCCGAAAACACCCCGGGTCGGGTCGGGTCCCCGGGTGGCGCCACAGGGTAGGCTCGTGCCCCCGGCCCCGGGGTCGCCGGTTCGATTCCCCATAGGGACCGAAAACACCCCGGGTCGGGTCGGGTCCCTGGGTGGCGCCACAGGGTAATGTCGGGACCCCGGCCCCCGAGGTCGCCGGTTCGATTCCCCAGAGGGACCGAAAACACCCCGGGTCGGGTCGGGTCCCCAGGTGGCGCCACAGGGTAATGTCGGGACCCTGGCCCCCGAGGTCGCAGGTTCGATTCCCCATAGGGGCCGAAAACACCCCGGGTCGGGTCGGGTCCCCGGGTGGCGCCACTGGGTAGGCTCGTGCCCCCGGCCCCCGAGGTCGCCGGTTCGATTCCCCATAGGGGCCAAAAACACCCCGGGTCGGGTCGGGTCCCCGGGTGGCACCACAGGGTAATGTCGGGCCCCCGGCCCCCGAGGTCGCAGGTTCGATTCCCCATAGGGGCCGAAAACACCCCGGGTCGGGTCGGGTCCCCGGGTGGCGCCACAGGGTAATGTCGTGCCCCCGGCCCCCGAGGTCGCCGGTTCGATTCCCCATAGGGTCCTCAAAAAGGCCCTTGTCGGGGTCGGGTCCCCGGGTGGCGCCACAGGGTAGGCTCGTGCCCCCGGCCCCGGGGTCGCCGGTTCGATTCCCCATAGGGACCGAAAACACCCCGGGTCGGGTCGGGTCCCTGGGTGGCGCCACAGGGTACTGTCGGGACCCCGGCCCCCGGGGTCGCCGGTTCGATTCCCCATAGGGACCGAAAACACCCCGGGTCGGGTCGGGTCCCCAGGTGGCGCCACAGGGTAATGTCGGGACCCTGGCCCCCGAGGTCGCCGGTTCGATTCCCCATAGGGGCCGAAAACACCCCGGGTCGGGTCGGGTCCCCGGGTGGCGCCACAGGGTAGGCTCGTGCCCCCGGCCCCCGAGGTCGCCGGTTCGATTCCCCATAGGGGCCAAAAACACCCCGGGTCGGGTCGGGTCCCCGGGTGGCACCACAGGGTAATGTCGGGCCCCCGGCCCCCGAGGTCGCAGGTTCGATTCCCCATAGGGGCTGAAAACACCCCGGGTCGGGTCGGGTCCCCGGGTGGCGCCACAGGGTAGGCTCGTGCCCCCGGCCCCCGAGGTCGCCGGTTCGATTCCCCATAGGGGCCGAAAACTCCCCGGGTCGGGTCTGGTCCCTGGGTGGCGCCACAGGGTAAGCTCGTTCCCCTGGCCCCCAAGGTCGCCGGTTCAATTCCCCATAGGGGCCTGAAAAAGGCCTTTGTCCGGGTCGGGTCCCCGGGTGGCGCTAGAGGGTAATGTCGGGACTTAGGTCCCCGAGGTCGCCGGTTCGATTCCCCATAGGGGTGAAAAAGGCCCTTGTCCGGGTCGGGTCCCCGGGTGGCGCCACAGGGTAATGTCATGCCCCTGGCCCCCGAGGTCGCCGGTTCGATTCCCCATAGGGGCCGAAAACACCCCGGGTCGGGTTGGGTCCCTGGGTGGCGCCACAGGGTACTGTCGTGCCCCCGGCCCCCGAGGTCGCCGGTTCGATTCCCCATAGGGGCCGAAAACACCCCGGGTCGGGTCGGGTCCCCGGGTGGCGCCACAGGGTAATGTCGGGACCCCGGCCCTCGAGGTCACCGGTTCGATTCCCCATAGGGGCCGAAAACACCCCGGGTCGGGTCGGGTCCCCGGGTGGCGCCACAGGGTAGGCCCGTGCCCCCAGCCTCCGAGGTCGCCGGTTCGATTCCCCAGAGGGGCCTGAAAAAGGCCTTGTTCCGGGTCGGGTCCCGGGTGGCGCCACAGGGTAGGCTCATTCCCCCGGCCCCCGAGGTCGCCGGTTCGATTCCCGAGTGGGGCCTGAAAAAGGCCTTTGTCCGGGTCGGGTCCCCGGGTGGCGCCACAGGGTAATGTCGGGACTTAGGTCCCCGAGGTCGCCCGTTCGATTCCCCATAGGGGCCGAAAACACCCCGGGTCGGGTCGGGTCCCCGGGTGGCGCCACAGGGTAACGTCGGGACCCGGGCCCCCGAGGTTGCCGGTTCGATTCCCCATAGGGGTGAAAAAGGCCCTTGTCCGGGTCGGGTCCCCGGGTGGCGCCACAGGGTAATGTCATGCCCCTGGCCCCCGAGGTCGCCGGTTCGATTCCCCATAGGGGCCGAAAACACCCCGGGTCGGGTTGGGTCCCTGGGTGGCGCCACAGGGTAATGTCGTGCCCCCGGCCCTAGAGGTCGCCGGTTCGATTCCCCATAGGGGCCGAAAACACCCCGGGTTGGGTCGGGTCCCCGGGTGGCACCACAGGGTAATGTCGGGACCCCGGCCCCCGAGGTCGCCGGTTCGATTCCCCATAGGGGCCTGAAAAAGGCCTTTGTCCGGGTCGGGTCCCCGGGTGGCGCCACAGGGTAGGCTCGTGCCCCCGGCCCCCGAGGTCGCCGGTTCGATTCCCCATAGGGACCGAAAACACCCCGGGTCGGGTCGGGTCCCTGGGTGGCGCCACAGGGTACTGTCGGGACCCCGGCCCCCAAGGTCGCCTGTTCGATTCCCCAGAGGGGCCTGAAAAAGGCCTTTGTCCGCGTCGGGTCCCCAGGTGGCGCCACAGGGTAATGTCGGGAAGCTGGCCCCTGAGGTCGCCGGTTCGATTCCCCATAGGGGCCGAAAACACCCCGGGTCGGGTCGGGTCCCCGGGTGGCGCCACAGGGTAGGCTCGTGCCCCCGGCCCCGGGGTCGCCGGTTCGATTCCCCATAGGGACCGAAAACACCCCGGGTCGGGTCGGGTCCCTGGGTGGCGCCACAGGGTAATGTCGGGACCCCGGCCCCCGAGGTCGCCGGTTCGATTCCCCAGAGGGACCGAAAACACCCCGGGTCGGGTCGGGTCCCCAGGTGGCGCCACAGGGTAATGTCGGGACCCTGGCCCCTGAGGTCGCAGGTTCGATTCCCCATAGGGGCCGAAAACACCCCGGGTCGGGTCGGGTCCCCGGGTGGCGCCACTGGGTAGGCTCGTGCCCCCGGCCCCCGAGGTCGCCGGTTTGATTCCCCATAGGGGCCAAAAACACCCCGGGTCGGGTCGGGTCCCCGGGTGGCACCACAGGGTAATGTCGGGCCCCCGGCCCCCGAGGTCGCAGGTTCGATTCCCCATAGGGGCCGAAAACACCCCGGGTCGGGTCGGGTCCCCGGGTGGCGCCACAGGGTAATGTCGTGCCCCCGGCCCCCGAGGTCGCCGGTTCGATTCCCCATAGGGTCCTGAAAAAGGCCCTTGTCGGGGTCGGGTCCCCGGGTGGCGCCACAGGGTAGGCTCGTGCCCCCGGCCCCGGGGTCGCCGGTTCGATTCCCCATAGGGACCGAAAACACCCCGGGTCGGGTCGGGTCCCTGGGTGGCGCCACAGGGTACTGTCGGGACCCCGGCCCCCGGGGTCGCCGGTTCGATTCCCCATAGGGACCGAAAACACCCCGGGTCGGGTCGGGTCCCCAGGTGGCGCCACAGGGTAATGTGGGGACCCTGGCCCCCGAGGTCGCCGGTTCGATTCCCCATAGGGGCCTGAAAAAGGCCTTTGTCCGGGTCGGGTCCCCGGGTGGCGCTAGAGGTTAATGTCAGGACTTAGGTCCCCGAGGTTGCCGGTTCGATTCCCCATAGGGGCCGAAAACACCCCGGGTCGGGTCGGGTCCCCGGGTGGCGCCACAGGGTAATGTCGGGGCCCCGGCCCTCGAGGTCACCGGTTCGATTCCCCATAGGGGCTGAAAACACCCCGGGTCGGGTCGGGTCCCCGGGTGGCGCCACAGGGTAGGCTCGTGCCCCCAGCCTCCGAGGTCGCCGGTTCGATTCCCCAGAGGGGCCTGAAAAAGGCATTGTTCCGGGTCGGGTCCCGGGTGGCGCCACAGGGTAATGTCGGGACTTAGGTCCCCGAGGTCGCCCGTTCGATTCCCCATAGGGGCCGAAAACACCCCGGGTCGGGTCGGGTCCCCGGGTGGCGCCACAGGGTAACGTCGGGACCCCGGCCCCCGAGGTCGCCGGTTCGATTCCCCATAGGGGTGAAAAAGGCCCTTGTCCGGGTCGGGTCCCCGGGTGGCGCCACAGGGTAATGTCATGCCCCCGGCCCCCGAGGTCGCCGGTTCGATTCCCCATAGGGGCCGAAAACACCCCGGGTTGGGTCGGGTCCCTGGGTGGCGCCACAGGGTAATGTCGTGCCCCCGGCCCCCGAGGTCGCCGGTTCGATTCCCCATAGGGGCCGAAAACACACCGGGTCGGGTCGGGTCCCCGGGTGGCGCCACAGGGTAATGTCGGGCCCCTGGCCCCCGAGGTCGCCGGTTCGATTCCCCATAGGGTCCTGAAAAAGGCCCTTGTCGGGCTCGGGTCCCCGGGTGGCGCCACAGGGTAGGCTCGTGCCCCCGGCCCCGGGGTCGCCGGTTCGATTCCCCATAGGGACCGAAAACACCCCGGGTCGGGTCGGGTCCCTGGGTGGCGCCACAGGGTAATGTCGGGACCCCGGCCCCCGAGGTCGCCGGTTCGATTCCCCATAGGGACCGAAAACACCCCGGGTCGGGTCGGGTCCCCAGGTGGCGCCACAGGGTAATGTCGGGACCCTGGCCCCCGAGGTCGCAGGTTCGATTCCCCATAGGGGCCGAAAACACCCCGGGTCGGGTCGGGTCCCCGGGTGGCGCCACTGGGTAGGCTCGTGCCCCCGGCCCCCGAGGTCGCCGGTTCGATTCCCCATAGGGGCCAAAAACACCCCGGGTCGGGTCGGGTCCCCGGGTGGCACCACAGGGTAATGTCGGGCCCCCGGCCCCCGAGGTCGCAGGTTCGATTCCCCATAGGGGCCGAAAACACCCCGGGTCGGGTCGGGTCCCCGGGTGGCGCCACAGGGTAATGTCGTGCCCCCGGCCCCCGAGGTCGCCGGTTCGATTCCCCATAGGGTCCTGAAAAAGGCCCTTGTCGGGGTCGGGTCCCCGGGTGGCGCCACAGGGTAGGCTCGTGCCCCCGGCCCCGGGGTCGCCGGTTCGATTCCCCATAGGGACCGAAAACACCCCGGGTCGGGTCGGGTCCCTGGGTGGCGCCACAGGGTACTGTCGGGACCCCGGCCCCCGGGGTCGCCGGTTCGATTCCCCATAGGGACCGAAAACACCCCGGGTCGGGTCGGGTCCCCAGGTGGCGCCACAGGGTAATGTCGGGAAGCTGGCCCCCGAGGTCGCCGGTTCGATTCCCCATAGGGGCCGAAAACACCCCGGGTCGGGTCGGGTCCCCGGGTGGCGCCACAGGGTAGGCTCGTGCCCCCGGCCCCCGAGGTCGCCGGTTCGATTCCCCATAGGGGCCAAAAACACCCCGGGTCGGGTCGGGTCCCCGGGTGGCACCACAGGGTAATGTCGGGCCCCCGGCCCCCGAGGTCGCAGGTTCGATTCCCCATAGGGGCCGAAAACACCCCGGGTCGGGTCGGGTCCCCGGGTGGCGCCACAGGGTAGGCTCGTGCCCCCGGCCCCCGAGGTCGCCGGTTCGATTCCCCATAGGGGCCGAAAACTCCCCGGGTCGGGTCTGGTCCCTGGGTGGCGCCACAGGGTAAGCTTGTTCCCCTGGCCCCCAAGGTCGCCGGTTCAATTCCCCATAGGGGCCTCAAAAAGGCCTTTGTCCGTATCGGGTCCCCGGGTGGCGCTAGAGGGTAATGTCGGGACTTAGGTCCCCGAGGTCGCCGGTTCGATTCCCCATAGGGGCCGAAAACACCCCGGGTCGGGTCGGGTCCCCGGGTGGCGCCACAGGGTAATGTCGGAACCGCGGACCCCGAGGTTGCCGGTTCGATTCCTCATAGGGGCCGAAAACACCCCGGGTCGGGTAGGGTCTTTGGGTGGTGCCACTGGGTAGGCTCGTGCCCCCGGCCCCCGAGGTCGCCGGTTCGATTCCCCATAGGGGCCGAAAACACCCCGGGTCGGGTCGGGTCCCCGGGTGGCGCCACAGGGTACTGTCGGGCCCCCTGCCCCCGAGGTCGCAGGTTCGATTCCCCATAGGTACCGAAAACACCCCGGGTCGGGTCGGGTCCCCGGGTGGCACCACAGGGTAATGTCGGGACCCCGGCCCTCGAGGTCGCAGGTTCGATTCTCCATAAGGGCCGAAAACACCCCGGGTCGGGTCGGGTCCCCGGGTGGCGCCACAGGGTAGGCTCGTGACCCCGGCCCCCGAGGTCGCCGGTTCGATTCCCCATAGGGGCCGAAAACACCCCGGGTCGGGTCGGGTCCCCGGGTGGCGCCACAGGGTAGGCTCTTGCCCCCGGCCCCCGAGGTCGCTGGTTCGATTCCCCATAGGGGCCGAAAACACCCCGGGTCGGGTCGGGTCCCCGGGTGGCACCACATGGTAATGTCGGGCCCCCGGCCCCCGAGGTCGCAGGTTCGATTCCCCAGAGGGGCCTGAAAAAGGCCTTAGTCCGGGTCGGGTCCCGGGTGGCGCCACAGGGTAGGCTCGTTCCCCCGGCCCCCGAGGTCGCCGGTTCGATTCCCCATAGGGGCCTGAAAAAGGCCTTTGTCCGGGTCGGGTGCCCGGGTGGCGCCACAGGGTAATGTCGGGACCCCGGCCCCCGAGGTCGCCGGTACGATTCCCCATAGGGGTGAAAAAGGCCCTTGTCCGGGTCGGGTCCCCGGGTGGCGCCACAGGGTAATGTCGGGACTTAGGTCCCCAAGGTTGCCGGTTCGATTCCCCATAGGGACCGAAAACACGCCGGGTCGGGTCGGGTCCCCGGGTGGCGCCACAGGGTAATGTCGGGACCCCGGCCCCCGAGGTCGCCGGTTCGATTCCCCATAGGGGCCTGAAAAAGGCCCTTGTCCGGGTCGGGTCCCCGGGTGGCGCCACAGGGTAATGTCGGGACCCCGGCCCTCGAGGTCACCGGTTCGATTCCCCATAGGGGCCGAAAACACCCCGGGTCGGGTCGGGTCCCCGGGTGGCGCCACAGGGTAGGCTCGTGCCCCCAGCCTCCGAGGTCGCCGGTTCGATTCCCCAGAGGGGCCTGAAAAAGGCCTTGTTCCGGGTCGGGTCCCGGGTGGCGCCACAGGGTAGGCTCGTTCCCCCGGCCCCCGAGGTCGCCGGTTCGATTCCCGAGTGGGGCCTGAAAAAGGCCTTTGTCCGGGTCGGGTCCCCGGGTGGCGCCACAGGGTAATGTCGGGACTTAGGTCCCCGAGGTCGCCCGTTCGATTCCCCATAGGGGCCGAAAACACCCCGGGTCGGGTCGGGTCCCCGGGTGGCGCCACAGGGTAACGTCGGGACCCCGGCCCCCGAGGTCGCCGGTTCGATTCCCCATAGGGGTGAAAAAGGCCCTTGTCCGGGTCGGGTCCCCGGGTGGCGCCACAGGGTAATGTCATGCCCCTGGCCCCCGAGGTCGCCGGTTCGATTCCCCATAGGGGCCGAAAACACCCCGGGTCGGGTTGGGTCCCTGGGTGGCGCCACAGGGTAATGTCGTGCCCCCGGCCCCCGAGGTCGCCGGTTCGATTCCCCATAGGGGCCGAAAACACCCCGGGTCGGGTCGGGTCCCCGGGTGGCGCCACAGGGTACTGTCGGGACCCCGGCCCCCGGGGTCGCCGGTTCGATTCCCCATAGGGACCGAAAACACCCCGGGTCGGGTCGGGTCCCCAGGTGGCGCCACAGGGTAATGTCGGGAAGCTGGCCCCCGAGGTCGCCGGTTCGATTCCCCATAGGGGCCGAAAACACCCCGGGTCGGGTCGGGTCCCCGGGTGGCGCCACAGGGTAGGCTCGTGCCCCCGGCCCCCGAGGTCGCCGGTTCGATTCCCCATAGGGGCCAAAAACACCCCGGGTCGGGTCGGGTCCCCGGGTGGCACCACAGGGTAATGTCGGGCCCCCGGCCCCCGAGGTCGCAGGTTCGATTCCCCATAGGGGCCGAAAACACCCCGGGTCGGGTCGGGTCCCCGGGTGGCGCCACAGGGTAGGCTCGTGCCCCCGGCCCCCGAGGTCGCCGGTTCGATTCCCCATAGGGGCCGAAAACTCCCCGGGTCGGGTCTGGTCCCTCGGTGGCGCCACAGGGTAAGCTCGTTCCCCTGGCCCCCAAGGTCGCCGTTTCAATTCCCCATAGGGGCCTCAAAAAGGCCTTTGTCCGTATCGGGTCCCCGGGTGGCGCTAGAGGGTAATGTCGGGACTTAGGTCCCCGAGGTCGCCGGTTCGATTCCCCATAGGGGCCGAAAACACCCCGGGTCGGGTCGGGTCCCCGGGTGGCGCCACAGGGTAATGTCGGAACCGCGGACCCCGAGGTTGCCGGTTCGATTCCTCATAGGGGCCGAAAACACCCCGGGTCGGGTAGGGTCTTTGGGTGGTGCCACTGGGTAGGCTCGTGCCCCCGGCCCCCGAGGTCGCCGGTTCGATTCCCCATAGGGGCCGAAAACACCCCGGGTCGGGTCGGGTCCCCGGGTGGCGCCACAGGGTACTGTCGGGCCCCCTGCCCCCGAGGTCGCAGGTTCGATTCCCCATAGGTACCGAAAACACCCCGGGTCGGGTCGGGTCCCCGGGTGGCACCACAGGGTAATGTCGGGACCCCGGCCCTCGAGGTCGCAGGTTCGATTCTCCATAAGGGCCGAAAACACCCCGGGTCGGGTCGGGTCCCCGGGTGGCGCCACAGGGTAGGCTCGTGACCCCGGCCCCCGAGGTCGCCGGTTCGATTCCCCATAGGGGCCGAAAACACCCCGGGTCGGGTCGGGTCCCCGGGTGGCGCCACAGGGTAGGCTCTTGCCCCCGGCCCCCGAGGTCGCTGGTTCGATTCCCCATAGGGGCCGAAAACACCCCGGGTCGGGTCGGGTCCCCGGGTGGCACCACATGGTAATGTCGGGCCCCCGGCCCCCGAGGTCGCAGGTTCGATTCCCCAGAGGGGCCTGAAAAAGGCCTTAGTCCGGGTCGGGTCCCGGGTGGCGCCACAGGGTAGGCTCGTTCCCCCGGCCCATGAGGTCGCCGGTTCGATTCCCCATAGGGGCCTGAAAAAGGCCTTTGTCCGGGTCGGGTGCCCGGGTGGCGCCACAGGGTAATGTCGGGACCCCGGCCCCCGAGGTCGCCGGTTCGATTCCCCATAGGGGTGAAAAAGGCCCTTGTCCGGGTCGGGTCCCCGGGTGGCGCCACAGGGTAATGTCGGGACTTAGGTCCCCAAGGTTGCCGGTTCGATTCCCCATAGGGACCGAAAACACGCCGGGTCGGGTCGGGTCCCCGGGTGGCGCCACAGGGTAATGTCGGGACCCCGGCCCCCGAGGTCGCCGGTTCGATTCCCCATAGGGGCCTGAAAAAGGCCCTTGTCCGGGTCGGGTCCCCGGGTGGCGCCACAGGGTAATGTCGGGACCCCGGCCCTCGAGGTCACCGGTTCGATTCCCCATAGGGGCCGAAAACACCCCGGGTCGGGTCGGGTCCCCGGGTGGCGCCACAGGGTAGGCTCGTGCCCCCAGCCTCCGAGGTCGCCGGTTCGATTCCCCAGAGGGGCCTGAAAAAGGCCTTGTTCCGGGTCGGGTCCCGGGTGGCGCCACAGGGTAGGCTCGTTCCCCCGGCCCCCGAGGTCGCCGGTTCGATTCCCGAGTGGGGCCTGAAAAAGGCCTTTGTCCGGGTCGGGTCCCCGGGTGGCGCCACAGGGTAATGTCGGGACTTAGGTCCCCGAGGTCGCCCGTTCGATTCCCCATAGGGGCCGAAAACACCCCGGGTCGGGTCGGGTCCCCGGGTGGCGCCACAGGGTAACGTCGGGACCCCGGCCCCCGAGGTCGCCGGTTCGATTCCCCATAGGGGTGAAAAAGGCCCTTGTCCGGGTCGGGTCCCCGGGTGGCGCCACAGGGTAATGTCATGCCCCTGGCCCCCGAGGTCGCCGGTTCGATTCCCCATAGGGGCCGAAAACACCCCGGGTCGGGTTGGGTCCCTGGGTGGCGCCACAGGGTAATGTCGTGCCCCCGGCCCCCGAGGTCGCCGGTTCGATTCCCCATAGGGGCCGAAAACACCCCGGGTCGGGTCGGGTCCCCGGGTGGCGCCACAGGGTAGGCCCGTGCCCCCAGCCTCCGAGGTCGCCGGTTCGATTCCCCAGAGGGGCCTGAAAAAGGCCTTGTTCCGGGTCGGGTCCCGGGTGGCGCCACAGGGTAGGCTCGTTCCCCCGGCCCCCGAGGTCGCCGGTTCGATTCCCGAGTGGGGCCTGAAAAAGGCCTTTGTCCGGGTCGGGTCCCCGGGTGGCGCCACAGGGTAATGTCGGGACTTAGGTCCCCGAGGTCGCCCGTTCGATTCCCCATAGGGGCCGAAAACACCCCGGGTCGGGTCGGGTCCCCGGGTGGCGCCACAGGGTAACGTCGGGACCCGGGCCCCCGAGGTCGCCGGTTCGATTCCCCATAGGGGTGAAAAAGGCCCTTGTCCGGGTCGGGTCCCCGGGTGGCGCCACAGGGTAATGTCATGCCCCTGGCCCCCGAGGTCGCCGGTTCGATTCCCCATAGGGGCCGAAAACACCCCGGGTCGGGTCGGGTCCCCGGGTGGCGCCACAGGGTAATGTCGGAACCGCGGACCCCGAGGTTGCCGGTTCGATTCCTCATAGGGGCCGAAAACACCCCGGGTCGGGTAGGGTCTTTGGGTGGTGCCACTGGGTAGGCTCGTGCCCCCGGCCCCCGAGGTCGCCGGTTCGATTCCCCATAGGGGCCGAAAACACCCCGGGTCGGGTCGGGTCCCCGGGTGGCGCCACAGGGTACTGTCGGGCCCCCTGCCCCCGAGGTCGCAGGTTCGATTCCCCATAGGTACCGAAAACACCCCGGGTCGGGTCGGGTCCCCGGGTGGCACCACAGGGTAATGTCGGGACCCCGGCCCTCGAGGTCGCAGGTTCGATTCTCCATAAGGGCCGAAAACACCCCGGGTCGGGTCGGGTCCCCGGGTGGCGCCACAGGGTAGGCTCGTGACCCCGGCCCCCGAGGTCGCCGGTTCGATTCCCCATAGGGGCCGAAAACACCCCGGGTCGGGTCGGGTCCCCGGGTGGCACCACAGGGTAGGCTCGTGCCCCCGGCCCCCGAGGTCGCTGGTTCGATTCCCCATAGGGGCCGAAAACACCCCGGGTCGGGTCGGGTCCCCGGGTGGCACCACATGGTAATGTCGGGCCCCCGGCCCCCGAGGTCGCAGGTTCGATTCCCCAGAGGGGCCTGAAAAAGGCCTTAGTCCGGGTCGGGTCCCGGGTGGCGCCACAGGGTAGGCTCGTTCCCCCGGCCCCCGAGGTCGCCGGTTCGATTCCCCATAGGGGCCTGAAAAAGGCCTTGTCCGGGTCGGGTCCCCGGGTGGCGCCACAGGGTAATGTCGGGACCCCGGCCCCCGAGGTCGCCGGTTCGATTCCCCATAGGGGTGAAAAAGGCCCTTGTCCGGGTCCGGTCCCCGGGTGGCGCCACAGGATAATGTCGGGACTTAGGTCCCCAAGGTTGCCGGTTCGATTCCCCATAGGGACCGAAAACACGCCGGGTCGGGTCGGGTCCCCGGGTGGCGCCACAGGGTAATGTCGGGACCCCGGCCCCCGAGGTCGCCGGTTCGATTCCCCATAGGGGCCTGAAAAAGGCCCTTGTCCGGGTCGGGTCCCCGGGTGGCGCCACAGGGTAATGTCGGGACCCCGGCCCTCGAGGTCACCGGTTCGATTCCCCATAGGGGCCGAAAACACCCCGGGTCGGGTCGGGTCCCCGGGTGGCGCCACAGGGTAGGCTCGTGCCCCCAGCCTCCGAGGTCGCCGGTTCGATTCCCCAGAGGGGCCTGAAAAAGGCCTTGTTCCGGTTCGGGTCCCGGGTGGCGCCACAGGGTAGGCTCGTTCCCCCGGCCCCCGAGGTCGCCGGTTCGATTCCCGAGTGGGGCCTCAAAAAGGCCTTTGTCCGGGTCGGGTCCCCGGGTGGCGCCACAGGGTAATGTCGGGACTTAGGTCCCCGAGGTCGCCCGTTCGATTCCCCATAGGGGCCGAAAACACCCCGGGTCGGGTCGGGTCCCCGGGTGGCGCCACAGGGTAACGTCGGGACCCCGGCCCCCGAGGTCGCCGGTTCGATTCCCCATAGGGGTGAAAAAGGCCCTTGTCCGGGTCGGGTCCCCGGGTGGCGCCACAGGGTAATGTCATGCCCCTGGCCCCCGAGGTCGCCGGTTCGATTCCCCATAGGGGCCGAAAACACCCCGGGTCGGGTTGGGTCCCTGGGTGGCGCCACAGGGTAATGTCGTGCCCCCGGCCCCCGAGGTCGCCGGTTCGATTCCCCATAGGGGCCGAAAACACCCCGGGTCGGGTCGGGTCCCCGGGTGGCGCCACAGGGTAATGTCGGGACCCCGGCCCTCGAGGTCACCGGTTCGATTCCCCATAGGGGCCGAAAACACCCCGGGTCGGGTCGGGTCCCCGGGTGGCGCCACAGGGTAGGCCCGTGCCCCCAGCCTCCGAGGTCGCCGGTTCGATTCCCCAGAGGGGCCTGAAAAAGGCCTTGTTCCGGGTCGGGTCCCGGGTGGCGCCACAGGGTAGGCTCGTTCCCCCGGCCCCCGAGGTCGCCGGTTCGATTCCCGAGTGGGGCCTGAAAAAGGCCTTTGTCCGGGTCGGGTCCCCGGGTGGCGCCACAGGGTAATGTCGGGACTTAGGTCCCCGAGGTCGCCCGTTCGATTCCCCATAGGGGCCGAAAACACCCCGGGTCGGGTCGGGTCCCCGGGTGGCGCCACAGGGTAACGTCGGGACCCGGGCCCCCGAGGTCGCCGGTTCGATTCCCCATAGGGGTGAAAAAGGCCCTTGTCCGGGTCGGGTCCCCGGGTGGCGCCACAGGGTAATGTCATGCCCCTGGCCCCCGAGGTCGCCGTTTCGATTCCCCATAGGGGCCGAAAACACCCCGGGTCGGGTCGGGTCCCTGGGTGGCGCCACAGGGTAATGTCGTGCCCCCGGCCCCCGAGGTCGCCGGTTCGATTCCCCATAGGGGCCGAAAACACCCCGGGTCGGGTCGGGTCCCCGGGTGGCACCACAGGGTAATGTCGGGACCCCGGCCCCCGAGGTCGCCGGTTCGATTCCCCATAGGGGCCTGAAAAAGGCCCTTGTCCGGGTCGGGTCCCCGGGTGGCGCCACAGGGTAGGCTCGTGCCCCCGGCCCCCGAGGTCGCCGGTTCGATTCCCCATAGGGACCGAAAACACCCCGGGTCGGGTCGGGTCCCTGGGTGGCGCCACAGGGTACTGTCGGGACCCCGGCCCCCAAGGTCGCCGGTTCGATTCCCCAGAGGGGCCTGAAAAAGGCCTTTGTCCGCGTCGGGTCCCCAGGTGGCGCCACAGGGTAATGTCGGGACCCTGGCCCCTGAGGTCGCCGGTTCGATTCCCCATAGGGGCCGAAAACACCCCGGGTCGGGTCGGGTCCCCGGGTGGCGCCACAGGGTAGGCTCGTGCCCCCGGCCCCGGGGTCGCCGGTTCGATTCCCCATAGGGACCGAAAACACCCCGGGTCGGGTCGGGTCCCTGGGTGGCGCCACAGGGTAATGTCGGGACCCCGGCCCCCGAGGTCGCCGGTTCGATTCCCCAGAGGGACCGAAAACACCCCGGGTCGGGTCGGGACCCCAGGTGGCGCCACAGGGTAATGTCGGGACCCTGGCCCCCGAGGTCGCAGGTTCGATTCCCCATAGGGGCCGAAAACACCCCGGGTCGGGTCGGGTCCCCGGGTGGCGCCACTGGGTAGGCTCGTGCCCCCGGCCCCCGAGGTCGCCGGTTCGATTCCCCATAGGGGCCAAAAACACCCCGGGTCGGGTCGGGTCCCCGGGTGGCACCACAGGGTAATGTCGGGCCCCCGGCCCCCGAGGTCGCAGGTTCGATTCCCCATAGGGGCCGAAAACACCCCGGGTCGGGTCGGGTCCCCGGGTGGCGCCACAGGGTAATGTCGTGCCCCCGGCCCCCGAGGTCGCCGGTTCGATTCCCCATAGGGTCCTGAAAAAGGCCCTTGTCGGGGTCGGGTCCCCGGGTGGCGCCACAGGGTAGGCTCGTGCCCCCGGCCCCGGGGTCGCCGGTTCGATTCCCCATAGGGACCGAAAACACCCCGGGTCGGGTCGGGTCCCTGGGTGGCGCCACAGGGTACTGTCGGGACCCCGGCCCCCGGGGTCGCCGGTTCGATTCCCCATAGGGACCGAAAACACCCCGGGTCGGGTCGGGTCCCCAGGTGGCGCCACAGGGTAATGTGGGGACCCTGGCCCCCGAGGTCGCCGGTTCGATTCCCCATAGGGGCCGAAAACACCCCGGGTCGGGTCGGGTCCCCGGGTGGCGCCACAGGGTAGGCTCGTGCCCCCGGCCCCCGAGGTCGCCGGTTCGATTCCCCATAGGGGCCAAAAACACCCCGGGTCGGGTCGGGTCCCCGGGTGGCACCACAGGGTAATGTCGGGCCCCCGGCCCCCGAGGTCGCAGGTTCGATTCCCCATAGGGGCCGAAAACACCCCGGGTCGGGTCGGGTCCCCGGGTGGCGCCACAGGGTAGGCTCGTGCCCCCGGCCCCCGAGGTCGCCGGTTCGATTCCCCATAGGGGCCGAAAACTCCCCGGGTCGGGTCTGGTCCCTGGGTGGCGCCACAGGGTAAGCTCGTTCCCCTGGCCCCCAAGGTCGCCGGTTCAATTCCCCATAGGGGCCTGAAAAAGGCCTTTGTCCGGGTCGGGTCCCCGGGTGGCGCTAGAGGGTAATGTCGGGACTTAGGTCCCCGAGGTCGCCGGTTCGATTCCCCATAGGGGTGAAAAAGGCCCTTGTCCGGGTCGGGTCCCCGGGTGGCGCCACAGGGTAATGTCATGCCCCTGGCCCCCGAGGTCGCCGGTTCGATTCCCCATAGGGGCCGAAAACACCCCGGGTCGGGTTGGGTCCCTGGGTGGCGCCACAGGGTACTGTCGTGCCCCCGGCCCCCGAGGTCGCCGGTTCGATTCCCCATAGGGGCCGAAAACACCCCGGGTCGGGTCGGGTCCCCGGGTGGCGCCACAGGGTAATGTCGGGACCCCGGCCCTCGAGGTCACCGGTTCGATTCCCCATAGGGGCCGAAAACACCCCGGGTCGGGTCGGGTCCCCGGGTGGCGCCACAGGGTAGGCCCGTGCCCCCAGCCTCCGAGGTCGCCGGTTCGATTCCCCAGAGGGGCCTGAAAAAGGCCTTGTTCCGGGTCGGGTCCCGGGTGGCGCCACAGGGTAGGCTCGTTCCCCCGGCCCCCGAGGTCGCCGGTTCGATTCCCGAGTGGGGCCTGAAAAAGGCCTTTGTCCGGGTCGGGTCCCCGGGTGGCGCCACAGGGTAATGTCGGGACTTAGGTCCCCGAGGTCGCCCGTTCGATTCCCCATAGGGGCCGAAAACACCCCGGGTCGGGTCGGGTCCCCGGGTGGCGCCACAGGGTAACGTCGGGACCCGGGCCCCCGAGGTTGCCGGTTCGATTCCCCATAGGGGTGAAAAAGGCCCTTGTCCGGGTCGGGTCCCCGGGTGGCGCCACAGGGTAATGTCATGCCCCTGGCCCCCGAGGTCGCCGGTTCGATTCCCCATAGGGGCCGAAAACACCCCGGGTCGGGTTGGGTCCCTGGGTGGCGCCACAGGGTAATGTCGTGCCCCCGGCCCTAGAGGTCGCCGGTTCGATTCCCCATAGGGGCCGAAAACACCCCGGGTCGGGTCGGGTCCCCGGGTGGCACCACAGGGTAATGTCGGGACCCCGGCCCCCGAGGTCGCCGGTTCGATTCCCCATAGGGGCCTGAAAAAGGCCCTTGTCCGGGTCGGGTCCCCGGGTGGCGCCACAGGGTAGGCTCGTGCCCCCGGCCCCCGAGGTCGCCGGTTCGATTCCCCATAGGGACCGAAAACACCCCGGGTCGGGTCGGGTCCCTGGGTGGCGCCACAGGGTACTGTCGGGACCCCGGCCCCCAAGGTCGCCGGTTCGATTCCCCAGAGGGGCCTGAAAAAGGCCTTTGTCCGCGTCGGGTCCCCAGGTGGCGCCACAGGGTAATGTCGGGACCCTGGCCCCTGAGGTCGCCGGTTCGATTCCCCATAGGGGCCGAAAACACCCCGGGTCGGGTCGGGTCCCCGGGTGGCGCCACAGGGTAGGCTCGTGCCCCCGGCCCCGGGGTCGCCGGTTCGATTCCCCATAGGGACCGAAAACACCCCGGGTCGGGTCGGGTCCCTGGGTGGCGCCACAGGGTAATGTCGGGACCCCGGCCCCCGAGGTCGCCGGTTCGATTCCCCAGAGGGACCGAAAACACCCCGGGTCGGGTCGGGTCCCCAGGTGGCGCCACAGGGTAATGTCGGGACCCTGGCCCCTGAGGTCGCAGGTTCGATTCCCCATAGGGGCCGAAAACACCCCGGGTCGGGTCGGGTCCCCGGGTGGCGCCACTGGGTAGGCTCGTGCCCCCGGCCCCCGAGGTCGCCGGTTTGATTCCCCATAGGGGCCAAAAACACCCCGGGTCGGGTCGGGTCCCCGGGTGGCACCACAGGGTAATGTCGGGCCCCCGGCCCCCGAGGTCGCAGGTTCGATTCCCCATAGGGGCCGAAAACACCCCGGGTCGGGTCGGGTCCCCGGGTGGCGCCACAGGGTAATGTCGTGCCCCCGGCCCCCGAGGTCGCCGGTTCGATTCCCCATAGGGTCCTGAAAAAGGCCCTTGTCGGGGTCGGGTCCCCGGGTGGCGCCACAGGGTAGGCTCGTGCCCCCGGCCCCGGGGTCGCCGGTTCGATTCCCCATAGGGACCGAAAACACCCCGGGTCGGGTCGGGTCCCTGGGTGGCGCCACAGGGTACTGTCGGGACCCCGGCCCCCGGGGTCGCCGGTTCGATTCCCCATAGGGACCGAAAACACCCCGGGTCGGGTCGGGTCCCCAGGTGGCGCCACAGGGTAATGTGGGGACCCTGGCCCCCGAGGTCGCCGGTTCGATTCCCCATAGGGGCCGAAAACACCCCGGGTCGGGTCGGGTCCCCGGGTGGCGCCACAGGGTAGGCTCGTGCCCCCGGCCCCCGAGGTCGCCGGTTCGATTCTCCATAGGGGCCAAAAACACCCCGGGTCGGGTCGGGTCCCCGGGTGGCACCACAGGGTAATGTCGGGCCCCCGGCCCCCGAGGTCGCAGGTTCGATTCCCCATAGGGGCCGAAAACACCCCGGGTCGGGTCGGGTCCCCGGGTGGCGCCACAGGGTAATGTCGGGACCCTGGCCCCCGAGGTCGCCGGTTCGATTCCCCATAGGGGCCGTAAACACCCCGGGTCGGGTCGGGTCCCCGGGTGGCGCCACAGGGTAGGCTCGTGCCCCCGGCCCCCGAGGTCGCCGGTTTGATTCCCCATAGGGGCCAAAAACACGCCGGGTCGGGTCGGGTCCCCGGGTGGCACCACATGGTAATGTCAGGCCCCCGGTCCCCGAGGTCGCAGGTTCGATTCCCCATAGGGGCCGAAAGCACCCCGGGTCGGGTCGGGTCCCCGGGTGGCGCCACAGGGTAGGCTCGTGCCCCCGGTCCCCGAGGTCGCAGGTTCGATTCCCCATAGGGGCCGAAAACACCCCGGGTCGGGTCGGGTCCCCGGGTGGCGCCACAGGGTAGGCTCGTGCCCCCGGCCCCCAGGGTTGCCGGTTCGATTCCCCATAGGGTCCGAAAAAGGACAGGGTCGGGTCGGGTCCCCGGGTGGCGCCACAGGGTAATGTCGGAACCCCGGCCCCCGAGGTCGCTGGTTCGATTCCCCATAGGGGCCAAAAAAAGGCCAGGGTCGGGTCGCGTCCCCGGGTGGCGCCACAGGGTAATGTCGGGCCCCCGGACCCCGAGGTTCCCGGTTCGATTCCTCATAGGGACCGAAAACACCCCGGGTCGGGTAGGGTCCTTGGGTGGCGCCACTGGGTAGGCTCGTGCCCCCGGCCCCCGAGGTCGCCGGTTCGATTCCCCATAGGGGCCGAAAACACCCCGGGTCGGGTCGGGTCCCCGGGTGGCGCCACAGGGTAATGTCGGGACCCCGGCCCTCGAGGTCGCAGGTTCGATTCCCCATAGGGGCCGAAAACACCCCGGGTCGGGTCGGGTCCCCGGGTGGCGCCACAGGGTAGGCTCGTGCCCCCGGCCCCCAGGGTTGCCGGTTCGATTCCCCATAGGGTCCGAAAAAGGACAGGGTCGGGTCGGGTCCCCGGGTGGCGCCACAGGGTAATGTCGGGACCCCGGTCCCCGAGGTCGCCGGTTCGATTCCCCATAGGGGCCAAAAAAAGGCCAGGGTCGGGTCGGGTCCCTGGGTGGCGCCACAGGGTAGGCTCGTGCCCCCGGCCCCCAGGGTTGCCGGTTCGATTCCCCATAGGGTCCGAAAAAGGACAGGGTCGGGTCGGGTCCCCGGGTGGCGCCACAGGGTAATGTCGGAACCCCGGCCCCCGAGGTCGCTGGTTCGATTCCCCATAGGGGCCAAAAAAAGGCCAGGGTCGGGTCGGGTCCCCGGGTGGCGCCAAAGGGTAATGTCGGGACCCTGGCCCCCGAGGTCGCTGGTTCGATTCCCCATAGGGGCCGAAAACACCCCGGGTCGGGTCGGGTCCCCGGGTGGCACTACAGGGTAGGCTCGTGCCCCCGGCCCCCGAGGTCGCCGGTTCGATTCTCCATAGGGGCCGAAAACACCCCGGGTCGGGTCGGGTCCCCGGGTGGCACCACAGGGTAATGTCGGGACCCCGGCCCCCGAGGTCGCCGGTTCGATTCCCCATAGGGGCCGAAAACACCCCGGGTCGGGTCGGGTCCCCGGGTGGCACCACAGGGTAGGCTCTTGCCCCCGGCCCCTGAGGTCGCAGGTTCGATTCCCCATAGGGGCCGAAAACACCCCGGGTCGGGTCGGGTCCCCGGGTGGCGCCACAGGGTAGGCTCGTGCCCCCGGCCCCCGAGGTCGCCGGTTCGATTCACCATAGGGGCCGAAAACTCCCCGGGTCGGGTCTGGTCCCTGGGTGGCGCCACAGGTTAGGCTCGTTCCCCTGGCCCCCAAGGTCGCCGGTTCGATTCCCCATAGGGGCCTGAAAAAGGCCTTTGTCCGGGTCGGGTCCCCGGGTGGCGCTAGAGGTTAATGTCGGGACTTAGGTCCCCGAGGTTGCCGGTTCGATTCCCCATAGGGGCCGAAAACACCCCGGGTCGGGTCGGGTCCCCGGGTGGCGCCACAGGGTAATGTCAAGACCCCGGCCCCCGAGGTCGCCGGTTCGATTCCCCATAGGGGTGAAAAAGGCCCTTGTCCGGGTCGGGTCCCCGGATGGCGCCACAGGGTAATGTCGGGACCCCGGCCCCCGAGGTCGCCGGTTCGATTCCCCATAGGGGCCAAAAACACCCCGGGTTGGGTCGGGTCCCCGGGTGGCACCACAGGGTAATGTCGGGACCCCGGCCCCCGAGGTCGCAGGTTCGATTCCCCATAGGGGCCGAAAACACCCCGGGTCGGGTCGGGTCCCCGGGTGGCGCCACAGGGTAGGCTCGTGCCCCCGGCTCCCAAGGTCGCCGGTTCGATTCCCCATAGGGTCCAAAAACACCCCGGGTCGGGTCGGGTCCCCGGGTGGCACCACAGGGTAATGTCGGGCCCCCGGCCCCCGAGGTCGCAGGTTCGATTCCCCATAGGGGCCGAAAACACCCCGGGTCGGGTCGGGTCCCCGGGTGGCGCCACAGGGTAGGCTCGTGCCCCCGGCCCCCGAGGTCGCCGGTTTGATTCCCCATAGGGGCCGAAAACTCCCCGGGTCGGGTCTGGTCCCTGGGTGGCGCCACAGGGTAGGCTCGTTCCCCTGGCCCCCAAGGTCGCCGGTTCGATTCCCCATAGGGGCCTGAAAAAGGCCTTTGTCCGGGTCGGGTCCCCGGGTGGCGCTAGAGGGTAATGTCGGGACTTCGGTCCCCGAGGTCGCCGGTTCGATTCCCCATAGGGGCCGAAAACACCCCGGGTAGGGTCAGGTCCCCGGGTGGCGCCACAGGGTAATGTCGGAACCCCGGACCCCGAGGTCGCAGGTTCGATTCCCCATAGGGGCCGAAAACACCCCGGGTCGGGTCGGGTCCCCGGGTGGCGCCACAGGGTAATGTCGGGACCCTGGTCCCCGAGGTCGCCGGTTCGATTCCCCATAGGGGCCGAAAACACCCCGGGTCGGGTCGGGTCCCCGGGTGGCGCCACAGGGTAGGCTCGTGCCCCCGGCCCCCGAGGTCGCCGGTTCGATTCTCCATAGGGGCCAAAAACACCCCGGGTCGGGTCGGGTCCCCGGGTGGCACCACAGGGTAATGTCGGGCCCCCGGCCCCCGAGGTCGCAGGTTCGATTCCCCATAGGGGCCGAAAACACCCCGGGTCGGGTCGGGTCCCCGGGTGGCGCCACAGGGTAATGTCGGGACCCTGGCCCCCGAGGTCGCCGGTTCGATTCCCCATAGGGGCCGTAAACACCCCGGGTCGGGTCGGGTCCCCGGGTGGCGCCACAGGGTAGGCTCGTGCCCCCGGCCCCCGAGGTCGCCGGTTTGATTCCCCATAGGGGCCAAAAACACGCCGGGTCGGGTCGGGTCCCCGGGTGGCACCACATGGTAATGTCAGGCCCCCGGTCCCCGAGGTCGCAGGTTCGATTCCCCATAGGGGCCGAAAGCACCCCGGGTCGGGTCGGGTCCCCGGGTGGCGCCACAGGGTAGGCTCGTGCCCCCGGTCCCCGAGGTCGCAGGTTCGATTCCCCATAGGGGCCGAAAACACCCCGGGTCGGGTCGGGTCCCCGGGTGGCGCCACAGGGTAGGCTCGTGCCCCCGGCCCCCAGGGTTGCCGGTTCGATTCCCCATAGGGTCCGAAAAAGGACAGGGTCGGGTCGGGTCCCCGGGTGGCGCCACAGGGTAATGTCGGAACCCCGGCCCCCGAGGTCGCTGGTTCGATTCCCCATAGGGGCCAAAAAAAGGCCAGGGTCGGGTCGCGTCCCCGGGTGGCGCCACAGGGTAATGTCGGGCCCCCGGACCCCGAGGTTCCCGGTTCGATTCCTCATAGGGACCGAAAACACCCCGGGTCGGGTAGGGTCCTTGGGTGGCGCCACTGGGTAGGCTCGTGCCCCCGGCCCCCGAGGTCGCCGGTTCGATTCCCCATAGGGGCCGAAAACACCCCGGGTCGGGTCGGGTCCCCGGGTGGCGCCACAGGGTAATGTCGGGACCCCGGCCCTCGAGGTCGCAGGTTCGATTCCCCATAGGGGCCGAAAACACCCCGGGTCGGGTCGGGTCCCCGGGTGGCGCCACAGGGTAGGCTCGTGCCCCCGGCCCCCAGGGTTGCCGGTTCGATTCCCCATAGGGTCCGAAAAAGGACAGGGTCGGGTCGGGTCCCCGGGTGGCGCCACAGGGTAATGTCGGGACCCCGGTCCCCGAGGTCGCCGGTTCGATTCCCCATAGGGGCCAAAAAAAGGCCAGGGTCGGGTCGGGTCCCTGGGTGGCGCCACAGGGTAGGCTCGTGCCCCCGGCCCCCAGGGTTGCCGGTTCGATTCCCCATAGGGTCCGAAAAAGGCCAGGGTCGGGTCGGGTCCCCGGGTGGCGCCACAGGGTAATGTCGGAACCCCGGCCCCCGAGGTCGCTGGTTCGATTCCCCATAGGGGCCAAAAAAAGGCCAGGGTCGGGTCGGGTCCCCGGGTGGCGCCAAAGGGTAATGTCGGGACCCTGGCCCCCGAGGTCGCTGGTTCGATTCCCCATAGGGGCCGAAAACACCCCGGGTCGGGTCGGGTCCCCGGGTGGCACTACAGGGTAGGCTCGTGCCCCCGGCCCCCGAGGTCGCCGGTTCGATTCTCCATAGGGGCCGAAAACACCCCGGGTCGGGTCGGGTCCCCGGGTGGCACCACAGGGTAATGTCGGGCCCCCGGCCCCCGAGGTCGCCGGTTCGATTCCCCATAGGGGCCGAAAACACCCCGGGTCGGGTCGGGTCCCCGGGTGGCACCACAGGGTAGGCTCTTGCCCCCGGCCCCTGAGGTCGCAGGTTCGATTCCCCATAGGGGCCGAAAACACCCCGGGTCGGGTCGGGTCCCCGGGTGGCGCCACAGGGTAGGCTCGTGCCCCCGGCCCCCGAGGTCGCCGGTTCGATTCACCATAGGGGCCGAAAACTCCCCGGGTCGGGTCTGGTCCCTGGGTGGCGCCACAGGGTAGGCTCGTTCCCCTGGCCCCCAAGGTCGCCGGTTCGATTCCCCATAGGGGCCTGAAAAAGGCCTTTGTCCGGGTCGGGTCCCCGGGTGGCGCTAGAGGTTAATGTCGGGAATTAGGTCCCCGAGGTTGCCGGTTCGATTCCCCATAGGGGCCGAAAACACCCCGGGTCGGGTCGGGTCCCCGGGTGGCGCCACAGGGTAATGTCAAGACCCCGGCCCCCGAGGTCGCCGGTTCGATTCCCCATAGGGGTGAAAAAGGCCCTTGTCCGGGTCGGGTCCCCGGATGGCGCCACAGGGTAATGTCGGGACCCCGGCCCCCGAGGTCGCCGGTTCGATTCCCCATAGGGGCCAAAAACACCCCGGGTTGGGTCGGGTCCCCGGGTGGCACCACAGGGTAATGTCGGGACCCCGGCCCCCGAGGTCGCAGGTTCGATTCCCCATAGGGGCCGAAAACACCCCGGGTCGGGTCGGGTCCCCGGGTGGCGCCACAGGGTAGGCTCGTGCCCCCGGCTCCCAAGGTCGCCGGTTCGATTCCCCATAGGGTCCAAAAACACCCCGGGTCGGGTCGGGTCCCCGGGTGGCACCACAGGGTAATGTCGGGCCCCCGGCCCCCGAGGTCGCAGGTTCGATTCCCCATAGGGGCCGAAAACACCCCGGGTCGGGTCGGGTCCCCGGGTGGCGCCACAGGGTAGGCTCGTGCCCCCGGCCCCCGAGGTCGCCGGTTTGATTCCCCATAGGGGCCGAAAACTCCCCGGGTCGGGTCTGGTCCCTGGGTGGCGCCACAGGGTAGGCTCGTTCCCCTGGCCCCCAAGGTCGCCGGTTCGATTCCCCATAGGGGCCTGAAAAAGGCCTTTGTCCGGGTCGGGTCCCCGGGTGGCGCTAGAGGGTAATGTCGGGACTTCGGTCCCCGAGGTCGCCGGTTCGATTCCCCATAGGGGCCGAAAACACCCCGGGTAGGGTCAGGTCCCCGGGTGGCGCCACAGGGTAATGTCGGAACCCCGGACCCCGAGGTCGCAGGTTCGATTCCCCATAGGGGCCGAAAACACCCCGGGTCGGGTCGGGTCCCCGGGTGGCGCCACAGGGTAATGTCGGGACCCTGGTCCCCGAGGTCGCCGGTTCGATTCCCCATAGGGGCCGAAAACACCCCGGGTCGGGTCGGGTCCCCGGGTGGCGCCACACGGTAGGCTCGTGCCCCCGGCCCCCGAGGTCGCCGGTTCGATTCTCCATAGGGGCCAAAAACACCCCGGGTCGGGTCGGGTCCCCGGGTGGCACCACAGGGTAATGTCGGGCCCCCGGCCCCCGAGGTCGCAGGTTCGATTCCCCATAGGGGCCGAAAACACCCCGGGTCGGGTCGGGTCCCCGGGTGGCGCCACAGGGTAATGTCTGGACCCTGGCCCCCGAGGTCGCCGGTTCGATTCCCCATAGGGGCCGTAAACACCCCGGGTCGGGTCGGGTCCCCGGGTGGCGCCACAGGGTAGGCTCGTGCCCCCGGCCCCCGAGGTCGCCGGTTTGATTCCCCATAGGGGCCAAAAACACGCCGGGTCGGGTCGGGTCCCCGGGTGGCACCACATGGTAATGTCAGGCCCCCGGTCCCCGAGGTCGCAGGTTCGATTCCCCATAGGGGCCGAAAGCACCCCGGGTCGGGTCGGGTCCCCGGGTGGCGCCACAGGGTAGGCTCGTGCCCCCGGTCCCCGAGGTCGCAGGTTCGATTCCCCATAGGGGCCGAAAACACCCCGGGTCGGGTCGGGTCCCCGGGTGGCGCCACAGGGTAGGCTCGTGCCCCCGGCCCCCAGGGTTGCCGGTTCGATTCCCCATAGGGTCCGAAAAAGGACAGGGTCGGGTCGGGTCCCCGGGTGGCGCCACAGGGTAATGTCGGAACCCCGGCCCCCGAGGTCGCTGGTTCGATTCCCCATAGGGGCCAAAAAAAGGCCAGGGTCGGGTCGCGTCCCCGGGTGGCGCCACAGGGTAATGTCGGGCCCCCGGACCCCGAGGTTCCCGGTTCGATTCCTCATAGGGACCGAAAACACCCCGGGTCGGGTAGGGTCCTTGGGTGGCGCCACTGGGTAGGCTCGTGCCCCCGGCCCCCGAGGTCGCCGGTTCGATTCCCCATAGGGGCCGAAAACACCCCGGGTCGGGTCGGGTCCCCGGGTGGCGCCACAGGGTAATGTCGGGACCCCGGCCCTCGAGGTCGCAGGTTCGATTCCCCATAGGGGCCGAAAACACCCCGGGTCGGGTCGGGTCCCCGGGTGGCGCCACAGGGTAGGCTCGTGCCCCCGGCCCCCAGGGTTGCCGGTTCGATTCCCCATAGGGTCCGAAAAAGGACAGGGTCGGGTCGGGTCCCCGGGTGGCGCCACAGGGTAATGTCGGGACCCCGGTCCCCGAGGTCGCCGGTTCGATTCCCCATAGGGGCCAAAAAAAGGCCAGGGTCGGGTCGGGTCCCTGGGTGGCGCCACAGGGTAGGCTCGTGCCCCCGGCCCCCAGGGTTGCCGGTTCGATTCCCCATAGGGTCCGAAAAAGGCCAGGGTCGGGTCGGGTCCCCGGGTGGCGCCACAGGGTAATGTCGGAACCCCGGCCCCCGAGGTCGCTGGTTCGATTCCCCATAGGGGCCAAAAAAAGGCCAGGGTCGGGTCGGGTCCCCGGGTGGCGCCAAAGGGTAATGTCGGGACCCTGGCCCCCGAGGTCGCTGGTTCGATTCCCCATAGGGGCCGAAAACACCCCGGGTCGGGTCGGGTCCCCGGGTGGCACTACAGGGTAGGCTCGTGCCCCCGGCCCCCGAGGTCGCCGGTTCGATTCTCCATAGGGGCCGAAAACACCCCGGGTCGGGTCGGGTCCCCGGGTGGCACCACAGGGTAATGTCGGGCCCCCGGCCCTCGAGGTCGCCGGTTCGATTCCCCATAGGGGCCGAAAACACCCCGGGTCGGGTCGGGTCCCCGGGTGGCACCACAGGGTAGGCTCTTGCCCCCGGCCCCTGAGGTCGCAGGTTCGATTCCCCATAGGGGCCGAAAACACCCCGGGTCGGGTCGGGTCCCCGGGTGGCGCCACAGGGTAGGCTCGTGCCCCCGGCCCCCGAGGTCGCCGGTTCGATTCACCATAGGGGCCGAAAACTCCCCGGGTCGGGTCTGGTCCCTGGGTGGCGCCACAGGGTAGGCTCGTTCCCCTGGCCCCCAAGGTCGCCGGTTCGATTCCCCATAGGGGCCTGAAAAAGGCCTTTGTCCGGGTCGGGTCCCCGGGTGGCGCTAGAGGTTAATGTCGGGACTTAGGTCCCCGAGGTTGCCGGTTCGATTCCCCATAGGGGCCGAAAACACCCCGGGTCGGGTCGGGTCCCCGGGTGGCGCCACAGGGTAATGTCAAGACCCCGGCCCCCGAGGTCGCCGGTTCGATTCCCCATAGGGGTGAAAAAGGCCCTTGTCCGGGTCGGGTCCCCGGATGGCGCCACAGGGTAATGTCGGGACCCCGGCCCCCGAGGTCGCCGGTTCGATTCCCCATAGGGGCCAAAAACACCCCGGGTTGGGTCGGGTCCCCGGGTGGCACCACAGGGTAATGTCGGGACCCCGGCCCCCGAGGTCGCAGGTTCGATTCCCCATAGGGGCCGAAAACACCCCGGGTCGGGTCGGGTCCCCGGGTGGCGCCACAGGGTAGGCTCGTGCCCCCGGCTCCCAAGGTCGCCGGTTCGATTCCCCATAGGGTCCAAAAACACCCCGGGTCGGGTCGGGTCCCCGGGTGGCACCACAGGGTAATGTCGGGCCCCCGGCCCCCGAGGTCGCAGGTTCGATTCCCCATAGGGGCCGAAAACACCCCGGGTCGGGTCGGGTCCCCGGGTGGCGCCACAGGGTAGGCTCGTGCCCCCGGCCCCCGAGGTCGCCGGTTTGATTCCCCATAGGGGCCGAAAACTCCCCGGGTCGGGTCTGGTCCCTGGGTGGCGCCACAGGGTAGGCTCGTTCCCCTGGCCCCCAAGGTCGCCGGTTCGATTCCCCATAGGGGCCTGAAAAAGGCCTTTGTCCGGGTCGGGTCCCCGGGTGGCGCTAGAGGGTAATGTCGGGACTTCGGTCCCCGAGGTCGCCGGTTCGATTCCCCATAGGGGCCGAAAACACCCCGGGTAGGGTCAGGTCCCCGGGTGGCGCCACAGGGTAATGTCGGAACCCCGGACCACGAGGTTGCCGGTTCGATTCCCCATAGGGTCCGAAAAAGGACAGGGTCGGGTCGGGTCCCCGGGTGGCGCCACAGGGTAATGTCGGAACCCCGGCCCCCGAGGTCGCTGGTTCGATTCCCCATAGGGGCCAAAAAAAGGCCAGGGTCGGGTCGCGTCCCCGGGTGGCGCCACAGGGTAATGTCGGGCCCCCGGACCCCGAGGTTCCCGGTTCGATTCCTCATAGGGACCGAAAACACCCCGGGTCGGGTAGGGTCCCCGGGTGGCGCCACTGGGTAGGCTCGTGCCCCCGGCCCCCGAGGTCGCCGGTTCGATTCCCCATAGGGGCCGAAAACACCCCGGGTCGGGTCGGGTCCCCGGGTGGCGCCACAGGGTAATGTCGGGACCCCGGCCCTCGAGGTCGCAGGTTCGATTCCCCATAGGGGCCGAAAACACCCCGGGTCGGGTCGGGTCCCCGGGTGGCGCCACAGGGTAGGCTCGTGCCCCCGGCCCCCGAGGTCGCCGGTTCGATTCCCCATAGGGGCCGAAAACACCCCGGGTCGGGTCGGGTCCCCGGGTGGCACCACAGGGTAATGTCGGGCCCCCGGCCCCCGAGGTCGCCGGTTCGATTCCCCATAGGGGCCGAAAACACCCCGGGTCGGGTCGGGTCCCCGGGTGGCACCACAGGGTAGGCTCTTGCCCCCGGCCCCCGAGGTCGCAGGTTCGATTCCCCATAGGGGCCGAAAACACCCCGGGTCGGGTCGGGTCCCCGGGTGGCGCCACAGGGTAGGCTCGTGCCCCCGGCCCCCGAGGTCGCCGGTTTGATTCCCCATAGGGGCCAAAAACACGCCGGGTCGGGTCGGGTCCCCGGGTGGCGCCACAGGGTAATGTCGGGAAGCTGGCCCCCGAGGTCGCCGGTTCGATTCCCCATAGGGGCCGAAAACACCCCGGGTCGGGTCGGGTCCCCGGGTGGCGCCACAGGGTAGGCTCGTGCCCCCGGCCCCCGAGGTCGCCGGTTTGATTCCCCATAGGGGCCAAAAACACGCCGGGTCGGGTCGGGTCCCCGGGTGGCACCACAGGGTAATGTCAGGCCCCCGGTCCCCGAGGTCGCAGGTTCGATTCCCCATAGGGGCCGAAAACACCCCGGGTCGGATCGGGTCCCCGGGTGGCGCCACAGGGTAGTCTCGTGCCCCCGGTCCCCGAGGTCGCAGGTTCGATTCCCCATAGGGGCTGAAAACACCCCGGGTCGGGTCGGGTCCCCGGGTGGCGCCACAGGGTAGGCTCGTGCCCCCGGCCCCCAGGGTTGCCGGTTCTATTCCCCATAGGGTCCGAAAAAGGACAGGGTCGGGTCGGGTCCCCGGGTGGCGCCACAGGGTAATGTCGGAACCCCGGCCCCCGAGGTCGCTGGTTCGATTCCCCATAGGGGCCAAAAAAAGGCCAGGGTCGGGTCGCGTCCCCGGGTGGCGCCACAGGGTAATGTCGGTCCCCCGGACCCCGAGGTTCCCGGTTCGATTCCTCATAGGGACCGAAAACACCCTGGGTCGGGAAGGGTCCTTGGGTGGCGCCACTGGGTAGGCTCGTGCCCCCGGCCCCCGAGGTCGCCGGTTCGATTCCCCATAGGGGCCGAAAACACCCCGGGTCGGGTCGGGTCCCCGGGTGGCGCCACAGGGTAATGTCGGGCCCCCGGACCCCGAGGTCGCAGGTTCGATTCCCCATAGGGGCCGAAAACACCCCGGGTCGGGTCGGGTCCCCGGGTGGCGCCACAGGGTAGGCTCGTGCCCCCGGCCCCCAGGGTTGCCGGTTCTATTCCCCATAGGGTCCGAAAAAGGACAGGGTCGGGTCGGGTCCCCGGGTGGCGCCACAGGGTAATGTCGGAACCCCGGCCCCCGAGGTCGCTGGTTCGATTCCCCATAGGGGCCAAAAAAAGGCCAGGGTCGGGTCGCGTCCCCGGGTGGCGCCACAGGGTAATGTCGGTCCCCCGGACCCCGAGGTTCCCGGTTCGATTCCTCATAGGGACCGAAAACACCCTGTGTCGGGAAGGGTCCTTGGGTGGCGCCACTGGGTAGGCTCGTGCCCCCGGCCCCCGAGGTCGCCGGTTCGATTCCCCATAGGGGCCGAAAACACCCCGGGTCGGGTCGGGTCCCCGGGTGGCGCCACAGGGTAATGTCGGGACCCCGGCCCTCGAGGTCGCAGGTTCGATTCCCCATAGGGGCCGAAAACACCCCGGGTCGGGTCGGGTCCCCGGGTGGCGCCACAGGGTAGGCTCGTGCCCCCGGCCCCCAGGGTTGCCGGTTCGATTCCCCATAGGGTCCGAAAAAGGAAAGGGTCGGGTCGGGTCCCCGGGTGGCGCCACAGGGTAATGTCGGGACCCCGGTCCCCGAGGTCGCCGGTTCGATTCCCCATAGGGGCCAAAAAAAGGCCAGGGTCGGGTCGGGTCCCCGGGTGGCGCCACAGGGTAGGCTCGTGCCCCCGGCCCCCAGGGTTGCCGGTTCGATTCCCCATAGGGTCCGAAAAAGGCCAGGGTCGGGTCGCGTCCCCCGGTGGCGCCACAGGGTAATGTCGGGACCCTGGCCCCCGAGGTCGCTGGTTCGATTCCTCATAGGGGCCGAAAACACCCCGGGTCGGGTAGGGTCCTTGGGTGGCGCCACTGGGTAGGCTTGTGCCCCCGGCCCCCGAGGTCGCCGGTTCGATTCACCATAGGGGCCGAAAACTCCCCGGGTCGGGTCGGGTCCCCGGGTGGCACCACAGGGTAGGCTCTTGCCCCCGGCCCCTGAGGTCGCCGGTTCGATTCCCCATAGGGGCCGAAAACACCCCGGGTCGGGTCGGGTCCCCGGGTGGCGCCACAGGGTAGGCTCGTGCCCCCGGCCCCCGAGGTCGCCGGTTCGATTCACCATAGGGGCCGAAAACTCCCCGGGTCGGGTCTGGTCCCTGGGTGGCGCCACAGGGTAGGCTCGTTCCCCTGGCCCCCAAGGTCGCCGGTTCGATTCCCCATAGGGGCCTGAAAAAGGCCTTTGTCCGGGTCGGGTCCCCGGGTGGCGCTAGAGGTTAATGTCGGGACTTAGGTCCCCGAGGTTGCCGGTTCGATTCCCCATAGGGGCCGAAAACACCCCGGGTCGGGTCGGGTCCCCGGGTGGCGCCACAGGGTAATGTCAAGACCCCGGCCCCCGAGGTCGCCGGTTCGATTCCCCATAGGGGTGAAAAAGGCCCTTGTCCGGGTCGGGTCCCCGGATGGCGCCACAGGGTAATGTCGGGACCCCGGCCCCCGAGGTCGCCGGTTCGATTCCCCATAGGGGCCAAAAACACCCCGGGTTGGGTCGGGTCCCCGGGTGGCACCACAGGGTAATGTCGGGACCCCGGCCCCCGAGGTCGCAGGTTCGATTCCCCATAGGGGCCGAAAACACCCCGGGTCGGGTCGGGTCCCCGGGTGGCGCCACAGGGTAGGCTCGTGCCCCCGGCTCCCAAGGTCGCCGGTTCGATTCCCCATAGGGTCCAAAAACACCCCGGGTCGGGTCGGGTCCCCGGGTGGCACCACAGGGTAATGTCGGGCCCCCGGCCCCCGAGGTCGCAGGTTCGATTCCCCATAGGGGCCGAAAACACCCCGGGTCGGGTCGGGTCCCCGGGTGGCGCCACAGGGTAGGCTCGTGCCCCCGGCCCCCGAGGTCGCCGGTTTGATTCCCCATAGGGGCCGAAAACTCCCCGGGTCGGGTCTGGTCCCTGGGTGGCGCCACAGGGTAGGCTCGTTCCCCTGGCCCCCAAGGTCGCCGGTTCGATTCCCCATAGGGGCCTGAAAAAGGCCTTTGTCCGGGTCGGGTCCCCGGGTGGCGCTAGAGGGTAATGTCGGGACTTCGGTCCCCGAGGTCGCCGGTTCGATTCCCCATAGGGGCCGAAAACACCCCGGGTAGGGTCAGGTCCCCGGGTGGCGCCACAGGGTAATGTCGGAACCCCGGACCCCGAGGTCGCAGGTTCGATTCCCCATAGGGGCCGAAAACACCCCGGGTCGGGTCGGGTCCCCGGGTGGCGCCACAGGGTAATGTCGGGACCCTGGTCCCCGAGGTCGCCGGTTCGATTCTCCATAGGGGCCAAAAACACCCCGGGTCGGGTCGGGTCCCCGGGTGGCACCACAGGGTAATGTCGGAACCCCGGCCCCCGAGGTCGCAGGTTCGATTCCCCATAGGGGCCGAAAACACCCCGGGTCGGGTCGCGTCCCCGGGTGGCGCCACAGGGTAATGTCGGGACCCTGGCCCCCGAGGTCGCCGGTTCGATTCCCCATAGGGGCCGTAAACACCCCGGGTCGGGTCGGGTCCCCGGGTGGCGCCACAGGGTAGGCTCGTGCCCCCGGCCCCCGAGGTCGCCGGTTTGATTCCCCATAGGGGCCAAAAACACGCCGGGTCGGGTCGGGTCCCCGGGTGGCACCACATGGTAATGTCAGGCCCCCGGTCCCCGAGGTCGCAGGTTCGATTCCCCATAGGGGCCGAAAGCACCCCGGGTCGGGTCGGGTCCCCGGGTGGCGCCACAGGGTAGGCTCGTGCCCCCGGTCCCCGAGGTCGCAGGTTCGATTCCCCATAGGGGCCGAAAACACCCCGGGTCGGGTCGGGTCCCCGGGTGGCGCCACAGGGTAGGCTCGTGCCCCCGGCCCCCAGGGTTGCCGGTTCGATTCCCCATAGGGTCCGAAAAAGGACAGGGTCGGGTCGGGTCCCCGGGTGGCGCCACAGGGTAATGTCGGAACCCCGGCCCCCGAGGTCGCTGGTTCGATTCCCCATAGGGGCCAAAAAAAGGCCAGGGTCGGGTCGCGTCCCCGGGTGGCGCCACAGGGTAATGTCGGGCCCCCGGACCCCGAGGTTCCCGGTTCGATTCCTCATAGGGACCGAAAACACCCCGGGTCGGGTAGGGTCCTTGGGTGGCGCCACTGGGTAGGCTCGTGCCCCCGGCCCCCGAGGTCGCCGGTTCGATTCCCCATAGGGGCCGAAAACACCCCGGGTCGGGTCGGGTCCCCGGGTGGCGCCACAGGGTAATGTCGGGACCCCGGCCCTCGAGGTCGCAGGTTCGATTCCCCATAGGGGCCGAAAACACCCCGGGTCGGGTCGGGTCCCCGGGTGGCGCCACAGGGTAGGCTCGTGCCCCCGGCCCCCAGGGTTGCCGGTTCGATTCCCCATAGGGTCCGAAAAAGGACAGGGTCGGGTCGGGTCCCCGGGTGGCGCCACAGGGTAATGTCGGGACCCCGGTCCCCGAGGTCGCCGGTTCGATTCCCCATAGGGGCCAAAAAAAGGCCAGGGTCGGGTCGGGTCCCTGGGTGGCGCCACAGGGTAGGCTCGTGCCCCCGGCCCCCAGGGTTGCCGGTTCGATTCCCCATAGGGTCCGAAAAAGGCCAGGGTCGGGTCGGGTCCCCGGGTGGCGCCACAGGGTAATGTCGGAACCCCGGCCCCCGAGGTCGCTGGTTCGATTCCCCATAGGGGCCAAAAAAAGGCCAGGGTCGGGTCGGGTCCCCGGGTGGCGCCAAAGGGTAATGTCGGGACCCTGGCCCCCGAGGTCGCTGGTTCGATTCCCCATAGGGGCCGAAAACACCCCGGGTCGGGTCGGGTCCCCGGGTGGCACTACAGGGTAGGCTCGTGCCCCCGGCCCCCGAGGTCGCCGGTTCGATTCTCCATAGGGGCCGAAAACACCCCGGGTCGGGTCGGGTCCCCGGGTGGCACCACAGGGTAATGTCGGGCCCCCGGCCCCCGAGGTCGCCGGTTCGATTCCCCATAGGGGCCGAAAACACCCCGGGTCGGGTCGGGTCCCCGGGTGGCACCACAGGGTAGGCTCTTGCCCCCGGCCCCTGAGGTCGCAGGTTCGATTCCCCATAGGGGCCGAAAACACCCCGGGTCGGGTCGGGTCCCCGGGTGGCGCCACAGGGTAGGCTCGTGCCCCCGGCCCCCGAGGTCGCCGGTTCGATTCACCATAGGGGCCGAAAACTCCCCGGGTCGGGTCTGGTCCCTGGGTGGCGCCACAGGGTAGGCTCGTTCCCCTGGCCCCCAAGGTCGCCGGTTCGATTCCCCATAGGGGCCTGAAAAAGGCCTTTGTCCGGGTCGGGTCCCCGGGTGGCGCTAGAGGTTAATGTCGGGACTTAGGTCCCCGAGGTTGCCGGTTCGATTCCCCATAGGGGCCGAAAACACCCCGGGTCGGGTCGGGTCCCCGGGTGGCGCCACAGGGTAATGTCAAGACCCCGGCCCCCGAGGTCGCCGGTTCGATTCCCCATAGGGGTGAAAAAGGCCCTTGTCCGGGTCGGGTCCCCGGATGGCGCCACAGGGTAATGTCGGGACCCCGGCCCCCGAGGTCGCCGGTTCGATTCCCCATAGGGGCCAAAAACACCCCGGGTTGGGTCGGGTCCCCGGGTGGCACCACAGGGTAATGTCGGGACCCCGGCCCCCGAGGTCGCAGGTTCGATTCCCCATAGGGGCCGAAAACACCCCGGGTCGGGTCGGGTCCCCGGGTGGCGCCACAGGGTAGGCTCGTGCCCCCGGCTCCCAAGGTCGCCGGTTCGATTCCCCATAGGGTCCAAAAACACCCCGGGTCGGGTCGGGTCCCCGGGTGGCACCACAGGGTAATGTCGGGCCCCCGGCCCCCGAGGTCGCAGGTTCGATTCCCCATAGGGGCCGAAAACACCCCGGGTCGGGTCGGGTCCCCGGGTGGCGCCACAGGGTAGGCTCGTGCCCCCGGCCCCCGAGGTCGCCGGTTTGATTCCCCATAGGGGCCGAAAACTCCCCGGGTCGGGTCTGGTCCCTGGGTGGCGCCACAGGGTAGGCTCGTTCCCCTGGCCCCCAAGGTCGCCGGTTCGATTCCCCATAGGGGCCTGAAAAAGGCCTTTGTCCGGGTCGGGTCCCCGGGTGGCGCTAGAGGGTAATGTCGGGACTTCGGTCCCCGAGGTCGCCGGTTCGATTCCCCATAGGGGCCGAAAACACCCCGGGTAGGGTCAGGTCCCCGGGTGGCGCCACAGGGTAATGTCGGAACCCCGGACCCCGAGGTCGCAGGTTCGATTCCCCATAGGGGCCGAAAACACCCCGGGTCGGGTCGGGTCCCCGGGTGGCGCCACAGGGTAATGTCGGGACCCTGGTCCCCGAGGTCGCCGGTTCGATTCTCCATAGGGGCCAAAAACACCCCGGGTCGGGTCGGGTCCCCGGGTGGCACCACAGGGTAATGTCGGAACCCCGGCCCCCGAGGTCGCAGGTTCGATTCCCCATAGGGGCCGAAAACACCCCGGGTCGGGTCGCGTCCCCGGGTGGCGCCACAGGGTAATGTCGGGACCCTGGCCCCCGAGGTCGCCGGTTCGATTCCCCATAGGGGCCGTAAACACCCCGGGTCGGGTCGGGTCCCCGGGTGGCGCCACAGGGTAGGCTCGTGCCCCCGGCCCCCGAGGTCGCCGGTTTGATTCCCCATAGGGGCCAAAAACACGCCGGGTCGGGTCGGGTCCCCGGGTGGCACCACATGGTAATGTCAGGCCCCCGGTCCCCGAGGTCGCAGGTTCGATTCCCCATAGGGGCCGAAAGCACCCCGGGTCGGGTCGGGTCCCCGGGTGGCGCCACAGGGTAGGCTCGTGCCCCCGGTCCCCGAGGTCGCAGGTTCGATTCCCCATAGGGGCCGAAAACACCCCGGGTCGGGTCGGGTCCCCGGGTGGCGCCACAGGGTAGGCTCGTGCCCCCGGCCCCCAGGGTTGCCGGTTCGATTCCCCATAGGGTCCGAAAAAGGACAGGGTCGGGTCGGGTCCCCGGGTGGCGCCACAGGGTAATGTCGGAACCCCGGCCCCCGAGGTCGCTGGTTCGATTCCCCATAGGGGCCAAAAAAAGGCCAGGGTCGGGTCGCGTCCCCGGGTGGCGCCACAGGGTAATGTCGGGCCCCCGGACCCCGAGGTTCCCGGTTCGATTCCTCATAGGGACCGAAAACACCCCGGGTCGGGTAGGGTCCTTGGGTGGCGCCACTGGGTAGGCTCGTGCCCCCGGCCCCCGAGGTCGCCGGTTCGATTCCCCATAGGGGCCGAAAACACCCCGGGTCGGGTCGGGTCCCCGGGTGGCGCCACAGGGTAATGTCGGGACCCCGGCCCTCGAGGTCGCAGGTTCGATTCCCCATAGGGGCCGAAAACACCCCGGGTCGGGTCGGGTCCCCGGGTGGCGCCACAGGGTAGGCTCGTGCCCCCGGCCCCCAGGGTTGCCGGTTCGATTCCCCATAGGGTCCGAAAAAGGAAAGGGTCGGGTCGGGTCCCCGGGTGGCGCCACAGGGTAATGTCGGGACCCCGGTCCCCGAGGTCGCCGGTTCGATTCCCCATAGGGGCCAAAAAAAGGCCAGGGTCGGGTCGAGTCCCCGGGTGGCGCCACAGGGTAGGCTCGTGCCCCCGGCCCCCAGGGTTGCCGGTTCGATTCCCCATAGGGTCCGAAAAAGGCCAGGGTCGGGTCGCGTCCCCCGGTGGCGCCACAGGGTAATGTCGGGACCCTGGCCCCCGAGGTCGCTGGTTCGATTCCTCATAGGGGCCGAAAACACCCCGGGTCGGGTAGGGTCCTTGGGTGGCGCCACTGGGTAGGCTTGTGCCCCCGGCCCCCGAGGTCGCCGGTTCGATTCACCATAGGGGCCGAAAACTCCCCGGGTCGGGTCGGGTCCCCGGGTGGCACCACAGGGTAGGCTCTTGCCCCCGGCCCCTGAGGTCGCCGGTTCGATTCCCCATAGGGGCCGAAAACACCCCGGGTCGGGTCGGGTCCCCGGGTGGCGCCACAGGGTAGGCTCGTGCCCCCGGCCCCCGAGGTCGCCGGTTCGATTCACCATAGGGGCCGAAAACTCCCCGGGTCGGGTCTGGTCCCTGGGTGGCGCCACAGGGTAGGCTCGTTCCCCTGGCCCCCAAGGTCGCCGGTTCGATTCCCCATAGGGGCCTGAAAAAGGCCTTTGTCCGGGTCGGGTCCCCGGGTGGCGCTAGAGGTTAATGTCGGGACTTAGGTCCCCGAGGTTGCCGGTTCGATTCCCCATAGGGGCCGAAAACACCCCGGGTCGGGTCGGGTCCCCGGGTGGCGCCACAGGGTAATGTCAAGACCCCGGCCCCCGAGGTCGCCGGTTCGATTCCCCATAGGGGTGAAAAAGGCCCTTGTCCGGGTCGGGTCCCCGGATGGCGCCACAGGGTAATGTCGGGACCCCGGCCCCCGAGGTCGCCGGTTCGATTCCCCATAGGGGCCAAAAACACCCCGGGTTGGGTCGGGTCCCCGGGTGGCACCACAGGGTAATGTCGGGACCCCGGCCCCCGAGGTCGCAGGTTCGATTCCCCATAGGGGCCGAAAACACCCCGGGTCGGGTCGGGTCCCCGGGTGGCGCCACAGGGTAGGCTCGTGCCCCCGGCTCCCAAGGTCGCCGGTTCGATTCCCCATAGGGTCCAAAAACACCCCGGGTCGGGTCGGGTCCCCGGGTGGCACCACAGGGTAATGTCGGGCCCCCGGCCCCCGAGGTCGCAGGTTCGATTCCCCATAGGGGCCGAAAACACCCCGGGTCGGGTCGGGTCCCCGGGTGGCGCCACAGGGTAGGCTCGTGCCCCCGGCCCCCGAGGTCGCCGGTTTGATTCCCCATAGGGGCCGAAAACTCCCCGGGTCGGGTCTGGTCCCTGGGTGGCGCCACAGGGTAGGCTCGTTCCCCTGGCCCCCAAGGTCGCCGGTTCGATTCCCCATAGGGGCCTGAAAAAGGCCTTTGTCCGGGTCGGGTCCCCGGGTGGCGCTAGAGGGTAATGTCGGGACTTCGGTCCCCGAGGTCGCCGGTTCGATTCCCCATAGGGGCCGAAAACACCCCGGGTAGGGTCAGGTCCCCGGGTGGCGCCACAGGGTAATGTCGGAACCCCGGACCCCGAGGTCGCAGGTTCGATTCCCCATAGGGGCCGAAAACACCCCGGGTCGGGTCGGGTCCCCGGGTGGCGCCACAGGGTAATGTCGGGACCCTGGTCCCCGAGGTCGCCGGTTCGATTCTCCATAGGGGCCAAAAACACCCCGGGTCGGGTCGGGTCCCCGGGTGGCACCACAGGGTAATGTCGGAACCCCGGCCCCCGAGGTCGCAGGTTCGATTCCCCATAGGGGCCGAAAACACCCCGGGTCGGGTCGCGTCCCCGGGTGGCGCCACAGGGTAATGTCGGGACCCTGGCCCCCGAGGTCGCCGGTTCGATTCCCCATAGGGGCCGTAAACACCCCGGGTCGGGTCGGGTCCCCGGGTGGCGCCACAGGGTAGGCTCGTGCCCCCGGCCCCCGAGGTCGCCGGTTTGATTCCCCATAGGGGCCAAAAACACGCCGGGTCGGGTCGGGTCCCCGGGTGGCACCACATGGTAATGTCAGGCCCCCGGTCCCCGAGGTCGCAGGTTCGATTCCCCATAGGGGCCGAAAGCACCCCGGGTCGGGTCGGGTCCCCGGGTGGCGCCACAGGGTAGGCTCGTGCCCCCGGTCCCCGAGGTCGCAGGTTCGATTCCCCATAGGGGCCGAAAACACCCCGGGTCGGGTCGGGTCCCCGGGTGGCGCCACAGGGTAGGCTCGTGCCCCCGGCCCCCAGGGTTGCCGGTTCGATTCCCCATAGGGTCCGAAAAAGGACAGGGTCGGGTCGGGTCCCCGGGTGGCGCCACAGGGTAATGTCGGAACCCCGGCCCCCGAGGTCGCTGGTTCGATTCCCCATAGGGGCCAAAAAAAGGCCAGGGTCGGGTCGCGTCCCCGGGTGGCGCCACAGGGTAATGTCGGGCCCCCGGACCCCGAGGTTCCCGGTTCGATTCCTCATAGGGACCGAAAACACCCCGGGTCGGGTAGGGTCCTTGGGTGGCGCCACTGGGTAGGCTCGTGCCCCCGGCCCCCGAGGTCGCCGGTTCGATTCCCCATAGGGGCCGAAAACACCCCGGGTCGGGTCGGGTCCCCGGGTGGCGCCACAGGGTAATGTCGGGACCCCGGCCCTCGAGGTCGCAGGTTCGATTCCCCATAGGGGCCGAAAACACCCCGGGTCGGGTCGGGTCCCCGGGTGGCGCCACAGGGTAGGCTCGTGCCCCCGGCCCCCAGGGTTGCCGGTTCGATTCCCCATAGGGTCCGAAAAAGGACAGGGTCGGGTCGGGTCCCCGGGTGGCGCCACAGGGTAATGTCGGGACCCCGGTCCCCGAGGTCGCCGGTTCGATTCCCCATAGGGGCCAAAAAAAGGCCAGGGTCGGGTCGGGTCCCTGGGTGGCGCCACAGGGTAGGCTCGTGCCCCCGGCCCCCAGGGTTGCCGGTTCGATTCCCCATAGGGTCCGAAAAAGGCCAGGGTCGGGTCGGGTCCCCGGGTGGCGCCACAGGGTAATGTCGGAACCCCGGCCCCCGAGGTCGCTGGTTCGATTCCCCATAGGGGCCAAAAAAAGGCCAGGGTCGGGTCGGGTCCCCGGGTGGCGCCAAAGGGTAATGTCGGGACCCTGGCCCCCGAGGTCGCTGGTTCGATTCCCCATAGGGGCCGAAAACACCCCGGGTCGGGTCGGGTCCCCGGGTGGCACTACAGGGTAGGCTCGTGCCCCCGGCCCCCGAGGTCGCCGGTTCGATTCTCCATAGGGGCCGAAAACACCCCGGGTCGGGTCGGGTCCCCGGGTGGCACCACAGGGTAATGTCGGGCCCCCGGCCCCCGAGGTCGCCGGTTCGATTCCCCATAGGGGCCGAAAACACCCCGGGTCGGGTCGGGTCCCCGGGTGGCACCACAGGGTAGGCTCTTGCCCCCGGCCCCTGAGGTCGCAGGTTCGATTCCCCATAGGGGCCGAAAACACCCCGGGTCGGGTCGGGTCCCCGGGTGGCGCCACAGGGTAGGCTCGTGCCCCCGGCCCCCGAGGTCGCCGGTTCGATTCACCATAGGGGCCGAAAACTCCCCGGGTCGGGTCTGGTCCCTGGGTGGCGCCACAGGGTAGGCTCGTTCCCCTGGCCCCCAAGGTCGCCGGTTCGATTCCCCATAGGGGCCTGAAAAAGGCCTTTGTCCGGGTCGGGTCCCCGGGTGGCGCTAGAGGTTAATGTCGGGACTTAGGTCCCCGAGGTTGCCGGTTCGATTCCCCATAGGGGCCGAAAACACCCCGGGTCGGGTCGGGTCCCCGGGTGGCGCCACAGGGTAATGTCAAGACCCCGGCCCCCGAGGTCGCCGGTTCGATTCCCCATAGGGGTGAAAAAGGCCCTTGTCCGGGTCGGGTCCCCGGATGGCGCCACAGGGTAATGTCGGGACCCCGGCCCCCGAGGTCGCCGGTTCGATTCCCCATAGGGGCCAAAAACACCCCGGGTTGGGTCGGGTCCCCGGGTGGCACCACAGGGTAATGTCGGGACCCCGGCCCCCGAGGTCGCAGGTTCGATTCCCCATAGGGGCCGAAAACACCCCGGGTCGGGTCGGGTCCCCGGGTGGCGCCACAGGGTAGGCTCGTGCCCCCGGCTCCCAAGGTCGCCGGTTCGATTCCCCATAGGGTCCAAAAACACCCCGGGTCGGGTCGGGTCCCCGGGTGGCACCACAGGGTAATGTCGGGCCCCCGGCCCCCGAGGTCGCAGGTTCGATTCCCCATAGGGGCCGAAAACACCCCGGGTCGGGTCGGGTCCCCGGGTGGCGCCACAGGGTAGGCTCGTGCCCCCGGCCCCCGAGGTCGCCGGTTTGATTCCCCATAGGGGCCGAAAACTCCCCGGGTCGGGTCTGGTCCCTGGGTGGCGCCACAGGGTAGGCTCGTTCCCCTGGCCCCCAAGGTCGCCGGTTCGATTCCCCATAGGGGCCTGAAAAAGGCCTTTGTCCGGGTCGGGTCCCCGGGTGGCGCTAGAGGGTAATGTCGGGACTTCGGTCCCCGAGGTCGCCGGTTCGATTCCCCATAGGGGCCGAAAACACCCCGGGTAGGGTCAGGTCCCCGGGTGGCGCCACAGGGTAATGTCGGAACCCCGGACCCCGAGGTCGCAGGTTCGATTCCCCATAGGGGCCGAAAACACCCCGGGTCGGGTCGGGTCCCCGGGTGGCGCCACAGGGTAATGTCGGGACCCTGGTCCCCGAGGTCGCCGGTTCGATTCTCCATAGGGGCCAAAAACACCCCGGGTCGGGTCGGGTCCCCGGGTGGCACCACAGGGTAATGTCGGAACCCCGGCCCCCGAGGTCGCAGGTTCGATTCCCCATAGGGGCCGAAAACACCCCGGGTCGGGTCGCGTCCCCGGGTGGCGCCACAGGGTAATGTCGGGACCCTGGCCCCCGAGGTCGCCGGTTCGATTCCCCATAGGGGCCGTAAACACCCCGGGTCGGGTCGGGTCCCCGGGTGGCGCCACAGGGTAGGCTCGTGCCCCCGGCCCCCGAGGTCGCCGGTTTGATTCCCCATAGGGGCCAAAAACACGCCGGGTCGGGTCGGGTCCCCGGGTGGCACCACATGGTAATGTCAGGCCCCCGGTCCCCGAGGTCGCAGGTTCGATTCCCCATAGGGGCCGAAAGCACCCCGGGTCGGGTCGGGTCCCCGGGTGGCGCCACAGGGTAGGCTCGTGCCCCCGGTCCCCGAGGTCGCAGGTTCGATTCCCCATAGGGGCCGAAAACACCCCGGGTCGGGTCGGGTCCCCGGGTGGCGCCACAGGGTAGGCTCGTGCCCCCGGCCCCCAGGGTTGCCGGTTCGATTCCCCATAGGGTCCGAAAAAGGACAGGGTCGGGTCGGGTCCCCGGGTGGCGCCACAGGGTAATGTCGGAACCCCGGCCCCCGAGGTCGCTGGTTCGATTCCCCATAGGGGCCAAAAAAAGGCCAGGGTCGGGTCGCGTCCCCGGGTGGCGCCACAGGGTAATGTCGGGCCCCCGGACCCCGAGGTTCCCGGTTCGATTCCTCATAGGGACCGAAAACACCCCGGGTCGGGTAGGGTCCTTGGGTGGCGCCACTGGGTAGGCTCGTGCCCCCGGCCCCCGAGGTCGCCGGTTCGATTCCCCATAGGGGCCGAAAACACCCCGGGTCGGGTCGGGTCCCCGGGTGGCGCCACAGGGTAATGTCGGGACCCCGGCCCTCGAGGTCGCAGGTTCGATTCCCCATAGGGGCCGAAAACACCCCGGGTCGGGTCGGGTCCCCGGGTGGCGCCACAGGGTAGGCTCGTGCCCCCGGCCCCCAGGGTTGCCGGTTCGATTCCCCATAGGGTCCGAAAAAGGACAGGGTCGGGTCGGGTCCCCGGGTGGCGCCACAGGGTAATGTCGGGACCCCGGTCCCCGAGGTCGCCGGTTCGATTCCCCATAGGGGCCAAAAAAAGGCCAGGGTCGGGTCGGGTCCCTGGGTGGCGCCACAGGGTAGGCTCGTGCCCCCGGCCCCCAGGGTTGCCGGTTCGATTCCCCATAGGGTCCGAAAAAGGCCAGGGTCGGGTCGGGTCCCCGGGTGGCGCCACAGGGTAATGTCGGAACCCCGGCCCCCGAGGTCGCTGGTTCGATTCCCCATAGGGGCCAAAAAAAGGCCAGGGTCGGGTCGGGTCCCCGGGTGGCGCCAAAGGGTAATGTCGGGACCCTGGCCCCCGAGGTCGCTGGTTCGATTCCCCATAGGGGCCGAAAACACCCCGGGTCGGGTCGGGTCCCCGGGTGGCACTACAGGGTAGGCTCGTGCCCCCGGCCCCCGAGGTCGCCGGTTCGATTCTCCATAGGGGCCGAAAACACCCCGGGTCGGGTCGGGTCCCCGGGTGGCACCACAGGGTAATGTCGGGCCCCCGGCCCCCGAGGTCGCCGGTTCGATTCCCCATAGGGGCCGAAAACACCCCGGGTCGGGTCGGGTCCCCGGGTGGCACCACAGGGTAGGCTCTTGCCCCCGGCCCCTGAGGTCGCAGGTTCGATTCCCCATAGGGGCCGAAAACACCCCGGGTCGGGTCGGGTCCCCGGGTGGCGCCACAGGGTAGGCTCGTGCCCCCGGCCCCCGAGGTCGCCGGTTCGATTCACCATAGGGGCCGAAAACTCCCCGGGTCGGGTCTGGTCCCTGGGTGGCGCCACAGGGTAGGCTCGTTCCCCTGGCCCCCAAGGTCGCCGGTTCGATTCCCCATAGGGGCCTGAAAAAGGCCTTTGTCCGGGTCGGGTCCCCGGGTGGCGCTAGAGGTTAATGTCGGGACTTAGGTCCCCGAGGTTGCCGGTTCGATTCCCCATAGGGGCCGAAAACACCCCGGGTCGGGTCGGGTCCCCGGGTGGCGCCACAGGGTAATGTCAAGACCCCGGCCCCCGAGGTCGCCGGTTCGATTCCCCATAGGGGTGAAAAAGGCCCTTGTCCGGGTCGGGTCCCCGGATGGCGCCACAGGGTAATGTCGGGACCCCGGCCCCCGAGGTCGCCGGTTCGATTCCCCATAGGGGCCAAAAACACCCCGGGTTGGGTCGGGTCCCCGGGTGGCACCACAGGGTAATGTCGGGACCCCGGCCCCCGAGGTCGCAGGTTCGATTCCCCATAGGGGCCGAAAACACCCCGGGTCGGGTCGGGTCCCCGGGTGGCGCCACAGGGTAGGCTCGTGCCCCCGGCTCCCAAGGTCGCCGGTTCGATTCCCCATAGGGTCCAAAAACACCCCGGGTCGGGTCGGGTCCCCGGGTGGCACCACAGGGTAATGTCGGGCCCCCGGCCCCCGAGGTCGCAGGTTCGATTCCCCATAGGGGCCGAAAACACCCCGGGTCGGGTCGGGTCCCCGGGTGGCGCCACAGGGTAGGCTCGTTCCCCTGGCCCCCAAGGTCGCCGGTTCGATTCCCCATAGGGGCCTGAAAAAGGCCTTTGTCCGGGTCGGGTCCCCGGGTGGCGCTAGAGGGTAATGTCGGGACTTCGGTCCCCGAGGTCGCCGGTTCGATTCCCCATAGGGGCCGAAAACACCCCGGGTAGGGTCAGGTCCCCGGGTGGCGCCACAGGGTAATGTCGGAACCCCGGACCCCGAGGTCGCAGGTTCGATTCCCCATAGGGGCCGAAAACACCCCGGGTCGGGTCGGGTCCCCGGGTGGCGCCACAGGGTAATGTCGGGACCCTGGTCCCCGAGGTCGCCGGTTCGATTCTCCATAGGGGCCAAAAACACCCCGGGTCGGGTCGGGTCCCCGGGTGGCACCACAGGGTAATGTCGGAACCCCGGCCCCCGAGGTCGCAGGTTCGATTCCCCATAGGGGCCGAAAACACCCCGGGTCGGGTCGCGTCCCCGGGTGGCGCCACAGGGTAATGTCGGGACCCTGGCCCCCGAGGTCGCCGGTTCGATTCCCCATAGGGGCCGTAAACACCCCGGGTCGGGTCGGGTCCCCGGGTGGCGCCACAGGGTAGGCTCGTGCCCCCGGCCCCCGAGGTCGCCGGTTTGATTCCCCATAGGGGCCAAAAACACGCCGGGTCGGGTCGGGTCCCCGGGTGGCACCACATGGTAATGTCAGGCCCCCGGTCCCCGAGGTCGCAGGTTCGATTCCCCATAGGGGCCGAAAGCACCCCGGGTCGGGTCGGGTCCCCGGGTGGCGCCACAGGGTAGGCTCGTGCCCCCGGTCCCCGAGGTCGCAGGTTCGATTCCCCATAGGGGCCGAAAACACCCCGGGTCGGGTCGGGTCCCCGGGTGGCGCCACAGGGTAGGCTCGTGCCCCCGGCCCCCAGGGTTGCCGGTTCGATTCCCCATAGGGTCCGAAAAAGGACAGGGTCGGGTCGGGTCCCCGGGTGGCGCCACAGGGTAATGTCGGAACCCCGGCCCCCGAGGTCGCTGGTTCGATTCCCCATAGGGGCCAAAAAAAGGCCAGGGTCGGGTCGCGTCCCCGGGTGGCGCCACAGGGTAATGTCGGGCCCCCGGACCCCGAGGTTCCCGGTTCGATTCCTCATAGGGACCGAAAACACCCCGGGTCGGGTAGGGTCCTTGGGTGGCGCCACTGGGTAGGCTCGTGCCCCCGGCCCCCGAGGTCGCCGGTTCGATTCCCCATAGGGGCCGAAAACACCCCGGGTCGGGTCGGGTCCCCGGGTGGCGCCACAGGGTAATGTCGGGACCCCGGCCCTCGAGGTCGCAGGTTCGATTCCCCATAGGGGCCGAAAACACCCCGGGTCGGGTCGGGTCCCCGGGTGGCGCCACAGGGTAGGCTCGTGCCCCCGGCCCCCAGGGTTGCCGGTTCGATTCCCCATAGGGTCCGAAAAAGGACAGGGTCGGGTCGGGTCCCCGGGTGGCGCCACAGGGTAATGTCGGGACCCCGGTCCCCGAGGTCGCCGGTTCGATTCCCCATAGGGGCCAAAAAAAGGCCAGGGTCGGGTCGGGTCCCTGGGTGGCGCCACAGGGTAGGCTCGTGCCCCCGGCCCCCAGGGTTGCCGGTTCGATTCCCCATAGGGTCCGAAAAAGGCCAGGGTCGGGTCGGGTCCCCGGGTGGCGCCACAGGGTAATGTCGGAACCCCGGCCCCCGAGGTCGCTGGTTCGATTCCCCATAGGGGCCAAAAAAAGGCCAGGGTCGGGTCGGGTCCCCGGGTGGCGCCAAAGGGTAATGTCGGGACCCTGGCCCCCGAGGTCGCTGGTTCGATTCCCCATAGGGGCCGAAAACACCCCGGGTCGGGTCGGGTCCCCGGGTGGCACTACAGGGTAGGCTCGTGCCCCCGGCCCCCGAGGTCGCCGGTTCGATTCTCCATAGGGGCCGAAAACACCCCGGGTCGGGTCGGGTCCCCGGGTGGCACCACAGGGTAATGTCGGGCCCCCGGCCCCCGAGGTCGCCGGTTCGATTCCCCATAGGGGCCGAAAACACCCCGGGTCGGGTCGGGTCCCCGGGTGGCACCACAGGGTAGGCTCTTGCCCCCGGCCCCTGAGGTCGCAGGTTCGATTCCCCATAGGGGCCGAAAACACCCCGGGTCGGGTCGGGTCCCCGGGTGGCGCCACAGGGTAGGCTCGTGCCCCCGGCCCCCGAGGTCGCCGGTTCGATTCACCATAGGGGCCGAAAACTCCCCGGGTCGGGTCTGGTCCCTGGGTGGCGCCACAGGGTAGGCTCGTTCCCCTGGCCCCCAAGGTCGCCGGTTCGATTCCCCATAGGGGCCTGAAAAAGGCCTTTGTCCGGGTCGGGTCCCCGGGTGGCGCTAGAGGTTAATGTCGGGACTTAGGTCCCCGAGGTTGCCGGTTCGATTCCCCATAGGGGCCGAAAACACCCCGGGTCGGGTCGGGTCCCCGGGTGGCGCCACAGGGTAATGTCAAGACCCCGGCCCCCGAGGTCGCCGGTTCGATTCCCCATAGGGGTGAAAAAGGCCCTTGTCCGGGTCGGGTCCCCGGATGGCGCCACAGGGTAATGTCGGGACCCCGGCCCCCGAGGTCGCCGGTTCGATTCCCCATAGGGGCCAAAAACACCCCGGGTTGGGTCGGGTCCCCGGGTGGCACCACAGGGTAATGTCGGGACCCCGGCCCCCGAGGTCGCAGGTTCGATTCCCCATAGGGGCCGAAAACACCCCGGGTCGGGTCGGGTCCCCGGGTGGCGCCACAGGGTAGGCTCGTGCCCCCGGCTCCCAAGGTCGCCGGTTCGATTCCCCATAGGGTCCAAAAACACCCCGGGTCGGGTCGGGTCCCCGGGTGGCACCACAGGGTAATGTCGGGCCCCCGGCCCCCGAGGTCGCAGGTTCGATTCCCCATAGGGGCCGAAAACACCCCGGGTCGGGTCGGGTCCCCGGGTGGCGCCACAGGGTAGGCTCGTGCCCCCGGCCCCCGAGGTCGCCGGTTTGATTCCCCATAGGGGCCGAAAACTCCCCGGGTCGGGTCTGGTCCCTGGGTGGCGCCACAGGGTAGGCTCGTTCCCCTGGCCCCCAAGGTCGCCGGTTCGATTCCCCATAGGGGCCTGAAAAAGGCCTTTGTCCGGGTCGGGTCCCCGGGTGGCGCTAGAGGGTAATGTCGGGACTTCGGTCCCCGAGGTCGCCGGTTCGATTCCCCATAGGGGCCGAAAACACCCCGGGTAGGGTCAGGTCCCCGGGTGGCGCCACAGGGTAATGTCGGAACCCCGGACCACGAGGTTGCCGGTTCGATTCCCCATAGGGTCCGAAAAAGGACAGGGTCGGGTCGGGTCCCCGGGTGGCGCCACAGGGTAATGTCGGAACCCCGGCCCCCGAGGTCGCTGGTTCGATTCCCCATAGGGGCCAAAAAAAGGCCAGGGTCGGGTCGCGTCCCCGGGTGGCGCCACAGGGTAATGTCGGGCCCCCGGACCCCGAGGTTCCCGGTTCGATTCCTCATAGGGACCGAAAACACCCCGGGTCGGGTAGGGTCCTTGGGTGGCGCCACTGGGTAGGCTCGTGCCCCCGGCCCCCGAGGTCGCCGGTTCGATTCCCCATAGGGGCCGAAAACACCCCGGGTCGGGTCGGGTCCCCGGGTGGCGCCACAGGGTAATGTCGGGACCCCGGCCCTCGAGGTCGCAGGTTCGATTCCCCATAGGGGCCGAAAACACCCCGGGTCGGGTCGGGACCCCGGGTGGCGCCACAGGGTAGGCTCGTGCCCCCGGCCCCCGAGGTCGCCGGTTCGATTCCCCATAGGGGCCGAAAACACCCCGGGTCGGGTCGGGTCCCCGGGTGGCACCACAGGGTAATGTCGGGCCCCCGGCCCCCGAGGTCGCCGGTTCGATTCCCCATAGGGGCCGAAAACACCCCGGGTCGGGTCGGGTCCCCGGGTGGCACCACAGGGTAGGCTCTTGCCCCCGGCCCCCGAGGTCGCAGGTTCGATTCCCCATAGGGGCCGAAAACACCCCGGGTCGGGTCGGGTCCCCGGGTGGCGCCACAGGGTAGGCTCGTGCCCCCGGCCCCCGAGGTCGCCGGTTTGATTCCCCATAGGGGCCAAAAACACGCCGGGTCGGGTCGGGTCCCCGGGTGGCGCCACAGGGTAATGTCGGGAAGCTGGCCCCCGAGGTCGCCGGTTCGATTCCCCATAGGGGCCGAAAACACCCCGGGTCGGGTCGGGTCCCCGGGTGGCGCCACAGGGTAGGCTCGTGCCCCCGGCCCCCGAGGTCGCCGGTTTGATTCCCCATAGGGGCCAAAAACACGCCGGGTCGGGTCGGGTCCCCGGGTGGCACCACAGGGTAATGTCAGGCCCCCGGTCCCCGAGGTCGCAGGTTCGATTCCCCATAGGGGCCGAAAACACCCCGGGTCGGATCGGGTCCCCGGGTGGCGCCACAGGGTAGTCTCGTGCCCCCGGTCCCCGAGGTCGCAGGTTCGATTCCCCATAGGGGCTGAAAACACCCCGGGTCGGGTCGGGTCCCCGGGTGGCGCCACAGGGTAGGCTCGTGCCCCCGGCCCCCAGGGTTGCCGGTTCTATTCCCCATAGGGTCCGAAAAAGGACAGGGTCGGGTCGGGTCCCCGGGTGGCGCCACAGGGTAATGTCGGAACCCCGGCCCCCGAGGTCGCTGGTTCGATTCCCCATAGGGGCCAAAAAAAGGCCAGGGTCGGGTCGCGTCCCCGGGTGGCGCCACAGGGTAATGTCGGTCCCCCGGACCCCGAGGTTCCCGGTTCGATTCCTCATAGGGACCGAAAACACCCTGGGTCGGGAAGGGTCCTTGGGTGGCGCCACTGGGTAGGCTCGTGCCCCCGGCCCCCGAGGTCGCCGGTTCGATTCCCCATAGGGGCCGAAAACACCCCGGGTCGGGTCGGGTCCCCGGGTGGCGCCACAGGGTAATGTCGGGCCCCCGGACCCCGAGGTCGCAGGTTCGATTCCCCATAGGGGCCGAAAACACCCCGGGTCGGGTCGGGTCCCCGGGTGGCGCCACAGGGTAGGCTCGTGCCCCCGGCCCCCAGGGTTGCCGGTTCTATTCCCCATAGGGTCCGAAAAAGGACAGGGTCGGGTCGGGTCCCCGGGTGGCGCCACAGGGTAATGTCGGAACCCCGGCCCCCGAGGTCGCTGGTTCGATTCCCCATAGGGGCCAAAAAAAGGCCAGGGTCGGGTCGCGTCCCCGGGTGGCGCCACAGGGTAATGTCGGTCCCCCGGACCCCGAGGTTCCCGGTTCGATTCCTCATAGGGACCGAAAACACCCTGTGTCGGGAAGGGTCCTTGGGTGGCGCCACTGGGTAGGCTCGTGCCCCCGGCCCCCGAGGTCGCCGGTTCGATTCCCCATAGGGGCCGAAAACACCCCGGGTCGGGTCGGGTCCCCGGGTGGCGCCACAGGGTAATGTCGGGACCCCGGCCCTCGAGGTCGCAGGTTCGATTCCCCATAGGGGCCGAAAACACCCCGGGTCGGGTCGGGTCCCCGGGTGGCGCCACAGGGTAGGCTCGTGCCCCCGGCCCCCAGGGTTGCCGGTTCGATTCCCCATAGGGTCCGAAAAAGGAAAGGGTCGGGTCGGGTCCCCGGGTGGCGCCACAGGGTAATGTCGGGACCCCGGTCCCCGAGGTCGCCGGTTCGATTCCCCATAGGGGCCAAAAAAAGGCCAGGGTCGGGTCGGGTCCCCGGGTGGCGCCACAGGGTAGGCTCGTGCCCCCGGCCCCCAGGGTTGCCGGTTCGATTCCCCATAGGGTCCGAAAAAGGACAGGGTCGGGTCGCGTCCCCCGGTGGCGCCACAGGGTAATGTCGGGACCCTGGCCCCCGAGGTCGCTGGTTCGATTCCTCATAGGGGCCGAAAACACCCCGGGTCGGGTAGGGTCCTTGGGTGGCGCCACTGGGTAGGCTTGTGCCCCCGGCCCCCGAGGTCGCCGGTTCGATTCACCATAGGGGCCGAAAACTCCCCGGGTCGGGTCTGGTCCCTGGGTGGCGCCACAGGGTAGGCTCGTTCCCCTGGCCCCCAAGGTCGCCGGTTCGATTCCCCATAGGGGCCTGAAAAAGGCCTTTGTCCGGGTCGGGTCCCCGGGTGGCGCTAGAGGTTAATGTCGGGACTTAGGTCCCCGAGGTTGCCGGTTCGATTCCCCATAGGGGCCGAAAACACCCCGGGTCGGGTCGGGTCCCCGGGTGGCGCCACAGGGTAATGTCAAGACCCCGGCCCCCGAGGTCGCCGGTTCGATTCCCCATAGGGGTGAAAAAGGCCCTTGTCCGGGTCGGGTCCCCGGATGGCGCCACAGGGTAATGTCGGGACCCCGGCCCCCGAGGTCGCCGGTTCGATTCCCCATAGGGGCCAAAAACACCCCGGGTTGGGTCGGGTCCCCGGGTGGCACCACAGGGTAATGTCGGGACCCCGGCCCCCGAGGTCGCAGGTTCGATTCCCCATAGGGGCCGAAAACACCCCGGGTCGGGTCGGGTCCCCGGGTGGCGCCACAGGGTAGGCTCGTGCCCCCGGCTCCCAAGGTCGCCGGTTCGATTCCCCATAGGGGCCTGAAAAAGGCCTTTGTCCGGGTCGGGTCCCCGGGTGGCGCCACAGGGTAATGTCGGGACCCTGGCCCCCGAGGTCGCCGGTTCGATTCCCCATAGGGGCCGAAAACACCCCGGGTCGGGTCGGGTCCCCGGGTGGCACCACAGGGTAGGCTCTTGCCCCCGGCCCCCGAGGTCGCAGGTTCGATTCCCCATAGGGGCCGAAAACACCCCGGGTCGGGTCGGGTCCCCGGGTGGCGCCACAGGGTAGGCTCGTGCCCCCGGCCCCCGAGGTCGCCGGTTTGATTCCCCATAGGGGCCAAAAACACGCCGGGTCGGGTCGGGTCCCCGGGTGGCGCCACAGGGTAATGTCGGGAAGCTGGCCCCCGAGGTCGCCGGTTCGATTCCCCATAGGGGCCGAAAACACCCCGGGTCGGGTCGGGTCCCCGGGTGGCGCCACAGGGTAGGCTCGTGCCCCCGGCCCCCGAGGTCGCCGGTTTGATTCCCCATAGGGGCCAAAAACACGCCGGGTCGGGTCGGGTCCCCGGGTGGCACCACAGGGTAATGTCAGGCCCCCGGTCCCCGAGGTCGCAGGTTCGATTCCCCATAGGGGCCGAAAACACCCCGGGTCGGATCGGGTCCCCGGGTGGCGCCACAGGGTAGTCTCGTGCCCCCGGTCCCCGAGGTCGCAGGTTCGATTCCCCATAGGGGCTGAAAACACCCCGGGTCGGGTCGGGTCCCCGGGTGGCGCCACAGGGTAGGCTCGTGCCCCCGGCCCCCAGGGTTGCCGGTTCTATTCCCCATAGGGTCCGAAAAAGGACAGGGTCGGGTCGGGTCCCCGGGTGGCGCCACAGGGTAATGTCGGAACCCCGGCCCCCGAGGTCGCTGGTTCGATTCCCCATAGGGGCCAAAAAAAGGCCAGGGTCGGGTCGCGTCCCCGGGTGGCGCCACAGGGTAATGTCGGTCCCCCGGACCCCGAGGTTCCCGGTTCGATTCCTCATAGGGACCGAAAACACCCTGGGTCGGGAAGGGTCCTTGGGTGGCGCCACTGGGTAGGCTCGTGCCCCCGGCCCCCGAGGTCGCCGGTTCGATTCCCCATAGGGGCCGAAAACACCCCGGGTCGGGTCGGGTCCCCGGGTGGCGCCACAGGGTAATGTCGGGCCCCCGGACCCCGAGGTCGCAGGTTCGATTCCCCATAGGGGCCGAAAACACCCCGGGTCGGGTCGGGTCCCCGGGTGGCGCCACAGGGTAGGCTCGTGCCCCCGGCCCCCAGGGTTGCCGGTTCTATTCCCCATAGGGTCCGAAAAAGGACAGGGTCGGGTCGGGTCCCCGGGTGGCGCCACAGGGTAATGTCGGAACCCCGGCCCCCGAGGTCGCTGGTTCGATTCCCCATAGGGGCCAAAAAAAGGCCAGGGTCGGGTCGCGTCCCCGGGTGGCGCCACAGGGTAATGTCGGGCCCCCGGACCCCGAGGTTCCCGGTTCGATTCCTCATAGGGACCGAAAACACCCTGTGTCGGGAAGGGTCCTTGGGTGGCGCCACTGGGTAGGCTCGTGCCCCCGGCCCCCGAGGTCGCCGGTTCGATTCCCCATAGGGGCCGAAAACACCCCGGGTCGGGTCGGGTCCCCGGGTGGCGCCACAGGGTAATGTCGGGACCCCGGCCCTCGAGGTCGCAGGTTCGATTCCCCATAGGGGCCGAAAACACCCCGGGTCGGGTCGGGTCCCCGGGTGGCGCCACAGGGTAGGCTCGTGCCCCCGGCCCCCAGGGTTGCCGGTTCGATTCCCCATAGGGTCCGAAAAAGGAAAGGGTCGGGTCGGGTCCCCGGGTGGCGCCACAGGGTAATGTCGGGACCCCGGTCCCCGAGGTCGCCGGTTCGATTCCCCATAGGGGCCAAAAAAAGGCCAGGGTCGGGTCGGGTCCCCGGGTGGCGCCACAGGGTAGGCTCGTGCCCCCGGCTCCCAAGGTCGCCGGTTCGATTCCCCATAGGGTCCGAAAAAGGACAGGGTCGGGTCGGGTCCCCCGGTGGCGCCACAGGGTAATGTCGGGACCCTGGCCCCCGAGGTCGCTGGTTCGATTCCTCATAGGGGCCGAAAACACCCCGGGTCGGGTAGGGTCCTTGGGTGGCGCCACTGGGTAGGCTTGTGCCCCCGGCCCCCGAGGTCGCCGGTTCGATTCACCATAGGGGCCGAAAACTCCCCGGGTCGGGTCTGGTCCCTGGGTGGCGCCACAGGGTAGGCTCGTTCCCCTGGCCCCCAAGGTCGCCGGTTCGATTCCCCATAGGGGCCTGAAAAAGGCCTTTGTCCGGGTCGGGTCCCCGGGTGGCGCTAGAGGTTAATGTCGGGACTTAGGTCCCCGAGCTTGCCGGTTCGATTCCCCATAGGGGCCGAAAACACCCCGGGTCGGGTCGGGTCCCCGGGTGGCGCCACAGGGTAATGTCAAGACCCCGGCCCCCGAGGTCGCCGGTTCGATTCCCCATAGGGGTGAAAAAGGCCCTTGTCCGGGTCGGGTCCCCGGATGGCGCCACAGGGTAATGTCGGGACCCCGGCCCCCGAGGTCGCCGGTTCGATTCCCCATAGGGGCCAAAAACACCCCGGGTTGGGTCGGGTCCCCGGGTGGCACCACAGGGTAATGTCGGGACCCCGGCCCCCGAGGTCGCAGGTTCGATTCCCCATAGGGGCCGAAAACACCCCGGGTCGGGTCGGGTCCCCGGGTGGCGCCACAGGGTAGGCTCGTGCCCCCGGCTCCCAAGGTCGCCGGTTCGATTCCCCATAGGGGCCTGAAAAAGGCCTTTGTCCGGGTCGGGTCCCCGGGTGGCGCCACAGGGTAATGTCGGGACCCTGGCCCCCGAGGTCGCCGGTTCGATTCCCCATAGGGGCCGAAAACACCCTGGGTCGGGTCGGGTCCCCGGGTGGTGCCACAGGGTAGGCTCGTGCCCCCAGCCCCCGAGGTCGCCGGTTCGATTCCCCATAGGGGCCAAAAACACCCCGGGTCGGGTCGGGTCCCCGGGTGGCACCACAGGGTAATGTCTAACCCCCGGCCCCCGAGGTCGCCGGTTCGATTCCCCATAGGGGCCGAAAACACCCCGGGTCGGGTCGGGTCCCCGGGTGGCGCCACAGGGTAGGCTCGTGCCCCCGGCCCCCAGGGTTGCCGGTTCGATTCCCCATAGGGGCTTGAAAAAGGCCTTTGTCCGGGTCGGGTCCCCGGGTGGTGCCACAGGGTAATGTCGGGACCCTGGCCCCCGAGGTCGCAGGTTCGATTCCCCATAGGGGCCGAAAACACCCCGGGTCGGGTCGGGTCCCCGGGTGGCGCCACAGGGTAGGCTCGTGCCCCCAGCCCCCGAGGTCGCCGGTTCGATTCCCCATAGGGGCCAAAAACACCCCGGGTCGGGTCGGGTCCCCGGGTGGCACCACAGGGTAATGTCTAACCCCCGGCCCCCGAGGTCGCCGGTTCGATTCCCCATAGGGGCCGAAAACACCCCGGGTCGGGTCGGGTCCCCGGGTGGCGCCACAGGGTAGGCTCGTGCCCCCGGCCCCCAGGGTTGCCGGTTCGATTCCCCATAGGGTCCGAAAAAGGACAGGGTCGGGTCAGGTCCCCGGGTGGCGCCACAGGGTAATGTCGGAACCCCGGCCCCCGAGGTCGCTGGTTCGATTCCCCATAGGGGCCAAAAAAAGGCCAGGGTCTGGTCGGGTCCGTGGGTGGCGCCACAGGGTAATGTCGGGCTCCCGGACCCCGAGGTTCCCGGTTCGATTCCTCATAGGGGCCGAAAACACCCCGGGTCGGGTAGGGTCCTTGGGTGGCGCCACTGGGTAGGCTCGTGCCCCCGGCCCCCGAGGTCGCCGGTTCGATTCCCCAGTGGGGCCTGAAAAAGGCCTTTGTCCGGGTCGGGTCCCCGGGTGGCGCTAGAGGTTAATGTCGGGACTTAGGTCCCCGAGGTTGCCGGTTCGATTCCTCTAAGGGGCCGAAAACACCCCGGGTCGGGTCGGGTCCCCGGGTGGCGCCACAGGGTAATGTCGGGCCCCCGGACCCCGAGGTTGCCGGTTCGATTCCTCATAGGGGCCGAAAACACCCCGGGTCGGGTAGGGTCCTTGGGTGGCGCCACTGGGTAGGCTCGTGCCCCCGGCCCCCGAGGTCGCCGGTTCGATTCCCCATAGGGGCCGAAAACACCCTGGGTCGGGTCGGGTCCCCGGGTGGCGCCACAGGGTAATGTCGGGCCCCCGGCCCCCGAGGTCGCCGGTTCGATTCCCCATAGGGGCCTGAAAAAGGCCCTTGTCCGGATCGGGTCCCCGGGTGGCGCCACAGGGTAGGCTCGTGCCCCGGCCCCCGAGGTCGCCGGTTCGATTCCCCATAGGGACCGAAAACACGCCGGGTCGGGTCGGGTCCCCGGGTGGCGCCACAGGGTAATGTCGGGAAGCTGGCCCCCGAGGTCGCCGGTTCGATTCCCCATAGGGGCCGAAAACACCCCGGGTCGGGTCGGGTCCCCGGGTGGCGCCACAGGGTAGGCTCGTGCCCCCGGCCCCCGAGGTCGCCGGTTCGATTCTCCATAGGGGCCAAAAACACCCCGGGTCGGGTCGGGTCCCCGGGTGGCACCACAGGGTAATGTCGGGCCCCCGGCCCTCGAGGTCGCAGGTTCGATTCCCCATAGGGGCCGAAAACACCCCGGGTCGGGTCGGGTCCCCGGGTGGCGCCACAGGGTAATGTCGGGACCCTGGTCCCCGAGGTCGCCGGTTCGATTCCCCATAGGGGCCGAAAACACCCCGGGTCGGGTCGGGTTCCCGGGTGGCGCCACAGGGTAGGCTCGTGCCCCCGGCCCCCGAGGTCGCCGGTTCGATTCCCCATAGGGGCCAAAAACACGCCGGGTCGGGTCGGGTCCCCGGGTGGCGCCACAGGGTAATGTCGGGAAGCTGGCCCCCGAGGTCGCCGGTTCGATTCCCCATAGGGGCCGAAAACACCCCGGGTCGGGTCGGGTCCCCGGGTGGCGCCACAGGGTAGGCTCGTGCCCCCGGCCCCCAGGGTTGCCGGTTCTATTCCCCATAGGGTCCGAAAAAGGACAGGGTCGGGTCGGGTCCCCGGGTGGCGCCACAGGGTAATGTCGGAACCCCGGCCCCCGATGTCGCTGGTTCGATTCCCCATAGGGGCCAAAAAAAGGCCAGGGTCAGGTCGCGTCCCCGGGTGGCGCCACAGGGTAATGTCGGGCCCCCGGACCCCGAGGTTCCCGGTTCGATTCCTCATAGGGACAGAAAACACCCTGGGTCGGGAAGGGTCCTTGGGTGGCGCCACTGGGTAGGCTTGTGCCCCCGGCCCCCGAGGTCGCCGGTTCGATTCCCCATAGGGGCCGAAAACACCCCGGGTCGGGTCGGGTCCCCGGGTGGCGCCACAGGGTAATGTCGGGACCCCGGCCCTCGAGGTCACAGGTTCGATTCCCCATAGGGGCCGAAAACACCCCGGGTCGGGTCGGGTCCCCGGGTGGCACCACAGGGTAGGCTCGTGCCCCCGGCCCCCAGGGTTGCCGGTTCGATTCCCCATAGGGTCCGAAAAAGGACAGGGTCGGGTCGGGTCCCCGGGTGGCGCCACAGGGTAATGTCGGGACCCCGGTCCCCGAGGTCGCCGGTTCGATTCCCCATAGGGGCCGAAAACACCCCGGGTCGGGTCGGGTCCCCGGGTGGCGCCACAGGGTAGGCTTGTGCCCCCGGCCCCCGAGGTCGCCGGTTCGATTCCCCATAGGGGCCGAAAACACCCCGGTTCGGGTCGGGTCCCCGGGTGGCACCACAGGGTAATGTCGGGCCCCCGGCCCCCGAGGTCGCAGGTTCGATTCCCCATAGGGGCCGAAAACACCCCGGGTCGGGTCAGGTCCCCGGGTGGCGCCACAGGGTAGGCTCGTGCCCCCGGCCCCCGAGGTCGCCGGTTCGATTCCCCATAGGGGCCAAAAACACCCCGGGTCGGGTCGGGTCCCCGGGTGGCGCCACAGGGTAGGCTCGTTCCCCCGGCCCCCGAGGTCGCCGGTTCGATTCCCCATAGGGGCCAAAAACACCCCGGGTTGGGTCGGGTCCCCGGGTGGCACCACAGGGTAATGTCGGGACCCCGGCCCCCGAGGTCGCAGGTTCGATTCCCCATAGGGGCCGAAAACACCCCGGGTCGGGTCGGGTCCCCGGGTGGCGCCACAGGGTAGGCTCGTGCCCCCGGCTCCCAAGGTCGCCGGTTCGATTCCCCATAGGGGCCTGAAAAAGGCCTTTGTCCGGGTCGGGTCCCCAGGTGGCGCCACAGGGTAATGTCGGGACCCTGGCCCCCGAGGTCGCAGGTTCGATTCCCCATAGGGGCCGAAAACACCCCGGGTCGGGTCGGGTCCCCGGGTGGTGCCACAGGGTAGGCTCGTGCCCCCAGCCCCCGAGGTCGCCGGTTCGATTCCCCATAGGGGCCAAAAACACCCCGGGTCGGGTCGGGTCCCCGGGTGGCACCACAGGGTAATGTCTAACCCCCGGCCCCCGAGGTCGCCCGTTCGATTCCCCATAGGGGCCGAAAACACCCCGGGTCGGGTCGGGTCCCCGGGTGGCGCCACAGGGTAGGCTCGTGCCCCCGGCCCCCAGGGTTGCCGGTTCGATTCCCCATAGGGTCCGAAAAAGGACAGGGTCGGGTCGGGTCCCCGGGTGGCGCCACAGGGTAATGTCGGAACCCCGGCCCCCGAGGTCGCTGGTTCGATTCCCCATAGGGGCCAAAAAAAGGCCAGGGTCTGGTCGGGTCCGTGGGTGGCGCCACAGGGTAATGTCGGGCTCCCGGACCCCGAGGTTCCCGGTTCGATTCCTCATAGGGGCCGAAAACACCCCGGGTCGGGTAGGGTCCTTGGGTGGCGCCACTGGGTAGGCTCGTGCCCCCGGCCCCCGAGGTCGCCGGTTCGATTCCCCAGTGGGGCCTGAAAAAGGCCTTTGTCCGGGTCGGGTCCCCGGGTGGCGCTAGAGGTTAATGTCGGGACTTAGGTCCCCGAGGTTGCCGGTTCGATTCCTCTAAGGGGCCGAAAACACCCCGGGTCGGGTCGGGTCCCCGGGTGGCGCCACAGGGTAATGTCGGGCCCCCGGACCCCGAGGTTGCCGGTTCGATTCCTCATAGGGGCCGAAAACACCCCGGGTCGGGTAGGGTCCTTGGGTGGCGCCACTGGGTAGGCTCGTGCCCCCGGCCCCCGAGGTCGCCGGTTCGATTCCCCATAGGGGCCGAAAACACCCCGGGTCGGGTCGGGTCCCCGGGTGGCGCCACAGGGTAATGTCGGGCCCCCGGCCCCCGAGGTCGCCGGTTCGATTCCCCATAGGGGCCTGAAAAAGGCCCTTGTCCGGGTCGGGTCCCCGGGTGGCGCCACAGGGTAGGCTCGTGCCCCGGCCCCCGAGGTCGCCGGTTCGATTCCCCATAGGGACCGAAAACACGCCGGGTCGGGTCGGGTCCCCGGGTGGCGCCACAGGGTAATGTCGGGAAGCTGGCCCCCGAGGTCGCCGGTTCGATTCCCCATAGGGGCCGAAAACACCCCGGGTCGGGTCGGGTCCCCGGGTGGCGCCACAGGGTAGGCTCGTGCCCCCGGCCCCCGAGGTCGCCGGTTCGATTCTCCATAGGGGCCAAAAACACCCCGGGTCGGGTCGGGTCCCCGGGTGGCACCACAGGGTAATGTCGGGCCCCCGGCCCTCGAGGTCGCAGGTTCGATTCCCCATAGGGGCCGAAAACACCCCGGGTCGGGTCGGGTCCCCGGGTGGCGCCACAGGGTAATGTCGGGACCCTGGTCCCCGAGGTCGCCGGTTCGATTCCCCATAGGGGCCGAAAACACCCCGGGTCGGGTCGGGTTCCCGGGTGGCGCCACAGGGTAGGCTCGTGCCCCCGGCCCCCGAGGTCGCCGGTTTGATTCCCCATAGGGGCCAAAAACACGCCGGGTCGGGTCGGGTCCCCGGGTGGCGCCACAGCGTAATGTCGGGAAGCTGGCCCCCGAGGTCGCCGGTTCGATTCCCCATAGGGGCCGAAAACACCCCGGGTCGGGTCGGGTCCCCGGGTGGCGCCACAGGGTAGGCTCGTGCCCCCGGCCCCCAGGGTTGCCGGTTCTATTCCCCATAGGGTCCGAAAAAGGACAGGGTCGGGTCGGGTCCCCGGGTGGCGCCACAGGGTAATGTCGGAACCCCGGCCCCCGATGTCGCTGGTTCGATTCCCCATAGGGGCCAAAAAAAGGCCAGGGTCAGGTCGCGTCCCCGGGTGGCGCCACAGGGTAATGTCGGGCCCCCGGACCCCGAGGTTCCCGGTTCGATTCCTCATAGGGACCGAAAACACCCTGGGTCGGGAAGGGTCCTTGGGTGGCGCCACTGGGTAGGCTTGTGCCCCCGGCCCCCGAGGTCGCCGGTTCGATTCCCCATAGGGGCCGAAAACACCCCGGGTCGGGTCGGGTCCCCGGGTGGCGCCACAGGGTAATGTCGGGACCCCGGCCCTCGAGGTCGCAGGTTCGATTCCCCATAGGGGCCGAAAACACCCCGGGTCGGGTCGGGTCCCCGGGTGGCACCACAGGGTAGGCTCGTGCCCCGGCCCCCAGGGTTGCCGGTTCGATTCCCCATAGGGTCCGAAAAAGGACAGGGTCGGGTCGGGTCCCCGGGTGGCGCCACAGGGTAATGTCGGGACCCCGGTCCCCGAGGTCGCCGGTTCGATTCCCCATAGGGGCCGAAAACACCCCGGGTCGGGTAGGGTCCTTGGGTGGCGCCACTGGGTAGGCTTGTGCCCCCGGCCCCCGAGGTCGCCGGTTCGATTCCCCATAGGGGCCGAAAACACCCCGGGTCGGGTCGGGTCCCCGGGTGGCACCACAGGGTAATGTCGGGCCCCCGGCCCCCGAGGTCGCAGGTTCGATTCCCCATAGGGGCCGAAAACACCCCGGGTCGGGTCGGGTCCCCGGGTGGCGCCACAGGGTAGGCTCGTGCCCCCGGCCCCCGAGGTCGCCGGTTCGATTCCCCATAGGGGCCGAAAACACCCCGGGTCGGGTCGGGTCCCCGGGTGGCGCCACAGGGTAGGCTCGTGCCCCCGGCCCCCAGGGTTGCCGGTTCGATTCCCCATAGGGTCCGAAAAAGGACAGGGTCGGGTCGCGTCCCCGGGTGGCGCCACAGGGTAATGTCGGAACCCCGGCCCCCGAGGTCGCCGGTTCGATTCCCCATAGGGGCCAAAAAAAGACCAGGGTCGGGTCGGGTCCCCGGGTGGCGCCACAGGGTAGGCTCGTGCCCCCGGCCCCCAGGGTTGCCGGTTCGATTCCCCATAGGGTCCGAAAAAGGACAGGGTCGGGTCGCGTCCCCGGGTGGCGCCACAGGGTAATGTGGGAACCCCGGCCCCCGAGGTCGCCGGTTCGATTCCGCATAGGGGCCAAAAAAAGGCCAGGGTCGGGTCGGGTCCTTGGGTGGCGCCACAGGTTAGGCTCGTGCCCCCGGCCCCCGAGGTCGCCGGTTCGATTCCCCATAGGGGCCGAAAACACCCCGGGTCGGGTCGGGTCCCCGGGTGGCACCACAGGGTAGGCTCGTGCCCCCGGCCCCCGAGGTCGCCGGTTCGATTCCCCATAGGGGCCGAAAACACCCCGGGTCGAGTCGGGTCCCCGGGTGGCACCACAGGGTAATGTCGGGCCCCCGGCCCCCGAGGTCGCCGGTTCGATTCCCCATAGGGGCCGAAAACACCCCGGGTCGGGTCGGGTCCCCGGGTGGCGCCACAGGGTAGGCTCGTTCCCTCGGCCCCCGAGGTCGCCGGTTCGATTCACCATAGGGGCCGAAAACTCCCCGGGTCGGGTCGGGTCCCCGGGTGGCGCCACAGGGTAGGCTCGTTCCCCTGGCCCCCAAGGTCGCCGGTTCGATTCCCCATAGGGGCCTGAAAAAGGCCTTTGTCCGGGTCGGGTCCCCGGGTGGCGCTAGAGGTTAATGTCGGGACTTAGGTCCCCGAGGTTGCCAGTTCGATTCCCCATAGGGGCCGAAAACACCCCGGGTTGGGTCGGGTCCCCGGGTGGCGCCACAGGGTAATGTCAAGACCCCAGCCCCCGAGGTCGCCGGTTCGATTCCCCATAGGGGTGAAAAAGGCCCTTGTCCGGGTCGGGTCCCCGGGTGGCGCCACAGGGTAATGTCGGGACCCCGGCCCCCGAGGTCGCCGGTTCGATTCCCCATAGGGGCCGAAAACACCCCGGGTCGGGTCGGGTCCCCGGGTGGCGCCACAGGGTAGGCTCGTGCCCCCGGTCCCCGAGGTCGCCGGTTCGATTCCCCAAAGGGGCCAAAAACACCCCGGGTCGGGTCGGGTCCCCGGGTGGCACCACAGGGTAATGTCGGGACCCCGGCCCCCGAGGTCGCAGGTTCGATTCCCCATAGGGGCCGAAAACACCCCGGGTCGGGTCGGGTCCCCGGGTGGCGCCACAGGGTAGGCTCGTGCCCCCGGCCCCCGAGGTCGCCGGTTCGATTCCCCATAGGGGCCTGAAAAAGGCCTTTGTCCGGGTCGGGTCCCCAGGTGGCGCCACAGGGTAATGTCGGGACCCTGGCCCCCGAGGTCGCAGGTTCGATTCCCCATAGGGGCCGAAAACACCCCGGGTCGGGTCGGGTCCCCGGGTGGTGCCACAGGGTAGGCTCGTGCCCCCGGCCCCCGAGGTCGCCGGTTCGATTCCCTATAGGGGCCAAAAACACCCCGGGTCGGGTCGGGTCCCCGGGTGGCACCACAGGGTAATGTCTAACCCCCGGCCCCCGAGGTCGCAGGTTCGATTCCCCATAGGGGCCGAAAACACCCCGGGTCGGGTCGGGTCCCCGGGTGGCGCCACAGGGTAGGCTCGTGCCCCCGGCCCCCAGGGTTGCCGGTTCGATTCCCCATAGGGGCCGAAAACACCCCGGGTCGGGTCGGGTCCCCGGGTGGCGCCACAGGGTAATGTCGGAACCCCGGCCCCCGAGGTCGCTGGTTCGATTCCCCATAGGGGCCAAAAAAAGGCCAGGGTCTGGTCGGGTCCCTGGGTGGCGCCACAGGGTAATGTCGGGCCCCCGGACCCCGAGGTTGCCGGTTCGATTCCTCATAGGGGCCGAAAACACCCTGGGTCGGGTAGGGTCCTTGGGTGGCGCCACTGGGTAGGCTCGTGCCCCCGGCCCCCGAGGTCGCCGGTTCGATTCCCCAGTGGGGCCTGAAAAAGGCCTTTGTCCGGGTCGGGTCCCCGGGTGGCGCTAGAGGTTAATGTCGGGACTTAGGTCCCCGAGGTTGCCGGTTCGATTCCCCATAGGGGCCGAAAACACCCCGGGTCGGGTCGGGTCCCCGGGTGGCGCCGCAGGGTAATGTCGGGCCCCCGGACCCCGAGGTTGCCGGTTCGATTCCTCATAGGGGCCGAAAACACCCCGGGTCGGGTAGGGTCCTTGGGTGGCGCCACTGGGTAGGCTCGTGCCCCCGGCCCCCGAGGTCGCCGGTTCGATTCCCCATAGGGGCCGAAAACACCCCGGGTCGGGTCGGGTCCCCGGGTGGCGCCACAGGGTAATGTCGGGCCCCCGGCCCCCGAGGTCGCAGGTTCGATTCCCCATAGGGGCCTGAAAAAGGCCCTTGTCCGGGTCGGGACCCCGGGTGGCGCCACAGGGTAGGCTCGTGCCCCCGGCCCCCGAGGTCGCAGGTTCGATTCCCCATAGGGACCGAAAACACCCCGGGTTGGGTCGGGTCCCTGGGTGGCGCCACAGGGTACTGTCGGGACCCCGGCCCCCGAGGTCGCCGGTTCGATTCCCCAGAGGGGCCTGAAAAAGGCCTTTGTCCGCGTCGGGTCCCTGGGTGGCGCCACAGGGTAATGTCGGGAAGCTGGCCCCCGAGGTCGCCGGTTCGATTCCCCATAGGGGCCGAAAACACCCCGGGTCGGGTCGGGTCCCCGGGTGGCGCCACAGGGTAGGCTCGTGCCCCCGGCCCCTGAGGTCGCCGGTTCGATTCTCCATAGAGGCCAAAAACACCCCGGGTTGGGTCGGGTCCCCGGGTGGCACCACAGGGTAATGTCGGGCCCCCGGCCCCCGAGGTCGCAGGTTCGATTCCCCATAGGGGCCGAAAACACCCCGGGTCGGGTCGGGTCCTTGGGTGGCGCCACAGGTTAGGCTCGTGCCCCCGGCCCCCGAGGTCGCCGGTTCGATTCCCCATAGGGGCCGAAAACACCCCGGGTCGGGTCGGGTCCCCGGGTGGCACCACAGGGTAGGCTCGTGCCCCCGGCCCCCGAGGTCGCCGGTTCGATTCCCCATAGGGGCCGAAAACACCCTGGGTCGGGTCGGGTCCCCGGGTGGCACCACAGGGTAGGCTCGTGCCCCCGGCCCCCGAGGTCGCCGGTTCGATTCCCCATAGGGGCCGAAAACACCCCGGGTCGGGTCGGGTCCCCGGGTGGCGCCACAGGGTAGGCTCGTGCCCTCGGCCCCCGAGGTCGCCGGTTCGATTCACCATAGGGGCCGAAAACTCCCCGGGTCGGGTCTGGTCTCTGGGTGGCGCCACAGGGTAGGCTCGTTCCCCTGGCCCCCAAGGTCGCCGGTTCGATTCCCCATAGGGGCCTGAAAAAGGCCTTTGTCCGGGTCGGGTCCCCGGGTGGCGCTAGAGGGTAATGTCGGGACTTAGGTCCCCGAGGTCGCCGGTTCGATTCCCCATAGGGGCCGAAAACACCCCGGGTCGGGTCGGGTCCCCGGGTGGCGCCACAGGGTAATGTCAAGACCCCAGCCCCCGAGGTCGCCGGTTCGATTCCCCATAGGGGTGAAAAAGGCCCTTGTCCGGGTCGGGTCCCCGGGTGGCGCCACAGGGTAATGTCGGGACCCCGGCCCCCGAGGTCGCCGGTTCGATTCCCCATAGGGGCCGAAAACACCCCGGGTCGGGTCGGGTCCCCGGGTGGCGCCACAGGGTAGGCTCGTGCCCCCGGCCCCCGAGGTCGCCGGTTCGATTCCCCAAAGGGGCCAAAAACACCCCGGGTCGGGTCGGGTCCCCGGGTGGCACCACAGGGTAATGTCGGGACCCCGGCCCCCGAGGTCGCAGGTTCGATTCCCCATAGGGGCCGAAAACACCCCGGGTCGGGTCAGGTCCCCGGGTGGCGCCACAGGGTAGGCTCGTGCCCCCGGCCCCCGAGGTCGCCGGTTCGATTCCCCATAGGGGCCTGAAAAAGGCCTTTGTCCGGGTCGGGTCCCCAGGTGGCGCCACAGGGTAATGTCGGGACCCTGGCCCCCGAGGTCGCAGGTTCGATTCCCCATAGGGGCCGAAAACACCCCGGGTCGGGTCGGGTCCCCGGGTGGTGCCACAGGGTAGGCTCGTGCCCCCGGCCCCCGAGGTCGCCGGTTCGATTCCCCATAGGGGCCAAAAACACCCCGGGTAGGGTCGGGTCCCCGGGTGGCACCACAGGGTAATGTCTAACCCCCGGCCCCCGAGGTCGCAGGTTCGATTCCCCATAGGGGCCGAAAACACCCCGGGTCGGGTCGGGTCCCCGGGTGGCGCCACAGGGTAATGTCATGCCCCTGGCCCCCGAGGTCGCCGGTTCGATTCCCCATAGGGGCCGAAAACACCCCGGGTCGGGTCGGGTCCTTGGGTGGCGCCACAGGGTAATGTCGGGACTTAGGTCCCCGAGGTTGCCGGTTCGATTCCCCATAGGGGCCGAAAACACCCCGGGTCGGGTCGGGTCCCCGGGTGGCGCCACAGGGTAATGTCGGGACCCCGGCCCCCGAGGTCGCCGGTTCGATTCCCCATAGGGGCCTGAAAAAGGCCCTTGTCCGGGTCGGGTCCCCGGGTGGCGCCACAGGGTAGGCTCGTGCCCCCGGCCCCCGAGGTCGCCGGTTCGATTCCCCATAGGGACCGAAAACACCGCGGGTCGGGTCGGGTCCCTGGGTGGCGCCACAGGGTACTGTCGGGACCCCGGCCCCCGAGGTCGCCGGTTCGATTCCCCAGAGGGGCCTGAAAAAGGCCTTTGTCCGCGTCGGGTCCCCAGGTGGCGCCACAGGGTAATGTCGGGACCCTGGCCCCCGAGGTCGCCGGTTCGATTCCCCATAGGGGCCGAAAACACCCCGGGTCGGGTCGGGTCCCCGGGTGGTGCCACAGGGTAGGCTCGTGCCCCCGGCCCCCGAGGTCGCCGGTTCGATTCCCCATAGGGGCCAAAAACACCCCGGGTCGGGTCGGGTCCCCGGGTGGCACCACAGGGTAATGTCGGGCCCCCGGCCCCCGAGGTCGCAGGTTCGATTCCCCATAGGGGCCGAAAACACCCCGGGTCGGGTCGGGTCCCCGGGTGGCGCCACAGGGTAGGCTCGTGCCCCCGGCCCCCGAGGTCGCCGGTTCGATTCCCCATAGGGGCCGAAAACTCCCCGGGTCGGGTCTGGTCCCTGGGTGGCGCCACAGGGTAGGCTCGTTCCCCTGGCCCCCAAGGTCGCCGGTTCGATTCCCCATAGGGGCCTGAAAAAGGCCTTTGTCCGGGTCGGGTCCCCGGGTGGCGCTAGAGGGTAATGTCGGGACTTCGGTCCCCGAGGTCGCCGGTTCGATTCCCCATAGGGGCCGAAAATACCCCGGGTCGGGTCGGGTCCCCGGGTGGCGCCACAGGGTAATGTCGGAACCCCGGACCCCGAGGTTGCCGGTTCGATTCCTCATAGGGGCCGAAAACACCCCGGGTCGGGTAGGGTCTTTGGGTGGTGCCACTGGTTAGGCTCGTGCCCCTGGCCCCCGAGGTCGCCGGTTCGATTCCCCAGAGGGGCCGAAAACACCCCAGGTCGGGTCGGGTCCCCGGGTGGCGCCACAGGGTACTGTCGGGCCCCCTGCCCCCGAGGTCGCAGGTTCGATTCCCCATAGGTACCGAAAACACCCCGGGTCGGGTCGGGTCCCCGGGTGGCGCCACAGGGTAATGTCGGGACCCCGGCCCTCGAGGTCGCAGGTTCGATTCTCCATAGGGGCCGAAAACACCCCGGGTCGGGTCGGGTCCCTGGGTGGCGCCACAGGGTACTGTCGGGACCCCGGCCCCCGAGGTCGCCGGTTCGATTCCCCAGAGGGGCCTGAAAAAGGCCTTTGTCCGGGTCGGGTCCCCGGGTGGCGCCACAGGGTAATGTCGGGAAGCTGGCCCCCGAGGTCGCCGGTTCGATTCCCCATAGGGGCCGAAAACACCCCGGGTCGGGTCGGGTCCCCGGGTGGCGCCACAGGGTAGGCTCGTGCCCCCGGCCCCCGAGGTCGCCGGTTCGATTCTCCATAGGGGCCAAAAACACCCCGGGTTGGGTCGGGTCCCCGGGTGGCACCACAGGGTAATGTCGGGCCCCCGGCCCCCGAGGTCGCAGGTTCGATTCCCCATAGGGGCCGAAAACACCCCGGGTCGGGTCGGGTCCCCGGGTGGCGCCACAGGGTAATGTCGGCCCCCCGGACCCCGAGGTTGCCGGTTCGATTCCTCATAGGGGCCGAAAACACCCCGGGTCGGGTCGGGTCCCCGGGTGGCGCCACAGGGTAATGTCGGGCCCCCGGCCCCCGAGGTCGCAGGTTCGATTCCCCATAGGGGCCGAAAACACCCCGGGTCGGGTCGGGTCCCCGGGTGGCGCCACAGGGTAGGCTCGTGCCCCCGGCCCCCGAGGTCGCCGGTTCGATTCCCCATAGGGGCCGAAAACACCCCGGGTCGGGTCGGGTCCCCGGGTGGCGCCACAGGGTAGGCTCGTGCCCCCGGCCCCCAGGGTTGCCGGTTCGATTCCCCATAGGGTCCGAAAAAGGACAGGGTCGGGTCGGGTCCCCGGGTGGCGCCACAGGGTAATGTCGGAACCCCGGCCCCCGAGGTCGCTGGTTCGATTCCCCATAGGGGCCAAAAAAAGGCCAGGGTCGGGTCGGGTCCCCGGGTGGCGCCACAGGGTAATGTCGGGACCCTGGCCCCCGAGGTCGCTGGTTCGATTCCCCATAGGGGCCGAAAACACCCCGGGTCGGGTCGGGTCCTTGGGTGGCGCCACAGGTTAGGCTCGTGCCCCCGGCCCCCGAGGTCGCCGGTTCGATTCCCCATAGGGGCCGAAAACACCCCGGGTCGGGTCGGGTCCCCGGGTGGCACCACAGGGTAGGCTCGTGCCCCCGGCCCCCGAGGTCGCCGGTTCGATTCCCCATAGGGGCCGAAAACACCCCGGATCGGGTCGGGTCCCCGGGTGGCACCACAGGGTAATGTCGGGCCCCCGGCCCCCGAGGTCGCCGGTTCGATTCCCCATAGGGGCCGAAAACACCCCGGGTCGGGTCGGGTCCCCGGGTGGCGCCACAGGGTAGGCTCGTGCCCCCGGCCCCCGAGGTCGCCGGTTCGATTCACCATAGGGGCCGAAAACTCCCCGGGTCGGGTCTGGTCTCTGGGTGGCGCCACAGGGTAGGCTCGTTCCCCTGGCCCCCAAGGTCGCCGGTTCGATTCCCCATAGGGGCCTGAAAAAGGCCTTTGTCCGGGTCGGGTCCCCGGGTGGCGCTAGAGGTTAATGTCGGGACTTAGGTCCCCGAGGTTGCCGGTTCGATTCCCCATAGGGGCCGAAAACACCCCGGGTCGGGTCGGGTCCCCGGGTGGCGCCACAGGGTAATGTCAAGACCCCAGCCCCCGAGGTCGCCGGTTCGATTCCCCATAGGGGTGAAAAAGGCCCTTGTCCGGGTCGGGTCCCCGGGTGGCGCCACAGGGTAATGTCGGGACCCCGGCCCCCGAGGTCGCCGGTTCGATTCCCCATAGGGGCCGAAAACACCCCGGGTCGGGTCGGGTCCCCGGGTGGCGCCACAGGGTAGGCTCGTGCCCCCGGTCCCCGAGGTCGCCGGTTCGATTCCCCAAAGGGGCCGAAAACACCCCGGGTCGGGTCGGGTCCCCGGGTGGCACCACAGGGTAATGTCGGAACCCCGGCCCCCGAGGTCGCTGGTTCGATTCCCCATAGGGGCCAAAAAAAGGCCAGGGTCGGGTCGCGTCCCCGGGTGGCGCCACAGGGTAATGTCGGGCCCCCGGACCCCGAGGTTCCCGGTTCGATTCCTCATAGGGACCGAAAACACCCTGGGTCGGGAAGGGTCCTTGGGTGGCGCCACTGGGTAGGCTCGTGCCCCCGGCCCCCGAGGTCGCAGGTTCGATTCCCCATAGGGGCCAAAAAAAGGCCAGGGTCGGGTCGGGTCCCCGGGTGGCGCCACAGGGTAATGTCGGGACCCCGGTCCCCGAGGTCGCCGGTTCGATTCCCCATAGGGGCCAAAAAAAGGCCAGGGTCGGGTCGGGTCCCCGGGTGGCGCCACAGGGTAGGCTCGTGCCCCCGGCCCCCAGGGTTGCCGGTTCGATTCCCCATAGGGTCCGAAAAAGGCCAGGGTCGGGTCGCGTCCCCGGGTGGCGCCACAGGGTAATGTCGGGACCCTGGCCCCCGAGGTCGCTGGTTCGATTCCTCATAGGGGCCGAAAACACCCCGGGTCGGGTAGGGTCCTTGGGTGGCGCCACTGGGTAGGCTCAGGCCCCCGGCCCCCGAGGTCGCCGGTTCGATTCCCCATAGGGGCCGAAAACACCCCGGGTCGGGTCAGGTCCCCGGGTGGCACCACAGGGTAATGTCGGGCCCCCGGCCCCCGAGGTCGCAGGTTCGATTCCCCATAGGGGCCGAAAACACCCCGGGTCGGGTCGGGTCCCCGGGTGGCGCCACAGGGTAGGCTCGTGCCCCCGGCCCCCGAGGTCGCCGGTTCGATTCCCCATAGGGGCCGAAAACACCCCGGGTCGGGTCGGGTCCCCGGGTGGCGCCACAGGGTAGGCTCGTGCCCCCGGCCCCCAGGGTTGCCGGTTCGATTCCCCATAGGGTCCGAAAAAGGACAGGGTCGGGTCGGGTCCCCGGGTGGCGCCACAGGGTAATGTCGGGACCCTGGCCCCCGAGGTCGCTGGTTCGATTCCCCATAGGGGCCGAAAACACCCCGGGTCGGGTCGGGTCCTTGGGTGGCGCCACAGGTTAGGCTCGTGCCCCCGGCCCCCGAGGTCGCCGGTTCGATTCCCCATAGGGGCCGAAAACACCCCGGGTCGGGTCGGGTCCCCGGGTGGCACCACAGGGTAGGCTCGTGCCCCCGGCCCCCGAGGTCGCCGGTTCGATTCCCCATAGGGGCCGAAAACACCCCGGGTCGGGTCGGGTCCCCGGGTGGCACCACAGGGTAATGTCGGGCCCCCGGCCCCCGAGGTCGCCGGTTCGATTCCCCATAGGGGCCGAAAACACCCCGGGTCGGGTCGGGTCCCCGGGTGGCGCCACAGGGTAGGCTCGTGCCCCCGGCCCCCGAGGTCGCCGGTTCGATTCACCATAGGGGCCGAAAACTCCCCGGGTCGGGTCTGGTCTCTGGGTGGCGCCACAGGGTAGGCTCGTTCCCCTGGCCCCCAAGGTCGCCGGTTCGATTCCCCATAGGGGCCTGAAAAAGGCCTTTGTCCGGGTCGGGTCCCCGGGTGGCGCTAGAGGTTAATGTCGGGACTTAGGTCCCCGAGGTTGCCGGTTCGATTCCCCATAGGGGCCGAAAACACCCCGGGTCGGGTCGGGTCCCCGGGTGGCGCCACAGGGTAATGTCAAGACCCCAGCCCCCGAGGTCGCCGGTTCGATTCTCCATAGGGGTGAAAAAGGCCCTTGTCCGGGTCGGGTCCCCGGGTGGCGCCACAGGGTAATGTCGGGACCCCGGCCCCCGAGGTCGCCGGTTCGATTCCCCAAAGGGGCCAAAAACACCCCGGGTCGGGTCGGGTCCCCGGGTGGCACCACAGGGTAATGTCGGGCCCCCGGCCCCCGAGGTCGCAGGTTCGATTCCCCATAGGGGCCGAAAACACCCCGGGTCGGGTCGGGTCCCCGGGTGGCGCCACAGGGTAGGCTCGTGCCCCCGGCCCCCGAGGTCGCCGGTTCGATTCCCCAGAGGGGCCTGAAAAAGGCCTTTGTCCGGGTCGGGTCCCCAGGTGGCGCCACAGGGTAATGTCGGGACCCTGGCCCCCGAGGTCGCAGGTTCGATTCCCCATAGGGGCCGAAAACACCCCGGGTCGGGTCGGGTCCCCGGGTGGTGCCACAGGGTAGGCTCGTGCCCCCGGCCCCCGAGGTCGCCGGTTCGATTCCCCATAGGGGCCAAAAACACCCCGGGTCGGGTCGGGTCCCCGGGTGGCACCACAGGGTAATGTCTAACCCCCGGCCCCCGAGGTCGCCGGTTCGATTCCCCATAGGGGCCGAAAACACCCCGGGTCGGGTCGGGTCCCCGGGCGGCGCCACAGGGTAGGCTCGTGCCCCCGGCCCCCAGGGTTGCCGGTTCGATTCCCCATAGGGGCCGAAAACACCCCGGGTCGGGTCGGGTCCCCGGGTGGCGCCACAGGGTAGGCTCGTGCCCCCGGCCCCCAGGGTTGCCGGTTCGATTCCCCATAGGGTCCGAAAAAGGACAGGGTCGGGTCGGGTCCCCGGGTGGCGCCACAGGGTAATGTCGGAACCCCGGCCCCCGAGGTCGCTGGTTCGATTCCCCATAGGGGCCAAAAAAAGGCCAGGGTCTGGTCGGGTCCGTGGGTGGCGCCACAGGGTAATGTCGGGCCCCCGAACCCCGAGGTTGCCGGTTCGATTCCTCATAGGGGCCGAAAACACCCCGGGTCGGGTAGGGTCCTTGGGTGGCGCCACTGGGTAGGCTCGTGCCCCCGGCCCCCGAGGTCGCCGGTTCGATTCCCCATAGGGGCCGAAAACACCCCGGGTCGGGTCGGGTCCCCGGGTGGCGCCACAGGGTAATGTCGGGCCCCCAGCCTCCGAGGTCGCCGGTTCGATTCCCCATAGGGGCCTGAAAAAGGCCCTTGTCCGGGTCGGGTCCCCGGGTGGCGCCACAGGGTAGGCTCGTGCCCCGGCCCCCGAGGTCGCCGGTTCGATTCCCCATAGGGACCGAAAACACCCCGGGTCGGGTCGGGTCCCTGGGTGGCGCCACAGGGTACTGTCGGGACCCCGGCCCCCGAGGTCGCCGGTTCGATTCCCCAGAGGGGCCTGAAAAAGGCCTTTGTCCGGGTCGGGTCCCCGGGTGGCGCCACAGGGTAATGTCGGGAAGCTGGCCCCCGAGGTCGCCGGTTCGATTCCCCATAGGGGCCGAAAACACCCCGGGTCGGGTCGGGTCCCCGGGTGGCGCCACAGGGTAGGCTCGTGCCCCCGGCCCCCGAGGTCGCCGGTTCGATTCTCCATAGGGGCCAAAAACACCCCGGGTCGGGTCGGGTCCCCGGGTGGCGCCACAGGGTAGGCTCGTGCCCCCGGCCCCCAGGGTTGCCGGTTCGATTCCCCATAGGGTCCGAAAAAGGACAGGGTCGGGTCGGGTCCCCGGGTGGCGCCACAGGGTAATGTCGGGACCCCGGTCCCCGAGGTCGCCGGTTCGATTCCCCATAGGGGCCAAAAAAAGGCCAGGGTCGGGTCGGGTCCCCGGGTGGCGCCACAGGGTAGGCTCGTGCCCCCGGCCCCCAGGGTTGCCGGTTCGATTCCCCATAGGGTCCGAAAAAGGCCAGGGTCTGGTCGCGTCCCCGGGTGGCGCCACAGGGTAATGTCGGGACCCCGGCCCCCGAGGTCGCTGGTTCGATTCCTCATAGGGGCCGAAAACACCCCGGGTCGGGTAGGGTCCTTGGGTGGCGCCACTGGGTAGGCTCGTGCCCCCGGCCCCCGAGGTCGCCGGTTCGATTCCCCATAGGGGCCGAAAACACCCCGGGTCGGGTCGGGTCCCCGGGTGGCGCCACAGGGTAATGTCGGGCCCCCGGCCCCCGAGGTCGCAGGTTCGATTCCCCATAGGGGCCGAAAACACCCCGGGTCGGGTCGGGTCCCCGGGTGGCGCCACAGGGTAGGCTCGTGCCCCCGGCCCCCGAGGTCGCCGGTTCGATTCCCCATAGGGGCCGAAAACACCCCGGGTCGGGTCGGGTCCCCGGGTGGCGCCACAGGGTAGGCTCGTGCCCCCGGCCCCCAGGGTTGCCGGTTCGATTCCCCATAGGGTCCGAAAAAGGACAGGGTCGGGTCGGGTCCCCGGGTGGCGCCACAGGGTAATGTCGGAACCCCGGCCCCCGAGGTCGCCGGTTCGATTCCCCATAGGGGCCAAAAAAAGACCAGGGTCGGGTCGGGTCCCCGGGTGGCGCCACAGGGTAGGCTCGTGCCCCCGGCCCCCAGGGTTGCCGGTTCGATTCCCCATAGGGTCCGAAAAAGGACAGGGTCGGGTCGGGTCCCCGGGTGGCGCCACAGGGTAATGTCGGAACCCCGGCCCCCGAGGTCGCTGGTTCGATTCCCCATAGGGGCCAAAAAAAGGCCAGGGTCGGGTCGGGTCCCCGGGTGGCGCCACAGGGTAATGTCGGGACCCTGGCCCCCGAGGTCGCTGGTTCGATTCCCCATAGGGGCCGAAAACACCCCGGGTCGGGTCGGGTCCTTGGGTGGCGCCACAGGTTAGGCTCGTGCCCCCGGCCCCCGAGGTCGCCGGTTCGATTCCCCAGAGGGGCCGAAAACACCCCGGGTCGGGTCGGGTCCCCGGGTGGCACCACAGGGTAGGCTCGTGCCCCCGGCCCCCGAGGTCGCCGGTTCGATTCCCCATAGGGGCCGAAAACACCCCGGGTCGGGTCGGGTCCCCGGGTGGCACCACAGGGTAATGTCGGGCCCCCGGCCCCCGAGGTCGCCGGTTCGATTCACCATAGGGGCCGAAAACTCCCCGGGTCGGGTCTGGTCTCTGGGTGGCGCCACAGGGTAGGCTCGTTCCCCTGGCCCCTAAGGTCGCCGGTTCGATTCCCCATAGGGGCCTGAAAAAGGCCTTTGTCCGGGTCGGGTCCCCGGGTGGCGCTAGAGGTTAATGTCGGGACTTAGGTCCCCGAGGTTGCCGGTTCGATTCCCCATAGGGGCCGAAAACACCCCGGGTCGGGTCGGGTCCCCGGGTGGCGCCACAGGGTAATGTCAAGACCCCAGCCCCCGAGGTCGCCGGTTCGATTCCCCATAGGGGTGAAAAAGGCCCTTGTCCGGGTCGGGTCCCCGGGTGGCGCCACAGGGTAATGTCGGGACCCCGGCCCCCGAGGTCGCCGGTTCGATTCCCCATAGGGGCCGAAAACACCCCGGGTCGGGTCGGGTCCCCGGGTGGCGCCACAGGGTAGGCTCGTGCCCCCGGTCCCCGAGGTCGCCGGTTCGATTCCCCAAAGGGGCCAAAAACACTCCCGGGTCGGGTCGGGTCCCCGGGTGGCACCACAGGGTAATGTCGGGACCCCGGCCCCCGAGGTCGCAGGTTCGATTCCCCATAGGGGCCGAAAACACCCCGGGTCGGGTCGGGTCCCCGGGTGGCGCCACAGGGTAGGCTCGTGCCCCCGGCCCCCGAGGTCGCCGGTTCGATTCCCCAGAGGGGCCTGAAAAAGGCCTTTGTCCGGGTCGGGTCCCCAGGTGGCGCCACAGGGTAATGTCGGGACCCTGGCCCCCGAGGTCGCAGGTTCGATTCCCCATAGGGGCCGAAAACACCCCGGGTCGGGTCGGGTCCCCGGGTGGTGCCACAGGGTAGGCTCGTGCCCCCGGCCCCCGAGGTCGCCGGTTCGATTCCCCATAGGGGCCAAAAACACCCCGGGTCGGGTCGGGTCCCCGGGTGGCACCACAGGGTAATGTCTAACCCCCGGCCCCCGAGGTCGCCGGTTCGATTCCCCATAGGGGCCGAAAACACCCCGGGTCGGGTCGGGTCCCCGGGTGGCGCCACAGGGTAGGCTCGTGCCCCCGGCCCCCAGGGTTGCCGGTTCGATTCCCCATAGGGGCCGAAAACACCCCGGGTCGGGTCGGGTCCCCGGGTGGCGCCACAGGGTAATGTCGGGCCCCCGGACCCCGAGGTTGCCGGTTCGATTCCTCATAGGGGCCGAAAACACCCCGGGTCGGGTAGGGTCCTTGGGTGGCGCCACTGGGTAGGCTCGTGCCCCCGGCCCCCGAGGTCGCCGGTTCGATTCCCCATAGGGGCCGAAAACACCCCAAGACGGGTCGGGTCCCCGGGTGGCGCCACAGGGTAATGTCGGGACCCCGGCCCCCGAGGTCGCCGGTTCGATTCCCCATAGGGGCCTGAAAAAGGCCCTTGTCCGGGTCGGGTCCCCGGGTGGCGCCACAGGGTAGGCTCGTGCCCCCGGCCCCCGAGGTCGCCGGTTCGATTCCCCATAGGGACCGAAAACACCCCGGGTCGGGTCGGGTCCCTGGGTGGCGCCACAGGGTACTGTCGGGACCCCGGCCCCCGAGGTCGCCGGTTCGATTCCCCAGAGGGGCCTGAAAAAGGCCTTTGTCCGGGTCGGGTCCCCGGGTGGCGCCACAGGGTAATGTCGGGAAGCTGGCCCCCGAGGTCGCCGGTTCGATTCCCCATAGGGGCCGAAAACACCCCGGGTCGGGTCGGGTCCCCGGGTGGCGCCACAGGGTAGGCTCGTGCCCCCGGCCCCCGAGGTCGCCGGTTCGATTCTCCATAGGGGCCAAAAACACCCCGGGTCGGGTCGGGTCCCCGGGTGGCACCACAGGGTAATGTCGGGCCCCCGGCCCCCGAGGTCGCAGGTTCGATTCCCCATAGGGTCCGAAAAAGGACAGGGTCGGGTCGGGTCCCCGGGTGGCACCACAGGGTAGGCTCGTGCCCCCGGCCCCCAGGGTTGCCGGTTCGATTCCCCATAGGGTCCGAAAAAGGACAGGGTCGGGTCGGGTCCCCGGGTGGCGCCACAGGGTAATGTCGGGACCCCGGTCCCCGAGGTCGCCGGTTCGATTCCCCATAGGGGCCAAAAAAAGGCCAGGGTCGGGTCGGGTCCCCGGGTGGCGCCACAGGGTAGGCTCGTGCCCCTGGCCCCCAGGGTTGCCGGTTCGATTCCCCATAGGGTCCGAAAAAGGCCAGGGTCGGGTCGCGTCCCCGGGTGGCGCCACAGGGTAATGTCGGGACCCTGGCCCCCGAGGTCGCTGGTTCGATTCCTCATAGGGGCCGAAAACACCCCGGGTCGGGTAGGGTCCTTGGGTGGCGCCACTGGGTAGGCTCGTGCCCCCGGCCCCCGAGGTCGCCGGTTCGATTCCCCATAGGGGCCGAAAACACCCCGGGTCGGGTCGGGTCCCCGGGTGGCGCCACAGGGTAATGTCGGGCCCCCGGCCCCCGAGGTCGCAGGTTCGATTCCCCATAGGGGCCGAAAACACCCCGGGTCGGGTCGGGTCCCCGGGTGGCGCCACAGGGTAGGCTCGTGCCCCCGGCCCCCGAGGTCGCCGGTTCGATTCCCCATAGGGGCCGAAAACACCCCGGGTCGGGTCGGGTCCCCGGGTGGCGCCACAGGGTAGGCTCGTGCCCCCGGCCCCCAGGGTTGCCGGTTCGATTCCCCATAGGGTCCGAAAAAGGACAGGGTCGGGTCGGGTCCCCGGGTGGCGCCACAGGGTAATGTCGGAACCCCGGCCCCCGAGGTCGCCGGTTCGATTCCCCATAGGGGCCAAAAAAAGACCAGGGTCGGGTCGGGTCCCCGGGTGGCGCCACAGGGTAGGCTCGTGCCCCCGGCCCCCAGGGTTGCCGGTTCGATTCCCCATAGGGTCCGAAAAAGGACAGGGTCGGGTCGGGTCCCCGGGTGGCGCCACAGGGTAATGTCGGAACCCCGGCCCCCGAGGTCGCTGGTTCGATTCCCCATAGGGGCCAAAAAAAGGCCAGGGTCGGGTCGGGTCCCCGGGTGGCGCCACAGGGTAATGTCGGGACCCTGGCCCCCGAGGTCGCTGGTTCGATTCCCCATAGGGGCCGAAAACACCCCGGGTCGGGTCGGGTCCTTGGGTGGCGCCACAGGTTAGGCTCGTGCCCCCGGCCCCCGAGGTCGCCGGTTCGATTCCCCATAGGGGCCGAAAACACCCCGGGTCGGGTCGGGTCCCCGGGTGGCACCACAGGGTAGGCTCGTGCCCCCGGCCCCCGAGGTCGCCGGTTCGATTCCCCATAGGGGCCGAAAACACCCCGGGTCGGGTCGGGTCCCCGGGTGGCACCACAGGGTAATGTCGGGCCCCCGGCCCCCGAGGTCGCCGGTTCGATTCACCATAGGGGCCGAAAACTCCCCGGGTCGGGTCTGGTCTCTGGGTGGCGCCACAGGGTAGGCTCGTTCCCCTGGCCCCCAAGGTCGCCGGTTCGATTCCCCATAGGGGCCTGAAAAAGGCCTTTGTCCGGGTCGGGTCCCCGGGTGGCGCTAGAGGTTAATGTCGGGACTTAGGTCCCCGAGGTTGCCGGTTCGATTCCCCATAGGGGCCGAAAACACCCCGGGTCGGGTCGGGTCCCCGGGTGGCGCCACAGGGTAATGTCAAGACCCCAGCCCCCGAGGTCGCCGGTTCGATTCCCCATAGGTGTGAAAAAGGCCCTTGTCCGGGTCGGGTCCCCGGGTGGCGCCACAGGGTAATGTCGGGACCCCGGCCCCCGAGGTCGCCGGTTCGATTCCCCATAGGGGCCGAAAACACCCCGGGTCGGGTCGGGTCCCCGGGTGGCGCCACAGGGTAGGCTCGTGCCCCCGGTCCCCGAGGTCGCCGGTTCGATTCCCCAAAGGGGCCAAAAACACTCCCGGGTCGGGTCGGGTCCCCGGGTGGCACCACAGGGTAATGTCGGGACCCCGGCCCCCGAGGTCGCAGGTTCGATTCCCCATAGGGGCCGAAAACACCCCGGGTCGGGTCGGGTCCCCGGGTGGCGCCACAGGGTAGGCTCGTGCCCCCGGCCCCCGAGGTCGCCGGTTCGATTCCCCATAGTGGCCTGAAAAAGGCCTTTGTCCGGGTCGGGTCCCCAGGTGGCGCCACAGGGTAATGTCGGGACCCTGGCCCCCGAGGTCGCAGGTTCGATTCCCCATAGGGGCCGAAAACACCCCGGGTCGGGTCGGGTCCCCGGGTGGTGCCACAGGGTAGGCTCGTGCCCCCGGCCCCCGAGGTCGCCGGTTCGATTCCCCATAGGGGCCAAAAACACCCCGGGTCGGGTCGGGTCCCCGGGTGGCACCACAGGGTAATGTCTAACCCCCGGCCCCCGAGGTCGCCGGTTCGATTCCCCATAGGGGCCGAAAACACCCCGGGTCGGGTCGGGTCCCCGGGTGGCGCCACAGGGTAGGCTCGTGCCCCCGGCCCCCAGGGTTGCCGGTTCGATTCCCCATAGGGGCCGAAAACACCCCGGGTCGGGTCGGGTCCCCGGGTGGCGCCACAGGGTAATGTCGGGCCCCCGGACCCCGAGGTTGCCGGTTCGATTCCTCATAGGGGCCGAAAACACCCCGGGTCGGGTAGGGTCCTTGGGTGGCGCCACTGGGTAGGCTCGTGCCCCCGGCCCCCGAGGTCGCCGGTTCGATTCCCCATAGGGGCCGAAAACACCCCGGGTCGGGTCGGGTCCCCGGGTGGCGCCACAGGGTAATGTCGGGACCCCGGCCGCCGAGGTCGCCGGTTCGATTCCCCATAGGGGCCTGAAAAAGGCCCTTGTCCGGGTCGGGTCCCCGGGTGGCGCCACAGGGTAGGCTCGTGCCCCCGGCCCCCGAGGTCGCCGGTTCGATTCCCCATAGGGACCGAAAACACCCCGGGTCGGGTCGGGTCCCTGGGTGGCGCCACAGGGTACTGTCGGGACCCCGGCCCCCGAGGTCGCCGGTTCGATTCCCCAGAGGGGCCTGAAAAAGGCCTTTGTCCGGGTCGGGTCCCCGGGTGGCGCCACAGGGTAATGTCGGGAAGCTGGCCCCCGAGGTCGCCGGTTCGATTCCCCATAGGGGCCGAAAACACCCCGGGTCGGGTCGGGTCCCCGGGTGGCGCCACAGGGTAGGCTCGTGCCCCCGGCCCCCGAGGTCGCCGGTTCGATTCTCCATAGGGGCCAAAAACACCCCGGGTCGGGTCGGGTCCCCGGGTGGCGCCACAGGGTAATGTCGGCCCCCCGGACCCCGAGGTTGCCGGTTCGATTCCTCATAGGGGCCGAAAACACCCCGGGTCGGGTAGGGTCCTTGGGTGGCGCCACTGGGTAGGCTCGTTTCCCCGGCCCCCGAGGTCGCCGGTTCGATTCCCCATAGGGGCCGAAAACACCCCGGGTCGGGTCGGGTCCCCGGGTGGCGCCACAGGGTAATGTCGGGCCCCCGGCCCCCGAGGTCGCCGGTTCGATTCCCCATAGGGGCCGAAAACACCCCGGGTCGGGTAGGGTCCTTGGGTGGCGCCACAGGGTAGGCTCGTGCCCCCGGTCCCCGAGGTCGCAGGTTCGATTCCCCATAGGGGCCGAAAACACCCCGGGTCGGGTCGGGTCCCCGGGTGGCGCCACAGGGTAGGCTCGTGCCCCTGGCCCCCAGGGTTGCCGGTTCGATTCCCCATAGGGTCCGAAAAAGGACAGGGTCGGGTCGGGTCCCCGGGTGGCGCCACAGGGTAATGTCGGAACCCCGGCCCCCGAGGTCGCTGGTTCGATTCCCCATAGGTGCCAATAAAAGGCCAGGGTCGGGTCGCGTCCCCGGGTGGCGCCACAGGGTAATGTCGGGCCCCCGGACCCCGAGGTTCCCGGTTCGATTCCTCATAGGGACCGAAAACACCCCGGGTCGGGTAGGGTCCTTGGGTGGCGCCACTGGGTAGGCTCGTGCCCCCGGCCCCCGAGGTCGCCGGTTCGATTCCCCATAGGGGCCAAAAAAAGGCCAGGGTCGGGTCGGGTCCCCGGGTGGCGCCACAGGGTAGGCTCGTGCCCCCGGCCCCCAGGGTTGCCGGTTCGATTCCCCATAGGGTCCGAAAAAGGACAGGGTCGGGTCGGGTCCCCGGGTGGCGCCACAGGGTAATGTCGGAACCCCGGCCCCCGAGGTCGCAGGTTCGATTCCCCATAGGGGCCGAAAACACCCCGGGTCGGGTCAGGTCCCCGGGTGGCACCACAGGGTGGGCTCGTGCCCCCGGCCCCCAGGGTTGCCGGTTCGATTCCCCATAGGGTCCGAAAAAGGACAGGGTCGGGTCGGGTCCCCGGGTGGCGCCACAGGGTAATGTCGGAACCCCGGCCCCAGAGGTCGCTGGTTCGATTCCCCATAGGGGCCAAAAAAAGGCCAGGGTCTGGTCGGGTCCCTGGGTGGCGCCAGAGGGTAATGTCGGGCCCCCGGACCCCGAGGTTGCCGGTTCGATTCCTCATAGGGGCCGAAAACACCCCAGGTCGGGTAGGGTCCTTGGGTGGCGCCACTGGGTAGGCTCGTGCCCCCGGCCCCCGAGGTCGCCGGTTCGATTCCCCATAGGGGCCGAAAACACCCCGGGTCGGGTCGGGTCCCCGGGTGGCGCCACAGGGTACTGTCGGGCCCCCGGCCCCCGAGGTCGCAGGTTCGATTCCCCATAGGGACCGAAAACACCCCGGGTCGGGTCGGGTCCCCGGGTGGCGCCACAGGGTAATGTCGGGACCCCGGCCCCCGAGGTCGCAGGTTCGATTCCCCATAGGGGCCGAAAACACCCCGGGTCGGGTCGGGTCCCCGGGTGGCGCCACAGGGTAGGCTCGTGCCCCCGGCCCCCGAGGTCGCCGGTTCGATTCCCCATAGTGGCCTGAAAAAGGCCTTTGTCCGGGTCGGGTCCCCAGGTGGCGCCACAGGGGAATGTCGGGACCCTGGCCCCCGAGGTCGCAGGTTCGATTCCCCATAGGGGCCGAAAACACCCCGGGTCGGGTCGGGTCCCCGGGTGGTGCCACAGGGTAGGCTCGTGCCCCCGGCCCCCGAGGTCGCCGGTTCGATTCCCCATAGGGGCCAAAAACACCCCGGGTCGGGTCGGGTCCCCGGGTGGCACCACAGGGTAATGTCTAACCCCCGGCCCCCGAGGTCGCCGGTTCGATTCCCCATAGGGGCCGAAAACACCCCGGGTCGGGTCGGGTCCCCGGGTGGCGCCACAGGGTAGGCTCGTGCCCCCGGCCCCCAGGGTTGCCGGTTCGATTCCCCATAGGGGCCGAAAACACCCCGGGTCGGGTAGGGTCCTTGGGTGGCGCCACTGGGTAGGCTCGTTCCCCCGGCCCCCGAGGTCGCCGGTTCGATTCCCCATAGGGGCCGAAAACACCCCGGGTCGGGTCGGGTCCCCGGGTGGCGCCACAGGGTAGGCTCGTGCCCCCGGCCCCCGAGGTCGCCGGTTCGATTCCCCATAGGGGCCTGAAAAAGGCCCTTGTCCGGGTCGGGTCCCCGGGTGGCGCCACAGGGTAGGCTCGTGCCCCCGGCCCCCGAGGTCGCCGGTTCGATTCCCCATAGGGACCGAAAACACCCCGGGTCGGGTCGGGTCCCTGGGTGGTGCCACAGGGTAGGCTCGTGCCCCCGGCCCCCAGGGTTGCTGGTTCGATTCCCCATAGGGTCCAAAAAAGGACAGGGTCGGGTCGGGTCCCCGGGTGGCGCCACAGGGTAATGTCGGAACCCCGGCCCCAGAGGTCGCTGGTTCGATTCCCCATAGGGGCCAAAAAAAGGCCAGGGTCTGGTCGGGTCCCTGGGTGGCGCCAGAGGGTAATGTCGGGCCCCCGGACCCCGAGGTTGCCGGTTCGATTCCTCATAGGGGCCGAAAACACCCCAGGTCGGGTAGGGTCCTTGGGTGGCGCCACTGGGTAGGCTCGTGCCCCCGGCCCCCGAGGTCGCCGGTTCGATTCCCCATAGGGGCCGAAAACACCCCGGGTCGGGTCGGGTCCCCGGGTGGCGCCACAGGGTACTGTCGGGCCCCCGGCCCCCGAGGTCGCAGGTTCGATTCCCCATAGGGACCGAAAACACCCCGGGTCGGGTCGGGTCCCCGGGTGGCGCCACAGGGTAATGTCGGGACCCCGGCCCTCGAGGTCGCAGGTTCGATTCCCCATAGGGGCCGAAAACACCCCGGGTCGGGTCGGGTCCCCGGGTGGTGCCACAGGGTAGGCTCGTGCCCCCGGCCCCCAGGGTTGCTGGTTCGATTCCCCATAGGGTCCAAAAAAGGACAGGGTCGGGTCGGGTCCCCGGGTGGCGCCACAGGGTAATGTCGGAACCCCGGCCCCCGAGGTCGCTGGTTCGATTCCCCATAGGGGCCAAAAAAAGGCCAGGGTCGGGTCGGGTCCCCGGGTAGCGCCACAGGGTAATGTCGGGACCCTGGCCCCCGAGGTCGCTGGTTCGATTCCCCATAGGGGCCGAAAACACCCCGGGTCGGGTCGGGTCCCCGGGTGGCGCCACAGGGTAGGCTCGTGCCCCCAGCCCTTGAGGTCGCTGGTTCGATTCCCCATAGGGGCCAAAAAAAGGCCAGGGTCGGGTCGGGTCCCCGGGTGGCGCCACAGGGTAATGTCGGGACCCTGGCCCCCGAGGTCGCTGGTTCGATTCCCCATAGGGGCCGAAAACACCCCGGGTCGGGTCGGGTCCCCGGGTGGCGCCACAGGGTAGGCTCATGCCCCCGGCCGCCGAGGTCGCCGGTTCGATTCCCCATAGGGGCCGAAAACACCCCGGGTCGGGTCGGGTCCCCGGGTGGCACCACAGGGTAGGCTCGTGCCCCCGGCCCCCGAGGTCGCCGGTTCGATTCCCCATAGGGGCCAAAAACACCCCGGGTCGGGTCGGGTCCCCGGGTGGCACCACAGGGTAATGTCGGGCCCCCGGCCCCCGAGGTTGCCGGTTCGATTCCCCATAGGGGCCGAAAACACCCCGGGTCGGGTCGGTTCCCCGGGTGGCGCCACAGGGTAGGCTCATTCCCCCGGCCCCCGAGGTCGCCGGTTCGATTCCCCATAGGGGCCGAAAACTCCCCGGGTCGGGTCTGGTCCCTGGGTGGCGCCACAGCGTAGGCTCGTTCCCCTGGCCCCCAAGGTCGCTGGTTCGATTCCCCATAGGGGCCTGAAAAAGGCCTTTGTCCGGGTCGGGTCCCCGGGTGGCGCTAGAGGTTAATGTCGGGACCTGGCCCCCGAGGTTGCCGGTTCGATTCCTCATAGGGGCCGAAAACACCCCGGGTCGGGTAGGGTCCTTGGGTGGCGCCACTGGGTAGGCTCGTGCCCCCGGCCCCCGAGGTCGCCGGTTCGATTCCCCATAGGGGCCGAAAACACCCCGGGTCGGGTCGGGTCCCCGGGTGGCGCCACAGGGTAGGCTCTTGCCCCCGGCCACCGAGGTTGCCGGTTCGATTCCCCATAGGGGCCGAAAACACCCCGGGTCGGGTCGGGTCCCGGGGTGGCACCACAGGGTAGGGTCTTGCCCCCGGCCCCCGAGGTTGCCGGTTCGATTCCCCATAGGGGCCGAAAAAGGACAGGGTCGGGTCGGGTCCCCGGGTGGCGCCACAGGGTAATGTCGGAACCCCGGCCCCCGAGGTCGCTGGTTCGATTCCCCATAGGGGCCGAAAACACCCCGGGTCGGGTCGGGTCCCCGGGTGGCACCCCAGGGTAATGTCGGGCCCCCGGCCCCCGAGGTCGCCGGTTCGATTCCCCATAGGGGCCGAAAACACCCCGGGTCGGGTCGGGTCCCCGGGTGGCGCCACAGGGTAGGCTCGTGCCCCCGGCCCCCGAGGTCGCCGGTTCGATTCCCCATAGGGGCCGAAAAAGGCCTTTGTCCGGGTCGGGTCCCCGGGTGGCGCTAGAGGTTAATGTCGGGACTTAGGTCCCCGAGGTCGCCGGTTCGATTCCCCATAGGGGCCGAAAACACCCCGGGTCAGGTCGGGTCTCCGGGTGGCGCCACTGGGTAGGCTCGTGCTCCCGGCCTCCGAGGTCGCCGGTTCGATTCCCCAGAGGGGCCTGAAAAAGGCCTTTGTCCGGGTCGGGTCCCGGGTGGCGCCACAGGGTAGGCTCGTTCCCCCGGGCCCCGAGGTCGCCGGTTCGATTCCCCAGTGGGACCTGAAAAAGGCCTTTGTCCGGGTCGGGTCCCCGGGTGGCGCCACAGGGTAATGTCGGGACTTAGGTCCCCGAGATCGTCCGTTCGATTCCCCATAGGGGCCGAAAACACCCCGGGTCGGGTCGGGTCCCCGGGTGGCGCCACAGGGTAATGTCGGGACCCCGGACCCCGAGGTCGCCGGTTCGATTCCCCATAGGGGCCTGAAAAAGGCCCTTGTCCGGGTTGGGTCCCCGGGTGGCGCCACAGGGTAATGTCATGCCCCCGGTCCCCGAGGTCGCAGGTTCGATTCCCCATAGGGACCGAAAACACCCCGGGTCGTGTCGGGTCCCCGGGTGGCGCCACAGGGTAATGTCGTGCCCCCGGCCCTCGAGGTCGCCGGTTCGATTCCCCATAGGGGCCGAAAACACCCCGGGTCGGGTCGGGTCCCCGGGTGGCGCCACAGGGTAATGTCGGGATCCCGGCCCCAAAGGTCGCCGGTTCAATTCGCCATAGGGGCCAAAAAGGACAGGGTCGGGTCGGGTCCCTGGGTGGCGCCACAGGGTAGGCTCGTTCCCCCGGCCCCCGAGGTCGCCGGTTCGATTCCCCAGAGGAGCCTGAAAAAGGCCTTTGTCCGGGTCGGGTCCCCAGGTGGCGCCACAGGGTAATGTCGGGACTTAGGTCCCCGAGGTCGCCCGTTTGATTCCCCATATGGGCCGAAAACACCCCGGGTCGGGTCGGGTCCCTGGGTGGCGCCACAGGGTAATGTCGGGACCCCGGCCCTCGAGGTCGCCGGTTCGATTCCCCATAGGGGCCAAAAAAAGGCCAGGGTCGGGTCGGGTCTCCGGGTGGCGCCAAAGAGTAATGTCGGGACCCTGGCCCCGGAGGTCGCTGGTTCGATTCCCCATAGGGGCCGAAAACACCCCGGGTCGGGTCGGGTCCCCGGATGGCGCCACAGGGTAGGCTCGTGCCCCCAGCCCCCGAGGTCGCAGGTTCGATTCCCCATAGGAGCCTAAAACACCCCGGGTCGGGTCGGGTCCCCGGGTGGCGCCACAGGGTAGGCTCGTGCCACCGGCCCCGAAGGTTGCCGGTTCGATTCCCCATAGGGGCCGAAAACACCCCGGGTTGGGTCGGGTCCCCGGGTGGCGCCACAGGGTACTGTCGGGACCCCGGACCCCGAGGTCGCCGGTTCGATTCTCCAGAGGGGCCTGAAAATGGCCTTTGTCCGGGTCGGGTCCCCGGGTGGCGCTAGAGGATAATGTCGGGACTTAGGTCCCCGAAGTCGCCGGTTCGATTCCCCATAGGGGCCGAAAACACCCCGGGTCGGGTCGGGTCCCTGGGTGGCGCCACAGGGTAATGTCGGGACCCCGGCCGTCGAGGTCGCCCGTTCGATTCCGCATAGGGGCCAAAAAAAGGCCAGGGTCGGGTCCGGTCCCCGGGTGGCGCCACAGGGTAATGTCGGGACCCTGGCCCCCGAGGTCGCTGGTTCGATTCCCCATAGGGGCCGAAAACACCCCGGGTCGGGTCGGGTCCCTGGGTGGCGCCACAGGGTACTGTCGGGACCCCGGCCCCCGAGGTCGCCGGTTCGATTCCCCATAGGGGCCTGAAAAAGGCCTTTGTCCGGGTCGGGTCCCCGGGTGGCGCTAGAGGATAATGTCGGGACTTAGGTCCCCAAAGTCGCCAGTTCGATTCCCCATAGGGGCCGAAAACACCCCGGGTCGGGTCGGGTCCCCGGGTGGCGCCGCAGGGTAATGTCGGGACCCCGGCCCTCGAGGTCGCAGGTTCGATTCCCCATAGGGGCCGAAAACACCCCGGGTCGGTTCGGGTCCCCGGGTGGCGCCACAGGGTAATGTCGGGACCCCGGCCCCCGAGGTCGCCGGTTCGATTCCCCAGAGGGGCCTGAAAAAGGCCTTTGTCCGGGTCGGGTCCCCAGGTGGTGCCACAGGGTAATGTCGGGAAGCTGGCCCCCGAGGTCGCCGGTTCGATTCCCCATAGGGGCCGAAAACACCCCGGGTCGGGTCGGGTCCCCGGGTGGCGCCACAGGGTAATGTCGGGACCCCGGCCCTCGAGGTCGCCGGTTCGATTCCGCATAGGGGAAAAAAAAAGTCCAGGGTCGGGTCGGGTCCCCGGGTGGCGCCAAAGAGTAATGTCGGGACCCTGGCCCCGGAGGTCGCTGGTTCGATTCCCCATAGGGGCCGAAAACACCCCGGGTCGGGTCGGGTCCCCGGGTGGTGCCACAGGGTAGGCTCGTGCCCCCGGCCCCCGAGGTCGCCGGTTCGATTCCCCATAGGGGCCGAAAACACCCCGGGTCGGGTCGGGTCCCCGGGTGGCACCACAGGGTAATGTCTAACCCCCGGCCCCCGAGGTCGCCGGTTCGATTCCCCATAGGGGCCGAAAACACCCCGGGTCGGGTCGGGTCCCCGGGTGGCGCCACAGGGTAGGCTCGTGCCCCCGGCCCCCAGGGTTGCCGGTTCGATTCCCCATAGGGTCCGAAAAAGGACAGGGTCGGGTCGGGTCCCCGGGTGGCGCCACAGGGTAATGTCGGAACCCCGGCCCCCGAGGTCGCTGGTTCGATTCCCCATAGGGGCCAAAAAAAGGCCAGGGTCTGGTCGGGTCCCTGGGTGGCGCCACAGGGTAATGTCGGGCCCCCGGACCCCGAGGTTGCCAGTTCGATTCCTCATAGGGGCCGAAAACACCCCGGGTCGGGTAGGGTCCTTGGGTGGCGCCACTGGGTAGGCTCGTGCCCCCGGCCCCCGAGGTCGCCGGTTCGATTCCCCATAAGGGCCTGAAAAAGGCCTTTGTCCGGGTCGGGTCCCCGGGTGGCGCTAGAGGTTAATGTCGGGACTTAGGTCCCCGAGGTTGCCGGTTCGATTCCCCATAGGGGCCGAAAACACCCCGGGTCGGGTCGGGTCCCCGGGTGGCGCCACAGGGTAATGTCGGGCCCCCGGACCCCGAGGTTGCCGGTTCGATTCCCCATAGGGGCCGAAAACACCCCGGGTCGGGTAGGGTCCTTGGGTGGCGCCACTGGGTAGGCTCGTGCCCCCGGCCCCCGAGGTCGCCGGTTCGATTCCCCATAGGGGCCGAAAACACCCCGGGTCGGGTCGGGTCCCCGGGTGGCGCCACAGGGTAATGTCGGGCCCCCGGCCCCCAAGGTTGCCGGTTCGATTCCCCATAGGGGCCTGAAAAAGGCCCTTATCCGGGTCGGGTCCCCGGGTGGCGCCACAGGGTAGGCTCGTGCCCCCGGCCCCCGAGGTCGCCGATTCGATTCCCCATAGGGACCGAAAACACCCCGGGTCGGGTCGGGTCCCTGGGTGGCGCCACAGGGTACTGTCGGGACCCCGGCCCCCGAGGTCGCCGGTTCGATTCCCCAGAGGGGCCTGAAAAAGGCCCTTGTCCGGGTCGGGTCCCCGGGTGGCGCCACAGGGTAATGTCGGGAAGCTGGCCCCCGAGGTCGCAGGTTCGATTCCCCATAGGGGCCGAAAACACCCCGGGTCGGGTCGGGTCCCCGGGTGGCGCCACAGGGTAGGCTCGTGCCCCCGGCCCCCGAGGTCGCCGGTTCGATTCTCCATAGGGGCCAAAAACACCCCGGGTTGGGTCGGGTCCCCGGGTGGCACCACAGGGTAATGTCGGGCCCCCGGCCCCCGAGGTCGCAGATTCGATTCCCCATAGGGGCCGAAAACACCCCGGGTCGGGTCGGGTCCCCGGGTGGCGCCACAGGGTAATGTCGGCCCCCCGGACCCCGAGGTTGCCGGTTCGATTCCTCATAGGGGCCGAAAACACCCCGGGTCGGGTTGGTCCTTGGGTGGCGCCACTGGGTAGGCTCTTTTCCCCGGCTCCCGAGGTCGCCGGTTCGATTCCCCATAGGGGATGAAAACACCCCGGGTCGGGTTGGGTCCCCGGGTGGCGCCACAGGGTAATGTCGGGACCCCGGCCCCCGAGGTCGCCGGTTCGATTCCCCATAGGGACCGAAAACACCCTGGGTCGGGTCGGGTCCCCGGGTGGCGCCACAGGGTAGGCTCGTGCCCCCGGTCCCCGAGGTCGCAGGTTCGATTCCCCATAGGGGCCGAAAACACCCCGGGTCGGGTCGGGTCCCCGGGTGGCGCCACAGGGTAGGCTCGTGCCCCTGGCCCCCAGGGTTGCCGGTTCGATTCCCCATAGGGTCCGAAAAAGGACAGGGTCGGGTCGGGTCCCCGGGTGGCGCCACAGGGTAATGTCGGAACCCCGGCCCCCGAGGTCGCTGGTTCGATTCCCCATAGGTGCCAAAAAAAGGCCAGGGTCGGGTCGCGTCCCCGGGTGGCGCCACAGGGTAATGTCAGGCCCCCGGACCCCGAGGTTCCCGGTTCGATTCCTCATAGGGGCCGAAAACACCCCGGGTCGGGTAGGGTCCTTGGGTGGCGCCACTGGGTAGGCTCGTGCCCCCGGCCCCCGAGGTCGCCGGTTCGATTCCCCATAGGGGCCAAAAAAAGGCCAGGGTCGGGTCGGGTCCCCGGGTGGCGCCACAGGGTAGGCTCGTGCCCCCGGCCCCCAGGGTTGCCGGTTCGATTCCCCATAGGGTCCGAAAAAGGACAGGGTCGGGTCGGGTCCCCGGGTGGCGCCACAGGGTAATGTCGGAACCCCGGCCCCCGAGGTCGCTGGTTCGATTCCCCATAGGGGCCGAAAACACCCCGGGTCGGGTCGGGTCCCCGGGTGGCACCACAGGGTGGGCTCGTGCCCCCGGCCCCCGAGGGCGCCGGTTCGATTCCCCATAGGGGCCGAAAACACCCCGGGTCGGGTCGGGTCCCCGGGTGGCACCCCAGGGTAATGTCGGGCCCCCGGCCCCCGAGGTCGCAGGTTCGATTCCCCATAGGGGCCGAAAACACCCCGGGTCGGGTCGGGTCCCCGGGTGGCGCCACAGGGTAGGCTCGTGCCCCCGGCCCCCGAGGTTGCCGGTTCGATTCCCCATAGGGGCCGAAAACTCCCCGGGTCGGGTCTGGTCCATGGGTGGCGCCACAGGGTAGGCTCGTTCCCCTGGCCCCCAAGGTCGCCGGTTCGATTCCCCATAGGGACCTGAAAAAGGCCTTTGTCCGGGTCGGGTCCCCGGGTGGCGCTAGAGGTTAATGTCGGGACTTAGGTCCCCGAGGTTGCCGGTTCGATTCCCCATAGGGGCCGAAAACACCCCGGGTCGGGTCGGGTCCCCGGGTGGCGCCACAGGGTAATGTCAAGACCCCGGCCCCCGAGGTCGCCGGTTCGATTCCCCATAGGGGTGAAAAAGGCCCTTGTCCGGGTCGGGTCCCCGGGTGGCGCCACAGGGTAATGTCGGGACCCCGGCCCCCGAGGTCGCCGGTTCGATTCCCCATAGGGGCCGAAAACACCCCGGGTCGGGTCGGGTCCCCGGGTGGCGCCACAGGGTAGGCTCGTGCCCCCGGCCCCCGAGGTCGCCGGTTCGATTCCCCATAGGGGCCAAAAACACCCCGGGTCGGGTCGGGTCCCCGGGTGGCACTACAGGGTAATGTCGGGACCCCGGCCCCCGAGGTCGCAGGTTCGATTCCCCAGAGGGGCCGAAAACACCCCGGGTCGGGTCGGGTCCCCGGGTGGCGCCACAGGGTAGGCTCGTGCCCCCGGCTCCCAAGGTCGCCGGTTCGATTCCCCATAGGGGCCTGAAAAAGGCCTTTGTCCGGGTCGGGTCCCCAGGTGGCGCCACAGGGTAATGTCGGGACCCTGGCCCCCGAGGTCGCAGGTTCGATTCCCCATAGGGGCCGAAAACACCCCGGGTCGGGTCGGGTCCCCGGGTGGTGCCACAGGGTAGGCTCGTGCCCCCGGCCCCCGAGGTCGCCGGTTCGATTCCCCATAGGGGCCTGAAAAAGGCCTTTGTCCGGGTCGGGTCCCCAGGTGGCGCCACAGGGTAATGTCGGGACCCTGGCCCCCGAGGTTGCCGGTTCGATTCCTCATAGGGGCCGAAAACACCCCGGGTCGGGTAGGGTCCTTGGGTGGCGCCACTGGGTAGGCTCGTGCCCCCGGCCCCCGAGGTCGCCGGTTCGATTCCCCATAGGGGCCGAAAACACACCGGGTCAGGTCGGGTCCCCGGGTGGCGCCACAGGGTAGGCTCTTGCCCCCGGCCCCCGAGGTTGCCGGTTCGATTCCCCATAGGGGCCGAAAACACCCCGGGTCGGGTCGGGTCCCGGGGTGGCACCACAGGGTAGGGTCTTGCCCCCGGCCCCCGAGGTTGCCCGTTCGATTCCCCATAGGGGCCGAAAACACCCCGGGTCGGGTCAGGTCCCCGGGTGGCGCCACAGGGTAGGCTCGTGCCCCCGGCCCCCAGGGTTGCCGGTTCGATTCCCCATAGGGTCCGAAAAAGGACAGGGTCGGGTCGGGTCCCCGGGTGGCGCCACAGGGTAATGTCGGAACCCCGGCCCCCGAGGTCGCTGGTTCGATTCCCCATAGGGGCCAAAAAAAGGCCAGGGTCGGGTCGGGTCCCCGGGTGGCGCCACAGGGTAATGTCGGGACCCTGGCCCCCGAGGTCGCCGGTTCGATTCCCCATAGGGGCCGAAAACACCCCGGGTCGGGTCGGGTCCCCGGGTGGCGCCACAGGGTAGGCTCGTGCCCCCGGCCCCCGAGGTCGCTGGTTCGATTCCCCATAGGGGCCGAAAACACCCCGGGTCGGGTCGGGTCCCCGGGTGGTGCCACAGGGTAGGCTCGTGCCCCCGGCCCCCGAGGTCGCCGGTTCGATTCCCCATAGGGGCCGAAAACACCCCGGGTCGGGTCGGGTCCCCGGGTGGCGCCACAGGGTAATGTCGGGCCCCCGGCCCCCGAGGTCGCCGGTTCGATTCCCCATAGGGGCCGAAAACACCCCGGGTCGGGTCGGGTCCCCGGGTGGCGCCACAGGGTAGGCTCGTGCCCCCGGCCCCCGAGGTCGCCGGTTCGATTCCCCATAGGGGCCGAAAACTCCCCGGGTCGGGTCTGGTCCCTGGGTGGCGCCACAGGGTAGGCTCGTTCCCCTGGCCCCCGAGGTTGCCGGTTCGATTCCCCATAGGGCCTGAAAAAGGCCTTTGTCCGGGTCGGGTCCCCGGGTGGCGCTAGAGGTTAATGTCGGGACTTAGGTCCCCGAGGTCGCCGGTTCGATTCCCCATAGGGGCCGAAAACACCCCGGGTCGGGTCGGGTCTCCGGGTGGCGCCACTGGGTAGGCTCGTGCTCCCGGCCTCCGAGGTCGCCGGTTCGATTCCCCAGAGGGGCCTGAAAAAGGCCTTTGTCCGGGTCGGGTCCCGGGTGGCGCCACAGGGTAGGCTCGTTCCCCCGGCCCCCGAGGTCGCCGGTTCGATTCCCCAGTGGGACCTGAAAAAGGCCTTTGTCCGGGTCGGGTCCCCGGGTGGCGCCACAGGGTAGGCTCGTGCCCCCAGCCCCCGAGGTCGCAGGTTCGATTCCCCATAGGGGCCTAAAACACCCCGGGTCGGGTCGGGTCCCCGGGTGGCGCCACAGGGTAGGCTCGTTCCACCGGCCCCGAAGGTTGCCGGTTCGATTCCCCATAGGGGCCGAAAACACCCCGGGTCGTGTTGGGTCCCCGGGTGGCGCCACAGGGTAATGTCGGGACCCCGGCCCCCGAGGTCGCCGGTTCGATTCCCCATAGGGGCCTGAAAAAGGCCTTTGTCCGGGTCGGGTCCCCGGGTGGCGCCACAGGGTACTGTCGGGACCCTGGACCCCGAGGTCGCCGGTTCGATTCTCCAGAGGGGCCTGAAAATGGCCTTTGTCCGGGTCGGGTCCCCGGGTGGCGCTAGAGGATAATGTCGGGACTTAGGTCCCCGAAGTCGCCGGTTCGATTCCCCATAGGGGCCGAAAACACCCCGGGTCGGGTCGGGTCCCTGGGTGGCGCCACAGGGTAATGTCGGGACCCCGGCCCTCGAGGTCGCCCGTTCGATTCCGCATAGGGGCCAAAAAAAGGCCAGGGTCAGGTCCGGTCCCCGGGTGGCGCCACAGGGTAATGTCGGGACCCTGGCCCCCGAGGTCGCTGGTTCGATTCCCCATAGGGGCCGAAAACACCCCGGGTCGGGTCGGGTCCCCGGGTGGCGCCACAGGGTAATGTCGGGCCCCCGGCCCCAGAGGTTGCCAGTTCGATTCCCCATAGGGGCCGAAAACACCCCGGGTCGGGTCGGGTCCTCGCGTGGCGTCACAGGGTAGGCTCGTGCCCCCGGACCCCGAGGTCGCCGGTTCGATTCCCCATAGGGACCGAAAACACCCCGGGTCGGGTCGGGTCCCCGGGTGGCGCCACAGGGTAATATCGGGACCCCGGCCCCCGAGGTCGCCGGTTCGATTCCCCATAGGGGCCTGAAAAAGGCCCTTGTCTGGGTTGGGTCCCCGGGTGGCGCCACAGGGTAATGTCATGCCCCCGGTCCCCGAGGTCGCAGGTTCGATTCCCCATAGGGACCGAAAACACCCCGGGTCGTGTCGGGTCCCCGGGTGGCGCCACAGGGTAATGTCGTGCCCCCGGCCCTCGAGGTCGCCGGTTCGATTCCCCATAGGGGCCGAAAACACCCCGGGTCGGGTCGGGTCCCCGGGTGGCGCCACAGGGTAATGTCGGGATCCCGGCCCCAAAGGTCGCCGGTTCAATTCGCCATAGGGGCCGAAAAAGGACAGGGTCGGGTCAGGTCCCTGGGTGGCGCCACAGGGTAGGCTCGTTCCCCCGGCACCCGAGGTCGCCGGTTCGATTCCCCAGAGGAGCCTGAAAAAGGCCTTTGTCCGGGTCGGGTCCCCAGGTGGCGCCACAGGGTAATGTCGGGACTTAGGTCCCCGAGGTCGCCCGTTTTATTCCCCATAGGGGCCGAAAACACCCCGGGTCGGGTCGGGTCCCTGGGTGGCGCCACAGGGTAATGTCGGGACCCCGGCCCTCGAGGTCGCCGGTTCGATTCCCCATAGGGGCCAAAAAAAGGCCAGGGTCGGGTCGGGTCTCCGGGTGGCGCCAAAGAGTAATGTCGGGACCCTGGCCCCGGAGGTCGCTGGTTCGATTCCCCATAGGGGCCGAAAACACCCCGGGTCGGGTCGGGTCCCCGGATGGCGCCACAGGGTAGGCTCGTGCCCCCAGCCCCCGAGGTCGCAGGTTCGATTCCCCATAGGAGCCTAAAACACCCCGGGTCGGGTCGGGTCCCCGGGTGGCGCCACAGGGTAGGCTCGTGCCACCGGCCCCGAAGGTTGCCGGTTCGATTCCCCATAGGGGCCGAAAACACCCCGGGTTGGGTCGGGTCCCCGGGTGGCGCCACAGGGTACTGTCGGGACCCCGGACCCCGAGGTCGCCGGTTCGATTCTCCAGAGGGGCCTGAAAATGGCCTTTGTCCGGGTCGGGTCCCCGGGTGGCGCTAGAGGATAATGTCGGGACTTAGGTCCCCGAAGTCGCCGGTTCGATTCCCCATAGGGGCCGAAAACACCCCGGGTCGGGTCGGGTCCCTGGGTGGCGCCACAGGGTAATGTCGGGACCCCGGCCGTCGAGGTCGCCCGTTCGATTCCGCATAGGGGCCAAAAAAAGGCCAGGGTCGGGTCCGGTCCCCGGGTGGCGCCACAGGGTAATGTCGGGACCCTGGCCCCCGAGGTCGCTGGTTCGATTCCCCATAGGGGCCGAAAACACCCCGGGTCGGGTCGGGTCCCTTGGTGGCGCCACAGGGTACTGTCGGGACCCCGGCCCCCGAGGTCGCCGGTTCGATTCCCCATAGGGGCCTGAAAAAGGCCTTTGTCCGGGTCGGGTCCCCGGGTGGCGCTAGAGGATAATGTCGGGACTTAGGTCCCCGAAGTCGCCAGTTCGATTCCCCATAGGGGCCGAAAACACCCCGGGTCGGGTCGGGTCCCCGGGTGGCGCCGCAGGGTAATGTCGGGACCCCGGCCCTCGAGGTCGCAGGTTCGATTCCCCATAGGGGCCGAAAACACCCCGGGTCGGTTCGGGTCCCCGGGTGGCGCCACAGGGTAATGTCGGGACCCCGGCCCCCGAGGTCGCCGGTTCGATTCCCCAGAGGGGCCTGAAAAAGGCCTTTGTCCGGGTCGGGTCCCCAGGTGGTGCCACAGGGTAATGTCGGGAAGCTGGCCCTCGAGGTCGCCGGTTCGATTCCCCAGAGGGGCCGAAAACACCCCGGGTCGGGTCGGGTCCCCGGGTGGCGCCACAGGGTAATGTCGGGACCCCGGCCCTCGAGGTCGCCGGTTCGATTCCGCATAGGGGAAAAAAAAAGTCCAGGGTCGGGTCGGGTCCCCGGGTGGCGCCAAAGAGTAATGTCGGGACCCTGGCCCCGGAGGTCGCTGGTTCGATTCCCCATAGGGGCCGAAAACACCCCGGGTCGGGTCGGGTCCCCGGGTGGTGCCACAGGGTAGGCTTGTGCCCCCGGCCCCCGAGGTCGCCGGTTCGATTCCCCATAGGGGCCAAAAACACCCCGGGTCGGGTCGGGTCCCCGGGTGGCACCACAGGGTAATGTCTAACCCCCGGCCCCCGAGGTCGCCGGTTCGATTCCCCATAGGGGCCGAAAACACCCCGGGTCGGGTCGGGTCCCCGGGTGGCGCCACAGGGTAGGCTCGTGCCCCCGGCCCCCAGGGTTGCCGGTTCGATTCCCCATAGGGTCCGAAAAAGGACAGGGTCGGGTCGGGTCCCCGGGTGGCGCCACAGGGTAATGTCGGAACCCCGGCCCCCGAGGTCGCTGGTTCGATTCCCCATAGGGGCCAAAAAAAGGCCAGGGTCTGGTCGGGTCCCTGGGTGGCGCCACAGGGTAATGTCGGGCCCCCGGACCCCGAGGTTGCCAGTTCGATTCCTCATAGGGGCCGAAAACACCCCGGGTCGGGTAGGGTCCTTGGGTGGCGCCACTGGGTAGGCTCGTGCCCCCGGCCCCCGAGGTCTTCGGTTCGATTCCCCATAGGGTCCTGAAAAAGGCCTTTGTCCGGGTCGGGTCCCCGGGTGGCGCTAGAGGTTAATGTCGGGACTTAGGTCCCCGAGGTTGCCGGTTCGATTCCCCATAGGGGCCGAAAACACCCCGGGTCGGGTCGGGTCCCCGGGTGGCGCCACAGGGTAATGTCGGGCCCCCGGACCCCGAGGTTGCCGGTTCGATTCCCCATAGGGGCCGAAAACACCCCGGGTCGGGTAGGGTCCTTGGGTGGCGCCACTGGGTAGGCTCGTGCCCCCGGCCCCCGAGGTCGCCGGTTCGATTCCCCATAGGGGCCGAAAACACCCCGGGTCGGGTCGGGTCCCCGGGTGGCGCCACAGGGTAATGTCGGGCCCCCGGCACCCAAGGTCGCCGGTTCGATTCCCCATAGGGGCCTGAAAAAGGCCCTTGTCCGGGTCGGGTCCCAGGGTGGCGCCACAGGGTAGGCTCGTGCCCCCGGCCCCCGAGGTCGCCGGTTCGATTCCCCATAGGGACCGAAAACACCCCGGGTCGGGTCGGGTCCCTGGGTGGCGCCACAGGGTACTGTCGGGACCCCGGCCCCCGAGGTCGCCGGTTCGATTCCCCAGAGGGGCCTGAAAAAGGCCCTTGTCCGGGTCGGGTCCCCGGGTGGCGCCACAGGGTAATGTCGGGAAGCTGGCCCCCGAGGTCGCAGGTTCGATTCCCCATAGGGGCCGAAAACACCCCGGGTCGGGTCGGGTCCCCGGGTGGCGCCACAGGGTAGGCTCGTGCCCCCGGCCCCCGAGGTCGCCGGTTCGATTCTCCATAGGGGCCAAAAACACCCCGGGTTGGGTCGGGTCCCCGGGTGGCACCACAGGGTAATGTCGGGCCCCCGGCCCCCGAGGTCGCAGGTTCGATTCCCAATAGGGGCCGAAAACACCCCGGGTCGGGTCGGGTCCCCGGGTGGCGCCACAGGGTAATGTCGGCCCCCCGGACCCCGAGGTTGCCGGTTCGATTCCTCATAGGGGCCGAAAACACCCCGGGTCGGGTAGGGTCCTTGGGTGGCGCCACTGGGTAGGCTCGTTTCCCCGGCTCCCGAGGTCGCCGGTTCGATTCCCCATAGGGGATGAAAACACCCCGGGTCGGGTTGGGTCCCCGGGTGGCGCCACAGGGTAATGTCGGGACCCCGGCACCCGAGGTCGCAGGTTCGATTCCCCATAGGGACCGAAAACACCCCGGGTCGGTTCGGGTCCCCGGGTGGCGCCATAGGGTAGGCTCGTGCCCCCGGTCCCCGAGGTCGCAGGTTCGATTCCCCATAGGGGCCGAAAACACCCCGGGTCGGGTCGGGTCCCCGGGTGGCGCCACAGGGTAGGCTCGTGCCCCTGGCCCCCAGGGTTGCCGGTTCGATTCCCCATAGGGTCCGAAAAAGGACAGGGTCGGGTCGGGTCCCCGGGTGGCGCCACAGGGTAATGTCGGAACCCCGGCCCCCGAGGTCGCTGGTTCGATTCCCCATAGGTGCCAAAAAAAGGCCAGGGTCGGGTCGCGTCCCCGGGTGGCGCCACAGGGTAATGTCAGGCCCTCGGACCCCGAGGTTCCCGGTTCGATTCCTCATAGGGGCCGAAAACACCCCGGGTCGGGTAGGGTCCTTGGGTGGCGCCACTGGGTAGGCTCGTGCCCCCGGCCCCCGAGGTCGCCGGTTCGATTCCCCATAGGGGCCAAAAAAAGGCCAGGGTCGGGTCGGGTCCCCGGGTGGCGCCACAGGGTAGGCTCGTGCCCCCGGCCCCCAGGGTTGCCGGTTCGATTCCCCATAGGGTCCGAAAAAGGACAGGGTCGGGTCGGGTCCCCGGGTGGCGCCACAGGGTAATGTCGGAACCCCGGCCCCCGAGGTCGCTGGTTCGATTCCCCATAGGGGCCGAAAACACCCCGGGTCGGGTCGGGTCCCCGGGTGGCACCACAGGGTGGGCTCGTGCCCCCGGCCCCCGAGGTCGCCGGTTCGATTCCCCATAGGGGCCGAAAACACCCCAGGTCGGGTCGGGTCCCCGGGTGGCACCCCAGGGTAATGTCGGGCCCCCGGCCCCCGAGGTCGCAGGTTCGATTCCCCATAGGGGCCGAAAACACCCCGGGTCGGGTCGGGTCCCCGGGTGGCGCCACAGGGTAGGCTCGTGCCCCCGGCCCCCGAGGTTGCCGGTTCGATTCCCCATAGGGGCCGAAAACTCCCCGGGTCGGGTCTGGTCCATGGGTGGCGCCACAGGGTAGTCTCGTTCCCCTGGCCCCCAAGGTCGCCGGTTCGATTCCCCATAGGGACCTGAAAAAGGCCTTTGTCCGGGTCGGGTCCCCGGGTGGCGCTAGAGGTTAATGTCGGGACTTAGGTCCCCGAGGTTGCCGGTTCGATTCCCCATAGGGGCCGAAAACACCCCGGGTCGGGTCGGGTCCCCGGGTGGCGCCACAGGGTAATGTCAAGACCCCGGCCCCCGAGGTCGCCAGTTCGATTCCCCATAGGGGTGAAAAAGGCCCTTGTCCGGGTCGGGTCCCCGGGTGGCGCCACAGGGTAATGTCGGGACCCCGGCCCCCGAGGTCGCCGGTTCGATTCCCCATAGGGGCCGAAAACACCCCGGGTCGGGTCGGGTCCCCGGGTGGCGCCACAGGGTAGGCTCGTGCCCCCGGCCCCCAAGGTCGCCGGTTCGATTCCCCATAGGGGCCAAAAACACCCCGGGTCGGGTCGGGTCCCCGGGTGGCACTACAGGGTAATGTCGGGACCCCGGCCCCCGAGGTCGCAGGTTCGATTCCCCAGAGGGGCCGAAAACACCCCGGGTCGGGTCGGGTCCCCGGGTGGCGCCACAGGGTAGGCTCGTGCCCCCGGCTCCCAAGGTCGCCGGTTCGATTCCCCATAGGGGCCTGAAAAAGGCCTTTGTCCGGGTCGGGTCCCCAGGTGGCGCCACAGGGTAATGTCGGGACCCTGGCCCCCGAGGTCGCAGGTTCGATTCCCCATAGGGGCCGAAAACACCCCGGGTCGGGTCGGGTCCCCGGGTGGTGCCACAGGGTAGGCTCGTGCCCCCGGCCCCCGAGGTCGCCGGTTCGATTCCCCATAGGGGCCAAAAACACCCCGGGTCGGGTCGGGTCCCCGGGTGGCACCACAGGGTAATGTCTAACCCCCGGCCCCCGAGGTCGCCGGTTCGATTCCCCATAGGGGCCGAAAACACCCCGGGTCGGGTCGGGTCCCCGGGTGGCGCCACAGGGTAGGCTCGTGCCCCCGGCCCCCAGGGTTGCCGGTTCGATTCCCCATAGGGTCCGAAAAAGGACAGGGTCGGGTCGGGTCCCCGGGTGGCGCCACAGGGTAATGTCGGAACCCCGGCCCCAGAGGTCGCTGGTTCGATTCCCCATAGGGGCCAAAAAAAAGGCCAGGGTCTGGTCGGGTCCCTGGGTGGCGCCAGAGGGTAATGTCGGGCCCCCGGCCCCCGAGGTTGCCGGTTCGATTCCCCATAGGGGCCGAAAACACCCCGGGTCGGGTCGGTTCCCCGGGTGGCGCCACAGGGTAGGCTCGTTCCCCCGGCCCCCGAGGTCGCCGGTTCGATTCCCCATAGGGGCCGAAAACTCCCCGGGTCGGGTCTGGTCCCTGGGTGGCGCCACAGCGTAGGCTCGTTCCCCTGGCCCCCAAGGTCGCTGGTTCGATTCCCCATAGGGGCCTGAAAAAGGCCTTTGTCCGGGTCGGGTCCCCGGGTGGCGCTAGAGGTTAATGTCGGGACCTGGCCCCCGAGGTTGCCGGTTCGATTCCTCATAGGGGCCGAAAACACCCCGGGTCGGGTAGGGTCCTTGGGTGGCGCCACTGGGTAGGCTCGTGCCCCCGGCCCCCGAGGTCGCCGGTTCGATTCCCCATAGGGGCCGAAAACACACCGGGTCAGGTCGGGTCCCCGGGTGGCGCCACAGGGTAGGCTCTTGCCCCCGGCCCCCGAGGTTGCCGGTTCGATTCCCCATAGGGGCCGAAAACACCCCGGGTCGGGTCGGGTCCCGGGGTGGCACCACAGGGTAGGGTCTTGCCCCCGGCCCCCGAGGTTGCCCGTTCGATTCCCCATAGGGGCCGAAAACACCCCGGGTCGGGTCAGGTCCCCGGGTGGCGCCACAGGGTAGGCTCGTGCCCCCGGCCCCCGAGGTCGCCGGTTCGATTCCCCATAGGGGCCGAAAACACCCCGGGTCGGGTCGGGTCCCCGGGTGGCGCCACAGGGTAGGCTCGTGCCCCCGGCCCCCGAGGTCGCCGGTTCGATTCCCCATAGGGGCCGAAAACACCCCGGGTCGGGTCGGGTCCCCGGGTGGCGCCACAGGGTAATGTCGGGCCCCCGGCCCCCGAGGTCGCCGGTTCGATTCCCCATAGGGGCCGAAAACACCCCGGGTCGGGTCGGGTCCCCGGGTGGCGCCACAGGGTAGGCTCGTGCCCCCGGCCCCCGAGGTCGCCGGTTCGATTCCCCATAGGGGCCGAAAACTCCCCGGGTCGGGTCGGGTCCCTGGGTGGCGCCACAGGGTAGGCTCGTTCCCCTGGCCCCCGAGGTCGCCGGTTCGATTCCCCATAGGGCCTGAAAAAGGCCTTTGTCCGGGTCGGGTCCCCGGGTGGCGCTAGAGGTTAATGTCGGGACTTAGGTCCCCGAGGTCGCCGGTTCGATTCCCCAGAGGGGCCTGAAAAAGGCCTTTGTCCGGGTCGGGTCCCGGGTGGCGCCACAGGGTAGGCTCGTTCCCCCGGCCCCCGAGGTCGCCGGTTCGATTCCCCAGTGGGACCTGAAAAAGGCCTTTGTCCGGGTCGGGTCCCCGGGTGGCGCCACAGGGTAATGTCGGGACTTAGGTCCCCGAGGTCGTCCGTTCGATTCCCCATAGGGGCCGAAAACACCCCGGGTCGGGTCGGGTCCCCGGGTGGCGCCACAGGGTAATGTCGGGACCCCGGCCCCCGAGGTCGCCGGTTCGATTCCCCATAGGGGCCTGAAAAAGGCCCTTGTCCGGGTTGGGTCCCCGGGTGGCGCCACAGGGTAATGTCATGCCCCCGGTCCCCGAGGTCGCAGGTTCGATTCCCCATAGGGACCGAAAACACCCCGGGTCGTGTCGGGTCCCCGGGTGGCGCCACAGGGTAATGTCGGGATCCCGGCCCCAAAGGTCGCCGGTTCAATTCGCCATAGGGGCCGAAAAAGGACAGGGTCGGGTCGGGTCCCTGGGTGGCGCCACAGGGTAGGCTCGTTCCCCCGGCCCCCGAGGTCGCCGGTTCGATTCCCCAGAGGAGCCTGAAAAAGGCCTTTGTCCGGGTCGGGTCCCCAGGTGGCGCCACAGGGTAATGTCGGGACTTAGGTCCCCGAGGTCGCCGGTTCGATTCCCCATAGGGGCCTGAAAAAGGCCTTTGTCCGGGTCGGGTCCCCGGGTGGCGCCACAGGGTACTGTCGGGACCCTGGACCCCGAGGTCGCCGGTTCGATTCTCCAGAGGGGCCTGAAAATGGCCTTTGTCCGGGTCGGGTCCCCGGGTGGCGCTAGAGGATAATGTCGGGACTTAGGTCCCCGAAGTCGCCGGTTCCATTCCCCATAGGGGCCGAAAACACCCCGGGTCGGGTCGGGTCCCTGGGTGGCGCCACAGGGTAATGTCGGGACCCCGGCCCTCGAGGTCGCCCGTTCGATTCCGCATAGGGGCCAAAAAAAGGCCAGGGTCAGGTCCGGTCCCCGGGTGGCGCCACAGGGTAATGTCGGGACCCTGGCCCCCGAGGTCGCTGGTTCGATTCCCCATAGGGGCCGAAAACACCCCGGGTCGGGTCGGGTCCCCGGGTGGCGCCACAGGGTAATGTCGGGCCCCCGGCCCCAGAGGTTGCCAGTTCGATTCCCCATAGGGGCCGAAAACACCCCGGGTCGGGTCGGGTCCTCGCGTGGCGTCACAGGGTAGGCTCGTGCCCCCGGACCCCGAGGTCGCCGGTTCGATTCCCCATAGGGACCGAAAACACCCCGGGTCGGGTCGGGTCCCCGGGTGGCGCCACAGGGTAATATCGGGACCCTGGCCCCCGAGGTCGCTGGTTCGATTCCCCATAGGGGCCGAAAACACCCCGGGTCGGGTCGGGTCCCTGGGTGGCGCCACAGGGTACTGTCGGGACCCCGGCCCCCGAGGTCGCCGGTTCAATTCCCCATAGGGGCCTGAAAAAGACCTTTGTCCGGGTCGGGTCCCCGGGTGGCGCTAGAGGATAATGTCGGGACTTAGGTCCCCGAAGTCGCCAGTTCGATTCCCCATAGGGGCCGAAAACACCCCGGGTCGGGTCGGGTCCCCGGGTGGTGCCGCAGGGTATTGTCGGGACCCCGGCCCTCGAGGTCGCAGGTTCGATTCCCCATAGGGGCCGAAAACACCCCGGGTCGGTTCGGGTCCCCGGGTGGCGCCACAGGGTAATGTCGGGACCCCGGCCCCCGAGGTCGCCGGTTCGATTCCCCAGAGGGGCCTGAAAAAGGCCTTTGTCCGGGTCGGGTCCCCAGGTGGTGCCACAGGGTAATGTCGGGACCCAGGTCACCGAGGTCGCCCGTTCGATTCCCCATAGGGGCCGAAAACACCCCGGGTCGGGTCGGGTCCCCGGGTGGCGCCACAGGGTAATGTCGGGACCCCGGCCCTCGAGGTCGCCGGTTCGATTCCGCATAGGGGAAAAAAAAAGGCCAGGGTCGGGTCGGGTCCCCGGGTGGCGCCAAAGAGTAATGTCGGGACCCTGGCCCCGGAGGTCGCTGGTTCGATTCCCCATAGGGGCCGAAAACACCCCGGGTCGGGTCGGGTCCCCGGGTGGCGCCACAGGGTAGGCTCGTGCCCCCGGCCCCCAGGGTTGCCGGTTCGATTCCCCATAGGGTCCGAAAAAGGACAGGGTCGGGTCGGGTCCCCGGGTGGCGCCACAGGGTAATGTCGGAACCCCGGCCCCCGAGGTCGCTGGTTCGATTCCCCATAGGGGCCGAAAACACCCCGGGTCGGGTCGGGTCCCCGGGTGGCACCACAGGGTGGGCTCGTGCCCCCGGCCCCCGAGGTCGCAGGTTCGATTCCCCATAGGGGCCGAAAACACCCCGGGTCAGGTCGGGTCCCCGGGTGGCACCACAGGGTAATGTCGGGAAGCTGGCCCCCGAGGTCGCCGGTTCGATTCCCCATAGGGGCCGAAAACACCCCGGGTCGGGTCGGGTCCCCGGGTGGCGCCACAGGGTAGGCTCGTGACCCCGGCCCCCGAGGTCGCCGGTTCGATTCACCATAGGGGCCGAAAACTCCCCGGGTCGGGTCTGGTCCCTGGGTGGCGCCACAGGGTAGGCTCGTTCCCCTGGCCCCCGAGGTCGCCGGTTCGATTCCCCATAGGGCCTGAAAAAGGCCTTTGTCCGGGTCGGGTCCCCGGGTGGCGCTAGAGGTTAATGTCGGGACTTAGGTCCCCGAGGTCGCCGGTTCGATTCCCCATAGGGGCCGAAAACACCCCGGGTCGGGTCGGGTCTCCGGGTGGCGCCACTGGGTAGGCTCGTGCTCCCGGCCTCCGAGGTCGCCGGTTCGATTCCCCAGAGGGGCCTGAAAAAGGCCTTTGTCCGGGTCGGGTCCCGGGTGGCGCCACAGGGTAGGCTCGTTCCCCCGGCCCCCGAGGTCGCCGGTTCGATTCCCCAGTGGGACCTGAAAAAGGCCTTTGTCCGGGTCGGGTCCCCGGGTGGCGCCACAGGGTAATGTCGGGACTTAGGTCCCCGAGGTCGTCCGTTCGATTCCCCATAGGGGCCGAAAACACCCCGGGTCGGGTAGGGTCCTTGGGTGGCGCCACTGGGTAGGCTCGTGCCCCCGGCCCCCGAGGTCGCCGGTTCGATTCCCCATAGGGGCCGAAAACACACCGGGTCAGGTCGGGTCCCCGGGTGGCGCCACAGGGTAGGCTCTTGCCCCCGGCCCCCGAGGTTGCCGGTTCGATTCCCCATAGGGGCCGAAAACACCCCGGGTCGGGTCGGGTCCCGGGGTGGCACCACAGGGTAGGGTCTTGCCCCCGGCCCCCGAGGTTGCCCGTTCGATTCCCCATAGGGGCCGAAAACACCCCGGGTCGGGTCAGGTCCCCGGGTGGCGCCACAGGGTAGGCTCGTGCCCCCGGCCCCCGAGGTCGCCGGTTCGATTCCCCATAGGGGCCGAAAACACCCCGGGTCGGGTCGGGTCCCCGGGTGGCGCCACAGGGTAGGCTCGTGCCCCCGGCCCCCGAGGTCGCCGGTTCGATTCCCCATAGGGGCCGAAAACACCCCGGGTCGGGTCGGGTCCCCGGGTGGCGCCACAGGGTAATGTCGGGCCCCCGGCCCCCGAGGTCGCCGGTTCGATTCCCCATAGGGGCCGAAAACACCCCGGGTCGGGTCGGGTCCCCGGGTGGCGCCACAGGGTAGGCTCGTGCCCCCGGCCCCCGAGGTCGCCGGTTCGATTCCCCATAGGGGCCGAAAACTCCCCGGGTCGGGTCGGGTCCCTGGGTGGCGCCACAGGGTAGGCTCGTTCCCCTGGCCCCCGAGGTCGCCGGTTCGATTCCCCATAGGGCCTGAAAAAGGCCTTTGTCCGGGTCGGGTCCCCGGGTGGCGCTAGAGGTTAATGTCGGGACTTAGGTCCCCGAGGTCGCCGGTTCGATTCCCCATAGGGGCCGAAAACACCCCGGGTCGGGTCGGGTCTCCGGGTGGCGCCACTGGGTAGGCTCGTGCTCCCGGCCTCCGAGGTCGCCGGTTCGATTCCCCAGAGGGGCCTGAAAAAGGCCTTTGTCCGGGTCGGGTCCCGGGTGGCGCCACAGGGTAGGCTCGTTCCCCCCGGCCCCCGAGGTCGCCGGTTCGATTCCCCAGTGGGACCTGAAAAAGGCCTTTGTCCGGGTCGGGTCCCCGGGTGGCGCCACAGGGTAATGTCGGGACTTAGGTCCCCGAGGTCGTCCGTTCGATTCCCCATAGGGGCCGAAAACACCCCGGGTCGGGTCGGGTCCCCGGGTGGCGCCACAGGGTAATGTCGGGACCCCGGCCCCCGAGGTCGCCGGTTCGATTCCCCATAGGGGCCTGAAAAAGGCCCTTGTCCGGGTTGGGTCCCCGGGTGGCGCCACAGGGTAATGTCATGCCCCCGGTCCCCGAGGTCGCAGGTTCGATTCCCCATAGGGACCGAAAACACCCCGGGTCGTGTCGGGTCCCCGGGTGGCGCCACAGGGTAATGTCGGGATCCCGGCCCCAAAGGTCGCCGGTTCAATTCGCCATAGGGGCCGAAAAAGGACAGGGTCGGGTCGGGTCCCTGGGTGGCGCCACAGGGTAGGCTCGTTCCCCCGGCCCCCGAGGTCGCCGGTTCGATTCCCCAGAGGAGCCTGAAAAAGGCCTTTGTCCGGGTCGGGTCCCCAGGTGGCGCCACAGGGTAATGTCGGGACTTAGGTCCCCGAGGTCGCCGGTTCGATTCCCCATAGGGGCCTGAAAAAGGCCTTTGTCCGGGTCGGGTCCCCGGGTGGCGCCACAGGGTACTGTCGGGACCCTGGACCCCGAGGTCGCCGGTTCGATTCTCCAGAGGGGCCTGAAAATGGCCTTTGTCCGGGTCGGGTCCCCGGGTGGCGCTAGAGGATAATGTCGGGACTTAGGTCCCCGAAGTCGCCGGTTCCATTCCCCATAGGGGCCGAAAACACCCCGGGTCGGGTCGGGTCCCTGGGTGGCGCCACAGGGTAATGTCGGGACCCCGGCCCTCGAGGTCGCCCGTTCGATTCCGCATAGGGGCCAAAAAAAGGCCAGGGTCAGGTCCGGTCCCCGGGTGGCGCCACAGGGTAATGTCGGGACCCTGGCCCCCGAGGTCGCTGGTTCGATTCCCCATAGGGGCCGAAAACACCCCGGGTCGGGTCGGGTCCCCGGGTGGCGCCACAGGGTAATGTCGGGCCCCCGGCCCCAGAGGTTGCCAGTTCGATTCCCCATAGGGGCCGAAAACACCCCGGGTCGGGTCGGGTCCTCGCGTGGCGTCACAGGGTAGGCTCGTGCCCCCGGACCCCGAGGTCGCCGGTTCGATTCCCCATAGGGACCGAAAACACCCCGGGTCGGGTCGGGTCCCCGGGTGGCGCCACAGGGTAATATCGGGACCCTGGCCCCCGAGGTCGCTGGTTCGATTCCCCATAGGGGCCGAAAACACCCCGGGTCGGGTCGGGTCCCTGGGTGGCGCCACAGGGTACTGTCGGGACCCCGGCCCCCGAGGTCGCCGGTTCAATTCCCCATAGGGGCCTGAAAAAGACCTTTGTCCGGGTCGGGTCCCCGGGTGGCGCTAGAGGATAATGTCGGGACTTAGGTCCCCGAAGTCGCCAGTTCGATTCCCCATAGGGGCCGAAAACACCCCGGGTCGGGTCGGGTCCCCGGGTGGTGCCGCAGGGTATTGTCGGGACCCCGGCCCTCGAGGTCGCAGGTTCGATTCCCCATAGGGGCCGAAAACACCCCGGGTCGGTTCGGGTCCCCGGGTGGCGCCACAGGGTAATGTCGGGACCCCGGCCCCCGAGGTCGCCGGTTCGATTCCCCAGAGGGGCCTGAAAAAGGCCTTTGTCCGGGTCGGGTCCCCAGGTGGTGCCACAGGGTAATGTCGGGACCCAGGTCACCGAGGTCGCCCGTTCGATTCCCCATAGGGGCCGAAAACACCCCGGGTCGGGTCGGGTCCCCGGGTGGCGCCACAGGGTAATGTCGGGACCCCGGCCCTCGAGGTCGCCGGTTCGATTCCGCATAGGGGAAAAAAAAAGGCCAGGGTCGGGTCGGGTCCCCGGGTGGCGCCAAAGAGTAATGTCGGGACCCTGGCCCCGGAGGTCGCTGGTTCGATTCCCCATAGGGGCCGAAAACACCCCGGGTCGGGTCGGGTCCCCGGGTGGCGCCACAGGGTAGGCTCGTGCCCCCGGCCCCCAGGGTTGCCGGTTCGATTCCCCATAGGGTCCGAAAAAGGACAGGGTCGGGTCGGGTCCCCGGGTGGCGCCACAGGGTAATGTCGGAACCCCGGCCCCCGAGGTCGCTGGTTCGATTCCCCATAGGGGCCGAAAACACCCCGGGTCGGGTCGGGTCCCCGGGTGGCACCACAGGGTGGGCTCGTGCCCCCGGCCCCCGAGGTCGCAGGTTCGATTCCCCATAGGGGCCGAAAACACCCCGGGTCAGGTCGGGTCCCCGGGTGGCACCACAGGGTAATGTCGGGAAGCTGGCCCCCGAGGTCGCCGGTTCGATTCCCCATAGGGGCCGAAAACACCCCGGGTCGGGTCGGGTCCCCGGGTGGCGCCACAGGGTAGGCTCGTGACCCCGGCCCCCGAGGTCGCCGGTTCGATTCACCATAGGGGCCGAAAACTCCCCGGGTCGGGTCTGGTCCCTGGGTGGCGCCACAGGGTAGGCTCGTTCCCCTGGCCCCCGAGGTCGCCGGTTCGATTCCCCATAGGGCCTGAAAAAGGCCTTTGTCCGGGTCGGGTCCCCGGGTGGCGCTAGAGGTTAATGTCGGGACTTAGGTCCCCGAGGTCGCCGGTTCGATTCCCCATAGGGGCCGAAAACACCCCGGGTCGGGTCGGGTCTCCGGGTGGCGCCACTGGGTAGGCTCGTGCTCCCGGCCTCCGAGGTCGCCGGTTCGATTCCCCAGAGGGGCCTGAAAAAGGCCTTTGTCCGGGTCGGGTCCCGGGTGGCGCCACAGGGTAGGCTCGTTCCCCCGGCCCCCGAGGTCGCCGGTTCGATTCCCCAGTGGGACCTGAAAAAGGCCTTTGTCCGGGTCGGGTCCCCGGGTGGCGCCACAGGGTAATGTCGGGACTTAGGTCCCCGAGGTCGTCCGTTCGATTCCCCATAGGGGCCGAAAACACCCCGGGTCGGGTCGGGTCCCCGGGTGGCGCCACAGGGTAATGTCGGGACCCCGGACCCCGAGGTCGCCGGTTCGATTCCCCATAGGGGCCTGAAAAAGGCCCTTGTCCGGGTTGGGTCCCCGGGTGGCGCCACAGGGTAATGTCATGCCCCCGGTCCCCGAGGTCGCAGGTTCGATTCCCCATAGGGACCGAAAACACCCCGGGTCGTGTCGGGTCCCCGGGTGGCGCCACAGGGTAATGTCGTGCCCCCGGCCCTCGAGGTCGCCGGTTCGATTTCCCATAGGGGCCGAAAACACCCCGGGTCGGGTCGGGTCCCCGGGTGGCGCCACAGGGTAATGTCGGGATCCCGGCCCCAAAGGTCACCGGTTCAATTCGCCATAGGGGCCGAAAAAGGACAGGGTCGGGTCGGGTCCCTGGGTGGCGCCACAGGGTAGGCTCGTTCCCCCGGCCCCCGAGGTCGCCGGTTCGATTCCCCAGAGGAGCCTGAAAAAGGCCTTTGTCCGGGTCGGGTCCCCAGGTGGCGCCACAGGGTAATATCGGGACTTAGGTCCCCGAGGTCGCCCGTTTGATTCCCCATAGGGGCCGAAAACACCCCGGGTCGGGTCGGGTCCCCGGGTGGCGCCACAGGGTAATGTCGTGCCCCCGGCCCTCGAGGTCGCCGGTTCGATTCCCCATAGGGGCCAAAAAAAGGCCAGGGTCGGGTCGGGTCTCCGGGTGGCGCCAAAGAGTAATGTCGGGACCCTGGCCCCGGAGGTCGCTGGTTCGATTCCCCATAGGGGCCGAAAACACCCCGGGTCGGGTCGGGTCCCCGGGTGGCGCCACAGGGTAGGCTCGTGCCCCCAGCCCCCGAGGTCGCCGGTTCGATTCCCCATAGGAGCCTAAAACACCCCGGGTCGGGTCGGGTCCCTGGGTGGCGCCACAGGGTACTGTCGGGACCCCGGCTCCCGAGGTCGCCGGTTCAATTCCCCATAGGGGCCTGAAAAAGGCCTTTGTCCGGGTCGGGTCCCCGGGTGGCGCTAGAGGATAATGTCGGGACTTAGGTCCCCGAAGTCGCCAGTTCGATTCCCCATAGGGGCCGAAAACACCCCGGGTCGGGTCGGGTCCCCGGGTGGTGCCGCAGGGTATTGTCGGGACCCCGGCCCTCGAGGTCGCAGGTTCGATTCCCCATAGGGGCCGAAAACACCCCGGGTCGGTTCGGGTCCCCGGGTGGCGCCACAGGGTAATGTCGGGACCCCGGCCCCCGAGGTCGCCGGTTCGATTCCCCAGAGGGGCCTGAAAAAGGCCTTTGTCCGGGTCGGGTCCCCAGGTGGTGCCACAGGGTAATGTCGGGACCCAGGTCACCGAGGTCGCCCGTTCGATTCCCCATAGGGGCCGAAAACACCCCGGGTCGGGTCGGGTCCCCGGGTGGCGCCACAGGGTAATGTCGGGACCCCGGCCCTCGAGGTCGCCGGTTCGATTCCGCATAGGGGAAAAAAAAAGGCCAGGGTCGGGTCGGGTCCCCGGGTGGCGCCAAAGAGTAATGTCGGGACCCTGGCCCCGGAGGTCGCTGGTTCGATTCCCCATAGGGGCCGAAAACACCCCGGGTCGGGTCGGGTCCCCGGGTGGCGCCACAGGGTAGGCTCGTGCCCCCGGCCCCCAGGGTTGCCGGTTCGATTCCCCATAGGGTCCGAAAAAGGACAGGGTCGGGTCGGGTCCCCGGGTGGCGCCACAGGGTAATGTCGGAACCCCGGCCCCCGAGGTCGCTGGTTCGATTCCCCATAGGGGCCGAAAACACCCCGGGTCGGGTCGGGTCCCCGGGTGGCACCACAGGGTGGGCTCGTGCCCCCGGCCCCCGAGGTCGCAGGTTCGATTCCCCATAGGGGCCGAAAACACCCCGGGTCAGGTCGGGTCCCCGGGTGGCACCACAGGGTAATGTCGGGAAGCTGGCCCCCGAGGTCGCCGGTTCGATTCCCCATAGGGGCCGAAAACACCCCGGGTCGGGTCGGGTCCCCGGGTGGCGCCACAGGGTAGGCTCGTGACCCCGGCCCCCGAGGTCGCCGGTTCGATTCACCATAGGGGCCGAAAACTCCCCGGGTCGGGTCTGGTCCCTGGGTGGCGCCACAGGGTAGGCTCGTTCCCCTGGCCCCCGAGGTCGCCGGTTCGATTCCCCATAGGGCCTGAAAAAGGCCTTTGTCCGGGTCGGGTCCCCGGGTGGCGCTAGAGGTTAATGTCGGGACTTAGGTCCCCGAGGTCGCCGGTTCGATTCCCCATAGGGGCCGAAAACACCCCGGGTCGGGTCGGGTCTCCGGGTGGCGCCACTGGGTAGGCTCGTGCTCCCGGCCTCCGAGGTCGCCGGTTCGATTCCCCAGAGGGGCCTGAAAAAGGCCTTTGTCCGGGTCGGGTCCCGGGTGGCGCCACAGGGTAGGCTCGTTCCCCCGGCCCCCGAGGTCGCCGGTTCGATTCCCCAGTGGGACCTGAAAAAGGCCTTTGTCCGGGTCGGGTCCCCGGGTGGCGCCACAGGGTAATGTCGGGACTTAGGTCCCCGAGGTCGTCCGTTCGATTCCCCATAGGGGCCGAAAACACCCCGGGTCGGGTCGGGTCCCCGGGTGGCGCCACAGGGTAATGTCGGGACCCCGGACCCCGAGGTCGCCGGTTCGATTCCCCATAGGGGCCTGAAAAAGGCCCTTGTCCGGGTTGGGTCCCCGGGTGGCGCCACAGGGTAATGTCATGCCCCCGGTCCCCGAGGTCGCAGGTTCGATTCCCCATAGGGACCGAAAACACCCCGGGTCGTGTCGGGTCCCCGGGTGGCGCCACAGGGTAATGTCGTGCCCCCGGCCCTCGAGGTCGCCGGTTCGATTTCCCATAGGGGCCGAAAACACCCCGGGTCGGGTCGGGTCCCCGGGTGGCGCCACAGGGTAATGTCGGGATCCCGGCCCCAAAGGTCACCGGTTCAATTCGCCATAGGGGCCGAAAAAGGACAGGGTCGGGTCGGGTCCCTGGGTGGCGCCACAGGGTAGGCTCGTTCCCCCGGCCCCCGAGGTCGCCGGTTCGATTCCCCAGAGGAGCCTGAAAAAGGCCTTTGTCCGGGTCGGGTCCCCAGGTGGCGCCACAGGGTAATATCGGGACTTAGGTCCCCGAGGTCGCCCGTTTGATTCCCCATAGGGGCCGAAAACACCCCGGGTCGGGTCGGGTCCCCGGGTGGCGCCACAGGGTAATGTCGTGCCCCCGGCCCTCGAGGTCGCCGGTTCGATTCCCCATAGGGGCCAAAAAAAGGCCAGGGTCGGGTCGGGTCTCCGGGTGGCGCCAAAGAGTAATGTCGGGACCCTGGCCCCGGAGGTCGCTGGTTCGATTCCCCATAGGGGCCGAAAACACCCCGGGTCGGGTCGGGTCCCCGGGTGGCGCCACAGGGTAGGCTCGTGCCCCCAGCCCCCGAGGTCGCCGGTTCGATTCCCCATAGGAGCCTAAAACACCCCGGGTCGGGTCGGGTCCCTGGGTGGCGCCACAGGGTACTGTCGGGACCCCGGCTCCCGAGGTCGCCGGTTCAATTCCCCATAGGGGCCTGAAAAAGGCCTTTGTCCGGGTCGGGTCCCCGGGTGGCGCTAGAGGATAATGTCGGGACTTAGGTCCCCGAAGTCGCCAGTTCGATTCCCCATAGGGGCCGAAAACACCCCGGGTCGGGTCGGGTCCCCGGGTGGTGCCGCAGGGTATTGTCGGGACCCCGGCCCTCGAGGTCGCAGGTTCGATTCCCCATAGGGGCCGAAAACACCCCGGGTCGGTTCGGGTCCCCGGGTGGCGCCACAGGGTAATGTCGGGACCCCGGCCCCCGAGGTCGCCGGTTCGATTCCCCAGAGGGGCCTGAAAAAGGCCTTTGTCCGGGTCGGGTCCCCAGGTGGTGCCACAGGGTAATGTCGGGACCCAGGTCACCGAGGTCGCCCGTTCGATTCCCCATAGGGGCCGAAAACACCCCGGGTCGGGTCGGGTCCCCGGGTGGCGCCACAGGGTAATGTCGGGACCCCGGCCCTCGAGGTCGCCGGTTCGATTCCGCATAGGGGAAAAAAAAAGGCCAGGGTCGGGTCGGGTCCCCGGGTGGCGCCAAAGAGTAATGTCGGGACCCTGGCCCCGGAGGTCGCTGGTTCGATTCCCCATAGGGGCCGAAAACACCCCGGGTCGGGTCGGGTCCCCGGGTGGCGCCACAGGGTAGGCTCGTGCCCCCGGCCCCCAGGGTTGCCGGTTCGATTCCCCATAGGGTCCGAAAAAGGACAGGGTCGGGTCGGGTCCCCGGGTGGCGCCACAGGGTAATGTCGGAACCCCGGCCCCCGAGGTCGCTGGTTCGATTCCCCATAGGGGCCGAAAACACCCCGGGTCGGGTCGGGTCCCCGGGTGGCACCACAGGGTGGGCTCGTGCCCCCGGCCCCCGAGGTCGCAGGTTCGATTCCCCATAGGGGCCGAAAACACCCCGGGTCAGGTCGGGTCCCCGGGTGGCACCACAGGGTAATGTCAGGAAGCTGGCCCCCGAGGTCGCCGGTTCGATTCCCCATAGGGGCCGAAAACACCCCGGGTCGGGTCGGGTCCCCGGGTGGCGCCACAGGGTAGGCTCGTGACCCCGGCCCCCGAGGTCGCCGGTTCGATTCACCATAGGGGCCGAAAACTCCCCGGGTCGGGTCTGGTCCCTGGGTGGCGCCACAGGGTAGGCTCGTTCCCCTGGCCCCCGAGGTCGCCGGTTCGATTCCCCATAGGGCCTGAAAAAGGCCTTTGTCCGGGTCGGGTCCCCGGGTGGCGCTAGAGGTTAATGTCGGGACTTAGGTCCCCGAGGTCGCCGGTTCGATTCCCCATAGGGGCCGAAAACACCCCGGGTCGGGTCGGGTCTCCGGGTGGCGCCACTGGGTAGGCTCGTGCTCCCGGCCTCCGAGGTCGCCGGTTCGATTCCCCAGAGGGGCCTGAAAAAGGCCTTTGTCCGGGTCGGGTCCCGGGTGGCGCCACAGGGTAGGCTCGTTCCCCCGGCCCCCGAGGTCGCCGGTTCGATTCCCCAGTGGGACCTGAAAAAGGCCTTTGTCCGGGTCGGGTCCCCGGGTGGCGCCACAGGGTAATGTCGGGACTTAGGTCCCCGAGGTCGTCCGTTCGATTCCCCATAGGGGCCGAAAACACCCCGGGTCGGGTCGGGTCCCCGGGTGGCGCCACAGGGTAATGTCATGCCCCCGGTCCCCGAGGTCGCAGGTTCGATTCCCCATAGGGGCCTGAAAAAGGCCCTTGTCCGGGTTGGGTCCCCGGGTGGCGCCACAGGGTAATGTCATGCCCCCGGTCCCCGAGGTCGCAGGTTCGATTCCCCATAGGGACCGAAAACACCCCGGGTCGTGTCGGGTCCCCGGGTGGCGCCACAGGGTAATGTCGTGCCCCCGGCCCTCGAGGTCGCTGGTTCGATTTCCCATAGGGGCCGAAAACACCCCGGGTCGGGTCGGGTCCCCGGGTGGCGCCACAGGGTAATGTCGGGATCCCGGCCCCAAAGGTCACCGGTTCAATTCGCCATAGGGGCCGAAAAAGGACAGGGTCGGGTCGGGTCCCTGGGTGGCGCCACAGGGTAGGCTCGTTCCCCCGGCCCCCGAGGTCGCCGGTTCGATTCCCCAGAGGAGCCTGAAAAAGGCCTTTGTCCGGGTCGGGTCCCCAGGTGGCGCCACAGGGTAATATCGGGACTTAGGTCCCCGAGGTCGCCCGTTTGATTCCCCATAGGGGCCGAAAACACCCCGGGTCGGGTCGGGTCCCTGGGTGGCGCCACAGGGTAATGTCGTGCCCCCGGCCCTCGAGGTCGCCGGTTCGATTCCCCATAGGGGCCAAAAAAAGGCCAGGGTCGGGTCGGGTCTCCGGGTGGCGCCAAAGAGTAATGTCGGGACCCTGGCCCCGGAGGTCGCTGGTTCGATTCCCCATAGGGGCCGAAAACACCCCGGGTCGGGTCGGGTCCCCGGGTGGCGCCACAGGGTAGGCTCGTGCCCCCAGCCCCCGAGGTCGCCGGTTCGATTCCCCATAGGAGCCTAAAACACCCCGGGTCGGGTCGGGTCCCCGGGTGGCGCCACAGGGTAATGTCGGGACCCCGGCCCCCAAGGTCGCCGGTTCGATTCCCCATAGGGGCCTGAAAAAGGCCTTTGTCCGGGTCGGGTCCCCGGGTGGCGCTAGAGGATAATGTCGGGACTTAGGTCCCCGAAGTCGCCGGTTCGATTCCCCATAGGGGCTGAAAACACCCCGGGTCGGGTCGGGTCCCTGGGTGGCGCCACAGGGTAATGTCGGGACCCCGGCCCTCGAGGTCGCCCGTTCGATTCCGCATAGGGGCCAAAAAAAGGCCAGGGTCGGGTCCGGTCCCCGGGTGGCGCCACAGGGTAATGTCGGGACCCTGGCCCCCGAGGTCGCTGGTTCGATTCCCCATAGGGGCCGAAAACACCCCGGGTCGGGTCGGGTCCCCGGGTGGCGCCACAGGGTAATGTCGGGCCCCCGGCCCCAGAGGTTGCCAGTTCGATTCCCCATAGGGGCCGAAAACACCCCGGGTCGGGTCGGGTCCTCGCGTGGCGTCACAGGGTAGGCTCGTGCCCCCGGACCCCGAGGTCGCCGGTTCGATTCCCCATAGGGACCGAAAACACCCCGGGTCGGGTCGGGTCCCCGGGTGGCGCCACAGTCTAATGTCGGGACCCTGGCCCCCGAGGTCGCTGGTTCGATTCCCCATAGGGGCCGAAAACACCCCGGGTCGGGTCGGGTCCCTGGGTGGCGCCACAGGGTACTGTCGGGACCCCGGCTCCCGAGGTCGCCGGTTCAATTCCCCATAGGGGCCTGAAAAAGGCCTTTGTCCGGGTCGGGTCCCCGGGTGGCGCTAGAGGATAATGTCGGGACTTAGGTCCCCGAAGTCGCCAGTTCGATTCCCCATAGGGGCCGAAAACACCCCGGGTCGGGTCGGGTCCTTGGGTGGCGCCGCAGGGTAATGTCGGGACCCCGGCCCTCGAGGTCGCCCGTTCGATTCCCCATAGGGGCCGAAAACACCCCGGGTCGGGTCGGGTCCCCGGGTGGCGCCACAGGGTAATGTCGGGCCCCCGGCCCCCGAGGTCGCCGGTTCGATTCCCCATAGGGGCCGAAAACACCCCGGGTCGGGTCGGGTCCCCGGGTGGCACCACAGGGTAATGTCGGGACCCCGGCCCCCGAGGTCGCAGGTTCGATTCCCCATAGGGGCCGAAAACTCCCCGGGTCGGGTCTGGTCCCTGGGTGGCGCCACAGGGTAGGCTCGTTCCCCTGGCCCCCAAGGTCGCCGGTTCGATTCCCCATAGGGGCCTGAAAAAGGCCTTTGTCCGGGTCGGGTCCCCGGGTGGCGCCACAGGGTAATGTCGGGACTTAGGTCCCCGAGGTTGCCGGTTCGATTCCCCATAGGGGCCGAAAACACCCCGGGTCGGGTCGGGTCCCCGGGTGGCGCCACAGGGTAATGTCAAGACCCCGGCCCCCGAGGTCGCCGGTTCGATTCCCCATAGGGGTGAAAAAGGCCCTTGTCCGGGTCGGGTCCCCGGGTGGCGCCACAGGGTAATGTCGGGAGCCCGGCCCCCGAGGTCGCCGGTTCGATTCCCCATAGGGGCCGAAAACACCCCGGGTCGGGTCGGGTCCCCGGGTGGCGCCACAGGGTAGGCTCGTGCCCCCGGCCCCCGAGGTCGCCGGTTCGATTCCCCATAGGGGCCAAAAACACCCCGGGTCGGGTCAGGTCCCCGGGTGGCACCACAGGGTAATGTCGGGACCCCGGCCCCCGAGGTCGCAGGTTCGATTCCCCATAGGGGCCGAAAACACCCCGGGTCGGGTCGGGTCCCCGGGTGGCGCCACAGGGTAGGCTCGTGCCCCCGGCTCCCAAGGTCGCCGGTTCGATTCCCCATAGGGGCCTGAAAAAGGCCTTTGTCCGGGTCGGGTCCCCAGGTGGCGCCACAGGGTAATGTCGGGACCCTGGCCCCCGAGGTCGCAGGTTCGATTCCCCATAGGGGCCAAAAAAAGGCCAGGGTCGGGTCGGGTCCCCGGGAAGCGCCACAGGGTAATGTCGGGACCCTGGCCCCCGAGGTCGCTGGTTCGATTCCCCATAGGGGCCGAAAACACCCCGGGTCGGGTCGGGTCCCCGGGTGGCGCCACAGGCTAGGCTCGTGCCCCCGGCTCCCAAGGTCGCCGGTTCGATTCCCCATAGGGGCCTGAAAAAGGCCTTTGTCCGGGTCGGGTCCCCAGGTGGCGCCACAGGGTAATGTCGGAACCCCGGCCCCCGAGGTCGCTGGTTCGATTCCCCATAGGGGCCAAAAAAAGGCCAGGGTCGGGTCGGGTCCCCGGGTAGCGCCACAGGGTAATGTCGGGACCCTGGCCCCCGAGGTCGCTGGTTCGATTCCCCATAGGGGCCGAAAACACCCCGGGTCGGGTCGGGTCCCCGGGTGGTGCCACAGGGTAGGCTCGTGCCCCCGGCCCCCAGGGTTGCCGGTTCGATTCCCCATAGGGTCCGAAAAAGGACAGGGTCGGGTCGGGTCCCCGGGTGGCGCCACAGGGTAGGCTCGTGCCCCCGGCCCTTGAGGTCGCTGGTTCGATTCCCCATAGGGGCCAAAAAAAGGCCAGGGTCGGGTCGGGTCCCCGAATGGCGCCACAGGGTAATGTCGGGACCCTGGCCCCCGAGGTCGCTGGTTCGATTCCCCATAGGGGCCGAAAACACCCCGGGTCGGGTCGGGTCCCCGGGTGGCGCCACAGGGTAGGCTCATGCCCCTGGCCCCCGAGGTCGCCGGTTCGATTCCCCATAGGGGCCGAAAACACCCCGGGTCGGGTCGGGTCCCCGGGTGGCACCACAGGGTAGGCTCGTGCCCCCGGCCCCCGAGGTCGCCGGTTCGATTCCCCATAGGGGCCAAAAACACCCCGGGTCGGGTCGGGTCCCCGGGTGGCACCACAGGGTAATGTCGTGCCCCCGGCCCCCGAGGTTGCCGGTTCGATTCCCCATAGGGGCCGAAAACACCCCGGGTCGGGTCGGTTCCCCGGGTGGCGCCACAGGGTAGGCTCGTTCCCCCGGCCCCCGAGGTCGCCGGTTCGATTCCCCATAGGGGCCGAAAACTCCCCGGGTCGGGTCTGGTCCCCGAGTGGCGCCACAGCGTAGGCTCGTTCCCCTGGCCCCCAAGGTCGCTGGTTCGATTCCCCATAGGGGCCTGAAAAAGGCCTTTGTCCGGGTCGGGTCCCCGGGTGGCGCCACAGGGTAATGTCGGGACCTGGCCCCCGAGGTTGCCGGTTCGATTCCTCATAGGGGCCGAAAACACCCCGGGTCGGGTAGGGTCCTTGGGTGGTGCCACTGGGTAGGCTCGTGCCCCCGGCCCCCGAGGTCGCCGGTTCGATTCCCCATAGGGGCCGAAAACACACCGGGTCAGGTCGGGTCCCCGGGTGGCGCCACAGGGTAGGCTCTTGCCCCCGGCCCCCGAGGTTGCCGGTTCGATTCCCCATAGGGGCCGAAAACACCCCGGGTCGGGTCGGGTCCCGGGGTGGCACCACAGGGTAGGGTCTTGCCCCCGGCCCCCGAGGTTGCCCGTTCGATTCCCCATAGGGGCCGAAAACACCCCATGTCGGGTCAGGTCCCCGGGTGGCGCCACAGGGTAGGCTCGTGCCCCCGGCCCCCAGGGTTGCCGGTTCGATTCCCCATAGGGTCCGAAAAAGGACAGGGTCTGGTCGGGTCCCCGGGTGGCGCCACAGGGTAATGTCGGAACCCCGGCCCCCGAGGTCGCTGGTTCGATTCCCCATAGGGGCCAAAAAAAGGCCAGGGTCGGGTCGGGTCCCCGGGTGGCGCCACAGGGTAATGTCGGGACCCTGGCCCCCGAGGTCGCCGGTTCGATTCCCCATAGGGGCCGAAAACACCCCGGGTCGGGTCGGGTCCCCGGGTGGCGCCACAGGGTAGGCTCGTGCCCCCGGCCCCCGAGGTCGCTGGTTCGATTCCCCATAGGGGCCGAAAACACCCCGGGTCGGGTCGGGTCCCCGGGTGGCACCCCAGGGTAATGTCGGGCCCCCGGCCCCCGAGGTCGCCGGTTCGATTCCCCAGAGGGGCCTGAAAAAGGCCTTTGTCCGGGTCGGGTCCCCGGGTGGCGCTAGAGGTTAATGTCGGGACTTAGGTCCCCGAGGTCGCCGGTTCGATTCCCCATAGGGGCCGAAAACACCCCGGGTCGGGTCGGGTCTCCGGGTGGCGCCACTGGGTAGGCTCGTGCTCCCGGCCTCCGAGGTCGCCGGTTCGATTCCCCAGAGGGGCCTGAAAAAGGCCTTTGTCCGGGTCGGGTCCCGGGTGGCGCCACAGGGTAGGCTCGTTCCCCCGGCCCCCGAGGTCACCGGTTCGATTCCCCAGTGGGACCTGAAAAAGGCCTTTGTCCGGGTCGGGTCCCCGGGTGGCGCCACAGGGTAATGTCGGGACTTAGGTCCCCGAGGTCGTCCGTTCGATTCCCCATAGGGGCCGAAAACACCCCGGGTCGGGTCGGGTCCCCGGGTGGCGCCACAGGGTAATGTCATGCCCCCGGTCCCCGAGGTCGCAGGTTCGATTCCCCATAGGGACCGAAAACACCCCGGGTCGTGTCGGGTCCCCGGGTGGCGCCACAGGGTAATGTCGTGCCCCCGGCCCTCGAGGTCGCCGGTTCGATTCCCCATAGGGGCCGAAAACACCGCGGGTCAGGTCGGGTCCCCGGGTGGCGCCACAGGGTAGGCTCTTGCCCCCGGCCCCCGAGGTTGCCGGTTCGATTCCCCATAGGGGCCGAAAACACCCCGGGTCGGGTCGGGTCCCCGGGTGGCGCCACAGGGTAGGCTCGTGCCCCCGGCCCCCGAGGTCGCTGGTTCGATTCCCCATAGGGGCCGAAAACAACCCGGGTCGGGTCGGGTCCCCGGGTGGCGCCACAGGGTAGGCTCGTGCCCCCGGCCCCCGAGGTCGCTGGATCGATTCCCCATAGGGGCCGAAAACACCCCGGGTCGGGTCGGGTCCCCGGGTGGCACCCCAGGGTAATGTCGGGCCCCCGGCCCCCGAGGTCGCCGGTTCGATTCCCCAGAGGGGCCTGAAAAAAACCTTTGTCCGGGTCGGGTCCCCGGGTGGCGCTAGAGGTTAATGTCGGGACTTAGGTCCCCGAGGTCGCCGGTTCGATTCCCCATAGGGGCCGAAAACACCCCGGGTCGGGTCGGGTCTCCGGGTGGCGCCACTGGGTAGGCTCGTGCTCCCGGCCTCCGAGGTCGCCGGTTCGATTCCCCAGAGGGGCCTGAAAAAGGCCTTTGTCCGGGTCGGGTCCCGGGTGGCGCCACAGGGTAGGCTCGTTCCCCCGGCCCCCGAGGTCGCCGGTTCGATTCCCCAGTGGGACCTGAAAAAGGCCTTTGTCCGGGTCGGGTCCCCGGGTGGCGCCACAGGGTAATGTCGGGACTTAGGTCCCCGAGGTCGTCCGTTCGATTCCCCATAGGGGCCGAAAACACCCCGGGTCGGGTCGGGTCCCCGGGTGGCGCCACAGGGTAATGTCATGCCCCCGGTCCCCGAGGTCGCAGGTTCGATTCCCCATAGGGACCGAAAACACCCCGGGTCGTGTCGGGTCCCCGGGTGGCGCCACAGGGTAATGTCGTGCCCCCGGCCCTCGAGGTCGCCGGTTCGATTCCCCATAGGGGCCGAAAACACCCCGGGTCGGGTCGGGTCCCCGGGTGGCGCCACAGGGTAATGTCGGGATCCCGGCCCCAAAGGTCGCCGGTTCAATTCGCCATAGGGGCCGAAAAAGGACAGGGTCGGGTCGGGTCCCTGGGTGGCGCCACAGGGTAGGCTCGTTCCCCCGGCCCCCGAGGTCGCCGGTTCGTTTCCCCAGAGGAGCCTGAAAAACGCCTTTGTCCGGGTCGGGTCCCCAGGTGGCGCCACAGGGTAATGTCGGGACTTAGGTCCCCGAGGTCGCCCGTTTGATTCCCCAGAGGGGCCGAAAACACCCCGGGTCGGGTCGGGTCCCTGGGTGGCGCCACAGGGTAATGTCGGGACCCCGGCCCTCGAGGTCGCCGGTTCGATTCCCCATAGGGGCCAAATAAAGGCCAGGGTCGGGTCGGGTCTCCGGGTGGCGCCAAAGAGTAATGTCGGGACCCTGGCCCCGGAGGTCGCTGGTTCGATTCCCCATAGGGGCCGAAAACACCCCGGGTCGGGTCGGGTCCCCGGGTGGCGCCACAGGGTAGGCTCGTGCCCCCAGCCCCCGAGGTCGCAGGTTCGATTCCCCATAGGAGCCTAAAACACCCCGGGTCGGGTCGGGTCCCCGGGTGGCGCCACAGGGTAGGCTCGTGCCACCGGCCCCGAAGGTTGCCGGTTCGATTCCCCATAGGGGCCGAAAACACCCCGGGTCGGGTCGGGTCCCCGGGTGGCGCCACAGGGTAGGCTCGTGCCCCCGGTCCCCGAGGTCGCCGTTTCGATTCCCCATAGGGGCCGAAAACACCCCGGGTCGTGTTGGGTCCCCGGGTGGCGCCACAGGGTAATGTCGGGACCCCGGCCCCCAAGGTCGCCGGTTCGATTCCCCATAGGGGCCTGAAAAAGGCCTTTGTCCGGGTCGGGTCCCCGGGTGGCGCCACAGGGTACTGTCGGGACCCCGGACCCCGAGGTCGCCGGTTCGATTCTCCAGAGGGGCCTGAAAATGGCCTTTGTCCGGGTCGGGTCCCCGGGTGGCGCTAGAGGATAATGTCGGGACTTAGGTCCCCGAAGTCGCCGGTTCGATTCCCCATAGGGGCCGAAAACACCCCGGGTCGGGTCGGGTCCCTGGGTGGCGCCACAGGGTAATGTCGGGACCCCGGCCCTCGAGGTCGCCCGTTCGATTCCGCATAGGGGCCAAAAAAAGGCCAGGGTCGGGTCCGGTCCCCGGGTGGCGCCACAGGGTAATGTCGGGACCCTGGCCCCCGAGGTCGCTGGTTCGATTCCCCATAGGGGCCGAAAACACCCCGGGTCGGGTCGGGTCCCCGGGTGGCGCCACAGGGTAATGTCGGGCCCCCGGCCCCAGAGGTTGCCAGTTCGATTCCCCATAGGGGCCGAAAACACCCCGGGTCGGGTCGGGTCCTCGCGTGGCGTCACAGGGTAGGCTCGTGCCCCCGGACCCCGAGGTCGCCGGTTCGATTCCCCATAGGGGCCGAAAACACCCCGGGTCGGGTCGGGTCCCCTTGTGGCGCCACAGGGTAGGCTCGTGGCCCCGGCCCCCGAGGTCGCCGGTTCGATTCCCCATAGGGGCCGAAAACACCCCGAGTCGGGTCGGGTCCCCGGGTGGCGCCACAGGGTAGGCTCGTGCCCCCGGTCCCCGAGGTTGCCGGTTCGATTCCCCATAGGGGCCGAAAACACCCCGGGTCGGGTCGAGTCCCCGAGTGGCGCCACAGGGTAGGCTCGTGCCCCCGGCCCCCGAGGTCGCCGGTTCGATTCCCCATAGGGGCCGAAAACACCCCGGGTCGGGTCGGGTCCCCGGGTGGCACCACAGGGTAATGTCGGGCCCCCGGCCCCCGAGGTTGCCGGTTCGATTCCCCATAGGGGCCGAAAACACCCCGGGTCGGGTCGGGTCCCCGGGTGGCGCCACAGGGTAATGTCGGGACCCCGGCCCCCGAGGTTGCCGGTTCGATTCCCCATAGGGGCCGAAAACACCCCGGGTCGGGTCGGATCCCCGGGTGGCGCCACAGGGTAGGCTTGTTCCCCGGCCCCCGAGGTCGCCGGTTCGATTCCCCATAGGGGCCGAAAACACCCCGGGTCGGGTCGGGTCCCCGGGTGGCGCCACAGGGTAGGCTCGTTCCCCTGGCCCCCAAGGTCGCCGGTTCGATTCCCCATAGGGGCCGAAAACTCCCCGGGTCGGGTCGGGTCCCCGGGTGGCGCCACAGGGTAATGTCGGTATCCCGGCCCCCAAGGTCGCCGGTTCGATTCGCCATAGGGGCCGAGAAAGGACAGGGTCGGGTCGGGTCCCCGGGTGGCGCCACAGGGTACTGTCGGGACCCCGGCCCCCGAGGTCGCTGGTTCGATTCCCCAGAGGGGCCTGAAAAAGGCCTTTGTCCGGGTCGGGTCCCCAGGTTGCGCCACAGGGTAATGTCGGGACCCAGGTCCCCGAGGTCGCCCGTTCGATTCCCCATAGGGGCCGAAAACACCCCGGGTCGGGTCGGGTCCCTGGGTGGCGCCACAGGGTAATGTCGGGACCCCGGCCCCCGAGGTTGCCGGTTCGATTCCCCATAGGGGCCGAAAACACCCCGGGTCGGGTCTGGTCCCTGGGTGGCGCCACAGGGTAGGCTCGTTCCCCTGGCCCCCAAGGTCGCCGGTTCGATTCCCCATAGGGGCCGAAAACACCCCGGGTCGGGTCGGGTCCCCGGGTGGCGCCACAGGGTAGGATCGTGCCCCGGCCCCCGAGGTCGCTGGTTCGATTCCCCATAGGGGCCGAAAACACCCCGGGTCGGGTCGGGTCCCCGGGTGGCGCCACAGGGTACTGTCGGGACCCTGGCCCTCGAGGTCGCCGGTTTGATTCCCCATAGGGGCCGAAAACACCCCGGGTCGGGTCGGGTCCCCGGCTGGCGCCACAGGGTAATGTCAGTACACTGGCACACGAGGTCGCCGGTTCGATTCCCCATAGGGGCCGAAAACACCCCGGGTCAGGTCGGGTCCCTGTGTGGCGCCACAGGGTAATGTCAGGATACCGGCCCCCAAGGTCGCCGGTTCGATTCGCCATAGGGGCCGAAAAAGGACAGGGTCGGGTCGGGTCCCTGGGTAGCGCCACAGGGTACTGTCGGGACCCCGGCCCCCGAGGTCGCCGGTTCGATTCCCCAGAGGGGCCTGAAAAAGGCCTTTGTCCGGGTCGGGTCCCCGGGTGGCGCCACAGGGTAATGTCGGGACTTAGGTCCCCGAGGTCGCCGGTTCGATTCCCCATAGGGGCCGAAAACACCCCGGGTCGAGTCGGGTCCCTGTGTGGCGCCACAGGGTAATGTCGGGATACCGGCCCCCAAGGTCGCCGGTTCGATTCGCCATAGGGGCCGAAAAAGGACAGGGTCGGGTTGTGTCCCCGGGTAGCGCCCCAGGGTACTGTCGGGACCCCGGCCCCCGAGGTCGCCCGTTCGATTCCCCAGAGGGGCCAAAAAAAGGCCAGGGTCGGGTCGGGTCCCCAGGTGGCGCCACAGGGTAATGTCGGGACCCTGGCCCTCGAGGTCGCCCGTTCGATTCCCCATAGGGGCCAAAAAAAGGCCAGGGTCGGGTCGGGTCCCCGGGTGGCACCCCAGGGTAATGTCGGGACCCTGGCCCTCGAGGTCGCCCGTTCGATTCCCCATAGGGGCCGAAAACACCCCGGGTCGGGTCGGGTCCCCGGGTGGCGCCACAGGGTAGGCTCGTGCCCCCGGCCCCCGAGGTTGCCGGTTCGATTCCCCATAGGGGCCAAAAACACCCCGGGTCGGGTCTGGTCCCCGGGTGGCGCCGCAGGGTAATGTCGGGACCCCGGCCCCCGAGGTCGCCGGTTCGATTCCCCATAGGGGCCTGAAAAAGGCCTTTGTCCGGGTCGGGTCCCTGGGTGGCGCCACATGGTAATGTCGGGACCCCGGCCCCCGAGGTCGCCGGTTCGATTCCCCATAGAGGCAAAAATAACCCCGGGTCGGGTCGGGTCCCCGGGTGGCGCCACAGGGTAATGTCGGGCCCCCGGCCGCCGAGGTCGCCGGTTCGATTCCCCATAGGGGCCGAAAACACCCCGGGTCGGGTCGGGTCCCCGGGTGGCGCCACAGGGTAGGCTCGTGCCCCCGGCCCCCGAGGTCGCAGGTTCGATTCCCCATAGGGGCCGAAAACACCCCGGGTCGGGTCGGGTCCCCGGGTGGCGCCACAGGGTAATGTCTGGACCCCGGCCCTCGAGGTCGCAGGTTCGATTCCCCATAGGAGCCCAAAACACCCCGGGTCGGGTCGGGTCCCCGGGTGGCACCACAGGGTAATGTCGGGCCCCCGGCCCCCGAGGTTGCCGGTTCGATTCCCATAGGGGCCGAAAACACCCCGGGTCGGGTCAGGTCCCCGGGTGGCGCCACAGGGTAGGCTCGTGCCCCCGGCCCCCAGGGTTGCCGGTTCGATTCCCCATAGGTTCCGAAAAAGGACAGGGTCGGGTCGGGTCCCCGGGTGGCGCCACAGGGTAATGTCGGGCCCCCGGACCCCGAGGTTGCCGGTTCGATTCCTCATAGGGGCCGAAAACACCCCGGGTCGGGTCGGGTCCTTGGGTGGCGCCACTGGGTAGGCTCGTGCCCCCGGCCCCCGAGGTCGCCGGTTCGATTCCCCATAGGGGTCGAAAACACCCCGGGTCGGGTAGGGTCCCCGGGTGGCACCACAGGGTAGGCTCATGCCCCCGGCCCCCGAGGTCGCAGGTTCGATTCCCCATAGGGGCCTGAAAAAGGCCCTTGTCCGGGTCGGGTTCCCGGGTGGCGCCACAGGGTAGGCTCGTGCCCCCGGCCCCCGAGGTCGCCGGTTCGATTCCCCATAGGGGCCGAAAACACCCCGGGTCCGGTCGGGTCCCCGGGTGGCGCCACAGGGTAGGCTCGTGCCCCCGGCCCCCGAGGTCGCCGGTTCGATTCTCCATAGGGGCCAAAAACACCCCGGGTCGGGTCGGGTCCCCGGGTGGCACCACAGGGTAATGTCGGGCCCCCGGCCCCCGAGGTCGCAGGTTCGATTCCCCATAGGGGCCGAAAACACCCCGGGTCGGGTCGGGTCCCCGGGTGGCGCCACAGGGTAATGTCGGGACCCTGGCCCCCGAGGTCGCCGGTTCGATTCCCCATAGGGGCCGAAAACACCCCGGGTCGGGTCGGGTCCCCGGGTGGCGCCACAGGGTAGGCTCGTGCCCCCGGCCCCCGAGGTCGCCGGTTTGATTCCCCATAGGGGCCAAAAACACGCCGGGTCGGGTCGGGTCCCCGGGTGGCACCACAGGGTAATGTCGGGCCCCCGGTCCCCGAGGTCGCCGGTTCGATTCCCCATAGGGGCCGAAAACACCCCGGGTCGGGTCGGGTCCCCGGGTGGCGCCACAGGGTAGGCTCGTGCCCCCGGTCCCCGAGGTCGCCAGTTCGATTCCCCATAGGGGCCGAAAACACCCCGGGTCGGGTCGGGTCCCCGGGTGGCGCCACAGGGTAGGCTCGTGCCCCCGGCCCCCAGGGTTGCCGGTTCGATTCCCCATAGGGTCCGAAAAGGACAGGGTCGGGTCGGGTCCCCGGGTGGCGCCACAGGGTAATGTCGGAACCCCGGCCCCCGAGGTCGCTGGTTCGATTCCCCATAGGGGCCAAAAAAAGGCCAGGGTCGGGTCGCGTCCCCGGGTGGCGCCACAGGGTAATGTCGGGCCCCCGGACCCCGAGGTTCCCGGTTCGATTCCTCATAGGGACCGAAAACACCCCGGGTCTGGTAGGGTCCTTGGGTGGCGCCACTGGGTAGGCTCGTGCCCCCGGCCCCCGAGGTCGCCGGTTCGATTCCCCATAGGGGCCGAAAACACCCCGGGTCGGGTCGGGTCCCCGGGTGGCGCCACAGGGTAATGTCGGGACCCCGGCCCTCGAGGTCGCAGGTTCGATTCCCCATAGGGGCCGAAAACACCCCGGGTCGGGTCGGGTCCCCGGGTGGCGCCACAGGGTAGGCTCGTGCCCCCGGCCCCCAGGATTGCCGGTTCGATTCCCCATAGGGTCCGAAAAAGGACAGGGTCGGGTCGGGTCCCCGGGTGGCGCCACAGGGTAATGTCGGGACCCCGGTCCCCGAGGTCGCCGGTTCGATTCCCCATAGGGGCCAAAAAAAGGCCAGGGTCGGGTCGGGTCCCCGGGTGGCGCCACAGGGTAGGCTCGTGCCCCCGGTCCCCAGGGTTGCCGGTTCGATTCCCCATAGGGTCCAAAAAAGGACAGGGTCGGGTCGGGTCCCCGGGTGGCGCCACAGTGTAATGTCGGAACCCCGGCCCCCGAGGTCGCCGGTTCGATTCCCCATAGGGGCCAAAAAAAGGCCAGGGTCGGGTCGGGTCCCCGGGTGGCGCCACAGGGTAATGTCGGGACCCTGGCCCCCGAGGTCGCTGGTTCGATTCCCCATAGGGGCCGAAAACACCCCGGGTCGGGTCGGGTCCCCGGGTGGCGCCACAGGTTAGGCTCGTGCCCCCGGCCCCCGAGGTCGCCGGTTAGATTCCCCATAGGGGCCGAAAACACCCCGGGTCGGGTCGGGTCCCCGGGTGGCACCACAGGGTAGGCTCGTGCCCCCGGCCCCCGAGGTCGCCGGTTCGATTCCCCATAGGGGCTGAAAACACCCCGGGTCGGGTCGGGTCCCCGGGTGGCACCACAGGGTAATGTCGGGCCCCCGGCCCCCGAGGTCGCAGGTTCGATTCCCCATAGGGGCCGAAAACACCCCGGGTCGGGTCGGGTCCCCGGGTGGCGCCACAGGGTAGGCTCGTTCCCCTGGCCCCCAAGGTCGCCGGTTCGATTCCCCATAGGGGCCTGAAAAAGGCCTTTGTCCGGGTCGGGTCCCCGGGTGGCACCACAGGGTAATGTCGGGACTTGGGTCCCCGAGGCTGCCGGTTCGATTCCCCATAGGGGCCGAAAACACCCCGGGTCGGGTCGGGTCCCCGGGTGGCGCCACAGGGTAATGTCAAGACCCCGGCCCCCGAGGTCGCCGGTTCGATTCCCCATAGGGGTGAAAAAGGCCCTTGTCCGGGTCGGGTCCCCGGGTGGCGCCACAGGGTAATGTCGGGACCCCGGCCCCCGAGGTCGCCGGTTCGATTCCCCATAGGGGCCGAAAACACCCCGGGTCGGGTCGGGTCCCCGGGTGGCGCCACAGGGTAGGCTCGTGCCCCCGGCCCCCGAGGTCGCCGGTTCGATTCCCCATAGGGGCCTGAAAAAGGCCTTTGTCCGGGTCGGGTCCCCGGGTGGCGCCACAGGGTAATGTCGGAACCCCGGCCCCAGAGGTCGCTGGTTCGATTCCCCATAGGGGCCAAAAAAAGGCCAGGGTCTGGTCGGGTCCCTGGGTGGCGCCACTGGGTAGGCTCGTGCCCCCGGCCCCCGAGGTCGCCAGTTCGATTCCCCATAGGGGCCTGAAAAAGGCCTTTGTCCGGGTCGGGTCCCCGGGTGGCGCTAGAGGTTAATGTCGGGACTTAGGTCCCCGAGGTTGCCGGTTCGATTCCCCATAGGGGCAGAAAACACCCCGGGTCGGGTCGGGTCCCCGGGTGGCGCCACAGGGTAATGTCGGGCCCCCGGCCCCCGAGGTCGCAGGTTCGATTCCCCATAGGGGCCGAAAACACCCCGGGTCGGGTAGGGTCCTTGGGTGGCGCCACTGGGTAGGCTCGTGCCCCCGGCCCCCGAGGTCGCCGGTTCGATTCCCCATAGGGGCCGAAAACACCCCGGGTCGTGTCGGGTCCCCGGGTGGTGTCACAGGGTAGGCTCGTGCCCCCGGCCCCCGAGGTTGCCGGTTCGATTCCCCATAGGGGCTGAAAACACCCCGGGTCGGGTCGGGTCCCTGGGTGGCGCCACAGGGTAATGTCGGGACCCCGGCCCCCGAGGTTGCCGGTTCGATTCCCCATAGGGGCCGAAAACACCCCGGGTCGGGTCGGGTCCCCGGGTGGCACCACATGGTAATGTCGGGACCCCGGCCCCCGAGGTCGCAGGTTCGATTCCCCATAGGGGCCGAAAACACCCCTGGTCGGGTCGGGTCCCCGGGTGGCGCCACAGGGTAGGCTCGTGCCCCCGGCCCCGAAGGTTGCCGGTTCGATTCCCCATAGGGGCCGAAAACACCCCGGGTCGGGTCTGGTCCCTGGGTGGCGCCACAGGGTAATGTAGTTCCCCTGGCCCCCAAGGTCGCTGGTTCGATTCCCCATAGGGGCCGAAAACACCCCGGGTCGGGTCGGGTCCCCGGGTGGCGCCACAGGGTAGGCTCGTGCCCCGGCCCCCGAGGTCGCCGGTTCGATTCCCCATAGGGGCCGAAAACACCCCGGGTCGGGTCGGGTCCCCGGGTGGCGCCACAGGGTAATGTCGGTACACTGGCCCACGAGGTCGCCGGTTCGATTCCCCATAGGGGCCGAAAACACCCCGGGTCGGGTCGGGTCCCCGGGTGGCGCCGCAGGGTAGGCTCGTGCCCCCGGCCCTCGAGGTTGCCGGTTCGATTCCCCATAGGGGCCAAAAACACCCCGGGTCGGGTCTGGTCCCCGGGTGGCGCCACAGGGTAATGTCGGGACCCCGGCCCCCGAGGTCGCCGGTTCGATTCCCCATAGGGGCCTGAAAAAGGCCTTTGTCCGGGTCGGGTCCCCGGTTGGCGCCACATGGTAATGTCGGGACCCCGGCCCCCGAGGTCGCCGGTTCGATTCCCCATAGGGGCAAAAATAACCCCGGGTCGTGTCGGGTCCCCGGGTGGCGCCACAGGGTACTGTCGGGACCCCGGCCCCCGAGGTCGCAGGTTCGATTCCCCATAGGGGCCGAAAACACCCCGGGTCGGTTCGGGTCCCCGACTTGCGCCACAGGGTAATGTCGGGACCCCGGCACCCGAGGTCGCCGGTTCGATTCCCCATAGGGGCCGAAAACACCCCGGGTCGGGTCGGGTCCCTGGGTGGCGCCACAGGGTACTGTCGGGACCCCGGCCCCCGAGGTCGCCGGTTCAATTCCCCATAGGGGCCTGAAAAAGGCCTTTGTCCGGGTCGGGTCCCCGGGTGGCGCTAGAGGATAATGTCGGGACTTAGGTCCCCGAAGTCGCCAGTTCGATTCCCCATAGGGGCCGAAAACACCCCGGGTCGGGTCGGGTCCCCGGCTGGCGCCACAGGGTAATGTCGGGACCCCGGCCCTCGAGGTCGCCATTTCGATTCCGCATAGGGGCCAAAAAAAGGCCAGGGTCGGGTCGGGTCCCCGGGTGGCGCCACAGGGTAATGTCGGAACCCCGGCCCCCGAGGTCGCTGGTTCGATTCCCCATAGGGGCCGAAAACACCCCGGGTCGGGTCGGGTCCCCGGGTGGCGCCACAGGGGAATGTCGTGCCCCCGGCCCATCGAGGTCGCCGGTTCGATTCCCCATAGGGGCCGAAAACAACCCGGGTCGGGTCGGGTCCCCGGGTGGCGCCACAGGGTAATGTCGGGATACCGGCCCCCAAGGTCGCCGGTTCGATTCGCCATAGGGGCCGAAAAAGGACAGGGTCGGGTCGGGTCCCTGGGTGGCGCCACAGGGTACTGTCGGGACCCCGGCCCCCGAGGTCGCCGGTTCGATTCCCCAGAGGGGCCTGAAAAAGGCCTTTGTCCGGGTCGGGTCCCCGGGTGGCGCTAGAGGTTAATGTCGGCACTTAGGTCCCCGAGGTCGCCCGTTCGATTCCCCATAGGGGCCGAAAACACCCCGGGTCGGGTCGGGTCCCTGGGTGGCGCCACAGGGTAATGTCGGGACTTAGGTCCCCGAGGTCGCCGGTTCGATTCCCCATAGGGGCCGAAAACACCCCGGGTCGGGTCGGGTCCCCGGGTGGCGCCACAGGGTAGGCTCGTGCCCCCGGCCCCCGAGGTTGCCGGTTCGATTCCCCATAGGGGCCGAAAACACCCCGGGTCGGGTCGGGTCCCTGGGTGGCGCCACAGGGTAATGTCGGGACCCCGGCCCTCGAGGTCGCCGGTTCGATTCCGCATAGGGGCCAAAAAAAGGCCAGGGTCGGGTCGGGTCCCCGGGTGGCGCTAGAGGATAATGTCGGGACTTAGGTCCCCGAAGTCGCCGGTTCGATTCCCCATAGGGGCCGAAAACACCCCGGGTCGGGTCGGGTCCCTGGGTGGCGCCTTAGGGTAGGCTCGTGCCCCCGGCCCCCGAGGTCGCCGGTTCGATTCCCCATAGGGGCCGAAAACACCCCGGGTCGGGTCGGGTCCCCGGGTGGTGCCACAGGGTAATGTCGGGACCCCGGCCCCCGAGGTCGCCCGTTCGATTCCCCATAGGGGCAAAAATAACCCCGGGTCGGGTCGGGTCCCCGGGTGGCGCCACAGTGTACTGTCGGGACCCTGGCCCCCGAGGTCGCCGGTTTGATTCCCCATAGGGGCCGAAAACACCCCGGGTCGGGTCGGGTCCCCGGGTGGCGCCACAGGGTAATGTCGGGACCCCGGCCCCCGAGGTCGCCGGTTCGATTCCCCATAGGGGCCGAAAACACCCCGGGTCGGGTCGGGTCCCTGGGTGGCGCCACAGGTTAATGTCGGGATACCGGCCCCCGAGGTCGCCGGTTCGATTCGCCATAGTTGCCGAAAAAGGACAGGGTCGGGTCGGGTCCCTGGGTGGCGCCACAGGGTACTGTCGGGACCCCGGCCCCCGAGGTCGCCGGTTCGATTCCCCCGAGGGGCCTTAAAAAGGCCTTTGTCCGGGTCGGGTCCCCGGGTGGCGCCACAGGGTAATGTCGGGACCCCGGCCCCCGAGGTCGCCGGTTTGATTCCCCATAGGGGCCGAAAACACCCCGGGTCGGGTCGGGTCCCTGGCTGGCGCCACAGGGTAATGTCGGGACCCCGGCCCCCGAGGTCGCCGGTTCGATTCCCCATAGGGGCCGAAAACACCCCGGGTCGGGTCGGGTCCCCGGGTGGCGCCACAGGGTACTGTCGGGCCCCCGGCCCCCGAGGTCGCAGGTTCGATTCCCCATAGGGGCCAAAAAAAGGCCAGGGTCGGGTCGGGTCCCCGGGTGGCGCCACAGGGTAATGTCGGGACCCTGGCCCCCGAGGTCGCTGGTTCGATTCCCCATAGGGACCGAAAACACCCCGGGTCGGGTCGGGTCCCCGGGTGGCGCCACAGGGTAATGTCGGGCCCCCGGCCCCCGAGGTTGCCGGTTCGATTCCCCATAGGGGCCGAAAACACCCCGGGTCGGGTCGGGTCCTCGGGTGGCGCCACAGGGTAGGCTCGTGCCCCCGGCCCCCGAGGTCGTCGGTTCGATTCCCCATAGGGGCCGAAAACACCCCGGGTCGGGTCGGGTCCCCGGGTGGCGCCACAGGGTAGGCTCGTTCTCCCGGCCCCCGAGGTCGCCGGTTCGATTCCCCATAGGGGCCGAAAACACCCCGGGTCGGATCGGGTCCCCGGGTGGCGCCACAGGGTAATGTCGGTATCCCGGCCCCCAGGGTCGCCGTTTCGATTCCCCAGAGGGGCCCGAAAAAGGCCAGGGTCGGGTTGGGTCCCTGGGTGGCGCCACAGGGTACTGTCGGGACCCCGGCCCCCGAGGTCGCCGGTTCGATTCCCCAGAGGGGCCTGAAAAAGGCCTTTGTCCGGGTCGGGTCCCCAGGTGGCGCCACAGGGTAATGTCGGGACCCCGGCCCCCGAGGTCGCCCGTTCGATTCCCCATAGGGGCCGAAAACACCCCTGGTCTGGTCAGGTCCCTGGGTGGCGCCACAGGGTAATGTCGGGACCCCGGCCCTTGAGGTCGCCGGTTCGATTCCCCATAGGGGCCAAAAAAAGGCCAGGGTCGGGTCGGGTCCCCGGGTGGCGCCAAAGGGTAATGTCGGGACCCTGGGCCTCGAGGTCGCAGGTTCGATTCCCCATAGGGGCCGAAAACACCCCGGGTCGGGTCGGGTCCCCAGGTGGCGCCACAGGGTAATGTCGGGACCCCGGCCCCCGAGGTTGCCGGTTCGATTCCCCATAGGGGCCGAAAACACCCCGGGTCGGCTCGGGTCCCCGGCAGGCGCCACAGGGTAATGTCGGGACCCCGGCCCCCGAGGTCGCCGGTTCGATTCCCCATAGGGGCCGAAAACACCCCGGGTCGGGTCGGGTCCCCGGGTGGCGCCACAGGGTACTGTCGGGCCCCCGGCCCCCGAGGTCGCCGGTTCGATTCCCCATAGGGGCCAAAAACACCCCGGGTCGGTTCGGGTCCCTGGGTGGCGCCACAGGGTACTGTCGGGACCCCGGCCCCCGAGGTCGCCGGTTCGATTCCCCAGAGGGGCCTGAAAAAGGCCTTTGTCCGGTTCGGGTCCCCAGGTGGCGCCACAGGGTAGGCTCGTGCCCCCGGACCCCGAGGTCGCCGGTTCGATTCCCCATAGGGGCCGAAAACACCCCGGGTCGGGTCGGGTTCCCGGGTGGCACCACAGGGTAATGTCGGGCCCCTGGCCCCTGAGGTCGCAGGTTCGATTCCCCATAGGGGCCGAAAACACCCCGGGTCGGGTCGGGTCCCCGGGTGGCGCCACAGGGTAGGCTCGTGCCCCCGGCCCCCGAGGTTGCCGGTTTGATTCCCCATAGGGGCCGAAAACACCCCGGGTCGGGTTGGGTCCCCGGGTGGCGCCACAGGGTAATGTCGGGACCCCGGCCCTCGAGGTCGCCGGTTCGATTCCCCATAGGGGCCGAAAACACCCCGGGTCGGGTCTGGTCCCAGGGTGGCGCCACAGGGTAGGCTCGTGACCCCCGGCCCCCGAGGTCGCCGGTTTGATTCCCCATAGGGGCCGAAAACACCCCGGGTCGGGTCGGGTCCCCGGGTGGCGCCACAGGGTAATGTCGGGACCCTGGCCCCCGAGGTCGCCCGTTCGATTCCCCATAGGGGCAAAAAAAACCCCGGGTTGGGTCGGGTCCCCGGGTGGCGCCACAGGGTAATGTCGGGACCCCAACCCCCGAGGTCGCCGGTTCGATTCCCCATAGGGGCCGAAAACACCCCGGGTCGGGTCGGGTCTTTGGGTGGCGCCACAGGGTAATGTCGGGATCCCGGCCCCCAAGGTCGCCGGTTCGATTCCCCATACGGGCCAAAAAAGGACAGGGTCGGGTCGGGTCCCTGGGTGGCGCCACAGGGTACTGTCGTGCCCCCGGCCCCCGAGGTTGCCGGTTCGATTCCCCAGAGGGGCCTGAAAAAGGCCTTTGTCCGGGTCGGGTTCCCAGGTGGCGCCACAGGGTAGGCTCGTGCCCCCGGCCCCCGAGGTCGCCGGTTCGATTCCCCATAGGGGCCGAAAACACCCCATATCGGGTCGGGTCCCCGGGTGGCGCCACAGGGTAGGCTCGTTCCCTCGGCCCCCAAGGTCACCGGTTCGATTCCCCATAGGGGCCGAAAACACCCCGGGTCGGGTCTGGTCTCCAGGTGGCGCCACAGGGTAATGTCGGGACCCCGGCCCTCGAGGTCACCGGTTCAATTCCCCATAGGGGCCGAAAACACCCCGGGTCGGGTCGGGTCCCCGGGTGGAGCCACAGGGTAGGCTTGTGCCTCCGGCCCCCGAGGTCGCCGGTTCGATTCCCCATAGGGGCCGAAAACACCCCGGGTTGGGTCGGGTCCCCCGGTGGCGCCACAGGGTAGGCTCGTGACCCCGGCCCCCGAGGTCGCCGGTTCGATTCCCCATAGGGGCCGAAAACTCCCCGGGTCGGGTCGGGTCCCTGGGTGGCGCCACAGGGTAGGCTCGTTCCCCTGGCCCCCAAGGTCGCCGGTTCGATTCCCCATAGGGGCCTGAAAAAGGCCTTTGTTCGGGTCGTGTCCCCGGGTGGCGCTAGAGGTTAATGTCGGGACTTAGGTCCCCGAGGTTGCCGGTTCGATTCCCCATAGGGGCCGAAAACACCCCGGGTCGGGTCTGGTCCCTGGGTGGCGCCACAGGGTAGGCTCGTTCCCCTGGCCCCCAAGGTCGCCGGTTCGATTCCCCATAGGGGCCGAAAACACCCCGGGTCGGGTCGGGTCCCCGGGTGGCGCCACAGGGTAGGATCGTGCCCCGGCCCCCGAGGTCGCTGGTTCGATTCCCCATAGGGGCCGAAAACACCCCGGGTCGGGTTGGGTCCTTGGGTGGCGCCACAGGGTACTGTCGGGACCCCGGCCCTCGAGGTCGCCGGTTTGATTCCCCATAGGGGCCGAAAACACCCCGGGTCGGGTCGGGTCCCCGGCTGGCACCACAGGGTAATGTCGGTACACTGGCCCACGAGGTCGCCGGTTCGATTCCCCATAGGGGCCAAAAACACCCCGGGTCGGGTCGGGTCCCTGTGTGGCGCCACATGGTAATGTCGGGACCCCGGCCCCCGAGGTCGCCGGTTCGATTCGCCATAGGGGCCGAAAAAGGACAGGGTCGGGTCGGGTCCCTGGGTGGCGCCACAGGGTACTGTCGGGACCCCGGCCCCCGAGGTCGCCGGTTCGATTCCCCAGAGGGGCCTGAAAAAGGCCTTTGTCCGGGTCGGGTCCCCGGGTGGCGCCACAGGATAATGTCGGGACTTAGGTCCCCGAGGTCGCCGGTTCGATTCCCCAGAGGGACCAAAAAAAGGCCAGGGTCGGGTCGGGTCCCCGGGTGGCGCCACAGGGTAATGTCGGGACCCTGGCCCTCGAGGTCGCCCGTTCGATTCCCCATAGGGGCCAAAAAAAGGCCAGGGTCGGGTCGGGTCCCCGGGTGGCGCCACAGGGTAATGTCGGGACCGTGGCCCTCGAGGTCGCCCGTTCGATTCCCCATAGGGGCCGAAAACACCCCGGGTCGGGTCGGGTCCCCGGGTGGCGCCGCAGGGTAGGCTCGTGCCCCCGGACCCCGAGGTCGCCGGTTCGATTCCCCATAGGGGCCAAAAACACCCCGGGTCGGGTCGGGTCCCCGGGTGGCACCACAGGGTAATGTCGGGCCCCTGGCCCCCGAGGTCGCAGGTTCGATTCCCCATAGGGGCCGAAAACACCCCGGGTCGGGTCGGGTCCCCGGGTGGCGCCACAGGGTAGGCTCGTGACCCCCGGCCCCCGAGGTCGCCGGTTTGATTCCCCATAGGGGCCGAAAACACCCCGGGTCGGGTCGGGTCCCCGGGTGGCGCCACAGGGTAATGTCGGGACCCTGGCCCCCGAGGTCGCCCGTTCGATTCCCCATAGGGGCAAAAAAAACCCCGGGTTGGGTCGGGTCCCCGGGTGGCGCCACAGGGTAATGTCGGGACCCCGGCCCCCGAGGTCGCCGGTTCGATTCCCCATAGGGGCCGAAAACACCCCGGGTCGGGTCGGGTCTTTGGGTGGCGCCACAGGGTAATGTCGGGATCCCGGCCCCCAAGGTCGCCGGTTCGATTCCCCATACGGGCCAAAAAAGGACAGGGTCGGGTCGGGTCCCTGGGTGGCGCCACAGGGTACTGTCGTGCCCCCGGCCCCCGAGGTTGCCGGTTCGATTCCCCAGAGGGGCCTGAAAAAGGCCTTTGTCCGGGTCGGGTTCCCAGGTGGCGCCACAGGGTAGGCTCGTGCCCCCGGCCCCCGAGGTCGCCGGTTCGATTCCCCATAGGGGCCGAAAACACCCCATATCGGGTCGGGTCCCCGGGTGGCGCCACAGGGTAGGCTCGTTCCCTCGGCCCCCAAGGTCACCGGTTCGATTCCCCATAGGGGCCGAAAACACCCCGGGTCGGGTCTGGTCTCCAGGTGGCGCCACAGGGTAATGTCGGGACCCCGGCCCTCGAGGTCACCGGTTCAATTCCCCATAGGGGCCGAAAACACCCCGGGTCGGGTCGGGTCCCCGGGTGGAGCCACAGGGTAGGCTTGTGCCTCCGGCCCCCGAGGTCGCCGGTTCGATTCCCCATAGGGGCCGAAAACACCCCGGGTTGGGTCGGGTCCCCCGGTGGCGCCACAGGGTAGGCTCGTGACCCCGGCCCCCGAGGTCGCCGGTTCGATTCCCCATAGGGGCCGAAAACTCCCCGGGTCGGGTCGGGTCCCTGGGTGGCGCCACAGGGTAGGCTCGTTCCCCTGGCCCCCAAGGTCGCCGGTTCGATTCCCCATAGGGGCCTGAAAAAGGCCTTTGTTCGGGTCGTGTCCCCGGGTGGCGCTAGAGGTTAATGTCGGGACTTAGGTCCCCGAGGTTGCCGGTTCGATTCCCCATAGGGGCCGAAAACACCCCGGGTCGGGTCTGGTCCCTGGGTGGCGCCACAGGGTAGGCTCGTTCCCCTGGCCCCCAAGGTCGCCGGTTCGATTCCCCATAGGGGCCGAAAACACCCCGGGTCGGGTCGGGTCCCCGGGTGGCGCCACAGGGTAGGATCGTGCCCCGGCCCCCGAGGTCGCTGGTTCGATTCCCCATAGGGGCCGAAAACACCCCGGGTCGGGTTGGGTCCTTGGGTGGCGCCACAGGGTACTGTCGGGACCCCGGCCCTCGAGGTCGCCGGTTTGATTCCCCATAGGGGCCGAAAACACCCCGGGTCGGGTCGGGTCCCCGTCTGGCACCACAGGGTAATGTCGGTACACTGGCCCACGAGGTCGCCGGTTCGATTCCCCATAGGGGCCAAAAACACCCCGGGTCGGGTCGGGTCCCTGTGTGGCGCCACATGGTAATGTCGGGACCCCGGCCCCCGAGGTCGCCGGTTCGATTCGCCATAGGGGCCGAAAAAGGACAGGGTCGGGTCGGGTCCCTGGGTGGCGCCACAGGGTACTGTCGGGACCCCGGCCCCCGAGGTCGCCGGTTCGATTCCCCAGAGGGGCCTGAAAAAGGCCTTTGTCCGGGTCGGGTCCCCGGGTGGCGCCACAGGATAATGTCGGGACTTAGGTCCCCGAGGTCGCCGGTTCGATTCCCCAGAGGGACCAAAAAAAGGCCAGGGTCGGGTCGGGTCCCCGGGTGGCGCCACAGGGTAATGTCGGGACCCTGGCCCTCGAGGTCGCCCGTTCGATTCCCCATAGGGGCCAAAAAAAGGCCAGGGTCGGGTCGGGTCCCCGGGTGGCGCCACAGGGTAATGTCGGGACCGTGGCCCTCGAGGTCGCCCGTTCGATTCCCCATAGGGGCCGAAAACACCCCGGGTCGGGTCGGGTCCCCGGGTGGCGCCGCAGGGTAGGCTCGTGCCCCCGGACCCCGAGGTCGCCGGTTCGATTCCCCATAGGGGCCAAAAACACCCCGGGTCGGGTCGGGTCCCCGGGTGGCACCACAGGGTAATGTCGGGCCCCTGGCCCCCGAGGTCGCAGGTTCGATTCCCCATAGGGGCCGAAAACACCCCGGGTCGGGTCGGGTCCCCGGGTGGCGCCACAGGGTAGGCTCGTGCCCCCGGCCCCCGAGGTTGCCGGTTTGATTCCCCATAGGGGCCGAAAACACCCCGGGTCGGGTTGGGTCCCCGGGTGGCGCCACAGGGTAATGTCGGGACTCCGGCCCTCAAGGTTGCCGGTTCGATTCCCCATAGGGGCCGAAAACACCCCGGGTCGGGTTGGGTCCCAGGGTGGCGCCACAGGGTAGGCTCGTGACCCCCGGCCCCGAGGTCGCCGGTTTGATTCCCCATAGGGGCCGAAAACACCCCGGGTCGGGTCGGGTCCCCGGGTGGCGCCACAGGGTAATGTCGGGACCCTGGCCCCCGAGGTCGCCCGTTCGATTCCCCATAGGGGCAAAAAAAACCCCGGGTTGGGTCGGGTCCCCGGGTGGCGCCACAGGGTACTGTCGGGACCCCGGCCCCCGAGGTCGCCGGTTCGATTCCCCATAGGGGCCGAAAACACCCCGGGTCGGGTCGGGTCTTTGGGTGGCGCCACAGGGTAATGTCGGGATCCCGGCCCCCAAGGTCGCCGGTTCGATTCCCCATACGGGCCAAAAAAGGACAGGGTCGGGTCGGGTCCCTGGGTGGCGCCACAGGGTACTGTCGTGCCCCCGGCCCCCGAGGTTGCCGGTTCGATTCCCCAGAGGGGCCTGAAAAAGGCCTTTGTCCGGGTCGGGTTCCCAGGTGGCGCCACAGGGTAGGCTCGTGGCCCCGGCCCCCGAGGTCGCCGGTTCGATTCCGCATAGGGGCCGAAAACACCCCGGGTCGGGTCGGGTCCCCGGGTGGCGCCACAGGGTAGGCTCGTTCCCTCGGCCCCCAAGGTCACCGGTTCGATTCCCCATAGGGGCCGAAAACACCCCGGGTCGGGTCTGGTCTCCAGGTGGCGCCACAGGGTAATGTCGGGACCCCGGCCCTCGAGGTCACCGGTTCAATTCCCCATAGGGGCCGAAAACACCCCGGGTCGGGTCGGGTCCCCGGGTGGAGCCACAGGGTAGGCTCGTGCCTCCGGCCCCCGAGGTCGCCGGTTCGATTCCCCATAGGGGCCAAAAACACCCCGGGTTGGGTCGGGTCCCCCGGTGGCGCCACAGGGTAGGCTCGTGCCCCCGGCCCCCGAGGTCGCCGGTTCGATTCCCCATAGGGGCCGAAAACTCCCCGGGTCGGGTCTGGTCCCTGGGTGGCGCCACAGGGTAGGCTCGTTCCCCTGGCCCCCAAGGTCGCCGGTTCGATTCCCCATAGGGGCCTGAAAAAGGCCTTTGTTCGGGTCGGGTCCCCGGGTGGCGCTAGAGGTTAATGTCGGGACTTAGGTCCCCGAGGTTGCCGGTTCGATTCCCCATAGGGGCCGAAAACACCCCGGGTCGGGTTGGGTCCCCAGGTGGCGCCACAGGGTAGACTCGTGCCCCGGCCCCCGAGGTCGCTGGTTCGATTCCCCATAGGGGAAAAAAAAACCCCGGGTCGGGTCGCGTCCCCGGGTGGCGCCACAGGGTAATGTCGGGATAACGGCCTCCAAGGTCGCCGGTTCGATTCGCAATAGGGGCCGAAAAAGGACAGGGTCGGGTCGGGTCCCTGGGTGGCGCCACAGGGTAGGCTCGTGTCCCCGGCCCCCGAGGTCGCCGGTTCGATTCCCCATAGGGGCCAAAAACACCCCGGGTCGGGTCGGGTCCCCGGGTGGCGCCACAGGGTAGGCTCGTGCCCCCGGACCCCGAGGTCGCCGGTTCGATTCCCCATAGGGGCCGAAAACACCCTGGGTCGGGTCGGGTCCCAGGGTGGCACCACAGGGTAATGTCGGGCCCCCGGCCCCCGAGGTCGCAGGTTCGATTCCCCATAGGGGCCGAAAACACCCCGGGTCGGGTCCGGTCCCCGGGTGGCTCCACAGGGTAAGCTCGTGCCAACGGCCCCCAAGGTTGCCGGTTCGATTCCCCATAGGGGCCGAAAACACCCCGGGTCGGGTCGGGTCCCCAGGTGGCGCCACAGGGTAGGCTCGTGCCCCCGGCCCCCGAGGTCGCCGGTTCGATTCCCCATAGGGGCCGAAAACACCCCGGGTTGGGTCGGGTCCCCGGGTGGCGCCACAGGGTAGGCTCGTGCCCCCGGCCCCCGAGGTCGCCGGTTCGATTCCCCATAGGGGCCGAAAACACCCCGGGTTGGGTCGGATCCCCAGGTGGCGCCACAGGGTAGACTCGTGCCCCCGACCCCCAAGGTCGCCGGTTCGATTCCCCATAGGGTCCTGAAAAAGTCCTTTGTCCGGGTCGGGTCCCCGGGTGGCGCCACAGGGTACTGTCGGGACCCCGGCCCCCGAGGTCGCCGGTTCGATTCCCCATAGGGGCCAAAAACACCCCGGGTTGGGTCGGGTCCCCCGGTGGCGCCACAGGGTAGGCTCGTGCCCCCGGCCCCCGAGGTCGCCGGTTCGATTCCCCATAGGGGCCGAAAACTCCCCGGGTCGGGTCTGGTCCCTGGGTGGCGCCACAGGGTAGGCTCGTTCCCCTGGCCCCCAAGGTCGCCGGTTCGATTCCCCATAGGGGCCTGAAAAAGGCCTTTGTTCGGGTCGGGTCCCCGGGTGGCGCTAGAGGTTAATGTCGGGACTTAGGTCCCCGAGGTTGCCGGTTCGATTCCCCATAGGGGCCGAAAACACCCCGGGTCGGGTTGGGTCCCCAGGTGGCGCCACAGGGTAGACTCGTGCCCCGGCCCCCGAGGTCGCTGGTTCGATTCCCCATAGGGGAAAAAAAAACCCCGGGTCGGGTCGCGTCCCCGGGTGGCGCCACAGGGTAATGTCGGGATAACGGCCTCCAAGGTCGCCGGTTCGATTCGCAATAGGGGCCGAAAAAGGACAGGGTCGGGTCGGGTCCCTGGGTGGCGCCACAGGGTAGGCTCGTGTCCCCGGCCCCCGAGGTCGCCGGTTCGATTCCCCATAGGGGCCAAAAACACCCCGGGTCGGGTCGGGTCCCCGGGTGGCGCCACAGGGTAGGCTCGTGCCCCCGGCCCCCGAGGTCGCCGGTTCGATTCCCCATAGGGGCCGAAAACACCCTGGGTCGGGTCGGGTCCCAGGGTGGCACCACAGGGTAATGTCGGGCCCCCGGCCCCCGAGGTCGCAGGTTCGATTCCCCATAGGGGCCGAAAACACCCCGGGTCGGGTCCGGTCCCCGGGTGGCTCCACAGGGTAAGCTCGTGCCAACGGCCCCCAAGGTTGCCGGTTCGATTCCCCATAGGGGCCGAAAACACCCCGGGTCGGGTCGGGTCCCCAGGTGGCGCCACAGGGTAGGCTCGTGCCCCCGGCCCCCGAGGTCGCCGGTTCGATTCCCCATAGGGGCCGAAAACACCCCGGGTTGGGTCGGGTCCCCGGGTGGCGCCACAGGGTAGGCTCGTGCCCCCGGCCCCCGAGGTCGCCGGTTCGATTCCCCATAGGGGCCGAAAACACCCCGGGTTGGGTCGGATCCCCAGGTGGCGCCACAGGGTAGACTCGTGCCCCCGACCCCCAAGGTCGCCGGTTCGATTCCCCATAGGGTCCTGAAAAAGTCCTTTGTCCGGGTCGGGTCCCCGGGTGGCGCCACAGGGTACTGTCGGGACCCCGGCCCCCGAGGTCGCCGGTTTGATTCCCCATAGGGGCCGAAAACACCCCTGGTCGGGTCGGGTCCCCGGCTGGCGCCACAGGGTAATGTCGGGACCCCGGCCCCCGAGGTCGCCGGTTCGATTCGCCATAGGGGCCGAAAAAGGACAGGGTCGGGTCGGGTCCCTGGGTGGCGCCACAGGGTACTGTCGGGACCCCGGCCCCCGAGGTCGCCGGTTCGATTCCCCAGAGGGGCCTGAAAAAGGCCTTTGTCCGGGTCGGGTCCCCGGGTGGCTCTAGAGGATAATGTCGGGACTTAGGTCCCCGAGGTCGCCCGTTCGATTCCCCATAGGGGCCGAAAACACCCCGGGTCGGGTCGGGTCCCCGGGTGGCGCCACAGGGTAATGTCGGGACCCCGGCCCCCGAGGTCGCCGGTTCGATTCACCACAGGGGCGGAAAACACCCCGGGTCGGGTCGGGTCCCCGGGTGGCGCCACAGGGTAATGTCGGGACCCCGGCCCTCGAGGTCGCCGGTTCGATTCCCCATAGGGGCCGAAAACACCCCGGGTCGGGTCGGGTCCCCAGGTGGCGCCACAGGGTAGGCTCGTTCCCTTGGCCCCCAAGGTCGCTGGTTCGATTCCCCATAGGGGCCGAAAACACCCCGGGTCGGGTCGGGTCCCCGGGTGGCGCCACAGGGTAGGCTCGTGCCCCGGCCCCCGAGGTCGCCGGTTCGATTCGCCATAGGGGCCAAAAAAGGACAGGGTCGGGTCGGGTCCCTGGGTGGCGCCACAGGGTAATGTCGGGACCCCGGCCCCCGAGGTCGCTGGTTCGATTCCCCATAGGGGCCGAAAACACCCCGGGTTGGGTCGGGTCCCCCGGTGGCGCCACAGGGTAGGCTCGTGCCCCCGGCCCCCGAGGTCGCCGGTTCGATTCCCCATAGGGGCCGAAAACTCCCCGGGTCGGGTCGGGTCCCTGGGTGGCGCCACAGGGTAGGCTCGTTCCCCTGGCCCCCAAGGTCGCCGGTTCGATTCCCCATAGGGGCCTGAAAAAGGCCTTTGTTCGGGTCGTGTCCCCGGGTGGCGCTAGAGGTTAATGTCGGGACTTAGGTCCCCGAGGTTGCCGGTTCGATTCCCCATAGGGGCCGAAAACACCCCGGGTCGGGTCTGGTCCCTGGGTGGCGCCACAGGGTAGGCTCGTTCCCCTGGCCCCCAAGGTCGCCGGTTCGATTCCCCATAGGGGCCGAAAACACCCCGGGTCGGGTCGGGTCCCCGGGTGGCGCCACAGGGTAGGATCGTGCCCCGGCCCCCGAGGTCGCTGGTTCGATTCCCCATAGGGGCCGAAAACACCCCGGGTCGGGTTGGGTCCTTGGGTGGCGCCACAGGGTACTGTCGGGACCCCGGCCCTCGAGGTCGCCGGTTTGATTCCCCATAGGGGCCGAAAACACCCCGGGTCGGGTCGGGTCCCTGTGTGGCGCCACAGGGTAATGTCGGGACCCCGGCCCCCGAGGTCGCCGGTTCGATTCGTCATAGGGGCCGAAAAAGGACAGGGTCGGGTCGGGTCCCTGGGTGGCGCCACAGGGTACTGTCGGGACCCCGGCCCCCGAGGTCGCCGGTTCGATTCCCCAGAGGGGCCTGAAAAAGGCCTTTGTCCGGGTCGGGTCCCCGGGTGGCGCCACAGGATAATGTCGGGACTTAGGTCCCCGAGGTCGCCGGTTCGATTCCCCATAGGGGCCGAAAACACCCCGGGTCGGGTCGGGTCCCTGTGTGGCGCCACAGGGTAATGTCGGGATACCGGCCCCCAAGGTCGCCGGTTCGATTCGCCATAGGGGCCGAAAAAGGACAGGGTCGGGTTGGGTCCCCGGGTGGCGCCCCAGGGTACTGTCGGGACCCCGGCCCCCGAGGTCGCCCGTTCGATTCCCCAGAGGGGCCAAAAAAAGGCCAGGGTCGGGTCGGGTCCCCGGGTGGCGCCACAGGGTAATGTCGGGACCGTGGCCCTCGAGGTCGCCGGTTCGATTCCCCATAGGGGCCGAAAACACCCCGGGTCGGGTCGGGTCCCCGGGTGGCGCCGCAGGGTAGGCTCGTGCCCCCGGACCCCGAGGTCGCCGGTTCGATTCCCCATAGGGGCCAAAAACACCCCGGGTCGGGTCGGGTCCCCGGGTGGCGCCACAGGGTACTGTCGGGACCCCGGCCCCCGAGGTCGCAGGTTCGATTCCCCATAGGGGCTGAAAACACCCCGGGTCGGGTCGGGTCCCTGGGTGGCACCACAGGGTACTGTCGGGCCCCCGGCCCCCGAGGTCGCCGGTTCAATTCCCCAGTGGGGCCTGAAAAAGGCCTTTGTCCAGGTCCGGTCCCCGGGTGGCGCTAGAGGATAATGTTGGGACTTAGGTCCCCGAAGTCACCAGTTCGATTCCCCATAGGGGCCGAAAACACCCCGGGTCGGGTCGGGTCCCTGGGTGGCGCCTTAGGGTAGGCTCGTGCCCCCGGCCCCCGAGGTCGCCGGTTCGATTCCCCATAGGGGCCGAAAACACCCCGGGTCGGGTCGGGTCCCCGGGTGGCACCACAGGGTAATGTCGGGACCCCGGCCCCCGAGGTCGCCGGTTCGATTCCCCATAGGGGCCGAAAACACCCCGGGTCGGGTCGGGTCCCCGGGTGGCGCCGCAGGGTAATGTCGGGACCCCGGCCCCCGAGGTCGCCGGTTCGATTCCCCATAGGGGCCGAAAACACCCCGGGTCGGGTCGGGTCCCCGGTTGGCGCCACAGGGTAATGTCGGGACCCCGGCCCCCGAGGTCGCCGGTTCGATTCCCCCGAGGGGCCTGAAAAAGGCCTTTGTCCGGGTCGGGTCCCCGGGTGGCGCCACAGGGTAATGTCGGGACCCCGGCCCCCGAGGTCGCCCGTTCGATTCCCCATAGGGGCAAAAAAAACCCCGGGTTGGGTCGGGTCCCCGGGTGGCGCCACAGTGTACTGTCCGGACCCTGGTCCCCGAGGTCGCCGGTTTGATTCCCCATAGGGGCCGAAAACACCCCGGGTCGGGTCGGGTCCCCGGGTGGCGCCACAGTGTAATGTCGGGACCCCGGCCCCCGAGGTCGCCGGTTCGATTCCCCATAGGGGCCGAAAACACCCCGGGTCGGGTCGGGTCCCCGGGTGGCACCACAGGGTAATGTCGGGACCCCGGCCCCCGAGGTCGCCGGTTCGATTCCCCATAGGGGCCGAAAACACCCCGGGTCGGGTCGGGTCCCCGGGTGGCGCCGCAGGGTAATGTCGGGACCCCGGCCCCCGAGGTCGCCGGTTCGATTCCCCATAGGGGCCGAAAACACCCCGGGTCGGGTCGGGTCCCCGGTTGGCGCCACAGGGTAATGTCGGGACCCCGGCCCCCGAGGTCGCCGGTTCGATTCCCCCGAGGGGCCTGAAAAAGGCCTTTGTCCGGGTCGGGTCCCCGGGTGGCGCCACAGGGTAATGTCGGGACCCCGGCCCCCGAGGTCGCCCGTTCGATTCCCCATAGGGGCAAAAATAACCCCGGGTTGGGTCGGGTCCCCGGGTGGCGCCACAGTGTACTGTCCGGACCCTGGTCCCCGAGGTCGCCGGTTCGATTCCCCATAGGGGCCGAAAACACCCCGGGTCGGGTCGGGTCCCCGGGTGGCGCCACAGGGTAATGTCGGGACTTAGGTCCCCGAGGTCGCCGGTTCGATTCCCCATAGGGGCCGAAAACACCCCGGGTCGGGTCGGGTCCCTGGGTGGCGCCACAGGTTAATGTCGGGATACCGGCCCCCGAGGTCGCCGGTTCGATTCGTCATAGTTGCCGAAAAAGGACAGGGTCGGGTCGGGTCCCTGGGTGGCGCCACAGGGTACTGTCGGGACCCCGGCCCCCGAGGTCGCCGGTTCGATTCCCCAGAGGGGCCTGAAAAAGGCCTTTGTCCGGGTCGGGTCCCCGGGTGGCGCCACAGGGTAATGTCGGGACCCCGGCCCCCGAGGTCGCCCGTTCGATTCCCCATAGGGGCAAAAATAACCCCGGGTCGGGTCGGGTCCCCGGGTGGCGCCACAGGGTAATGTCGGGACCCCGGCCCCCGAGGTCGCCGGTTTGATTCCCCATAGGGGCCGAAAACACCCCGGGTCGGGTCGGGTCCCTGGCTGGCGCCACAGGGTAATGTCGGGACCCCGGCCCCCGAGGTCGCCGGTTCGATTCCCCATAGGGGCCGAAAACACCCAGGGTCGGGTCGGGTCCCTGGGTGGCGCCACAGGGTAATGTCGGGATACCGGCCCCCAAGGTCGCCGGTTCGATTCGCCATAGTTGCCAAAAAAGGACAGGGTCGTGTCGGGTCCCTGGGTGGCGCCACAGGGTACTGTCGGGACCCCGGCCCCCGTGGTCGCCGGTTCGATTCCCCAGAGGGGCCTGAAAAAGGCCTTTGTCCGGGTCGGGTCCCCGGGTGGCGCCACAAGGTAATGTCGTGCCCCCGGCCCCCGAGGTCGCCGGTTCGATTCCCCATAGGGGCCGAAAACACCCCGGGTCGGGTCGGGTCCCCGGGTGGCGCCACAGGGTACTGTCGGCCCCCCGGCCCCCGAGGTCGCAGGTTCGATTCCCCATAGGGGCCAAAAAAAGGCCAGGGTCGGTTCGGGTCCCTGGGTGGCGCCACAGGGTAATGTCGGGACCCCGGCCCCCGAGGTCGCTGGTTCGATTCCCCATAGGGACCGAAAACACCCCGGGTCGGGTCGGGTCCCCGGGTGGCGCCACAGGGTAATGTCGGGCCCCCGGCCCCCGAGGTTGCCGGTTCGATTCCCCATAGGGGCCGAAAACACCCCGGGTCGGGTCGGGTCCCCGGGTGGCGCCACAGGGTACTGTCGGGACCCCGGCCCCCGAGGTCGCAGGTTCAATTCCCCAGTGGGGCCTGAAAAAGGCCTTTGTCCGGGTCGGGTTCCCAGGTGGCGCCACAGGGTAGGCTCGTGGCCCCGGCCCCCGAGGTCGCCGGTTCGATTACGCATAGGGGCCGAAAACACCCCATATCGGGTCGGGTCCCCGGGTGGCGCCACAGGGTAGGCTCGTTCCCTCGGACCCAAGGTCACCGGTTCGATTCCCCATAGGGGCCGAAAACACCCCGGGTCGGGTCTGGTCTCCAGGTGGCGCCACAGGGTAATGTCGGGACCCCGGCCCTCGAGGTCACCGGTTCAATTCCCCATAGGGGCCGAAAACACCCCGGGTCGGGTCGGGTCCCCGGGTGGAGCCACAGGGTAGGCTCGTGCCTCCGGCCCCCGAGGTCGCCGGTTCGATTCCCCATAGGGGCCAAAAACACCCCGGGTTGGGTCGGGTCCCCCGGTGGCGCCACAGGGTAGGCTCGTGCCCCCGGCCCCCGAGGTCGCCGGTTCGATTCCCCATAGGGGCCGAAAACTCCCCGGGTCGGGTCGGGTCCCTGGGTGGCGCCACAGGGTAGGCTCGTTCCCCTGGCCCCCAAGGTCGCCGGTTCGATTCCCCATAGGGGCCTGAAAAAGGCCTTTGTTCGGGTCGGGTCCCCGGGTGGCGCTAGAGGTTAATGTCGGGACTTAGGTCCCCGAGGTTGCCGGTTCGATTCCCCATAGGGGCCGAAAACACCCCGGGTCGGGTTGGGTCCCCAGGTGGCGCCACAGGGTAGACTCGTGCCCCGGCCCCCGAGGTCGCCGGTTCGATTCCCCATAGGGGCCGAAAACACCCTGGGTCGGGTCGGGTCCCCGGGTGGCACCACAGGGTAATGTCGGGACCCCGGCCCCCGAGGTCGCCGGTTCGATTCCCCAGAGGGGCCTGAAAAAGGCCTTTGTCCGGGTCGGGTCCCCGGGTGGCTCTAGAGGATAATGTCGGGACTTAGGTCCCCGAGGTCGCCCGTTCGATTCCCCATAGGGGCCGAAAACACCCCGGGTCGGGTCGGGTCCCCGGGTGGCGCCACAGGGTAATGTCGGGCCCCCGGCCCCCGAGGTCGCCGGTTCGATTCACCACAGGTGCGGAAAACACCCCGGGTCGGGTCGGGTCCCCGGGTGGCGCCACAGGGTAATGTTGGGACCCCGGCCCTCGAGGTCGCCGGTTCGATTCCCCATAGGGGCCGAAAACACCCCGGGTCGGGTCGGGTCCCCAGGTGGCGCCAGAGGGTAGGCTCGGTCCCTTGGCCCCCAAGGTCGCTGGTTCGATTCCCCATAGGGGCCGAAAACACCCCGGGTCGGGTCGGGTCCCCGGGTGGCGCCACAGGGTAGGCTCGTGCCCCGGCCCCCGAGGTCGCCGGTTCGATTCGCCATAGGGGCCAAAAAAGGACAGGGTCGGGTCGGGTCCCTGGGTGGCGCCACAGGGTAATGTCGGGACCCCGGCCCCCGAGGTCGCTGGTTCGATTCCCCATAGGGGCCGAAAACACCCCGTGTCGGGTTGGGTCCCCGGGTGGCTCCACAGGGTAGGCTCGTGCTCCCGGCCCCCGAGGTCGCCGGTTCGATTCACCACAGGGGCGGAAAACACGCCGGGTCGGGTCGGGTCCCCGGGTGGCGCCACAGGGTAGGCCCGTTCCCTTGGCCCCCAAGGTCGCTGGTTCGATTCCCCATAGGGGCCGAAAACACCCCGGGTCGGGTCGGGTCCCCGGGTGGCGCCACAGGGTAGGCCCGTTCCCTTGGCCCCCAAGGTCGCTGGTTCGATTCCCCATAGGGGCAAAAAAAACCCCGGGTCGGTTCGGGTCCCCGGGTGACGCCACAGGGTACTGTCGGGCCCCCGGCCCCCGAGGTCGCCGGTTCGATTCACCATAGGGGCCGAAAACACCCCTGGTCGGTTCGGGTCCCTGGGTGGCGCCACAGGGAAATGTCGGGATCCCGGCCCCCAAGGTCGCCGGTTCGATTCGCCATAGTGGCCGAAAAAGAACAGTGTCGGGTCGGGTCCCTGGGTGGCGCCACAGGGTACTGTCTGGACCCCGGCCCCCGAGGTTGCCGGTTCGATTCCCCATAGGGGCCTGAAAAAGGCCTTTGTCCGGGTCGGGTTCCCAGGTGGCGCCACAGGGTAATGTCGGGACCCAGGTCCCCGAGGTCACCGGTTCGATTCCGCATAGGGGCCAAAAAAAGGCCAGGGTCGGGTCGGGTCCCCGGGTGGCACCACAGGGTAATGTCGGGACCCTGGCCCCCGAGGTCGCTGGTTCGATTCCCCATAGGGGCCGAAAACACCCCGGGTTTGGTCCGGTCCCCGGGTGGCGCCACAGGGTAGGCTCGTGCTCCCGGCCCCCGAGGTCGCCAGTTCGATTCCCCATAGGGGCCGAAAACACCCCGGGTTGCGTTGGGTCCCCATTGGCGCCACAGGGTAGGCTCGTGCCCCCGGCCCCCGAGGTCGCCGGTTCGATTCCCCATAGGGGCCGAAAACACCCCGGGTTTGGTCCGGTCCCCGGTTGGCGCCACAGGGTAGGCTCGTGCCCCGGCCGCCGAGGTCGCCGGTTCGATTCCCCATAGGGGCCAAAAACACCCTGGGTCGGGTCGGGTCCCCGGGTGGCACCACAGGGTAATGTCGGGACCCCGGCCCCCAAGGTCGCCGGTTCGATTCCCCATACGGGCCAAAAAAGGACAGGGTCGGGTCGGGTCCCTGGGTGGCGCCACAGGGTACTGTCGTGCCCCCGGCCCCCGAGGTTGCCGGTTCGATTCCCCAGAGGGGCCTGAAAAAGGCCTTTTTCCGGGTCGGGTTCCCAGGTGGCGCCACAGGGTAGGCTCGTGGCTCCGGCCCCCGAGGTCGCCGGTTCGATTCCGCATAGGGGCCGAAAACACCCCATATCGGGTCGGGTCCCCGGGTGGCGCCACAGGGTAGGCTCGTTCCCTCGGCCCCCAAGGTCACCGGTTCGATTCCCCATAGGGGCCGAAAACACCCCGGGTCGGGTCTGGTCTCCAGGTGGCGCCACAGGGTAATGTCGGGACCCCGGCCCTCGAGGTCACCGGTTCAATTCCCCATAGGGGCCGAAAACACCCCGGGTCAGGTCGGGTCCCCGGGTGGAGCCACAGGGTAGGCTCGTGTCTCCGGCCCCCGAGGTCGCCGGTTCGATTCCCCATAGGGGCCAAAAACACCCCGGGTTGGGTCGGGTCCCCCGGTGGCGCCAAAGGGTAGGCTCGTGCCCCCGGCCCCCGAGGTCGCCGGTTCGATTCCCCATAGGGGCCGAAAACTCCCCGGGTCGGATCTGGTCCCTGGGTGGCGCCACAGGGTAGGCTCGTTCCCCTGGCCCCCAAGGTCGCCGGTTCGATTCCCCAGAGGGGCCTGAAAAAGGCCTTTGTTCGGGTCGGGTCCCCGGGTGGCGCTAGAGGTTAATGTCGGGACTTAGGTCCCCGAGGTTGCCGGTTCGATTCCCCATAGGGGCCGAAAACACCCCGGGTCGGTTTGGGTCCCCAGGTGGCGCCACAGGGTAGACTCGTGCCCCGGCCCCCGAGGTCGCTGGTTCGATTCCCCATAGGGGCAAAAAAAACCCCGGGTCGGTTCGGGTCCCCGGGTGGCGCCACAGGGTAATGTCGGGATACCGGCCTCCAAGGTCGCCGGTTCGATTCGCCATAGGGGCCGAAAAAGGACAGGGTCGGGTCGGGTCCCTGGGTGGCGCCACAGGGTAGGCTCGTGTCCCCGGCCCCCGAGGTCGCCGGTTCGATTCCCCATAGGGGCCAAAAACACCCCGGGTCGGGTCGGGTCCCCGGGTGGCGCCACAGGGTAGGCTCGTGCCCCCGGCCCCCGAGGTCGCCGGTTCGATTCCCCATAGGGGCCGAAAACACCCTGGGTCGGGTCGGGTCCCCGGGTGGCACCACAGGGTAATGTCGGGCCCCCGGCCCCCGAGGTCGCAGGTTCGATTCCCCATAGGGGCCGAAAACACCCCGGGTTGGGTCGGGTCCCCAGGTGGCGCCACAGGGTAGACTCGTGCCCCCGGCCCCCAAGGTCGCCGGTTCGATTCCCCATAGGGTCCTGAAAAAGGCCTTTGTCCGGGTCGGGTCCCCGGGTGGCGCCACAGGGTACTGTCGGGACCCCGGCCCCCGAGGTCGCCGGTTTGATTCCCCATAGGGGCCGAAAACACCCCGGGTCGGGTCGGGTCCCCGGCTGGCGCCACAGGGTAATGTCGGGACCCCGGCCCCCGAGGTCGCCGGTTCGATTCGCCATAGGGGCCGAAAAAGGACAGGGTCGGGTCGGGTCCCTGGGTGGCGCCCCAGGGTACTGTCGGGACCCCGGCCCCCGAGGTCGCCGGTTCGATTCCCCAGAGGGGCCTGAAAAAGGCCTTTGTCCGGGTCGGGTCCCCGGGTGGCTCTAGAGGATAATGTCGGGACTTAGGTCCCCGAGGTCGCCCGTTCGATTACCCATAGGGGCCGAAAACACCCCGGGTCAGGTCGGGTCCCCGGGTGGCGCCACAGGGTAATGTCGGGCCCCCGGCCCCCGAGGTCGCCGGTTCGATTCACCATAGGGGCGGAAAACACCCCAAGTCGGGTCGGGTCCCCGGGTGGCGCCACAGGGTAATGTCGGGCCCCCGGCCCTCGAGGTCGCAGGTTCGATTCCCCATAGGGGCCGAAAACACCCCGGGTCGGGTCGGGTCCCCAGGTGGCGCCACAGGGTAGGCTCGTTCCCTTGGCCCCCAAGGTCGCTGGTTCGATTCCCCATAGGGGCCGAAAACACCCCGGGTCGGGTCGGGTCCCCGGGTGGCGCCACAGGGTAGGCTCGTGCCCCGGCCCCCGAGGTCGCCGGTTCGATTCGCCATAGGGGCCAAAAAAGGACAGGGTCGGGTCGGGTCCCTGGGTGGCGCCACAGGGTAATGTCGGGACCCCGGCCCCCGAGGTCGCTGGTTCGATTCCCCATAGGGGCCGAAAACACCCCGGGTCGGGTTGGGTCCCCGGGTGGCTCCACAGGGTAGGCTCGTGCTCCCGGCCCCCGAGGTCGCCGGTTCGATTCACCACAGGGGCGGAAAACACCCCGGGTCGGGTCGGGTCCCCGGGTGGCGCCACAGGGTAGGCCCGTTCCCTTGGCCCCCAAGGTCGCTGGTTCGATTCCCCATAGGGGCCGAAAACACCCCGGGTCGGGTCGGGTCCCCGGGTGGCGCCACAGGGTAGGCCCGTTCCCTTGGCCCCCAAGGTCGCTGGTTCGATTCCCCATAGGGGCCGAAAACACCCCGGGTCGGGTCGGGTCCCCGGGTGGCGCCACAGGGTAGGCTCGTGCCCCGGCCCCCGAGGTCGCTGGTTCGATTCCCCATAGGGGCAAAAAAAACCCCGGGTCGGGTCGGGTCCCCGGGTGACGCCACAGGGTACTGTCGGGCCCCCGGCCCCCGAGGTCGCCGGTTCGATTCACCATAGGGGCCGAAAACACCCCTGGTCGGTTCGGGTCCCTGGGTGGCGCCACAGGGAAATGTCGGGATCCCGGCCCCCAAGGTCGCCGGTTCGATTCGCCATAGGGGCCGAAAAAGAACAGTGTCGGGTCGGGTCCCTGGGTGGCGCCACAGGGTACTGTCTGGACCCCGGCCCCCGAGGTTGCCGGTTCGATTCCCCATAGGGGCCTGAAAAAGGCCTTTGTCCGGGTCGGGTTCCCAGGTGGCGCCACAGTGTAATGTCGGGACCCAGGTCCCCGAGGTCACCGGTTCGATTCCGCATAGGGGCCAAAAAAAGGCCAGGGTCGGGTCAGGTCCCCGGGTGGCACCACAGGGTAATGTCGGGACCCTGGCCCCCGAGGTCGCTGGTTCGATTCCCCATAGGGGCCGAAAACACCCCGGGTTGCGTTGGGTCCCCATTGGCGCCACAGGGTAGGCTCGTGCCCCCGGCCCCTGAGGTCGCCGGTTCGATTCCCCATAGGGGCCGAAAACACCCCGGGTTTGGTCCGGTCCCCGGTTGGCGCCACAGGGTAGGCTCGTGCCCCGGCCCCCGAGGTCGCCGGTTCAATTCCCCATAGGGGCCGAAAACACCCTGGGTCGGGTCGGGTCCCCGGGTGGCACCACAGGGTAATGTCGGGACCCCGGCCCCCGAGGTCGCCGGTTCGATTCCCCATAGGGGCCGAAAACACCCCGGGTCGGGTCGGGTCCCCGGGTGGCGCCACAGGGTAGGCTTGTGCCCCCGGACCCCAAGGTTGCCGGTTCGATTCCCCATAGGGGCCGAAAACACCCCGGGTCGGGTCTGGTCCCTGGGTGGCGCCACAGGGTAGGCTCGTTCCCCTGGCCCCCAAGGTGGCCGGTTCGATTCCCCATAGGGGCCGAAAACACCCCGGGTCGGGTCGGGTCCCCGGGTGGCGCCACAGGGTAGGCTCGTGCCCCGGCCCCCGAGGTCGCTGGTTCGATTCCCCAGAGGGGCTAAAAACACCCCGGGTCGGGTCGGGTCCCCAGGTGGCGCCACAGGGTACTGTCGGGACCCCGGCCCCCGAGGTTGCCGGTTTGATTCCCGATAGGGGCCGAAAACACCCCGGGTCGGGTTGGGTCCCCGGCTGGCGCCACAGGGTAATGTCGGGACCCCGGCCCCCGAGGTCGCCGGTTCGATTCCCCATAGGGGCCGAAAACACCCCGGGTCGGGTCGGGTCCCCGGGTGGCGCCACAGGGTAATGTCGGGATACCGGCCCTCAAGGTCGCCGGTTCGATTCGCCATAGGGGCCGAAAAAGGACAGGGTCGGGTCGGGTCCCTGGGTGGCGCCACAGGGTACTGTCGGGACCCCGGCCCCCGAGGTCGCAGGTTCGATTCCCCAGAGGGGCCTGAAAAAGGCCTTTGTCCGGGTCGGGTCCCTGGGTGGCGCCACAGGGTAATGTCGGGACTTAGGTCCCCGAGGTCGCCCGTTCGATTCCCCATACGGGCCGAAAACACCCCGGGTCAGGTTGGGTCCCCGGGTGGCGCCACAGGGTAATGTCGGGACCCCGGCCCTCGAGGTCGCCCGTTCGATTCCCCATAGGGGCCAAAAAAAGGCCAGGGTCGGGTCTGGTCCCCGGGTGGCGCCACAGGGTAATGTCGGGACCCTGGCCCCCGAGGTCGCTGGTTCGATTCCCCATAGGGGCCGAAAACTCCCCGGGTCGGGTCGGGTCCCCGGGTGGCGCCACAGGGTAGGCTCGTGCCCTCGGCCCCCGAGGTTGCAGTTTCGATTCCCCATAGGGGCCGAAAACACCGTGGGTCGGTCAGGTCCTCGGGTGGCGCCACAGGGTAGGCTCGTGCCACCGGCCCCCGAGGTTGCCGGTTCGATTCCCCATAGGGGCCGAAAACACCCCGGGTCGGGTCGGGTCCCCGGGTGGCGCCACAGGGTACTGTCGGGCCCCCGGCCCCCAAGGTCGCCGGTTCGATTCCCCATAGGGGCCGAAAACACCCCGGGTCGGGTCGGGTCCCCGGGTGGCGCCGCAGGGTAATGTCAGGACCCCGGCCCTCGAGGTCGCAGGTTCGATTCCCCATAGGGGCCGAAAACACCCCGGGTCGGGTCGGGTCCCCGAGTGGCGCCACAGGGTAGGCTCGTGCCCCCGGCCCCCGAGGTCGCCGGTTCGATTCCCCATAGGGGCCGAAAACACCCCGGGTCGGGTCGGGTCCCCAGGTGGCGCCACAGGGTAGGCTCATGCCCCCGGCCCCCGAGGTCGCCGGTTCGATTCCCCATAGGGGCCAAAAAAGGACAGGGTCGGGTCGGGTCCCTGGGTGGCGCCACAGGGTACTGTCGGGACCCCGGCCCCCAAGGTTGCCGGTTCGATTCCCCAGAGGGGCCTGAAAAAGGCCTTTGTGCGGGTCTGGTCCCTGGGTGGCGCCACAGGGTAGGCTCGTTCCCCTGGCCCCCAAGGTTGCCGGTTCGATTCCCCATAGGGGCCGAAAACACCCCGTGTCGGGTTGGGTCCCCAGGTGGCGCCACAGGGTAGACTCGTGCCCCGGCCCCCGAGGTCGCTGGTTCGATTCCCCATAGGGGCAAAAAAAACCCCGGGTCGGGTCGGGTCCCCGGGTGGCGCCGCAGGGTAATGTCGGGACCCCGGCCCTCGAGGTCGCAGGTTCGATTCCCCATAGGGGCCGAAAACACCCCGGGTCGGGTCGGGTCCCCGGGTGGCGCCACAGGGTAGGCTCGTGCCCCCGGCCCCCGAGGTCGCCGGTTCGATTCCCCATAGGGGCCGAAAACACCCCGGGTCGGGTCGGGTCCCCGGGTGGCGCCACAGGGTAATGTCGGGACCCCGGCCCCCGAGGTTGCTGGATCGATTCCCCCGAGGGGCTTGAAAAAGGCCTTTGTCCGGGTCGGATCCCCGGGTTGCGCCACAGGGTAATGTCGGGACCCCGGCCCTCGAGGTCGCCGGTTCGATTCCCCATAGGGGCCGAAAACACCCCAGGTTGGGTCGGGTCCCCAGGTGGCGCCACAGGGTAGGCTCATGCCCCCGGCCCCCGAGGTCGCCGGTTCGATTCCCCATAGGGGCCGAAAACACCCCGGGTCGGGTCGGGTCCCCGGGTGGCGCCACAGGGTAGGCTCGTGCCCCCGGCCCCCGAGGTTGCCGGTTCGATTCCCCATAGGGGCCGAAAACACCCCGGGTCGGGTCGGGTACCCGGGTGGCGCCACAGGGTAGGCTCGTGCCCCCGGCCCCCGAGGTCGCCGGTTCGATTCACCACAGGGGCCGAAAACACACCGGGTCGGGTCGGGTGCCCGGGTGGCGCCACAGGGTAATGTCGGGACCCCGGCCCTCGAGGTCGCCGGTTCGATTCCCCATAGGGGCCTAAAACACCCCGGGTCGGGTCGAGTCCCTAGGTGGCGCCACAGGGTACTGTCGGGACCCAGGTCCCCGAGGTCGCCCGTTCGAATCCCCATAGGGGCCGAAAAAAACCCCGGGTCGGGTCGGGTCCCTGGGTGGCGCCACAGGGTAATGTCGGGACCCCGGCCCTCGAGGTCGCCGGTTCGATTCCGCATAGGGGCCAAAAAAAGGCCAGGGTCGGGTCGGGTCCCCGGGTGGCGCCAAAGAATAATGTCGGGTCCCTGGCCCCGGAGGTCGCTGGTTCGATTCCCCATAGGGGCCGAAAACACCCCGGGTCGGGTCGGGTCCCCGGGATGCGCCACAGGGTAGGCTCGTGCCCCCGGCCCCCGAGGTTGCCGGTTCGATTCCCCATAGGGGCCGAAAACACCCCAGGTCGGGTCGGGTCCACGGGTGGCGCCACAGGGTACTGTCGGGCCCCCGGCCCCCAAGGTTGCCGGTTCGATTCCCCATAGGGGCCGAAAACACCCCGGGTCGGGTCTGGTCCCCGGGTGGCGCCACAGGGTAGGCTCGTGCCCCGGCCCCCAAGGTCGCCGGTTCGATTCCCCATAGGGGCTAAAAAACACCCCGGGTCGGGTCGGGTCCCCGGGTGGCGCCACAGGGTACTGTCGGGACCCCGGCCCCCGAGGTCGCCGGTTTGATTCCCCATAGGGGCCGAAAACACCCCGGGTCGGGTCGGGTCCCGGGGTGGCGCCACAGGGTAATGTAGGGACCCCGGGCCCCGAGGTCGCCCGTTCGATTTCCCATAGGGGCCGAAAACTCCCCGGGTCGGGTCTGGTCTCTGGGTGGCGCCACAGGGTAGGCTAATTCCCCTGGCCCCCAAGGTCGCCAGTTCGATTCCCCATAGGGGCCGAAAACACCCCAGGTCGGGTCGGGTCCACGGGTGGCGCCACAGGGTAGGCTCGTGCCCCGGCCGCCGAGGTCGCCGGTTCGATTCCCCATAGGGGCCGAAAACACCCCGGGTCGGGTCGGGTCCCCGGGTGGTGCCACAGGGTACTGTCGGGCCCCCGGCCCCCAAGGTTGCCGGTTCGATTCCCCATAGGGGCCGAAAACACCCCGGGTCGGGTCTGGTCCCCGGGTGGCGCCACAGGGTAGGCTCGTGCCCCGGCCCCCAAGGTCGCCGGTTCGATTCCCCATAGGGGCTAAAAACACCCCGGGTCGGGTCGGGTCCCCGGGTGGCGCCACAGGGTACTGTCGGGACCCCGGCCCCCGAGGTCGCCGGTTTGATTCCCCATAGGGGCCGAAAACACCCCTGGTCGGGTCGGGTCCCTGGGTGGCGCCACAGGGTAATGTCGGTACACTGGCCCCCGAGGTCGCCGGTTCGATTCCCCATAGGGGCCGAAAACACCCCGGGTCAGGTCGGGTCCCTGGGTGGCGCCACAGGGTAATGTCGGGATACTGGCCCCCAAGGTCGCCGGTTCGATTCGCCATAGGGGCCGAAAAAGAACAGGGTCGGGTCGGGTCCCTGGGTGGCGCCACAGGGTACTGTCGGGACCCCGGCCCCCGAGGTCGCCGGTTCGATTCCCCAGAGGGGCCTGAAAAAGGCCTTTGTCCGGGTCGGGTCACCGGGTGTCGCCACAGGGTAATGTCGGGACCCCGGCCCTCGAGGTCGCCGGTTCGATTCCCCATAGGGGCCGAAAACACCCCGGGTCGGGTCGGGTCCCGGGGTGGCGCCACAGGGTAATGTAGGGACCCCGGGCCCCGAGGTCGCCCGTTCGATTTCCCATAGGGGCCGAAAACTCCCCGGGTCGGGTCTGGTCTCTGGGTGGCGCCACAGGGTAGGCTAATTCCCCTGGCCCCCAAGGTCGCCAGTTCGATTCCCCATAGGGGCCGAAAACACCCCGGGTCGGGTCGGGTCCCCGGGTGGCGCCACAGGGTAGGCTCGTGCCCCGGCCCCCGAGGTCGCAGGTTCGATTCCCCATAGGGGCAAAAAAAACCCCGGGTCGGGTCGGGTCCCCGGGTGGCGCCACAGGGTACTGTCGGGCCCCCGGCCCCCGAGGTCGCAGGTTTGATTCCCCGTAGGGGCCGAAAACACCCCTGGTCGGTTCGGGTCCCCGGGTGGCGCCACAGGGTAGGCTCGTGCCCCCGGCCCCCGAGGTCGCCGGTTCGATTCACCATAGGGGCCGAAAACACCCCGGGTCGGGTCGGGTCCCCGGGTGGCGCCACAGGGTAGGCTCGTGCCCCCGGCCCCCGAGGTTGCCGGTTCGATTCCCCATAGGGGCCAAAAACACCCCGGGTCGGGTCGGGTCCCCGGGTGGCACCACAGGGTAATGTCGGGCCCCTGGCCCCCGAGGTCGCAGGTTCGATTCCCCATAGGGGCCGAAAACACCCCGGGTCGGGTCGGGTCCTCGGGTGGCGCCACAGGGTAGGCTCGTGCCCCCGGCCCCCGAGGTCGCCGGTTCGATTCCCCATAGGGGCCGAAAACACCCCGGGTCGGGTCGGGTCCACGGGTGGCGCCACAGGGTACTGTCGGGCCCCCGGCCCCCAAGGTTGCCGGTTCGATTCCCCATAGGGGCCGAAAACACCCCGGGTCGGGTCGGGTCCCCGGGTGGCGCCACAGGGTAGGCTCGTGCCCCGGCCCCCAAGGTCGCCGGTTCGATTCCCCATAGGGGCTAAAAACACCCCGGGTCGGGTCGGGTCCCCGGGTGGCGCCACAGGGTACTGTCGGGACCCTGGCCCCCGAGGTCGCCGGTTTGATTCCCCATAGGGGCCGAAAACACCCCTGGTCGGGTCGGGTCCCTGGGTGGCGCCACAGGGTAATGTCGGTACACTGGCCCCCGAGGTCGCAGGTTCGATTCCCCATAGGGGCCGAAAACACCCCGGGTCGGGTCGGGTCCCTGGGTGGCGCCACAGGGTAATGTCGGGATACTGGCCCCCAAGGTCGCCGGTTCGATTCGCCATAGGGGCCGAAAAAGAACAGGGTCGGGTCGGGTCCCTGGGTGGCGCCACAGGGTACTGTCGGGACCCCGGCCCCCGAGGTCGCCGGTTCGATTCCCCAGAGGGGCCTGAAAAAGGCCTTTGTCCGGGTCGGGTCCCCGGGTGTCGCCACAGGGTAATGTCGGGACCCCGGCCCTCGAGGTCGCCGGTTCGATTCCCCATAGGGGCCGAAAACACCCCGGGTCGGGTCGGGTCCCGGGGTGGCGCCACAGGGTAATGTAGGGACCCCGGGCCCCGAGGTCGCCCGTTCGATTTCCCATAGGGGCCGAAAACTCCCCGGGTCGGGTCTGGTCTCTGGGTGGCGCCACAGGGTAGGCTAATTCCCCTGGCCCCCAAGGTCGCAAGTTCGATTCCCCATAGGGGCCGAAAACACCCCGGGTCGGGTCGGGTCCCCGGGTGGCGCCACAGGGTAGGCTCGTGCCCCGGCCCCCGAGGTCGCTGGTTCGATTCCCCATAGGGGCAAAAAAAAACCCCGGGTCGGGTCGGGTCCCCGGGTGGCGCCACAGGGTACTGTCGGGCCCCCGGCCCCCGAGGTCGCCGGTTTGATTCCCCGTAGGGGCCGAAAACACCCCTGGTCGGTTCGGGTCCCCGGGTGGCGCCACAGGGTAGGTTCGTGCCCCCGGCCCCCGAGGTCGCCGGTTCGATTCACCATAGGGGCCGAAAACACCCCGGGTCGGGTCGGGTCCCCGGGTGGCGCCACAGGGTAGGCTCGTGCCCCCGGCCCCCGAGGTCGCCGGTTCGATTCCCCATAGGGGCCAAAAACACCCCGGGTCGGGTCGGGTCCCCGGGTGGCACCACAGGGTAATGTCGGGCCCCTGGCCCCCGAGGTCGCAGGTTCGATTCCCCATAGGGGCCGAAAACACCCCGGGTCGGGTCGGGTCCTCGGGTGGCGCCACAGGGTAGGCTCGTGCCCCCGGCCCCCGAGGTCGCCGGTTCGATTCCCCAGAGGGGCCGAAAACACCCCGGGTCGGGTCGGGTCCCCGGGTGTCGCCACAGGGTAATGTCGGGACCCCGGCCCTCGAGGTCGCCGGTTTGATTCCCCATAGGGGCCGAAAACACCCCGGGTCGGGTCGGGTCCCGGGGTGGCGCCACAGGGTAATGTAGGGACCCCGGCCCCCGAGGTCGCCCGTTCGATTCCCCATAGGGACCGAAAACACCCCGGGTCGGGTCGGGTCCCCGGGTGGCGCCGCAGGGTAATGTCAGGACCCCGGCCCTCGAGGTCGCAGGTTCGATTCCCCATAGGGGCCGAAAACACCCCGGGTCGGGTCGGGTCCCCGAGTGGCGCCACAGGGTAGGCTCGTGCCCCCGGCCCCCGAGGTCGCCGGTTCGATTCCCCATAGGGGCCGAAAACACCCCGGGTCGGGTCGGGTCCCCAGGTGGCGCCACAGGGTAGGCTCATGCCCCCGGCCCCCGAGGTCGCCGGTTCGATTCCCCATAGGGGCCAAAAAAGGACAGGGTCGGGTCGGGTCCCTGGGTGGCGCCACAGGGTACTGTCGGGACCCCGGCCCCCAAGGTTGCCGGTTCGATTCCCCAGAGGGGCCTGAAAAAGGCCTTTGTGCGGGTCGGGTCCCCATGTGGCGCCACAGGGTAGGCTCGTGGCCCCGGCCCCCGAGGTCGCCGGTTCGATTCCCCATAGGGGCTGAAAACACCCCGGGTCGGGTCGGGTCCCCGGGTGGCGCCACAGGGTAGGCTCGTTCCCTCGGCCCCCAAGGTCACCGGTTCGATTCCCCATAGGGGCCGAAAACACCCCATGTCGGGTTGGGTCCCCAGGTGGCGCCACAGGGTAGACTCGTGCCCCTGGCCCCCGAGGTCGCCGGTTCGATTCCCCATAGGGGCCGAAAACACCCCGGGTCGGGTCTGGTCTCCAGGTGGCGCCACAGGGTAATGTCGGGACCCCGGCCCTCGAGGTCACCGGTTCAATTCCCCATAGGGGCCGAAAACACCCCGGGTCGGGTCGGGTCCCCGGGTGGTGCCACAGGGTAATGTCGGGACCCTAGACCCCGAGGTCGCTGGTTCGATTCCCCAGAGGGGCCTGAAAAAGGCCTTTGTCCGGGTCGGGTCCCCGGGTGGCGCCACAGGGTAATGTCGGGACCCGGGCCCCTGAGGTCGCCGGTTCGATTCCCCATAGGGGCCGAAAACACCCCAGGTCGGGACCCCGGGTGGCGCCACAGGGTAATGTCGGGACCCTGGCCCCCGAGGTCGCTGGTTCGATTCCCCATAGGGGCCGAAAACACCCCAGGTCGGGACCCCGGGTGGCGCCACAGGGTAATGTCGGGACCCTGGCCCCCGAGGTCGCCGGTTCGATTCCCCATAGGGGCCGAAAACACCCCAGGTCGGGACCCCGGGTGGCGCCACAGGGTAATGTCGGGACCCTGGCCCCCGAGGTCGCTGGTTCGATTCCCCATAGGGGCCGAAAACACCCCGGGTCGGGTCGGGTCCCCGGGTGGCGCCACAGGGTAGGCTCGTGCCCCCGGCCCCCGAGGTTGCCGGTTCGATTCCCCATAGGGGCCGAAAACACCCCGGGTCGGGTCGGGTCCCTGGGTGGCGCCACAGGGTAGGCTCGTGCCCCCGGCCCCCGAGGTCGCCGGTTCGATTCCCCATAGGGGCCGAAAACACCCCGGGTCGGGTCGGGTCCCCGGGTGGCGCCACAGAGTAATGTCGGGACCCCGGCCCCCGAGGTCGCCGGTTCGATTCTCCATAGGGGCCGAAAAATGACAGGGTCGGGTCGGGTCCCTGGGTGGCGCCACAGGGTACTGTCGGGACCCCGGCCCCCGAGGTCGCCGGTTCGATTCCCCATAGGGGCCGAAAACACCCCGGGTCGGGTCTGGTCCCTGGGTGGCGCCACAGGGTAGGCTCGTTCCCCTGGCCCCCAAGGTTGCCGGTTCGATTCCCCATAGGGGCCGAAAACACCCCGTGTCGGGTTGGGTCCCCAGGTGGCGCCACAGGGTAGACTCGTGCCCCGGCCCCCGAGGTCGCTGGTTCGATTCCCCATAGGGGCAAAAAAAAACCCCGGGTCGGGTCGGGTCCCCGGGTGGCGCCGCAGGGTAATGTCGGGACCCCGGCCCTCGAGGTCGCAGGTTCGATTCCCCATAGGGGCCGAAAACACCCCGGGTCGGGTCGGGTCCCCGGGTGGCGCCACAGGGTAGGCTCGTGCCCCCGGCCCCCGAGGTCGCCGGTTCGATTCCCCATAGGGGCCGAAAACACCCCGGGTCGGGTCGGGTCCCCGGGTGGCGCCACAGGGTAATGTCGGGACCACGGCCCCCGAGGTTGCTGGATCGATTCCCCCGAGGGGCTTGAAAAAGGCCTTTGTCCGGGTCGGATCCCCGGGTTGCGCCACAGGGTAATGTCGGGACCCCGGCCCTCGAGGTCGCCGGTTCGATTCCCCATAGGGGCCGAAAACACCCCAGGTTGGGTCGGGTCCCCAGGTGGCGCCACAGGGTAGGCTCATGCCCCCGGCCCCCGAGGTCGCCCGTTCGATTCCCCATAGGGGCCGAAAACACCCCGGGTCGGGTCGGGTCCCCGGGTGGCGCCACAGGGTAGGCTCGTGCCCCCGGCCCCCGAGGTTGCCGGTTCGATTCCCCATAGGGGCCGAAAACACCCCGGGTCGGGTCGGGTACCCGGGTGGCGCCACAGGGTAGGCTCGTGCCCCCGGCCCCCGAGGTCGCCGGTTCGATTCACCACAGGGGCCGAAAACACACCGGGTCGGGTCGGGTGCCCGGGTGGCGCCACAGGGTAATGTCGGGACCCCGGCCCTCGAGGTCGCCGGTTCGATTCCCCATAGGGGCCTAAAACACCCCGGGTCGGGTCGAGTCCCTAGGTGGCGCCACAGGGTACTGTCGGGACCCAGGTCCCCGAGGTCGCCCGTTCGAATCCCCATAGGGGCCGAAAAAACCCCGGGTCGGGTCGGGTCCCTGGGTGGCGCCACAGGGTAATGTCGGGACCCCGGCCCTCGAGGTCGCCGGTTCGATTCCGCATAGGGGCCAAAAAAAGGCCAGGGTCGGGTCGGGTCCCCGGGTGGCGCCAAAGAGTAATGTCGGGTCCCTGGCCCCGGAGGTCGCTGGTTCGATTCCCCATAGGGGCCGAAAACACCCCGGGTCGGGTCGGGTCCCCGGGATGCGCCACAGGGTAGGCTCGTGCCCCCGGCCCCCGAGGTTGCCGGTTCGATTCCCCATAGGGGCCGAAAACACCCCAGGTCGGGTCGGGTCCACGGGTGGCGACACAGGGTAGGCTCGTGCCCCGGCCGCCGAGGTCGCCGGTTCGATTCCCCATAGGGGCCGAAAACACCCCGGGTCGGGTCGGGTCCCCGGGTGGCGCCACAGGGTACTGTCGGGCCCCCGGCCCCCAAGGTTGCCGGTTCGATTCCCCATAGGGGCCGAAAACACCCCGGGTCGGGTCTGGTCCCCGGGTGGCGCCACAGGGTAGGCTCGTGCCCCGGCCCCCAAGGTCGCCGGTTCGATTCCCCATAGGGGCTAAAAACACCCCGGGTCGGGTCGGGTCCCCGGGTGGCGCCACAGGGTACTGTCGGGACCCCGGCCCCCGAGGTCGCCGGTTTGATTCCCCATAGGGGCCGAAAACACCCCTGGTCGGGTCGGGTCCCTGGGTGGCGCCACAGGGTAATGTCGGTACACTGGCCCCCGAGGTCGCCGGTTCGATTCCCCATAGGGGCCGAAAAAGAACAGGGTCGGGTCGGGTCCCTGGGTGGCGCCACAGGGTACTGTCGGGACCCCGGCCCCCGAGGTCGCCGGTTCGATTCCCCAGAGGGGCCTGAAAAAGGCCTTTGTCCGGGTCGGGTCCCCGGGTGTCGCCACAGGGTAATGTCGGGACCCCGGCCCTCGAGGTCGCCGGTTCGATTCCCCATAGGGGCCGAAAACACCCCGGGTCGGGTCGGGTCCCGGGGTGGCGCCACAGGGTAATGTAGGGACCCCGGGCCCCGAGGTCGCCCGTTCGATTTCCCATAGGGGCCGAAAACTCCCCGGGTCGGGTCTGGTCTCTGGGTGGCGCCACAGGGTAGGCTAATTCCCCTGGCCCCCAAGGTCGCCAGTTCGATTCCCCATAGGGGCCGAAAACACCCCAGGTCGGGTCGGGTCCACGGGTGGCGCCACAGGGTAGGCTCGTGCCCCGGCCGCCGAGGTCGCCGGTTCGATTCCCCATAGGGGCCGAAAACACCCCGGGTCGGGTCGGGTCCCCGGGTGGTGCCACAGGGTACTGTCGGGCCCCCGGCACCCAAGGTTGCCGGTTCGATTCCCCATAGGGGCCGAAAACACCCCGGGTCGGGTCTGGTCCCCGGGTGGCGCCACAGGGTAGGCTCGTGCCCCGGCCCCCAAGGTCGCCGGTTCGATTCCCCATAGGGGCTAAAAACACCCCGGGTCGGGTCGGGTCCCCGGGTGGCGCCACAGGGTACTGTCGGGACCCCGGCCCCCGAGGTCGCCGGTTTGATTCCCCATAGGGGCCGAAAACACCCCTGGTCGGGTCGGGTCCCTGGGTGGCGCCACAGGGTAATGTCGGTACACTGGCCCCCGAGGTCGCCGGTTCGATTCCCCATAGGGGCCGAAAACACCCCGGGTCGGGTCGGGTCCCTGGGTGGCGCCACAGGGTAATGTTGGGATACTGGCCCCCAAGGTCGCCGGTTCGATTCGCCATAGGGGCCGAAAAAGAACAGGGTCGGGTCGGGTCCCTGGGTGGCGCCACAGGGTACTGTCGGGACCCCGGCCCCCGAGGTCGCCGGTTCGATTCCCCAGAGGGGCCTGAAAAAGGCCTTTGTCCGGGTCGGGTCCCCGGGTGTCGCCACAGGGTAATGTCGGGACCCCGGCCCTCGAGGTCGCCGGTTCGATTCCCCATAGGGGCCGAAAACACCCCGGGTCGGGTCGGGTCCCGGGGTGGCGCCACAGGGTAATGTAGGGACCCCGGGCCCCGAGGTCGCCCGTTCGATTTCCCATAGGGGCCGAAAACTCCCCGGGTCGGGTCTGGTCTCTGGGTGGCGCCACAGGGTAGGCTAATTCCCCTGGCCCCCAAGGTCGCCAGTTCGATTCCCCATAGGGGCCGAAAACACCCCGGGTCGGGTCGGGTCCCCGGGTGGCGCCACAGGGTAGGCTCGTGCCCCGGCCCCCGAGGTCGCAGGTTCGATTCCCCATAGGGGCAAAAAAAACCCCGGGTCGGGTCGGGTCCCCGGGTGGCGCCACAGGGTACTGTCGGGCCCCCGGCCCCCGAGGTCGCCGGTTTGATTCCCCGTAGGGGCCGAAAACACCCCTGGTCGGTTCGGGTCCCCGGGTGGCGCCACAGGGTAGGCTCGTGCCCCCGGCCCCCGAGGTCGCCGGTTCGATTCACCATAGGGGCCGAAAACACCCCGGGTCGGGTCGGGTCCCCGGGTGGCGCCACAGGGTAGGCTCGTGCCCCCGGCCCCCGAGGTCGCCGGTTCGATTCCCCATAGGGGCCAAAAACACCCCGGGTCGGGTCGGGTCCCCGGGTGGCACCACAGGGTAATGTCGGGCCCCTGGCCCCCGAGGTCGCAGGTTCGATTCCCCATAGGGGCCGAAAACACCCCGGGTCGGGTCGGGTCCTCGGGTGGCGCCACAGGGTAGGCTCGTGCCCCCGGCCATAGAGGTCGCCGGTTCGATTCCCCATAGGGGCCGAAAACACCCCGGGTCGGGTCGGGTCCCCGGGTGGCGCCACAGGGTACTGTCGGGCCCCCGGCCCCCAAGGTTGCCGGTTCGATTCCCCATAGGGGCCGAAAACAGCCCGGGTCGGGTCGGGTCCCCGGGTGGCGCCACAGGGTAGGCTCGTGCCCCGGCCCCCAAGGTCGCAGGTTCGATTCCCCATAGGGGCTAAAAACACCCCGGGTCGGGTCGGGTCCCCGGGTGGCGCCACAGGGTACTGTCGGGACCCCGGCCCCCGAGGTCGCCGGTTTGATTCCCCATAGGGGCCGAAAACACCCCTGGTCGGGTCGGGTCCCTGGGTGGCGCCACAGGGTAATGTCGGTACACTGGCCCCCGAGGTCGCCGGTTCGATTCCCCATAGGGGCCGAAAACACCCCGGGTCGGGTCGGGTCCCTGGGTGGCGCCACAGGGTAATGTCGGGATACTGGCCCCCAAGGTCGCCGGTTCGATTCGCCATAGGGGCCGAAAAAGAACAGGGTCGGGTCGGGTCCCTGGGTGGCGCCACAGGGTAATGTAGGGACCCCGGCCCCCGAGGTCGCCCGTTCGATTCCCCATAGGGGCCGAAAACACCCCGGGTCGGGTCTGGTCCCTGGGTGGCGCCACAGGGTAGGGTCGTTCCCTTGGCCCCCAAGGTCGCCAGTTCGATTGCCCATAGGGGCCGAAAACAACCCGGGTCGGGTCGGGTCCCCGGGTGGCGCCACAGGGTAGGCTCGTGCCCCGGCCCCCGAGGTCGCTGGTTCGATTCCCCATAGGGGCCGAAAACACCCCGGGTCGGTTCGGGTCCCCGGGAGGCGCCACAGGGTACTGTCGGGACCCCGGCCCCCGAGGTCGCCGGTTTGATTCCCCATAGGGGCCGAAAACACCCCTGATCGGTTCGGGTCCCTGGGTGGCGCCACAGGGTACTGTCGGGACCCCGGCCCCCGAGGTCGCCGGTTCGATTCCCCAGAGGGGCCTGAAAAAGGCCTTTGTCCGGGTCGGGTCCCCAGGTGGCGCCACAGGGTAATGTCGGGACCCAGGTCCCCGAGGTCGCCCGTTCGATTCCCCATAGGGGCCGAAAACACCCCGGGTCGGGTCGGGTCCCTGGGTGGCGCCACAGGGTAGGCTCGTGCCCCCGGCCCCCGAGGTCGCTGGTTCGATTCCCCATAGGGGCCGAAAACACCCCGGGTCAGGTCGGGTCCCCGGGTGGCACCACAGGGTAGGCTCGTGCCCCCGGCCCCCGAGGTCGCCGATTCGATTCCCCATAGGGGCCAAAAACACCCCGGGTCGGGTCGGGTCCCCGGGTGGCACCACAGGGTAATGTCGGGCCCCTGGCCCCCGAGGTCGCAGGTTCGATTCCCCATAGGGGCCGAAAACACCCCGGGTCGGGTCGGGTCCCCGGGTGGCGCCACAGGGTAGGCTCATGCCCCCGGCCCCCGAGGTCGCCAGTTCGATTCCCCAGAGGGGCCAAAAACACCCCGGGTCGGGTCGGGTCCCCGGGTGGCGCCACAGGGTAGGCTCGTGCCCCCGGCCCCCCGAGGTTGCCGGTTCGATTCCCCATAGGGGCCGAAAACACCCCGGGTCGGGTCGGGTCCCCGGGTGGCGCCACAGGGTAGGCACATGCCCCCGGCCCCCGAGGTCGCCGGTTCGATTCACCACAGGGGCCGAAAACACCCCGGGTCGGGTCGGGTCCCCGGGTGTCGGCACAGGGTAGTGTCGTTCCCTTGGCCCCCGAGGTCGCCCGTTCGATTCCCCATAGGGGCCGAAAACTCCCCGGGTCGGGTCTGGTCCCTGGGTGGCGCCACAGGGTAGTGTCGTTCCCTTGGCCCCCAAGGTCGCCCGTTCGATTCCCCATAGGGGCCGAAAACACCCCTGGTCGGATCGGGTCCCTGGGTGGCGCCACAGGGTAATGTCGGGATACCGGCACCCGAGGTCGCCGGTTCGATTCGCCATAGGGGCCGAAAAAGGACAGGGTCGGGTCGGGTCCCTGGGTGGCGCCACAGGGCACTGTCGGGACGCCGGCCCTCGAGGTCGCCGGTTCGATTCCCCAGAGGGGCCTGAAAAAGTCCTTTGTCCGGGTCGGGTCCCCGGGTGGCGCCACAGGGTAATGTAGGGACCCCGGGCCCCGAGGTCGCCCGTTCGATTCCCCATAGGGGCCGAAAACACCCCGGGTTGGGTCGGGTCCCCAGGTGGCGCCACAGGGTAGCCTCATGCCCCTGGCCCCCGAGGTCGCCGGTTCGATTCCCCATAGGGGCCGAAAACACCCCGGGTCGGGTCGGGTCCCCGGGTGGCGCCACAGGGTAGGCTCGTGCCCCCGGCCCCCGAGGTCGCCGGTTCGATTCACCACAGGGGCCGAAAACACCCCGGGTCGGGACCACGGGTGGCGCCACAGGGTAATGTCGGGACCCCGGCCCTCGAGGTCGCCGGTTCGATTCCCCATAGGGGCCGAAAACACCCCGGGTCGGGTCGGGTCCCTGGGTGGCGCCACAGGGTAATGTAGGGACCCCGGGACCCGAGGTCGCCCGTTCGATTCCCCATACGGGCCGAAAACACCCCGGGTCGGGTCTGGTCCCTGGGTGGCGCCACAGGGTAGGCTCGTTCCCTTGGCCCCCAAGGTCGCCAGTTCGATTCCCCATAGGGGCCGAAAACACCCCGGGTCGGGTCGGGTCCCCGGGTGGCGCCACAGGGTAGGCTCGTGCCCCGGCCCCCGAGGTCGCTGGTTCGATTCCCCATAGGGGCAAAAAAAACCCCGGGTCGGGTCGGGTCCCCGGGTGGCGCCACAGGGTACTGTCGGGACCCCGGCCCCCGAGGTCGCCGGTTTGATTCCCCATAGGGGCCAAAAACACCCCCGGTCGGTTCGGGTCCCTGGGTGGCGCCACAGGGTAATGTCGGGATACCGGCCCCCAAGGTCGCCGGTTCGATTCGCCATAGGGGCCGAAAAAGGACAGGGTCGGGTCGGGTCCCTGGGTGTCGCCACAGGGTACTGTCGGGACCCCGGCCCCCGTGGTCGCCGGTTCGATTCCCCATAGGGGCCAAAAAAAGGCCAGGGTCGGGTCGGGTCCCCGGGTGGCGCCACAGGGTAATGTCGGGACCCCGGCCCCCGAGGTCGCTGGTTCGATTCCCCATAGGGGCCAAAATAAGGCCAGGGTCGGGTCGGGTCCCCGGGTGGTGCCACAGGGTAATGTCGGGCCCCCGGAACCCGAGGTTGCCGGTTCGATTCCTCATAGGGGCCGAAAACACCCCTGGTCGGGTCGGGTCCCCGACTGGCGCCACAGGGTAATGTCGGGACCCCGGCACCCGAGGTCGCAGGTTCAATTCCCCATAGGGACCGAAAACACCCCGGGTCGGGTCGGGTCCCTGGGTGGCGCCACAGGGTAATGTCGGGACCCCGGCCCTCGAGGTCGCAGGTTCGATTCCCCATAGGGGCCGAAAACACCCCGGGTCGGGTCGGGTCCCCGGGTGGCGCCACAGGGTAGGCTCGTGCCCCCGGCCCCCAGGGTTGCCGGTTCGATTCCCCATAGGGTCCGAAAAAGGACAGTGTCGGGTCGGGTCCCCGGGTGGCGCCACAGGGTAATGTCGGAACCCCGGCCCCCGAGGTCGCTGGTTCGATTCCCCATAGGGGCCTGAAAAAGGCCAGGGTCGGGTCGGGTCCCCAGGTGGCGCCACAGGTTAATGTCGGGACCCTGGCCCCCGAGGTCGCTGGTTCGATTCCCCATAGGGGCCGAAAACTTCCCGGGTCGGGTCGGGTCCCCGGGTGGCGCCACAGGGTAGGCTCGTGCCCCCGGCCCCCGAGGTCGCCGGTTCGATTCCCCATAGGGGCCGAAAACACCCCGGGTCGGGTCGGGTCCCCGGGTGGCACCACAGGGTAATGTCGGGACCCCGGCCCCCGAGGTCGCCGGTTCGATTCCCCATAGGGGCCGAAAACTTCCCGGGTCGGGTCGGGTCCCCGGGTGGCGCCACAGGGTAGGCTCGTGCCCCCGGCCCCCGAGGTCGCCGGTTCGATTCCCCATAGGGGCCGAAAACACCCCGGGTCGGGTCGGGTCCCCGGGTGGCGCCACAGGGTAATGTCGGGACCCCGGCCCCCGAGGTCGCCGGTTCGATTCCCCATAGGGGCCGAAAACACCCCGGGTCGGGTCGGGTCCCCGGGTGGCGCCACAGGGTAATGTCAGAACCCCGGCCCCCGAGGTCGCTGGTTCGATTCCCCATAGGGGCCAAAAAAAGGCCAGGGTCGGGTCGGGTCCCCGGGTGGCGCCACAGGGTACTGTCGTGCCCCCGGCGCCCGAGGTCGCCGGTTCGATTCCCCAGAGGGGCCTGAAAAAGGCCTTTGTCCGGGTCGGGTCCCCGGGTGGCACTAGAGGTTAATGTCGGGACTTAGGTCCCCGAGGTCGCCCTTTCGATTCCCCATAGGGGCCGAAAACACCCCGGGTCGGGTCGGGTCCCCGGGTGGCGCCACAGGGTAATGTCGGGACCCCGGCCCTCGAGGTCGCAGGTTCGATTCCGCATAGGGGCCGAAAAAGGCCAGGGTCGGGTAGGGTCCCCAGGTGGCGCCACAGGGTAATGTCGGGACCCTGGCCCCCGAGGTCACTGGTTCGATTCCCCATAGGGGCCGAAAACACCCCGGGTCGGGTCGGGTCCCCATTGGCGCCACAGGGTAGGCTCGTGCCCCTGGCCCCCGAGGTCGCCAGTTCGATTCCCCATAGGGGCCGAAAACACCCAGGGTCGGGTCAGGTCCCCAGGTGGCGCCACAGGGTAATGTCGGGATCCCGGCCCCCAAGGTCGCCCTTTCGATTCGCCATAGGGGCCGAAAACACCCCGGGTCGGGTCTGGTCCCTGGGTGGCGCCACAGGGTAGGCTCGTTCCCCTGGCCCCCAAGGTCGCCGGTTCGATTCCCCATAGGGGCCGAAAACACCCTGGGTCGGGTCGGGTCCCCGGGTGGAGCCACAGGGTAGGCTCGTGCCCCGGCCCCCGAGATCGCTGGTTCGATTCCCCATAGGGGCAAAAAAAACCCCGGGTCGTGTCGGGTCCCCGGGTGGCACCACAGGGTACTGTCGGGACCCCGGACCCCGAGGTCGCCGGTTTGATTCCCCATAGGGGCCGAAAACACCCCTGGTCGGGTCGGGTCCCCCAGGTGGCGCCACAGGGTAATGTCGGGACACTGGCCCCCGAGGTCTCCGGTTCGATTCCCCAGAGGGGCCGAAAACACCCCGGGTCGGGTCTGGTCCCTGGGTGGCGCCACAGGGTAATGTCGGGATCCCGGCCCCCAAGGTCGCCGGTTCGATTCGCCATAGGGGCCGAAAAAGGACAGGGTCGGGTCGGTCCCTGGGTGGCGCCACAGGGTACTGTCGGGACCCCGGCCCACGAGGTCGCCGGTTTGATTCCCCAGAGGGGCCTGAAAAAGGCCTTTGTCCGGGTCGGGTCCCTGGGTGGCGCCACAGGGTAATTTCGGGACTTAGGTCCCCGAGGTCGCCAGTTCGATTCCCCATAGGGGCCGAAAACACCCCGGGTCAGGTCGAGTCCCCGGGTGGCGCCACAGGGTAATGTCGGGACCCCGGCCCTCGAGGTCGCCTGTTCGATTCCGCATAGGGGCCAAAAAAAGGCCAGGGTCGGGTACGGTCCACGGGTGGCCCCACAGGGTAATGTTGGGACCCTGGCCCCCGAGGTCGGTGGTTCGATTCCCCATAGGGGCCGAAAACACCCCGGGTCGGGTCGGGTCCCCGGGTGGCGCCACAGGGTACTGTCGGGCCCCCGGCCCCCGAGGTTGCCGGTTCGATTCCCCATAGGGGCCGAAAACACCCCGGGTCGGGTCGGGTCCTCGGGTGGCGCCACAGGGTAGGCTCGTGCCCCCGGCCCCCGAGGTCGCCGGTTCGATTCCCCAGAGGGGCCTGAAAAAGGCCTTTGTCCGGGTCGGGTCCCCAGGTGGTACTAGAGGTTAATGTCGGGACTTAGGTCCCCGAGGTCGCCCGTTCGATTCCCCATAGGGGCAAAAAAAAACCCCGGGTCGGGTCGGGTCCCCGGGTTGCGCCACAGGGTACTGTCGGGACCCCGGCCCCCGAGGTCGCCGGTTCGATTCCCCATAGGGGCCGAAAACACCCCGGGTCGGGTCGGGTCCCCGGGTGGCGCCACAGGGTACTGCCGGGCCCCCGGCCTCCGAGGTCGCAGGTTCGATTCCCCATAGGGACCGAAAACACCCCGGGTCGGGTCGGGTCCCCGGGTGGCGCCATAGGGTAGGCTCGTGTTCCCGGCCCCCGAGGTCGCCGGTTCGATTCCCCATAGGGGCCGAAAACACCCCGGGTCGGGTCGGGTCCCCGGGTGGCGTCACAGGGTAATGTCGGGACCCCGGCCCCCGAGGTCGCCGGTTCGATTCCCCAGAGGGGCCGAAAACACCCCGGGTCGGGTCGGGACCCCGGGTGGTGCCACAGGGTAATGTCGGGACCCTAGCCCCCGAGGTCGCTGGTTCGATTCCCCAGAGGGGCCTGAAAAAGGCCTTTGTCCGGGTCGGGTCCCCGGGTGGCGCCACAGGGTAATGTCGGGACCCGGGCCCCTGAGGTCGGAGGTTCGATTCCCCATAGGGGCCGAAAACACCCCGGGTCGGGTCCCCGGGTGGCGCCACAGGGTAATGTGAGGACCCTGGCCCCCGAGGTCGCCCGTTCGATTCCCCATAGGGGCCGAAGACACCCCGGGTCGGGTCGGGTTCCCAGGTGGCGCCACATGGTAATGTCGGGCCCCCGGCCCCCGAGGTTGCCGGTTCGATTCCCCATAGGGGCCGAAAACACCCCGGGTCGGGTCGGGTCCTCGGGTGGCGCCACAGGGTAGGCTCGTGCCCCCGGCCCACGAGGTCGCCGGTTCGATTCCCCATAGGGGCCGAAAACACCCCGGGTCGGTTCGGGTCCCCGGGTGAGGCCACAGGGTACTGTCGGGCCCCCGGCCCCCGAGGTCGCAGGTTCGATTCCCCATAGGGACCGAAAACACCCCGGGTCGGGTCGGGTCCCCGGGTGGCGCCGCAGGGTAATGTCGGGACCCCGGAACTCGAGGTCGCAGGTTCGATTCCCCATAGGGGCCGAAAACACCCCGGGTCGGGTCGGGTCCCTGGGTGGCGCCACAGGGTAATGTCGGTATCCCGGCCCCCAATGTCGCCTGCTCGATTCGCCATAGGGGCCGAAAAAGGACAGGGTCGGGTCGGGTCCCCGGGTGGCGCCACAGGGTACTGTCGGGACCCCGGCCCCCGAGGTCGCCGGTTCGATTCCCCATAGGGGCCGAAAACACCCCGGGTCGGGTCGGGTCCCCGGGTTGCGCCACAGGGTAATGTAGGGACCCCGGGCCCCAAGGTCGCTCGTTCGATTCCCCATAGGGGCAAAAAAAAACCCCGGGTTGGGTCGGGTCCCCGGGTGGCGCCACAGGGTACTGTCGGGCCCCCGGCCCCCGAGGTCGCCGGTTCGATTCCCCATAGGGGCCGAAAACACCCCGGGTCGGGTCGGGTCCCCGGGTTGCGCCACAGGGTAATGTAGGGACCCCGGGCCCCGAGGTCGCTCGTTCGATTCCCCATAGGGGCCGAAAACACCCCGGGTTGGGTCGGGTCCCCAGGTGGCGCCACAGGATAGGCTCATGCCCCTGGCACCCGAGGTCGCCGGTTCGATTCCCCATAGGGGCCGAAAACACCCCAGGTCGCGTCGGGTCCCCGGTTGGTGCCACAGGGTAGGCTCGTGCCCCCGGCCCCCTAGGTCGCGGTTCGATTCCCCATAGGGGCCGAAAACACCCCGGGTCGGGTCCGGTCCCCGGGTGGCGCCACAGGGTAGGCTCGTGCCCCGGCCCCCGAGGTCGCAGGTTCGATTCCCCATAGGGGCAAAAAAAACCCCGGGTCGGGTCGGGTCCCCGGGTGGCACCACAGGGTACTGTCGGGCCCCCGGCCCCCGAGGTCGCCGGTTCTATTCCCCAGAGGGGCCTGAAAAAGGCCTTTGTCCGGGTCGGGTTCCCAGGTGGCGCCACAGGGTAATGTCGGGACCCAGGTCCCCGAGGTCGCCCGTTCGATTCCCCATAGGGGCCGAAAACACCCCGGGTCGGGTCGGGTCCCCGGGTGGTGCCACAGGGTAATGTCGGGACCCTAGACCCCGAGGTCGCAGGTTCGATTCCCCAGAGGGGCCTGAAAAAGGCCTTTGTCCGGTTCGGGTCCCCGGGTGGCGCCACAGGGTAATGTCGGGACCCGGGCCCCTGAGGTCGCCGGTTCGACTCCCCATAGGGGCCGAAAACACCCCGGGTCGGGTCCCCGGGTGGCGCCACAGGGTAATGTGGGGACCCTGGCCCCCGAGGTCGCTGGTTCGATTTCCCATAGGGGCCGAAAACACCCCGGGTCGGGTCGGGTCCTCGGGTGGCGCCACAGGGTAGGCTCGTGCCCCCGGCCCCCGAGGTCGCCGGTTCGATTCCCCATAGGGGCCGAAAACACCCCGGGTCGGGTCGGGCCCCCGGGTGGCGCCACAGGGTAATGTCGGGACACTGGCCCCCGAGGTCGCAGGTTCGATTCCCCATAGGGACCGAAAACACCCCGGGTCGGGTCGGGTCCCCGGGTGGCGCCGCAGGGTAATGTCGGGACCCCGGCCCTCGAGGTCGCAGGTTCGATTCCCCATAGGAACCTGAAACACCCCGGTTCGGGTCGGGTCCCCGGGTGGCGCCACAGGGTAATGTCGGGACCCCGGCCCCCGAGGTCGCTGGTTCGATTCCCCAGAGGGGCCTGAAAAAGGCCTTTGTCCGGGTCGGGTCCCCAGGTGGCGCCACAGGGTAATGTCGGGACCCAAGTCCCCGAGGTCGCCGGTTCGATTCCCCATAGGGGCCGAAAACACCCCGGGTCGGGTCGGGTCCCCGGGTGGCGCGACAGGGTAGGCTCGTGCCCCCGGCCCCCGAGGTTGCCGGTTCGATTCCCCATAGGGGCCGAAAACACCCCGGGTCGGGTCTGGTCCCCGGGTGGCGCCACAGGGTAATGTCGGGACCCAGGTACCCGAGGTCGCCCGTTCGATTCCCCAGAGGGGCCGAAAACACCCCGGGTCGGGTTGGGACCCCGGGTGGTGCCACAGGGTAATGTCGGGACCCTAGACCCCGAGGTCGCTGGTTCGATTCCCCAGAGGGGCCTGAAAAAGGCCTTTGTCCGGGTCGGGTCCCCGGGTGGCGCCACAGGGTAATGTCGGGACCCGGGCCCCTGAGGTCGGAGGTTCGATTCCCCATAGGGGCCGAAAACACCCCGGGTCGGGTCCCCGGGTGGCGCCACAGGGTAATGTGGGGACCCTGGCCCCCGAGGTCGCTGGTTCGATTCCCCATAGGGGTTGAAAACACCCCGGGTCGGGTCGGGTTCCCAGGTGGCGCCACAGGGTAATGTCGGGCCCCCGGCCCCCGAGGTTGCCGGTTCGATTCCCCATAGGGGCCGAAAACACCTTGGGTCGGGTCGGGTCCTCGGGTGGCGCCACAGGGTAGGCTCGTGCCCCCGGCCCCCGAGGTCGCCGGTTCGATTCCCCATAGAGGCCGAAAACACCCCGGGTCGGGTCGGGTCCCCGGGTGGCGCCACAGGGTACTGTCGGGCCCCATGCCCCCAAGTTCGCAGGTTCGATTCCCCATAGGGGCCGAAAACACCCCGGGTCGGGTCGGGTCCCCGGGTGGCGCCGCAGGGTAATGTCGGGACCCCGGAACTCGAGGTCGCCGGTTGGATTCGCCATAGGGGCCGAAAAAGGACAGGGTCGGGTCGGGTCCCCGGATGGCGCCACAGGTTAATGTCGGGACCCTGGCCCCCGAGGTCGCTGGTTCGATTCCCCATAGGGGCCGAAAACTTCCCGGGTCGGGTCGGGTCCCCGGGTGGCGCCACAGGGTAGGCTCGTGCCCCCGGCCCCCGAGGTCGCCGGTTCGATTCCCCATAGGGGCCGAAAACACCCCGGGTCGGGTCGGGTCCCCGGGTGGCACCACAGGGTAAGCTCGTGCCCCCGGCCCCCGAGGTCGCCGGTTCGATTCCCCATAGGGGCCGAAAACACCCCGGGTCGGGTCGGGTCCCCGGGTGGCGCCACAGGGTAATGTCAGAACCCCGGCCCCCGAGGTCGCTGGTTCGATTCCCCATAGGGGCCAAAAAAAGGCCAGGGTCGGGTCGGGTCCCCGGGTGGCGCCACAGGGTACTGTCGTGCCCCCGGCGCCCGAGGTCGCCGGTTCGATTCCCCAGAGGGGCCTGAAAAAGGCCTTTGTCCGGGTCGGGTCCCCGGGTGGCACTAGAGGTTAATGTCGGGACTTAGGTCCCCGAGGTCGCCCTTTCGATTCCCCATAGGGGCCGAAAACACCCCGGGTCGGGTCGGGTCCCCGGGTGGCGCCACAGGGTAATGTCGGGACCCCGGCCCTCGAGGTCGCAGGTTCGATTCCGCATAGGGGCCGAAAAAGGCCAGGGTCGGGTAGGGTCCCCAGGTGGCGCCACAGGGTAATGTCGGGACCCTGGCCCCCGAGGTCACTGGTTCGATTCCCCATAGGGGCCGAAAACACCCCGGGTCGGGTCGGGTCCCCATTGGCGCCACAGTGTAGGCTCGTGCCCCTGGCCCCCGAGGTCGCCGGTTCGATTCCCCATAGGGGCCGAAAACACCCAGGGTCGGGTCGGGTCCCCAGGTGGCGCCACAGGGTAATGTCGGGATCCCGGCCCCCAAGGTCGCCCTTTCGATTCGCCATAGGGGCCGAAAACACCCCGGGTCGGGTCTGGTCCCTGGGTGGCGCCACAGGGTAGGCTCGTTCCCCTGGCCCCCAAGGTCGCCGGTTCGATTCCCCATAGGGGCCGAAAACACCCTGGGTCGGGTCGGGTCCCCGGGTGGCGCCACAGGGTAGGCTCGTGCCCCGGCCCCCGAGATCGCTGGTTCGATTCCCCATAGGGGCAAAAAAAAACCCCGGGTCGTGTCGGGTCCCCGGGTGGCGCCACAGGGTACTGTCGGGACCCCGGACCCCGAGGTCGCCGGTTTGATTCCCCATAGGGGCCGAAAACACCCCGGGTCGGGTCGGGTCCCCCAGGTGGCGCCACAGGGTAATGTCGGGACACTGGCCCCCGAGGTCTCCGGTTCGATTCCCCAGAGGGGCCGAAAACACCCCGGGTCGGGTCTGGTCCCTGGGTGGCGCCACAGGGTAATGTCGGGATCCCGGCCCCCAAGGTCGCCGGTTCGATTCGCCATAGGGGCCGAAAAAGGACAGGGTCGGGTCGGTCCCTGGGTGGCGCCACAGGGTACTGTCGGGACCCCGGCCCACGAGGTCGCCGGTTTGATTCCCCAGAGGGGCCTGAAAAAGGCCTTTCTCCGGGTCGGGTCCCTGGGTGGCGCCACAGGGTAATTTCGGGACTTAGGTCCCCGAGGTCGCCAGTTCGATTCCCCATAGGGGCCGAAAACACCCCGGGTCAGGTCGAGTCCCCGGGTGGCGCCACAGGGTAATGTCGGGACCCCGGCCCTCGAGGTCGCCGGTTCGATTCCGCATAAGGGCCAAAAAAAGGCCAGGGTCGGGTACGGTCCACGGGTGGCCCCACAGGGTAATGTTGGGACCCTGGCCCCCGAGGTCGGTGGTTCGATTCCCCATAGGGGCCGAAAACACCCCGGGTCGGGTCGGGTCCCCGGGTGGCGCCACAGGGTACTGTCGGGCCCCCGGCCCCCGAGGTTGCCGGTTCGATTCCCCATAGGGGCCGAAAACACCCCGGGTCGGGTCGGGTCCTCGGGTGGCGCCACAGGGTAGGCTCGTGCCCCCGGCCCCCGAGGTCGCCGGTTCGATTCCCCAGAGGGGCCTGAAAAAGGCCTTTGTCCGGGTCGGGTCCCCAGGTGGTACTAGAGGTTAATGTCGGGACTTAGGTCCCCGAGGTCGCCCGTTCGATTCCCCATAGGGGCAAAAAAAACCCCGGGTCGGGTCGGGTCCCCGGGTTGCGCCACAGGGTACTGTCGGGACCCCGGCCCCCGAGGTCGCCGGTTCGATTCCCCATAGGGGCCGAAAACACCCCGGGTCGGGTCGGGTCCCCGGGTGGCGCCACAGGGTACTGCCGGGCCCCCGGCCCCCGAGGTCGCAGGTTCGATTCCCCATAGGGACCGAAAACACCCCGGGTCGGGTCGGGTCCCCGGGTGGCGCCATAGGGTAGGCTCGTGTTCCCGGCCCCCGAGGTCGCCGGTTCGATTCCCCATAGGGGCCGAAAACACCCCGGGTCGGGTCGGGTCCCCGGGTGGCGTCACAGGGTAATGTCGGGACCCCGGCCCCCGAGGTCGCCGGTTCGATTCCCCAGAGGGGCCGAAAACACCCCGGGTCGGGTCGGGACCCCGGGTGGTGCCACAGGGTAATGTCGGGACCCTAGCCCCCGAGGTCGCTGGTTCGATTCCCCAGAGGGGCCTGAAAAAGGCCTTTGTCCGGGTCGGGTCCCCGGGTGGCGCCACAGGGTAATGTCGGGACCCGGGCCCCTGAGGTCGGAGGTTCGATTCCCCATAGGGGCCGAAAACACCCCGGGTCGGGTCCCCGGGTGGCGCCACAGGGTAATGTGAGGACCCTGGCCCCCGAGGTCGCCCGTTCGATTCCCCATAGGGGCCGAAAACACCCCGGGTCGGGTCGGGTTCCCAGGTGGCGCCACATGGTAATGTCGGGCCCCCGGCCCCCGAGGTTGCCGGTTCGATTCCCCATAGGGGCCGAAAACACCCCGGGTCGGGTCGGGTCCTCGGGTGGCGCCACAGGGTAGGCTCGTGCCCCCGGCCCACGAGGTCGCCGGTTCGATTCCCCATAGGGGCCGAAAACACCCCGGGTCGGTTCGGGTCCCCGGGTGAGGCCACAGGGTACTGTCGGGCCCCCGGCCCCCGAGGTCGCAGGTTCGATTCCCCATAGGGACCGAAAACACCCCGGGTCGGGTCGGGTCCCCGGGTGGCGCCGCAGGGTAATGTCGGGACCCCGGAACTCGAGGTCGCAGGTTCGATTCCCCATAGGGGCCGAAAACACCCCGGGTCGGGTCGGGTCCCTGGGTGGCGCCACAGGGTAATGTCGGTATCCCGGCCCCCAATGTCGCCTGCTCGATTCGACATAGGGGCCGAAAAAGGACAGGGTCGGGTCGGGTCCCCGGGTGGCGCCACAGGGTACTGTCGGGACCCCGGCCCCCGAGGTCGCCGGTTCGATTCCCCATAGGGGCCGAAAACACCCCGGGTCGGGTCGGGTCCCCGGGTTGCGCCACAGGGTAATGTAGGGACCCCGGGCCCCGAGGTCGCTCGTTCGATTCCCCATAGGGGCCGAAAACACCCCGGGTTGGGTCGGGTCCCCAGGTGGCGCCACAGGATAGGCTCATGCCCCTGGCACCCGAGGTCGCCGGTTCGATTCCCCATAGGGGCCGAAAACACCCCAGGTCGCGTCGGGTCCCCGGTTGGTGCCACAGGGTAGGCTCGTGCCCCCGGCCCCCTAGGTCGCGGTTCGATTCCCCATAGGGGCCGAAAACACCCCGGGTCGGGTCCGGTCCCCGGGTGGCGCCACAGGGTAGGCTCGTGCCCCGGCCCCCGAGGTCGCAGGTTCGATTCCCCATAGGGGCAAAAAAAACCCCGGGTCGGGTCGGGTCCCCGGTTGGCACCACAGGGTACTGTCGGGCCACCGGCCCCCGAGGTCGCCGGTTCTATTCCCCAGAGGGGCCTGAAAAAGGCCTTTGTCCGGGTCGGGTTCCCAGGTGGCGCCACAGGGTAATGTCGGGACCCAGGTCCCCGAGGTCGCCCGTTCGATTCCCCATAGGGGCCGAAAACACCCCGGGTCGGGTCGGGTCCCCGGGTGGTGCCACAGGGTAATGTCGGGACCCTAGACCCCGAGGTCGCAGGTTCGATTCCCCAGAGGGGCCTGAAAAAGGCCTTTGTCCGGGTCGGGTCCCCGGGTGGCGCCACAGGGTAATGTCGGGACCCGGGCCCCTGAGGTCGCCGGTTCGACTCCCCATAGGGGCCGAAAACACCCCGGGTCGGGTCCCCGGGTGGCGCCACAGGGTAATGTGGGGACCCTGGCCCCCGAGGTCGCTGGTTCGATTTCCCATAGGGGCCGAAAACACCCCGGGTCGGGTCTGGTCCTCGGGTGGCGCCACAGGGTAGGCTCGTGCCCCCGGCCCCTGAGGTCGCCGGTTCGATTCCCCATAGGGGCCGAAAACACCCCGGGTCGGGTCGGGCCCCCGGGTGGCGCCACAGGGTAATGTCGGGACACTGGCCCCCGAGGTCGCAGGTTCGATTCCCCATAGGGACCGAAAACACCCCGGGTCGGGTCGGGTCCCCGGGTGGCGCCGCAGGGTAATGTCGGGACCCCGGCCCTCGAGGTCGCAGGTTCGATTCCCCATAGGGGCCTGAAACACCCCGGTTCGGGTCGGGTCCCCGGGTGGCGCCACAGGGTAATGTCGGGCCCCTGGCCCCCGAGGTTGCCGGTTCGATTCCCCATAGGGGCCAAAAACACCCCGGGTCGGGTCGGGTCCTCGGGTGGCGCCACAGGGTACTGTCGGGCCCCCGGCCCCCGAGGTCGCAGGTTCGATTCCCCATAGGGACCGAAAACACCCCGGGTCGGGTCGGGTCCCCGGGTGGCGCCGCAGGGTAATGTCGGGACCCCAGCCCTCGAGGAAGCAGGTTCGATTCCCCATAGGGGCCGAAAAAGGACAGGGTCGGGTCGGGTCCCTGGGTGGCGCCACAGGGTACTGTCGGGACCCCGGCCCCCGAGGTCGCTGGTTCGATTCCCCAGAGGGGCCTGAAAAAGGCCTTTGTCCGGGTCGGGTCCCCAGGTGGCGCCACAGGGTAATGTCGGGACCCAAGTCCCCGAGGTCGCCGGTTCGATTCCCCATAGGGGCCGAAAACACCCCGGGTCGGGTCGGGTCCCCGGGTGGCGCGACAGGGTAGGCTCGTGCCCCCGGCCCCCGAGGTTGCCGGTTCGATTCCCCATAGGGGCCGAAAACACCCCGGGTCGGGTCTGGTCCCCGGGTGGCGCCACAGGGTAATGTCGGGACCCAGGTACCCGAGGTCGCCCGTTCGATTCCCCAGAGGGGCCGAAAACACCCCGGGTCGGGTCGGGACCCCGGGTGGTGCCACAGGGTAATGTCGGGACCCTAGCCCCCGAGGTCGCTGGTTCGATTCCCCAGAGGGGCCTGAAAAAGGCCTTTGTCCGGGTCGGGTCCCCGGGTGGCGCCACAGGGTAATGTCGGGACCCGGGCCCCTGAGGTCGGAGGTTCGATTCCCCATAGGGGCCGAAAACACCCCGGGTCGGGTCCCCGGGTGGCGCCACAGGGTAATGTGGGGACCCTGGCCCCCGAGGTCGCTGGTTCGATTCCCCATAGGGGCCGAAAACACCCCGGGTCGGGTCGGGTTCCCAGGTGGCGCCACAGGGTAATGTCGGGCCCCCGGCCCCCGAGGTTGCCGGTTCGATTCCCCATAGGGGCCGAAAACACCTTGGGTCGGGTCGGGTCCTCGGGTGGCGCCACAGGGTAGGCTCGTGCCCCCGGCCCCCGAGGTCGCCGGTTCGATTCCCCATAGAGGCCGAAAACACCCCGGGTCGGGTCGGGTCCCCGGGTGGCGCCACAGGGTACTGTCGGGCCCCATGCCCCCAAGTTCGCAGGTTCGATTCCCCATAGGGGCCGAAAACACCCCGGGTCGGGTCGGGTCCCCGGGTGGCGCCGCAGGGTAATGTCGGGACCCCGGAACTCGAGGTCGCCGGTTGGATTCGCCATAGGGGCCGAAAAAGGACAGGGTCGGGTCGGGTCCCCGGGTGGCGCCACAGGGTACTGTCGGGACCCCGGCCCCCGAGGTCGCCGGTTCGATTCCCCATAGGGGCCGAAAACACCCCGGGTTGGGTCGGGTCCCCGGGTTGCGCCACAGGGTAATGTAGGGACCCCGGGCCCCGAGGTCGCTCGTTCGATTCCCCATAGGGGCCGAAAACACAACGGGTCGGGTCGGGTCCCCGGCTGGCGCCACAGGGTAATGTCGGGACACTGGCCCCCGAGGTCGCCGGTTCGATTCCCCATAGGGGCCGAAAAAGGACAGGGTCGGGTCTGGTCCCTGGGTGGCGCCACAGGGTAATGTCGGGATCCCGGCCCCCAAGGTCGCCGGTTCGATTCGCCATAGGGGCCGAAAAAGGACAGGGTCGGGTCGGGACCCTGGGTGGCGCCACAGGGTAGGCTCGTGCCCCCGGCCCCCGAGGTTGCCGGTTCGATTCCCCATAGGGGCCGAAAACACCCCGGGTCGGGTCAGGTCCCTGGGTGGCGCCACAGGGTAGGCTCGTGCCCCCGGCCCCCGAGGTCGCCGGTTCGATTCCCCATAGGGGCCGAAAACACCCCGGGTCGGGTCGGGTCCCCGGCTGGCGCCACAGGGTAGGCTCGTGCCCCCGGCCCCCGAGGTCGCCGGTTCGATTCCCCATAGGGGCCGAAAACACCCCGGGTCGGGTCGGGTCCCCGGGTGGCACCACAGGGTAATGTTGGGCCCCCGGCCCCCGAGGTCGCAAGTTCAATTCCCCATAGGGGCCGAAAACACCCCGGGTCGGATCGGGTCCCCGGGTGGCGCCACAGGGTAGGCTCGTGCCCCCGGCCCCCAAGGTTGCCGGTTCGATTCCGCATAGGGGCCGAAAACACCCCGGGTCTGGTCTGGTCCCTGGGTGGCGCCACAGGGTAGGCTCGTTCCCCTGGCCCCCAAGGTCGCCGGTTCGATTCCCCATAGGGGCCGAAAACACCCCGGGTCGGGTCGGGTCCCCGGGTGGCGCCACAGGGTAGGCTCGTGCCCCGGCCCCCGAGGTCGCTGGTTCGATTCCCCATAGGGGCAAAAAAAACCCCGGGTCGGGTCGGGTCCCCGGGTGGCGCCACAGGGTACTGTCGGGACCCCGGCCCCCGAGGTCGCCGGTTTGATTCCCCATAGGGGCCGAAAACACCCCTGGTCGGGTCGGGTCCCCCAGGTGGCGCCACAGGGTACTGTCTTGACCCCGGCCCCCGAGGTTGCCGGTTCGATTCCCCATAGGGGCCGAAAACACCCCGGGTCGGGTCGGGTCCCCGGCTGGCGCCACAGGGTAGGCTCATGCCCCCGGCCCCCGAGGTCGCCGGTTCAATTCCCCATAGGGGCCGAAATCACCCCGGGTCTGGTCGGGTCCCCGGGTGGCGCCACAGGGTAATGTCGGGACCGCGGCCCCCGAGGTCGCCGGTTCAATTCCCCCGAGGGGCCTGAAAAAGGCCTTTGTCCGGGTCGGGTCCCTGGGTTGTGCCACAGGGTAATGTAGGGACCCCGGGCCCCGAGGTCGCCCGTTCGATTCCCCATAGGGGCCGAAAACACCCCGGGTTGGGTCGGGTCCACAGGTCGAGCCACAGGGTAGGCTCGTGCCCCGGCCCCCGAGGTCGCTGGTTCGATTCCCCATAGGGGCAAAAAAAACCCCGGGTCGGGTCTGGTCCCCGGGTGGCGCCACAGGGTAATGTCGGGACCCCGGCCCCCGAGGTCGCCGGTTTGATTCCCCATAGGGGCCGAAAACACCCTTGGTCGGTTCGGGTCCCTGGGTGGCGCCACAGGGTAATGTCAGGATACCGGCCCCCGAGGTCGCCGGTTCGATTCCCCCGAGGGGCCTGAAAAAGGCCATTGTCCGGGTCGGGTCCCTGGGTTGCGCCACAGGGTAATGTAGGGACCCCGGGCCCCGAGGTCGCCCGTTCGATTCCCCATAGGGGCCGAAAACACCCTGGGTTGGGTCGGGTCCACAGGTGGCGCCACAGGGTAGGCTCATGCCCCTGGCACCCGAGGTCGCCCGTTCGATTCCCCATAGGGGCCGAAAACACCCCGCGTCGGGTCGGGTCCCCGGTGGGCGCCACAGGGTAGGCTCGTGCCCCCGGCCCCCAGGGTTGCCGGTTCGATTCCCCATAGGGGCCGAAAACACCGTGGGTCGGGTCGGGTCCTCGGGTGGCGCCACAGGGTAGGCTCGTGCCCCCGGCCCCCGAGGTTGCCGGTTCGATTCCGCATAGGGGCCGAAAACACCGTGGGTCGGGTCGGGTCCTCGGGTGGCGCCACAGGGTAGGCTAGTTCCCTTGGCCCCCAAGGTCGCCAGTTCGATTCCCCATAGGGGCCGAAAACACCCCGGGTCGGGTCGGGTCCCCGGGTGGCGCGACAGGGTAGGCTCGTGCCCCGGCCCCCGAGGTCGCCGGTTCGATTCCCCATAGGGGAAAAAAAAACCCCGGGTCGGGTCGGGTCCACGGGTGGCACCACAGGGTACTGTCGGGATCCCGGCCCCCGAGGTCGCCGGTTCTATTCCCCAGAGGGGCCTGAAAAAGGCCTTTGTCCGGGTCGGGTTCCCAGGTTGCGCCACAGGGTAATGTCGGGACCCAGGTCCCCGAGGTCGCCCGTTCGATTCCCCATAGGGGCCGAAAACACCCCGGGTCGGGTCGGGTCCCCGGGTGGTGCCACAGGGTAATGTCAGGACCCTAGACCCCGAGGTCGCTGGTTCGATTCCCCCGAGGGGCCTGAAAAAGGCCTTTGTCCGGGTCGGGTCCCCGGGTGGCGCCACAGGGTAATGTCGGGACCCGGGCCCCTGAGGTCGCCGGTTCGATTCCCCATAGGGGCCGAAAACTCCCCGGGTCGGGTCCCCGGGTGGCGCCACAGGGTAATGTCGGGACCGTGGCCCCCGAGGTCGCTGGTTCGATTTCCCATAGGGGCCGAAAACACCCCGGGTCGGGTCGGGTCCTCGGGTGGCGCCACAGGGTAGGCTCGTGCCCCCGGCCCCCGAGGTCGCCGGTTCGATTCCCCATAGGGGCCGAAAACACCCCGGGTCGGGTCGGGCCCCCGGGTGGCGCCACAGGGTACTGTCGGGCCCCCGGCCCCCGAGGTCGCAGGTTCGATTCCCCATAGGGACCGAAAACACCCCGGGTCGGGTCGGGTCCCCGGGTGGCGCCGCAGGGTACTGTCGGGCCCCCGGCCCCCGAAGTCGCCGGTTTGATTCCCCATAGGGGCCGAAAACACCCCTGGTCGGGTCGGGTCCCCCAGGTGGCGCCACAGGGTAATGTCGGGACACTGGCCCCCGAGGTCGCCGGTTCGATTCCCCATAGGGGCCGAAAACTCCCCGGTTCGGGTCTGGTCCCTGGGTGGCGCCACAGGGTAGGGTCGTTCCCTTGGCCCCCAAGGTCGCCACTTCGATTCCTCATAGGGGCCGAAAACACCCCGGGTCGGGTCGGGTCCCCGGGTGACGCCACAGGGTAGGCTCGTGCCCCGGCCCCCGAGGTTGCCGGTTCGATTCCCCATAGGGGCCGAAAACATCCCGGGTCGGGTCGGGTCCCCGGGTGGCGCCACAGGGTAGGCTCATGCCCCTGGCCACCGAGGTCGCCGGTTCGATTCCCCATAGGGGTCGAAAACACAACTGGTTTGGTCGGGTCCCTAGGTGGCGCCACAGGGTAGGCTCATGCCCCTGGTCCCCGAGGTCGCCCGGTCGATTCCCCATAGGGGCCGAAAACACCCCGGGTTTGGTCGGGTCCCTAGGTGGCGCCACAGGGTAGGCTCATGCCCCTGGCCCCCGAGGTCGCCGGTTCGATTCCCCATAGGGGCCGAAAACACCCCGGGTCGGGTCGGGTGCCCATTGGCGCCATAGGGTAGGCTCGTGCCCCCGGCCCCCGAGGTCGCCGGTTCGATTTCCCATAGGGGCCGAAAACTCCCCGGGTCGGGTCGGGTCCCCGGGTGGCGCCACAGGGTAGGCTCGTGCCCCGGCCCCCGAGGTTGCCGGTTCGATTCCCCATAGGGGCAAAAAAAACCCCGGGTCGAGTCGGGTCCCCGGGTGGCGCCACAGGGTACTGTCGGGACCCCGGCCCCCGAGGTCGCCGGTTCGATTCCCCATAGGGGCCGAAAACACCCCGGGTTTGGTCGGGTCCCCAGGTGGCGCCAGAGGGTAGACTCATGCCCCAGGCCCCCGAGGTCGCCGGTTCGATTCTCCATAGGGGCCGAAAACACCCTGGGTCGGGTCGGGTCCCCATTGGCGCCATAGGGTAGGCTCGTTCCCCTGGCCCCCAAGGTCGCCGGTTCGATTCCCCATAGGGGCAAAAAAAACCCCGGGTCTGGTCGGGTCCCCGGGTGGCGCCACAGGGTACTGTCGGGACCCCGGCCCCCGAGGTTGCCGGTTCGATTCCCCATAGGGGCCGAAAACACCACTGGTCGGGTCGGGTCCCCGGGTGGCGCCACAGGGTAATGTCGGGACACTGGCCCCCGAGGTCGGCGGTTCTATTCCCCATAGGGGCCGAAAACACCCCGGGTCGGGTCGGGTCCCCGGGTGGCGCCACAGGGTAGGCTCGTTCCCCCGGCCCCCGAGGTTGCCGGTTCGATTCCCCATAGGGGCCGAAAACACCGTGGGTCTGGTCGGGTCCTCGGGTGGCGCCACAGGGTAGGCTCGTGCCCCCGGCCCCCGAGGTTGCCGGTTCGATTCCCCATAGGCGCCGAAAACACCCGGGTCGGGTCGGGTCCCCGGGTGGCGCCACAGGGTACTGTCGGGCCCCCGGCCCCCAAGGTCGCCGGTTCGATTCCCCATAGGGGCCGAAAACACCCCGGGTCGGGTCGGGTCCCCGGGTTGCGCCGCAGGGTAATGTCGGGACCCCGGCCCTCGAGGTCGCAGGTTCGATTCCCCATAGGGGCCGAAAACACCCCGGGTCGGGTCGGGTCCCCAGGTGGCGCCACAGGGTAATGTCGGGACCCCGGCCCTTGAGGTCGCCGGTTCGATTCCGCATATGGGCCAAAAAAAGGCCAGGGTCGGGTCGGGTCCCCGGGTGGCGCCAAAGAGTAATGTCGGGACCCCGGCCCCCGAGATCGCCGGTTCGATTCCCCATAGGGGCCGAAAACACCCCGGGTCGGGTCGGGTCCCCGGGTGGCGCCACAGGGTAGGCTCGTGCCCCGGCCCCCGAGGTCGCAGGTTTGATTCCCCATAGGGGCAAAAAAAACCTCGGGTCGGGTCGGGTCCCCGGGTGGCGCCACAGGGTACTGTCGGGACCCCGGCCCCCGAGGTCGCCCGTTCAATTCCCCAGAGGGGCCTGAAAAAGGCCTTTGTCCGGGTCGGGTTCCCAGGTGGCGCCACAGGGTAATGTCGGGACCCAGGTCCCCGAGGTCGCCCGTTCGATTCCCCATAGGGGCCGAAAACACCCCGGGTCGGGTCGGGTCCCCGGGTGGTGCCACAGGGTAATGTCGGGACCCTAGACCCCAAGGTCGCTGGTTCGATTCCCCCGAGGGGCCTGAAAAAGGCCTTTGTCCGGGTCGGGTCCCCGGGTGGCGCCACAGGGTAATGTCGGGACCCGGGCCCCTGAGGTCGCCGGTTCGACTCCCCATAGGGGCCGAAAACACCCCGGGTCGGGTCCCCGGGTGGCGCCGCAGGGTACTGTCGGGCCCCCGGCCCCCGAGGTCGCCGGTTTGATTCCCCATAGGGGCCGAAAACACCCCTGGTCGGGTCGGGTCCCCCAGGTGGCGCCACAGGGTAATGTCGGGACACTGGCCCCCGAGGTCGCCGGTTCGATTCCCCATAGGGGCCGAAAACTCCCCGGTTCGGGTCTGGTCCCTGGGTGGCGCCACAGGGTAGGGTCGTTCCCTTGGCCCCCAAGGTCGCCACTTCGATTCCTCATAGGGGCCGAAAACACCCCGGGTCGGGTCGGGTCCCCGGGTGACGCCACAGAGTAGGCTCGTGCCCCGGCCCCCGAGGTTGCCGGTTCGATTCCCCAGAGGGGCCGAAAACATCCCGGGTCGGGTCGGGTCCCCGGGTGGCGCCACAGGGTAGGCTCATGCCCCTGGCCACCGAGGTCGCCGGTTCGATTCCCCATAGGGGTCGAAAACACAACTGGTTTGGTCGGGTCCCTAGGTGGCGCCACAGGGTAGGCTCATGCCCCTGGTCCCCGAGGTCGCCCGGTCGATTCCCCATAGGGGCCGAAAACACCCCGGGTTTGGTCGGGTCCCTAGGTGGCGCCACAGGGTAGGCTCATGCCCCTGGCCCCCGAGGTCGCCGGTTCGATTCCCCATAGGGGCCGAAAACACCCAGGGTCGGGTCGGGTGCCCATTGGCGCCATAGGGTAGGCTCGTGCCCCCGGCCCCCGAGGTCGCCGGTTCGATTCCCCATAGGGGCCGAAAACTCCCCGGGTCGGGTCGGGTCCCCGGGTGGCGCCACAGGGTAGGCTCGTGCCCCGGCCCCCGAGGTTGCCGGTTCGATTCCCCATAGGGGCAAAAAAAACCCCGGGTCGAGTCGGGTCCCCGGGTGGCGCCACAGGGTACTGTCGGGACCCCGGCCCCCGAGGTCGCCGGTTCGATTCCCCATAGGGGCCGAAAACACCCCGGGTTTGGTCGGGTCCCCAGGTGGCGCCAGAGGGTAGACTCATGCCCCAGGCCCCCGAGGTCGCCGGTTCGATTCTCCATAGGGGCCGAAAACACCCTGGGTCGGGTCGGGTCCCCATTGGCGCCATAGGGTAGGCTCGTTCCCCTGGCCCCCAAGGTCGCCGGTTCGATTCCCCATAGGGGCAAAAAAAAACCCCGGGTCTGGTCGGGTCCCCGGGTGGCGCCACAGGGTACTGTCGGGACCCCGGCCCCCGAGGTCGCCGGTTTGATTCCCCATAGGGGCCGAAAACACCACTGGTCGGGTCGGGTCCCCGGGTGGCGCCACAGGGTAATGTCGGGACACTGGCCCCCGAGGTCGGCGGTTCTATTCCCCATAGGGGCCGAAAACACCCCGGGTCGGGTCGGGTCCCCGGGTGGCGCCACAGGGTAGGCTCGTTCCCCCGGCCCCCGAGGTTGCCGGTTCGATTCCCCATAGGGGCCGAAAACACCGTGGGTCTGGTCGGGTCCTCGGGTGGCGCCACAGGGTAGGCTCGTGCCCCCGGCCCCCGAGGTTGCCGGTTCGATTCCCCATAGGCGCCGAAAACACCCGGGTCGGGTCGGGTCCCCGGGTGGCGCCACAGGGTACTGTCGGGCCCCCGGCCCCCAAGGTCGCCGGTTCGATTCCCCATAGGGGCCGAAAACACCCCGGGTCGGGTCGGGTCCCCGGGTTGCGCCGCAGGGTAATGTCGGGACCCCGGCCCTCGAGGTCGCAGGTTCGATTCCCCATAGGGGCCGAAAACACCCCGGGTCGGGTCGGGTCCCCAGGTGGCGCCACAGGGTAATGTCGGGACCCCGGCCCTTGAGGTCGCCGGTTCGATTCCGCATATGGGCCAAAAAAAGGCCAGGGTCGGGTCGGGTCCCCGGGTGGCGCCAAAGAGTAATGTCGGGACCCCGGCCCCCGAGATCGCCGGTTCGATTCCCCATAGGGGCCGAAAACACCCCGGGTCGGGTCGGGTCCCCGGGTGGCGCCACAGGGTAGGCTCGTGCCCCGGCCCCCGAGGTCGCAGGTTTGATTCCCCATAGGGGCAAAAAAAACCTCGGGTCGGGTCGGGTCCCCGGGTGGCGCCACAGGGTACTGTCGGGACCCCGGCCCCCGAGGTCGCCCGTTCAATTCCCCAGAGGGGCCGAAAACACCACTGGTCGGGTCGGGTCCCCGGGTGGCGCCACAGGGTAATGTCGGGACACTGGCCCCCGAGGTCGGCGGTTCTATTCCCCATAGGGGCCGAAAACACCCCGGGTCGGGTCGGGTCCCCGGGTGGCGCCACAGGGTAGGCTCGTTCCCCCGGCCCCCGAGGTTGCCGGTTCGATTCCCCATAGGGGCCGAAAACACCGTGGGTCTGGTCGGGTCCTCGGGTGGCGCCACAGGGTAGGCTCGTGCCCCCGGCCCCCGAGGTTGCCGGTTCGATTCCCCATAGGCGCCGAAAACACCCGGGTCGGGTCGGGTCCCCGGGTGGCGCCACAGGGTACTGTCGGGCCCCCGGCCCCCAAGGTCGCCGGTTCGATTCCCCATAGGGGCCGAAAACACCCCGGGTCGGGTCGGGTCCCCGGGTTGCGCCGCAGGGTAATGTCGGGACCCCGGCCCTCGAGGTCGCAGGTTCGATTCCCCATAGGGGCCGAAAACACCCCGGGTCGGGTCGGGTCCCCAGGTGGCGCCACAGGGTAATGTCGGGACCCCGGCCCTTGAGGTCGCCGGTTCGATTCCGCATATGGGCCAAAAAAAGGCCAGGGTCGGGTCGGGTCCCCGGGTGGCGCCAAAGAGTAATGTCGGGACCCCGGCCCCCGAGATCGCCGGTTCGATTCCCCATAGGGGCCGAAAACACCCCGGGTCGGGTCGGGTCCCCGGGTGGCGCCACAGGGTAGGCTCGTGCCCCGGCCCCCGAGGTCGCAGGTTTGATTCCCCATAGGGGCAAAAAAAACCTCGGGTCGGGTCGGGTCCCCGGGTGGCGCCACAGGGTACTGTCGGGACCCCGGCCCCCGAGGTCGCCCGTTCAATTCCCCAGAGGGGCCTGAAAAAGGCCTTTGTCCGGGTCGGGTTCCCAGGTGGCGCCACAGGGTAATGTCGGGACCCAGGTCCCCGAGGTCGCCCGTTCGATTCCCCATAGGGGCCGAAAACACCCCGGGTCGGGTCGGGTCCCCGGGTGGTGCCACAGGGTAATGTCGGGACCCTAGACCCCAAGGTCGCTGGTTCGATTCCCCCGAGGGGCCTGAAAAAGGCCTTTGTCCGGGTCGGGTCCCCGGGTGGCGCCACAGGGTAATGTCGGGACCCGGGCCCCTGAGGTCGCCGGTTCGACTCCCCATAGGGGCCGAAAACACCCCGGGTCGGGTCCCCGGGTGGCGCCGCAGGGTACTGTCGGGCCCCCGGCCCCCGAGGTCGCCGGTTTGATTCCCCATAGGGGCCGAAAACACCCCTGGTCGGGTCGGGTCCCCCAGGTGGCGCCACAGGGTAATGTCGGGACACTGGCCCCCGAGGTCGCCGGTTCGATTCCCCATAGGGGCCGAAAACTCCCCGGTTCGGGTCTGGTCCCTGGGTGGCGCCACAGGGTAGGGTCGTTCCCTTGGCCCCCAAGGTCGCCACTTCGATTCCTCATAGGGGCCGAAAACACCCCGGGTCGGGTCGGGTCCCCGGGTGACGCCACAGAGTAGGCTCGTGCCCCGGCCCCCGAGGTTGCCGGTTCGATTCCCCAGAGGGGCCGAAAACATCCCGGGTCGGGTCGGGTCCCCGGGTGGCGCCACAGGGTAGGCTCATGCCCCTGGCCACCGAGGTCGCCGGTTCGATTCCCCATAGGGGTCGAAAACACAACTGGTTTGGTCGGGTCCCTAGGTGGCGCCACAGGGTAGGCTCATGCCCCTGGTCCCCGAGGTCGCCCGGTCGATTCCCCATAGGGGCCGAAAACACCCCGGGTTTGGTCGGGTCCCTAGGTGGCGCCACAGGGTAGGCTCATGCCCCTGGCCCCCGAGGTCGCCGGTTCGATTCCCCATAGGGGCCGAAAACACCCCGGGTCGGGTCGGGTGCCCATTGGCGCCATAGGGTAGGCTCGTGCCCCCGGCCCCCGAGGTCGCCGGTTCGATTCCCCATAGGGGCCGAAAACTCCCCGGGTCGGGTCGGGTCCCCGGGTGGCGCCACAGGGTAGGCTCGTGCCCCGGCCCCCGAGGTTGCCGGTTCGATTCCCCATAGGGGCAAAAAAAACCCCGGGTCGAGTCGGGTCCCCGGGTGGCGCCACAGGGTACTGTCGGGACCCCGGCCCCCGAGGTCGCCGGTTCGATTCCCCATAGGGGCCGAAAACACCCCGGGTTTGGTCGGGTCCCCAGGTGGCGCCAGAGGGTAGACTCATGCCCCAGGCCCCCGAGGTCGCCGGTTCGATTCTCCATAGGGGCCGAAAACACCCTGGGTCGGGTCGGGTCCCCATTGGCGCCATAGGGTAGGCTCGTTCCCCTGGCCCCCAAGGTCGCCGGTTCGATTCCCCATAGGGGCAAAAAAAACCCCGGGTCTGGTCGGGTCCCCGGGTGGCGCCACAGGGTACTGTCGGGACCCCGGCCCCCGAGGTCGCCGGTTTGATTCCCCATAGGGGCCGAAAACACCACTGGTCGGGTCGGGTCCCCGGGTGGCGCCACAGGGTAATGTCGGGACACTGGCCCCCGAGGTCGGCGGTTCTATTCCCCATAGGGGCCGAAAACACCCCGGGTCGGGTCGGGTCCCCGGGTGGCGCCACAGGGTAGGCTCGTTCCCCCGGCCCCCGAGGTTGCCGGTTCGATTCCCCATAGGGGCCGAAAACACCGTGGGTCTGGTCGGGTCCTCGGGTGGCGCCACAGGGTAGGCTCGTGCCCCCGGCCCCCGAGGTTGCCGGTTCGATTCCCCATAGGCGCCGAAAACACCCGGGTCGGGTCGGGTCCCCGGGTGGCGCCACAGGGTACTGTCGGGCCCCCGGCCCCCAAGGTCGCCGGTTCGATTCCCCATAGGGGCCGAAAACACCCCGGGTCGGGTCGGGTCCCCGGGTTGCGCCGCAGGGTAATGTCGGGACCCCGGCCCTCGAGGTCGCAGGTTCGATTCCCCATAGGGGCCGAAAACACCCCGGGTCGGGTCGGGTCCCCAGGTGGCGCCACAGGGTAATGTCGGGACCCCGGCCCTTGAGGTCGCCGGTTCGATTCCGCATATGGGCCAAAAAAAGGCCAGGGTCGGGTCGGGTCCCCGGGTGGCGCCAAAGAGTAATGTCGGGACCCCGGCCCCCGAGATCGCCGGTTCGATTCCCCATAGGGGCCGAAAACACCCCGGGTCGGGTCGGGTCCCCGGGTGGCGCCACAGGGTAGGCTCGTGCCCCGGCCCCCGAGGTCGCAGGTTTGATTCCCCATAGGGGCAAAAAAAACCTCGGGTCGGGTCGGGTCCCCGGGTGGCGCCACAGGGTACTGTCGGGACCCCGGCCCCCGAGGTCGCCCGTTCAATTCCCCAGAGGGGCCTGAAAAAGGCCTTTGTCCGGGTCGGGTTCCCAGGTGGCGCCACAGGGTAATGTCGGGACCCAGGTCCCCGAGGTCGCCCGTTCGATTCCCCATAGGGGCCGAAAACACCCCGGGTCGGGTCGGGTCCCCGGGTGGTGCCACAGGGTAATGTCGGGACCCTAGACCCCGAGGTCGCTGGTTCGATTCCCCCGAGGGGCCTGAAAAAGGCCTTTGTCCGGGTCGGGTCCCCGGGTGGCGCCACAGGGTAATGTCGGGACCCGGGCCCCTGAGGTCGCCGGTTCGACTCCCCATAGGGGCCGAAAACACCCCGGGTCGGGTCCCCGGGTGGCGCCACAGGGTAATGTCGGGACCGTGGCCCCCGAGGTCGCTGGTTCGATTTCCCATAGGGGCCGAAAACACCCCGGGTCGGGTCGGGTCCTCGGGTGGCGCCACAGGGTAGGCTCGTGCCCCCGGCCCCCGAGGTCGCCGGTTCGATTCCCCATAGGGGCCGAAAACACCCCGGGTCGGGTCGGGCCCCCGGGTGGCGCCACAGGGTACTGTCGGGCCCCCGGCCCCCGAGGTCGCAGGTTCGATTCCCCATAGGGACCGAAAACACCCCGGGTCGGGTCGGGTCCCCGGGTGGCGCCGCAGGGTAATGTCGGGACCCCGGCCCTTGAGGTCGCAGGTTCGATTCCCCATAGGGGCCTGAAACACCCCGGGTCGGGTCGGGTCCCCGGGTGGCGCCACAGGGTAATGTCGGGCCCCTGGCCCCCGAGGTTGCCGGTTCGATTCCCCATAGGGGCCGAAAACACCCCGGGTCGGGTCGGGTCCTCGGGTGGCGCCACAGGGTAGGCTCGTGCCCCCGGCCCCCGAGGTCGCCGGTTCGATTCCCCATAGGGGCCGAAAACACCCCGGGTCGGGTCGGGTCCCCGGGTGGCGCCACAGGGTACTGTCGGGCCCCCGGCCCCAGAGATCGCAGGTTCTATTCCCCAGAGGGGCCTGAAAAAGGCCTTTGTCCGGGTCGGGTCCCCAGGTGGCGCCACAGGGTAATGTCGGGACCCAGGTCCCCGAGGTCGCCCGTTCGATTCCCCATAGGGGCCGAAAACACCCCGGGTCGGGTCGGGTCCCCGGGTGGTGCCACAGGGTAATGTCGGGACCCTAGACCCCGAGGTCGCTGGTTCGATTCCCCCGAGGGGCCTGAAAAAGGCCTTTGTCCGGGTCGGGTCCCCGGGTGGCGCCACAGGGTAATGTCGGGACCCGGGCCCCTGAGGTCGCCGGTTCGATTCCCCATAGGGGCCGAAAACACCCCGGGTCGGGTCCTCGGGTGGCGCCACAGGGTAGGCTCGTGCCCCCGGCCCCCGAGGTCGCCGGTTCGATTCCCCATAGGGGCCGAAAACTCCTCGGGTCGGGTCGGGTCCCCGGGTGGCGCCACAGGGTACTGTCGGGCCCCCGGCCCCCGAGGTCGCAGGTTCGATTCCCCATAGGGGCCGAAAACACCCCGGGTCGGGTCGGGTCCCTGGGTGGCGCCACAGGGTAATGTCGGGACCCCGGCCCCCGAGGTCGCCGGTTCGATTCCCCCGAGGGGCCTGAAAAAGGCCTTTGTCCGGGTCGGGTCCCCGGGTGGCGCCACAGGGTAATGTCAGGACCCCGGCCCTCGAGGTCGCAGGTTCGATTCCCCATAGGGGCCGAAAACACCCCGGGTCGGGTCGGGTCCCCAGGTGGCGCCACAGGGTAATGTCGGTATCCCGGCCTCCAAGGTCGCCGGTTCGATTCCCCATAGGGGCCGAAAACACCCCGGGTCGGGTCGGGTCCCCGGGTGGCGCCACAGGGTAGGCTCGTGCCCCCGGCCCCCGAGGTTGCCGGTTCGATTCCCCATAGGGGCCGAAAACACCCCGGGTCGGGTCGGGTCCCCGGGTAGCGCCACAGGGTAGGCTCGTGCCCCCGGCCCCCAAGGTTGCCGGTTCGATTCCCCATAGGGGCCGAAAAAGGACAGGGTCGGGTCGGGTCACCGGGTGGCGCCACAGGGTAATGTCGGGACCCTGGCCCCCGAGGTCGCTGGTTCGATTCCCCATAGGGGCCGAAAACACCCCTGGTCGGGTCGGGTCCCCCAGGTGGCGCCACAGGGTAATGTCGGGACACTGGCCCCCGAGGTCGCCGGTTCGATTCCCCATAGGGGCCGAAAAAGGACAGGGTCGGGTCGGGTCCCCGGGTGGCGCCACAGGGTAATGTCGGGATACCGGCCCCCAAGGCCGCTGGTTCGATTCGCCATAGGGGCCGAAAAAGGACAGGGTCGGGTCGGTCCCTGGGTGGCGCCACAGGGTACTGTCGGGACCCCGGCCCCCAAGGTCGCCGGTTCGATTCCCCAGAGGGGCCAAAAAAAGGCCTTTGTCCGGGTCGGGTCCCCGGGTGGCGCCACAGGGTAATGTCGGGACTTAAGTCCCCGAGGTCACCAGTTCGATTCCCCATAGGGGCCGAAAACACCCCGGTTCAGGTCGCGTCCCCGGGTGGCGCCACAGGGTAGGCTCGTGCCCCCGGCCCCCGAGGTTGCCGGTTCGATTCCCCATAGGGGCCGAAAACACCCCGGGTCAGGTCGGGTCACCCAGGTGGCGCCACAGGGTAGGCTCGTGCCCCCGGACCCCGAGGTCGCCGGTTCGATTCCCCATAGGGGCCGAAAACTCCTCGGGTCGGGTCGGGTCCCCGGGTGGCGCCACAGGGTACTGTAGGGCCCCCGGCCCCCGAGGTTGCCGGTTCGATTCCCCATAGGTGCCGAAAACACCCCGGGTCGGGTCGGGTCCCCAGGTGGCGCCACAGGGTAATGTCGGGATCCCGGCCCCCGAGGTCGCAGGTTCGATTCCCCAGAGGGGCCTGAAAAAGGCCTTTGTCCGGGTCGGGTCCCTGGGTGGCGCCACAGGGTAATGTCGGGACCCAGGTCTCCGAGGTCGCCCGTTCGATTCCCCATAGGGGCCGAAAACACCCCGGGTCGGGTCGGGTCCCCGGGTGGCGCCACAGGGTAGGCTCGTGCCCCCGGCCCCCGAGGTCGCCGGTTCGATTCCCCATAGGGGCCGAAAACACCCCGGTTCGGGTCGGGTCCCCGGGTGGCGCCACAGGGTAATGTCGGGACCCCGGCCCCCGAGGTCGCCGGTTCGATTCCCCCGAGGGGCCTGAAAAAGGCCTTTGTCCGGGTCGGGTCCCCGGGTGGCGCCACAGGGTAATGTCGGGACCCCGGCCCCCGAGGTCGCCCGTTCGTTTCCCCCGAGGGGCCGAAAACACCCCGGGTTGGGTCGGGTCCCCAGGTAGCGCCACAGGGTAGGCTCATGCCCCTGGCACCCGAAGTCGCCGGTTCGATTCCCCATAGGGGCTGAAAAGACCCCGGGTCGGGTCGGGTCCCCAGGTGGCGCCACATGGTAATGTCGGGACCCCGGGACCCGAGGTCGCCGGTTCGATTTCCCATAGGGGCCGAAAACTCCCCGGGTCGGGTCTGGTCCCTGGGTGGCGCCACAGGGTAGGCTCGTGCCCCCGGCCCCCGAGGTCGCCGGTTCGATTCCCCAGAGGGGCCTGAAAAAGGCCTTTGTCCGGGTCGGGTCCCCGGGTGGCGCCACAGGGTACTTTCGGGACCCCGGCCCTCAAGGTCGCAGGTTAGATTCCCCATAGGGGCCGAAAACACCCCGGGTCGGGTCGGGTCCCCAGGTGGCGCCACAGGGTAATGTCGGGCCCCCGGCCCCCGAGGTCGCCCGTTCGATTCCCCATAGGGGCCGAAAACACCCCGGGTCGGGTCGGGTCCCCGGGTGGCGCCAGAGGGTAGGCTCGTGCCCCCGGCCCCCGAGGTCGCCGGTTCGATTCCCCATAGGGGCCGAAAACACCCCGGGTCGGGTAGGGTCCCCGGGTGGCACCACAGGGTAATGTCGGGCCCCCGGCCCCCGAGGTCGCAGGTTCGATTCCCCATAGGGGCCGAAAACACCCCGGGTCGGGTCGGGTCCCCGGGTAGCGCCACAGGGTAGGCTCGTGCCCCCGGCCCCCGAGGTTGCCGGTTCGATTCCCCATAGGGGCCGAAAAAGGACAGGGTCGGGTCGGGTCACCGGGTGGCGCCATAGGGTAATGTCGGGACCCTGGCCCCCGAGGTCGCTGGTTCGATTCCCCATAGGGGCCGAAAATACCCCGGGTTGGGTCGGGTCCCCAGGTGGCGCCACAGGGTAGGCTCATGCCCCTGGCCCCCGAGGTCGCCGGTTCGATTCCCCATAGGGGCCGAAAACACCCCGGGTCGGGTCGGGTCCCCGGGTGGCGCCACAGGGTTGGCTCATGTCCCCGGCCCCCGAGGTCGCCGGTTCGATTCCCCATAGGGGCCGAAAACTCCCCGGGTCGGGTCTGGTCCCTGGGTGGCGCCACAGGGTAGGCTCGTTCCCCTGGCCCCCAAGATCGCCGGTTCGATTCCCCATAGGGGCCGAAAACACCCCGGGTCGGGTCGGGTCCCCGGCTGGCTCCACAGGGTAGGCTCGTGTCCCGGCCCTCGAGGTCACTGGTTCGATTCCCCATAGGGGCAAAAAAAACCCCGGGTCAGGTCAGGTTCCCGGGTGGCGCCACAGGGTACTGTCGGGACCCCGGCCCCCGAGGTCGCCGGTTCGATTCCCCATAGGGGCCGAAAAAACCCCTGGTCGGGTCGGGTCCCTGGCTGGCGCCACAGGGTAATGTCGGGCCCCCGGCCCCCGAGGTCGCCGGTTCGATTCCCCATAGGGGCCGAAAACACCCCGGGTCGGGTCGGGTCCCTGGGTGGCGCCACAGGGTACTGTCGGGACCCCGGCCCCCGAGGTCGCCGGTTCGATTCCCCATAGGGGCCGAAAACACCCCGGGTCGGGTCGGGTCCCCGGGTGGCGCCACAGGGTAGGCTCGTGCCCCCGGCCCCCTAGGTCGCCGGTTCGATTCCCCATAGGGGCCGAAAACACCCCGGGTCGGTTCGGGTCCCCAGGTAGCGCCACAGGGTAAAGTCGGGATCCCGGCCCCCAAGGTCGCCGGTTCGATTCGCCATAGGGGCCGAAAAAGGACAGGGTCGGGTCTGGTCCCTGGGTGGCGCCACAGGGTACTGTCGGGACCCCGGCCCGCGAGGTCGCCGGTTCGATTCCCCAGAGGGGCCTGAAAAAGGCCTTTGTCCGGGTCGGGTCCCCTGGTGGCGCCACAGGGTAATGTCGGGACCCAGGTCCCCGAGGTCGCCCGTTCGATTCCCCATAGGGGCCGAAAACACCCCGGGTCGGGTCGGGTCCTCGGGTGGCGCCACAGGGTAGGCTCGTGCCCCCGGCCCCCGAGGTTGCCGGTTCGATTCCCCATAGGGGCCGAAAACACCCCGGGTCGGGTCGGGTCCCCGGGTGGCACCACATGGTAATGTCGGGACCCCGGCCCCCGAGGTCGCCGGTTCGATTCCCCCGAGGGGCCTGAAAAAGGCCTTTGTCCGGGTCGGGTCCCCGGGTTGCGCCACAGGGTAATGTCGGGACCCCAGGCCCCGAGGTCGCCCGTTCGATTCCCCATAGGGGCCGAAAACACCCCGGTTCGGGTCGGGTCTTTGGGTGGCGCCACAGGGTAATGTCGGGACCCCGGCCCTCGAGGTCGCCGGTTCGATTCCGCATAGGGGCCAAAAAAAGGCCAGGGTCGGGTCGGGTCCCCGTGTGGCGCCAAAGAGTAATGTCGGGACCCTGGCCCCGGAGGTCGCTGGTTCGATTCCCCATAGGGGCCGAAAACACCCCGGGTCGGGTCGGGTCTCCAGGTGGCGCCACAGGGTAGGCTCGTGCCCCCGGCCCCCGAGGTTGCCGGTTCGATTCCCCATAGGGGCCGAAAACACCCCGGGTCGGGTCGGGTCCCCGGGTGGCGCCAGAGGGTAGGCTCCTGCCCCTGGCCCCCGAGGTCGCCGGTTCGATTCCCCATAAGGGCCGAAAACACCCCGGGTCGGGTCGGGTCCCCGGGTGGCGCCACAGGGTAGGCTCATGCCCCCGGCCCCCGAGGTCGCCGGTTCGATTCCCCATAGGGGCCAAAAACACCCCGGGTCGGGTCGGGTCCCCGGGTGGCACCACAGGGTAATGTCGGGATACCGGCCCCCAAGGTCGCCGGTTCGATTCCCCAGAGGGGCCTGAAAAAGGCCTTTGTCCGGGTCGGGTCCCCGGGTGGCGCCACAGGGTAATGTCGGGACTTAAGTCCCTGAGGTCACCAGTTTGATTCCCCATAGGGGCCGAAAACACCCCGGGTCAGGTCGGGTCCCCGGGTGGCGCCACAGGGTAATGTCGGGACCCCGGCCCTCGAGGTCGCCGGTTCGATTCCGCATAGGGGCCAAATAAAGGCCAGGGTCGGGTCGGGTCCACGGGTGGCGCCACAGGGTAATGTCGGGACCCTGGCCCACGAGGTCGCTGGTTCGATTCCCCATAGGGGCCGAAAACACCCCGGGTCGGGTCGGGTCCCCGGGTGGCGCCACAGGGTAGGCTCGTGCCCCCGGCCCCTGAGGTTGCCGGTTCGATTCCCCATAGGGGCCGAAAACACCCCGGGTCGGGTCGGGTCCTCGGGTGGCGCCACAGGGTAGGCTCGTGCCCCCGGCCCCCGAGGTCGCCGGTTCGATTCCCCATAGGGGCCGAAAACTCCTCGGGTCGGGTCGGGTCCCCGGGTGGCGCCACAGGGTACTGTCGGGCCCACGGCCCCCGAGGTCGCAGGTTCGATTCCCCATAGGGGCCGAAAACTCCCCGGTTCGGGTCGGGTCCCCGGGTGGCGCCACAGGGTAATGTCGGGACCCTGGCCCTCGAGGTCGCCGGTTCGATTCCGCATAGGGGCCAAAAAAAGGCCAGGGTCGGGTCGGGTCCCCGTGTGGCGCCAAAGAGTAATGTCGGGACCCTGGCCCCGGAGGTCGCTGGTTCGATTCCCCATAGGGGCCGAAAACACCCCGGGTCGGGTCGGGTCCCCAGGTGGCGCCACAGGGTAGGCTCGTGCCCCCGGCCCCCGAGGTTGCCGGTTCGATTCCCCATAGGGGCCGAAAACACCGTGGGTCGGGTCGGGTCCCCGTGTGGCGCCAAAGAGTAATGTCGGGACCCTGGCCCCGGAGGTCGCTGGTTCGATTCCCCATAGGGGCCGAAAACACCCCGGGTCGGGTCGGGTCCCCAGGTGGCGCCACAGGGTAGGCTCGTGCCCCCGGCCCCCGAGGTTGCCGGTTCGATTCCCCATAGGGGCCGAAAACACCCCGGGTCGGGTCGGGTCCCCGGGTGGCGCCAGAGGGTAGGCTCATGCCCCGGGCCCCCAAGGTCGCCGGTTCGATTCCCCATAGGGGCCGAAAACACCCCGGGTCGGGTCGGGTCCCCGGGTGGCGCCACAGGGTAGGCTCGTTCCCCTGGCCCCCGAGGTCGCCGGTTCGATTCCCCATAGGGGCCGAAAACTCCCACGGTCGGGTCTGGTCCCTGGGTGGCGCCACAGGGTAGGCTCGTTCCCCTGCCCCCAAGGTCGCCGGTTCGATTCCCCATAGGGGCTGAAAAGACCCCGGGTCGGGTCGGGTCCCCAGGTGGCGCCACAGGGTAATGTCGGGACCCCGGGACCCGAGGTCGCCGGTTCGATTTCCCATAGGGGCCGAAAACTCCCCGGGTCGGGTCTGGTCCCTGGGTGGCGCCACAGGGTAGGCTCGTGCCCCCGGCCCCCGAGGTCGCCGGTTCGATTCCCCAGAGGGGCCTGAAAAAGGCCTTTGTCCGGGTCGGGTCCCCGGGTGGCGCCACAGGGTACTTTCGGGACCCCGGCCCTCAAGGTCGCAGGTTAGATTCCCCATAGGGGCCGAAAACACCCCGGGTCGGGTCGGGTCCCCAGGTGGCGCCACAGGGTAATGTCGGGCCCCCGGCCCCCGAGGTCGCCCGTTCGATTCCCCATAGGGGCCGAAAACACCCCGGGTCGGGTCGGGTCCCCGGGTGGCGCCACAGGGTAGGCTCGTGCCCCCGGCCCCCGAGGTCGCCGGTTCGATTCCCCATAGGGGCCGAAAACACCCCGGGTCGGGTTGGGTCCCCGGGTGGCACCACAGGGTAATGTCGGGCCCCCTGCCCCCGAGGTCGCAGGTTCGATTCCCCATAGGGGCCGAAAACACCCCGGGTCGGGTCGGGTCCCCGGGTAGCGCCACAGGGTAGGCTCGTGCCCCCGGCCCCCGAGGTTGCCGGTTCGATTCCCCATAGGGGCCGAAAAAGGACAGGGTCGGGTCGGGTCACCGGGTGGCGCCACAGGGTAATGTCGGGACCCTGGCCCCCGAGGTCGCTGGTTCGATTCCCCATAGGGGCCGAAAATACCCCGGGTTGGGTCGGGTCCCCATGTGGCGCCACAGGGTAGGCTCATGCCCCTGGCCCCCGAGGTCGCCGGTTCGATTCCCCATAGGGGCCGAAAACACCCCGGGTCGGGTCGGGTCCCCGGGTGGCGCCACAGGGTTGGCTCATGTCCCCGGCCCCCGAGGTCGCCGGTTCGATTCCCCATAGGGGCCGAAAACTCCCCGGGTCGGGTCTGGTCCCTGGGTGGCGCCACAGGGTAGGCTCGTTCCCCTGGCCCCCAAGGTCGCCGGTTCGATTCCCCATAGGGGCCGAAAACACCCCGGGTCGGGTCGGGTCCCCGGCTGGCTCCACAGGGTAGGCTCGTGTCCCGGCCCTCGAGGTCACTGGTTCGATTCCCCATAGGGGCCGAAAACACCCCGGGTCGGGTCGGGTCCCTGGGTGGCGCCACAGGGTAATGTCGGGACCCCGGCCCCCGAGGTCGCCGGTTCGATTCCCCATAGGGGCCGAAAACACCCCGGGTCGGGTCGGGTCCCCGGTTGGCGCCACAGGGTAGGCTCGTGCCCCCGGCCCCCGAGGTCGCCGGTTCGATTCCCCATAGGGGCCGAAAACACCCCGTGTCGGTTCGGGTCCCCAGGTAGCGCCACAGGGTAAAGTCGGGATCCCGGCCCCCAAGGTCGCCGGTTCGATTCGCCATAGGGGCCGAAAAAGGACAGGGTCGGGTCTGGTCCCTGGGTGGCGCCACAGGGTACTGTCGGGACCCCGGCCCGCGAGGTCGCCGGTTCGATTCCCCAGAGGGGCCTGAAAAAGGCCTTTGTCCGGGTCGGGTCCCCTGGTGGCGCCACAGGGTAATGTCGGGACCCAGGTCCCCGAGGTCGCCCGTTCGATTCCCCATAGGGGCCGAAAACACCCCGGGTTGGGTCGGGTCCCCGGGTGGCGCCACAGGGTAATGTCGGGACCCCGGCCCCCGAGGTTGCCGGTTCGATTTCCCATAGGGGCTGAAAACACCCCGGGTCGGGTCGGGTCCCCGGGTGGCGCCACAGGGTAGGCTCGTGCCCCCGGCCCCCAAGGTTGCCGGTTCGATTCCCCATAGGGGCCGAAAACACCCCGGGTCGGTTCTGGTCCCCGGGTGGCGCCGCAGGGTAATGTCGGGACCCCGGCCCTCGAGGTCGCCGGTTCGATTCCCCATAGTGGCCGAAAACACCTCGGGTCGGGTCGGGTCCCCGGGTGGCGCCACAGGGTAATGTCGGGACCCCGGCCCTCGAGGTCGGCGGTTCGATTCCGCATAGGGGCCGAAAACACCCCAGGTCGGTTCGGGTCCCCAGGTGGCACCACAGGGTAGGCTCGTGCCCCCGGCCCCCGAGGTCACCGTTTTGATTCCCCATAGGGGCCGAAAACACCCCTGGTCGGGTCGGGTCCCCGGGTGGCGTCACAGGGTACTGTCGGGACCCCGGCCCCCGAGGTCGCCGGTTCGATTCCCCAGAGGGGCCGAAAAAGGACTGGGTAGGGTCGGGTCCCCGGGTGGCGCCACAGGGTAGGCTCGTTCCCCCGGCCCCTGAGGTTGCCAGTTCGATTCCCCAGAGGGGCCTGAAAAAGGCCTTTGTCCGGGTCGGGTCCCCAGGTGGCGCCACAGGGTAGGCTCGTGGCCCTGGCTCCCGAGGTCGCCGGTTCGATTCCCCATAGGGGCCGAAAACCCCCCGGGTCGGGTCGGGTCCCCGGGTGGCGCCACAGGGTAGGCTCGTGCCCCCGGCCCCCAAGGTCGCTGGTTCGATTCCCCATAGGGGCCGAAAACACCCCGGGTCGGGTCTGGTCTCCAGGTGGCGCCACAGGGAAATGTCGGGACCCGGGCCCCTGAGGTCGCCGGTTCGATTCCCCATAGGGGCCGAAAACACCCCGGGTCGGGTCCCCGGGTGACGCCACAGGGTAATGTCGCGACCCTGGCCCCCGAGGTCGCTGGTTCGATTCCCCATAGGGGCCGAAAACACCCATGTCCGGGTCGGGTCCCCGGGTGGCGCCAAAGGGTAATGTCGGGCCCCCGGCCCCCGAGGTTGCCGGTTCGATTCCCCATAGGGGCCGAAAACACCCCGGGTCGGGTCGGGTCCTCGGGTGGCGCCACAGGGTAGGCTCGTGCCCCCGGCCCCCGAGGTCGCCGGTTCGATTCCCCATAGGGGCCGAAAACACCCCGGGTCGGGTCCGGTCCCCTGGTGGCGCCACAGGGTACTGTCGGGACCCAGGCCCCCGAGGTCGCAGGTTCGATTCCCCATAGGGACCGAAAACACCCCGGGTCGGGTCGGGTCCCCGGGTGGCGCCACAGGGTAATGTCGGGACCCTGGCCCCCGAGGTCGCTGGTTCGATACCCCATAGGGGCAAAAAAAAACCCCGGGTTGGGTCGGGTCCCCGGGTGGCGCCGCAGGGTAATGTCGGGACCCCGGCCCCCGAGGTCGCCGGTTCGATTCCCCATAGGGGCCGAAAACACCCTGGGTCGGGTCGGGTCCCCGGGTGGCGCCACAGGGTACTGTCGGGACCCCGGCCCCCGAGGTCGCAGGTTCGATTCCCCATAGGGGCTGAAAACACCCCGGGTCGGGTCGGGTCCCCGGGTGGCGCCACAGGGTAGGCTCGTGCCCCCGGCCCCCAAGGTTGCCGGTTCGATTCCCCATAGGGGCCGAAAACACCCCGGGTCGGGTCGGGTCCCCGGGTGGCGCCACAGGGTAGGCTCGTGCCCCCGGCCCCCGAGGTCGCAGGTTCGATTCCCCATAGGGGCCGAAAACACCCCGGGTCGGGTCGGGTCCCCGGGTGGCGCCACAGGGTAATGTCGGGACCCCGGCCCCCAAGGTCGCCCGTTCGATTCCCCATAGGGGCCGAAAAAGGACAGGGTCGGGTCGGGTCCCTGGGTTGCGCCACAGTTTACTGTCGGGACCCCGGCCCCCAAGGTTGCCGGTTCGATTCCCCATAGGAGACGAAAACACCCCGGGTCGGGTCGGGTCCTCGGGTGGCGCCACTGGGTAGGCTCGTGCCCCCGGCCCCCGAGGTCGCCGGTTCGATTCCCCATAGGGGCCGAAAACACCCCGGGTCGGGTCGGGTCCCCTGGTGGCGCCACAGGGTACTGTCGGGACCCAGGCCCCCGAGGTCGCAGGTTCGATTCCCCATAGGGACCGAAAACACCCCGGGTCGGGTCGGGTCCCCGGGTGGCGCCACAGGGTAATGTCGGGACCCTGGCCCCCGAGATCGCTGGTTCGATTCCCCATAGGGGCAAAAAAAACCCCGGGTTGGGTCGGGTCCCCGGGTGGCGCCGCAGGGTAATGTCGGGACCCCGGCCCCCGAGGTCGCCGGTTCGATTCCCCATAGGGGCCGAAAACACCCCGGGTCGGGTCGGGTCCCCGGGTGGCGCCACAGGCTACTGTCGGGACCCCGGCCCCGAGGTCGCAGGTTCGATTCCCCATAGGGGCTGAAAACACCCCGGGTCGGGTCGGGTCCCCGGGTGGCGCCACAGGGTAGGCTCGTGCCCCCGGCCCCCAAGGTTGCCGGTTCGATTCCCCATAGGGGCCGAAAACACCCCGGGTCGGGTCGAGTCCCCGGGTGGCGCCACAGGGTAGGCTCGTGCCCCCGGCCCCCGAGGTCGCAGGTTCGATTCCCCATAGGGGCTGAAAACAACCCGGGTAGGGTCGGGACCCTGGGTGGCGCCACAGGGTAATGTCGGGCCCCCGGCCCCCGAGGTCGCCGGTTCGATTCCCCAGAGGGGCCTGAAAAAGGCCTTTGTCCGGGTCGGGTCCCCGGGTGGCGGCACAGGGTAATGTCGGGACTTAAGTCCCTGAGGTCACCAGTTTGATTCCCCATAGGGGCCGAAAACACCCCGGGTCAGGTCGGGTCCCCGGGTGGCGCCACAGGGTAATGTCGGGACCCTGGCCCTCGAGGTCGCCGGTTCGATTCCGCATAGGGGCCAAATAAAGGCCAGGGTCGGGTCGGGTCCACGGGTGGCGCCACAGGGTAATGTCGGGACCCTGGCCCACGAGGTCGCTGGTTCGATTCCCCATAGGGGCCGAAAACACCCCGGGTCGGGTCGGGTCCCCGGGTGGCGCCACAGGGTAGGCTCGTGCCCCCGGCCCCTGAGGTTGCCGGTTCGATTCCCCATAGGGGCCGAAAACACCCCGGGTCGGGTCGGGTCCTCGGGTGGCGCCACAGGGTAGGCTCGTGCCCCCGGCCCCCGAGGTCGCCGGTTCGATTCCCCATAGGGGCCGAAAACTCCTCGGGTCGGGTCGGGTCCCCGGGTGGCGCCACAGGGTACTGTCGGGCCCACGGCCCCCGAGGTCGCAGGTTCGATTCCCCATAGGGGCCGAAAACTCCCCGGTTCGGGTCGGGTCCCCGGGTGGCGCCACAGGGTAATGTCGGGACCCTGGCCCTCGAGGTCGCCGGTTCGATTCCGCATAGGGGCCAAAAAAAGGCCAGGGTCGGGTCGGGTCCCCGTGTGGCGCCAAAGAGTAATGTCGGGACCCTGGCCCCGGAGGTCGCTGGTTCGATTCCCCATAGGGGCCGAAAACACCCCGGGTCGGGTCGGGTCCCCAGGTGGCGCCACAGGGTAGGCTCGTGCCCCCGGCCCCCGAGGTTGCCGGTTCGATTCCCCATAGGGGCCGAAAACACCGTGGGTCGGGTCGGGTCCCCGTGTGGCGCCAAAGAGTAATGTCGGGACCCTGGCCCCGGAGGTCGCTGGTTCGATTCCCCATAGGGGCCGAAAACACCCCGGGTCGGGTCGGGTCCCCAGGTGGCGCCACAGGGTAGGCTCGTGCCCCCGGCCCCCGAGGTTGCCGGTTCGATTCCCCATAGGGGCCGAAAACACCCCGGGTCGGGTCGGGTCCCCGGGTGGCGCCAGAGGGTAGGCTCATGCCCCGGGCCCCCAAGGTCGCCGGTTCGATTCCCCATAGGGGCCGAAAACACCCCGGGTCGGGTCGGGTCCCCGGGTGGCGCCACAGGGTAGGCTCGTTCCCCTGGCCCCCGAGGTCGCCGGTTCGATTCCCCATAGGGGCCGAAAACTCCCACGGTCGGGTCTGGTCCCTGGGTGGCGCCACAGGGTAGGCTCGTTCCCCTGCCCCCAAGGTCGCCGGTTCGATTCCCCATAGGGGCTGAAAAGACCCCGGGTCGGGTCGGGTCCCCAGGTGGCGCCACAGGGTAATGTCGGGACCCCGGGACCCGAGGTCGCCGGTTCGATTTCCCATAGGGGCCGAAAACTCCCCGGGTCGGGTCTGGTCCCTGGGTGGCGCCACAGGGTAGGCTCGTGCCCCCGGCCCCCGAGGTCGCCGGTTCGATTCCCCAGAGGGGCCTGAAAAAGGCCTTTGTCCGGGTCGGGTCCCCGGGTGGCGCCACAGGGTACTTTCGGGACCCCGGCCCTCAAGGTCGCAGGTTAGATTCCCCATAGGGGCCGAAAACACCCCGGGTCGGGTCGGGTCCCCAGGTGGCGCCACAGGGTAATGTCGGGCCCCCGGCCCCCGAGGTCGCCCGTTCGATTCCCCATAGGGGCCGAAAACACCCCGGGTCGGGTCGGGTCCCCGGGTGGCGCCACAGGGTAGGCTCGTGCCCCCGGCCCCCGAGGTCGCCGGTTCGATTCCCCATAGGGGCCGAAAACACCCCGGGTCGGGTTGGGTCCCCGGGTGGCACCACAGGGTAATGTCGGGCCCCCTGCCCCCGAGGTCGCAGGTTCGATTCCCCATAGGGGCCGAAAACACCCCGGGTCGGGTCGGGTCCCCGGGTAGCGCCACAGGGTAGGCTCGTGCCCCCGGCCCCCGAGGTTGCCGGTTCGATTCCCCATAGGGGCCGAAAAAGGACAGGGTCGGGTCGGGTCACCGGGTGGCGCCACAGGGTAATGTCGGGACCCTGGCCCCCGAGGTCGCTGGTTCGATTCCCCATAGGGGCCGAAAATACCCCGGGTTGGGTCGGGTCCCCATGTGGCGCCACAGGGTAGGCTCATGCCCCTGGCCCCCGAGGTCGCCGGTTCGATTCCCCATAGGGGCCGAAAACACCCCGGGTCGGGTCGGGTCCCCGGGTGGCGCCACAGGGTTGGCTCATGTCCCCGGCCCCCGAGGTCGCCGGTTCGATTCCCCATAGGGGCCGAAAACTCCCCGGGTCGGGTCTGGTCCCTGGGTGGCGCCACAGGGTAGGCTCGTTCCCCTGGCCCCCAAGGTCGCCGGTTCGATTCCCCATAGGGGCCGAAAACACCCCGGGTCGGGTCGGGTCCCCGGCTGGCTCCACAGGGTAGGCTCGTGTCCCGGCCCTCGAGGTCACTGGTTCGATTCCCCATAGGGGCCGAAAACACCCCGGGTCGGGTCGGGTCCCTGGGTGGCGCCACAGGGTAATGTCGGGACCCCGGCCCCCGAGGTCGCCGGTTCGATTCCCCATAGGGGCCGAAAACACCCCGGGTCGGGTCGGGTCCCCGGTTGGCGCCACAGGGTAGGCTCGTGCCCCCGGCCCCCGAGGTCGCCGGTTCGATTCCCCATAGGGGCCGAAAACACCCCGTGTCGGTTCGGGTCCCCAGGTAGCGCCACAGGGTAAAGTCGGGATCCCGGCCCCCAAGGTCGCCGGTTCGATTCGCCATAGGGGCCGAAAAAGGACAGGGTCGGGTCTGGTCCCTGGGTGGCGCCACAGGGTACTGTCGGGACCCCGGCCCGCGAGGTCGCCGGTTCGATTCCCCAGAGGGGCCTGAAAAAGGCCTTTGTCCGGGTCGGGTCCCCTGGTGGCGCCACAGGGTAATGTCGGGACCCAGGTCCCCGAGGTCGCCCGTTCGATTCCCCATAGGGGCCGAAAACACCCCGGGTTGGGTCGGGTCCCCGGGTGGCGCCACAGGGTAATGTCGGGACCCCGGCCCCCGAGGTTGCCGGTTCGATTTCCCATAGGGGCTGAAAACACCCCGGGTCGGGTCGGGTCCCCGGGTGGCGCCACAGGGTAGGCTCGTGCCCCCGGCCCCCAAGGTTGCCATTTCGATTCCCCATAGGGGCCGAAAACACCCCGGGTCGGTTCTGGTCCCCGGGTGGCGCCGCAGGGTAATGTCGGGACCCCGGCCCTCGAGGTCGCCGGTTCGATTCCCCATAGTGGCCGAAAACACCTCGGGTCGGGTCGGGTCCCCGGGTGGCGCCACAGGGTAATGTCGGGACCCCGGCCCTCGAGGTCGGCGGTTCGATTCCGCATAGGGGCCGAAAACACCCCAGGTCGGTTCGGGTCCCCAGGTGGCACCACAGGGTAGGCTCGTGCCCCCGGCCCCCGAGGTCACCGTTTTGATTCCCCATAGGGGCCGAAAACACCCCTGGTCGGGTCGGGTCCCCGGGTGGCGTCACAGGGTACTGTCGGGACCCCGGCCCCCGAGGTCGCCGGTTCGATTCCCCAGAGGGGCCGAAAAAGGACTGGGTAGGGTCGGGTCCCCGGGTGGCGCCACAGGGTAGGCTCGTTCCCCCGGCCCCTGAGGTTGCCAGTTCGATTCCCCAGAGGGGCCTGAAAAAGGCCTTTGTCCGGGTCGGGTCCCCAGGTGGCGCCACAGGGTAGGCTCGTGGCCCTGGCTCCCGAGGTCGCCGGTTCGATTCCCCATAGGGGCCGAAAACCCCCCGGGTCGGGTCGGGTCCCCGGGTGGCGCCACAGGGTAGGCTCGTGCCCCCGGCCCCCAAGGTCGCTGGTTCGATTCCCCATAGGGGCCGAAAACACCCCGGGTCGGGTCTGGTCTCCAGGTGGCGCCACAGGGAAATGTCGGGACCCGGGCCCCTGAGGTCGCCGGTTCGATTCCCCATAGGGGCCGAAAACACCCCGGGTCGGGTCCCCGGGTGACGCCACAGGGTAATGTCGCGACCCTGGCCCCCGAGGTCGCTGGTTCGATTCCCCATAGGGGCCGAAAACACCCATGTCCGGGTCGGGTCCCCGGGTGGCGCCACAGTTTACTGTCGGGACCCCGGCCCCCAAGGTTGCCGGTTCGATTCCCCATAGGAGACGAAAACACCCCGGGTCGGGTCGGGTCCTCGGGTGGCGCCACTGGGTAGGCTCGTGCCCCCGGCCCCCGAGGTCGCCGGTTCGATTCCCCATAGGGGCCGAAAACACCCCGGGTCGGGTCGGGTCCCCTGGTGGCGCCACAGGGTACTGTCGGGACCCAGGCCCCCGAGGTCGCAGGTTCGATTCCCCATAGGGACCGAAAACACCCCGGGTCGGGTCGGGTCCCCGGGTGGCGCCACAGGGTAATGTCGGGACCCTGGCCCCCGAGATCGCTGGTTCGATTCCCCATAGGGGCAAAAAAAACCCCGGGTTGGGTCGGGTCCCCGGGTGGCGCCGCAGGGTAATGTCGGGACCCCGGCCCCCGAGGTCGCCGGTTCGATTCCCCATAGGGGCCGAAAACACCCCGGGTCGGGTCGGGTCCCCGGGTGGCGCCACAGGCTACTGTCGGGACCCCGGCCCCGAGGTCGCAGGTTCGATTCCCCATAGGGGCTGAAAACACCCCGGGTCGGGTCGGGTCCCCGGGTGGCGCCACAGGGTAGGCTCGTGCCCCCGGCCCCCAAGGTTGCCGGTTCGATTCCCCATAGGGGCCGAAAACACCCCGGGTCGGGTCGAGTCCCCGGGTGGCGCCACAGGGTAGGCTCGTGCCCCCGGCCCCCGAGGTCGCAGGTTCGATTCCCCATAGGGGCTGAAAACAACCCGGGTAGGGTCGGGACCCTGGGTGGCGCCACAGGGTAATGTCGGGCCCCCGGCCCCCGAGGTCGCCGGTTCGATTCCCCATAGGGGCCAAAAACACCCCGGGTCGGGTCGGGTCCCCGGGTGGCGCCACACGGTAATGTCGGGACCCCGGCCCCCAAGGTCGCCGGTTCGATTCCCCATAGGGGCCGAAAAAGGACAGGGTCGGGTCGGGTCCCTGGGTGGCGCCACAGGGTACTGTCGGGACCCCGGCCCTCGAGGTCGCAGGTTTGATTCCCCATAGGAGCCGAAAACACCCCGGGTCGGGTCGGGTCCCCGGCTGGCGCCACAGGGTAATGTCGGGACCCCGGCCCCCGAGGTTGCCGGTTCGATTCCCCATAGGGGCCGAAAACACCCTGGGTCAGGTCGGGTCCTTGGGTGGCGCCACAGGGTAATGTCGGGATACCGGCCCCCAAGGTCGCCGGTTCGATTCGTCATAGGGGCCGAAAAAGGACAGGGTCGGGTCGGGTCCCTGGGTGGTGCCACAGGGTAATGTCGGGACCCTAGCCCCCGAGGTCGCTGGTTCGATTCCCCAGAGGGGCCTGAAAAAGGCCTTTGTCCGGGTCGGGTCCCCGGGTGGCGCCACAGGGTAATGTCGGGACCCGTGCCCCTGAGGTTGCCGGTTCGATTCCCCATAGGGGCCGAAAACACCCCGGGTCGGGTCCCCGGGTGGCGCCACAGGGTAATGTCGGGACCGTGGCCACCGAGGTCGCTGGTTCGATTCCCCATAGGGGCCGAAAACACCCCGGGTCGGGTCGGGTCCCCGGGTGGCGCCACAGGGTAATGTCGGGCCCCCGGCCCCCGAGGTCCCAGGTTCGATTCCCCATAGGGGCCGAAAACACCCCGGGTCGGGTCGGGTCGTCGGGTGGCGCCACAGGGTAGGCTCGTGCCCCCGGCCCCCGAGGTCGCCGGTTCGATTCCCCATAGGGGCCGAAAACACCCCGGGTCGGGTCGGGTCCCCAGGTGGCGCCACAGGGTAATGTCGGGATCCCGGCCCCCAAGGTCGCCGGTTCGATTCCCCATAGGGGCCGAAAAAGGACAGGGTCGGGTCGGGTCCCTGGGTGGCGCCACAGGGTACTGTCGGGACCCCGGCCCCCGAGGTCGCCGGTTCGATTCCCCAGAGGGGCCTGAAAAAGGCCTTTGTCCGGTTCGGGTCCCCGGGTGGCGCCACAGGGTAATGTCGGGACCCAGGTCCCCGAGGTCGCCCGTTCGATTCCCCAGAGGGGCCGAAAACACCCCGGGTCGGATCGGGTGCCCGGGTGGCGCCACAGGGTAGGCTCGTGCCCCCAGCCCCCGAGGTTGCCGGTTCGATTCCCCATAGGGGCCGAAAAAACCCCGGGTCGGGTCGGATCCCCGGGTGGCGCCACAGGGTAGGCTCGTGCCCCCGGCCCCCAAGGTCGCCAGTTCGATTCCCCATAGGGGCTAAAAACACCCCGGGTCGGGTCGGGTCCCCAGGTGGCGCCACAGGGTAATGTCGGGACCCTGGCCCCCGAGGTCGCCGGTTTGATTCCCCATAGGGGCCGAAAACACCCCGGGTCGGGTCGGGTCCCCCAGGTGGTGCCACAGGGTAATGTCGGGACCCTAGCCCCCGAGGTCGCCCGTTCGATTCCCCAGAGGGGCCTGAAAAAGGCCTTTGTCCGGGTCGGGTCCCCGGGTGGTGCCACAGGGTAATGTCGGGACCCGGGCCCCCGAGGTCGGAGGTTCGATTCCCCATAGGGGCCGAAAACACCCCGGGTCGGGTCCCCGGGTGGTGCCACAGGGTAATGTGGGGACCCTGGCCCCCGAGGTCGCTGGTTCGATTCCCCATAGGGGCCAAAAAAAGGCCAGGGTCGGGTCGGGTCCCCGGGTGGCACCACAGGGTAATGTCGGGACCCTGGCCCCCGAGGTTGCCGGTTCGATTCCCCATAGGGGCCGAAAACACCCCGGGTCGGGTTGGGTCCCCGGGTGGCTCCACAGGGTAGGCTCGTGCTCCCGGCCCCCGAGGTTGCCGGTTCGATTCCCCATAGGGGCCGAAAACATCCCGGGTCGGGTCGGGTCCCCGGGTGGCGCCACAGGGTAGGCTCATGCCCCTGGCCACCGAGGTCGCCGGTTCGATTCCCCATAGGGGCCGAAAACACCCCGGGTCGGGTCGGGTCCCCGGGTGGCACCACAGGGTAATGTTGGGCCCCCAGCCCCCGAGGTCGCAGGTTCAATTCCCCATAGGGGCCGAAAACACCCCGGGTCGGATCGGGTCCCCGGGTGGCGCCACAGGGTAGGCTCGTGCCCCCGGCCCCCAAGGTTGCCGGTTCGATTCCGCATAGGGGCCGAAAACACCCCGGGTCTGGTCTGGTCCCTGGGTGGCGCCACAGGGTAGGCTCGTTCCCCTCGCCCCCAAGGTCGCCGGTTCGATTCCCCATAGGGGCCGAAAACACCCCGGGTCGGGTCGGGTCCCCGGGTGGCGCCACAGAGTAGGCTCGTGCCCCGGCCCCCGAGGACGCTGGTTCGATTCCCCATAGGGCCAAAAAAAACCCCGGGTCGGGTCGGGTCCCCGGGTGGCGCCACAGGGTACTGTCTTGACCCCGGCCCCCGAGGTCGCCGGTTTGATTCCCCATAGGGGCCGAAAACACCCCTGGTCGGGTCGGGTCCCCCAGGTGGCGCCACAGGGTAATGTCGGGACCCTGGCCCCCGAGGTCGCCGGTTCGATTCCCCATAGGGGCCGAAAACACCCCGGGTCGGGTCGGGTCCCTGGGTGGCGCCACAGGGTAATGTCGGGATACCGGCCCCCAAGGTTGCCGGTTCGATTCGCCATAGGGGCCGAAAAAGGACAGGGTCGGGTCGGTCCGTGGGTGGCACCACAGGGTACTGTCGGGACCCAGGCCCCTGAGGTCGCCGGTTCGATTCCCCAGAGGGGCCTGAAAAAGGCCTTTGTCCGGATCGGGTCTCCGGGTGGCGCCACAGGGTAATGTCGGGACCCAGGTCCCCGAGGTCGCCCGTTCGATTCCCCATAGGGGCCGAAAACACCCCGGGTCGGGTCGGGTCCCCGGGTGGCGCCACAGGGTAGGCTCGTGCCCCCGGCCCCCGAGGTCGCCGGTTCAATTCCCCATAGGGGCCGAAAACACCCCGGGTCGGGTCGGGTCCCCGGGTGGCGCCACAGGGTAATGTCGGGACCCCAGCCCCCGAGGTCGCCGGTTCGATTCCCCCGAGGGGCCTGAAAAAGGCCTTTGTCCGGGTCGGGTCCCTGGGTTGCGCCACAGGGTAATGTAGGGACCCCGGGCCCCGAGGTCGCCCGTTCGATTCCCCATAGGGGCCGAAAACACCCTGGGTTGGGTCGGGTCCACAGGTGGCGCCACAGGGTAGGCTCATGCCCCTGGCACCCGAGGTCGCCGGTTCGATTCCCCATAGGGGCCGAAAACACCCCGCGTACGGTCGGGTCCCCGGTGGGCGCCACAGGGTAGGCTAGTGCCCCCGGCCCCCGAGGTCGCAGGTTCGATTCCCCAGAGGGGCCGAAAACTCCCCGGGTCGGGTCTGGTCCCTGGGTGGCGCCACAGGGTAGGGTCCTTCCCTTGGCCCCCAAGGTCGCCAGTTCGATTCCCCATAGGGGCCGAAAACACCCCGGTTCGGGTCGGGTCCCCGGGTGGCGCCACAGGGTAGGATCGTGCCCCGGCCCCCGAGGTCGCTGGTTCGATTCCCCATAGGGGCAAAAAAAACCCCGGGTCGGGTCTGGTCCCCGGGTGGCGCCACAGGGTAATGTCGGGACCCCGGCCCCCGTAGGTCGCCGGTTTGATTCCCCATAGGGGCCGAAAACACCCCTGGTCGGTTCGGGTCCCTGGGTGGCGCCACAGGGTAATGTCAGGATACCGGCCCCCAAGGTCGCCGGTTCGATTCGCCATAGGGGCCGAAAAAGGACAGGGTCGGGTCGGGTCCCTGGGTGGGGCCACAGGGTACTGTCGGGACCCCGGCCCCCGAGGTCGCCGGTTCGATTCCCCAGAGGGGCCTGAAAAAGGCCTTTATCCGGGTCGGGTTCCCAGGTGGAGCCACAGGGTAATGTCGGGACCCCGGCCCTCGAGGTCGCCGGTTCGATTCCGCATAGGGGCCAAAAAAAGGCCAGGGTCGGGTCGGGTCCCCGGGTGGCACCACAGGGTAATGTCGGGACCCTGGCCCCCGAGGTCGCTGGTTAGATTCCCCATAGGGGCCGAAAACACCCCGGGTCGGGTTGGGTCCCCGGGTGGCACCACAGGGTAGGCTCGTGCCCCCGGCCCCCGAGGTTGCCGGTTCGATTCCCCATAGGGGCCGAAAACATCCCGGGTCGGGTCGGGTCCCCGGGTGGCGCCACAGGGTAGGCTCGTGCCCCGGCCCCCGAGGTCGCCGGTTCGATTCCCCATAGGGGCAAAAAAAACCCCGGGTCTGGTCGGGTCCCCGGGTGGCGCCACAGGGTACTGTCGGGACCCCGGCCCCCGAGGTCGCCGGTTTGATTCCCCATAGGGGCCGAAAACACCACTGGTCGGGTCGGGTCCCCGGGTGGCGCCACAGGGTAATGTCGGGACCCCGGCCCCCGAGGTCGGTGGTTCTATTCCCCATAGGGGCCGAAAACACCCCGGGTCGGGTCGGGTCCCCGGGTGGCGCCACAGGGTAGGCTCGTGCCCCCGGCCCCCGAGGTTGCCGGTTCGATTCCCCATAGGGGCCGAAAACACCCGGGTCGGGTCGGGTCCCCGGGTGGCGCCACAGGGTACTGTCGGGCCCCCGGCCCCCAAGGTCGCCGGTTCGATTCTCCATAGGGGCCGAAAACACCCCGGGTCGGGTCGGGTCCCCGGGTGGCGCCGCAGGGTAATGTCGGGACCCCGGCCCTCGAGGTCGCAGGTTCGATTCCCCATAGGGGCCGAAAACACCCCGGGTCGGGTCGGGTCCCCAGGTGGCGCCACAGGGTAATGTCGGGACCCCGGCCCTTGAGGTCGCCGTTTCGATTCCGCATAGGGGCCAAAAAAAGGCCAGGGTCGGGTCGGGTCCCCGGGTGGCGCCAAAGAGTAATGTCGGGACCCCGGCCCCCGAGATCGCCGGTTCGATTCCCCATAGGGGCCGAAAACACCCCGGGTCGGGTCGGGTCCCCGGGTGGCGCGACAGGGTAGGCTCATGCCCCTGGCCACCGAGGTCGCCGGTTCGATTCCCCATAGGGGTCGAAAACACAACGGGTTTGGTCGGGTCCCTAGGTGGCGCCACAGGGTAGGCTCATGCCCCTGGCCCCCGAGGTCGCCCGTTCGATTCCCCATAGGGGCCGAAAACACCCCGGGTTTGGTCGGGTCCCTAGGTGGCGCCACAGGGTAGGCTCATGCCCCTGGCCCCCGAGGTCGCCGGTTCGATTCCCCATAGGGGCCGAAAACACCCCGGGTCGGGTCGGGTCCCCATTGGCGCCATAGGGTAGGCTCGTGCCCCCGGACCCCGAGGTCGCCGGTTCGATTCCCCATAGGGGCAAAAAAAACCCCGGGTCGGATCGGGTCCCCGGGTGGCGCCACAGGGTACGCTCATGCCCCAGGCCCCCGAGGTCGCCGGTTCGATTCTCCATAGGGGCCGAAAACACCCTGGGTCGGGTCGGGTCCCCATTGGCGCCACAGGGTAATGTCGGGACCCCGGCCCTTGAGGTCACCGGTTCGATTCCGCATAGGGGCCAAAAAAAGGCCAGGGTCGGGTCGGGTCCCCGGGTGGCGCCAAAGAGTAATGTCGGGACCCCGGCCCCCGAGATCGCCGGTTCGATTCCCCATAGGGGCCGAAAACACCCCGGGTCGGGTCGGGTCCCCGGGTGGCGCGACAGGGTAGGCTCGTGCCCCGGCCCCCGAGGTCGCAGGTTTGATTCCCCATAGGGGCAAAAAAAACCCCGGGTCGGGTCGCGTCCACGGGTGGCACCACAGGGTAATGTCGGGACCCCGGCCCCCGAGGTCGCCGGTTCTATTCCCCAGAGGGGCCTGAAAAAGGCCTTTGTCCGGGTTGGGTTCCCAGGTGGCACCACAGGGTAATGTCGGGACCCAGGTCCCCGAGGTCGCCCGTTCGATTCCCCATAGGGGCCGAAAACACCCCGGGTCGGGTCGGGTCCCCGGGTGGTGCCACAGGGTAATGTCGGGACCCTAGACCCCGAGGTCGCTGGTTCGATTCCCCCGAGGGGCCTGAAAAAGGCCTTTGTCCGGGTCGGGTCCCCGGGTGGCGCCACAGGGTAATGTCGGGACCCGGGCCCCTGAGGTCGCCGGTTCGATTCCCCATAGGGGCCGAAAACACCCCGGGTCGGGTCCCCGGGTGGCGCCACAGGGTAATGTCGGGACCGTGGCCCCCGAGGTCGCTGGTTCGATTTCCCATAGGGGCCGAAAACACCCCGGGTTGGGTCGGGTCCCCGCGTGGCGCCACAGGGTAGGCTCGTGCCCCCGGCCCCCGAGGTTGCCGGTTCGATTCCCCATAGGGGCCGAAAACTCCTCGGGTCGGGTCGGGTCCCCGGGTGGCGCCACAGGGTACTGTCGGGCCCCCGGCCCCCGAGGTCGCAGGTTCGATTCCCCATAGGGGCCGAAAACTCCTCGGGTCGGGTCGGGTCCCCGGGTGGCGCCACAGGGTACTGTAGGGCCCCCGGCCCCCGAGGTTGCCGGTTCGATTCCCCATAGGTGCCGAAAACACCCCGGGTCGGGTCGGGTCCCCGGGTGGCGCCACAGGGTAACGTCGGGATCCCGGCCCCCGAGGTCGCCGGTTCGATTCCCCAGAGGGGCCTGAAAAAGGCCTTTGTCCGGGTCGGGTCCCTGGGTGGCGCCACAGGGTAATGTCGGGACCCAGGTCTCCGAGGTCGCCCGTTCGATTCCCCATAGGGGCCGAAAACACCCCGGGTCGGGTCGGGTCCCCGGGTGGCGCCACAGGGTAGGCTCGTGCCCCCGGCCCCCGAGGTCGCCGGTTCGATTCCCCATAGGGGCCGAAAACACCCCGGGTCGGGTCGGGTCCCCGGGTGGCGCCACAGGGTAATGTCGGGACCCCGGCCCCCGAGGTCGCCGGTTCGATTCCCCAGAGGGGCCTGAAAAAGGCCTTTGTCCGGGTCGGGTCCCCGGGTTGCGCCACAGGGTAATGTAGGGACCCCGGGCCCCGAGGTCGCCCGTTCGATTCCCCATAGGGGCCGAAAACACCCCGGGTTGGGTCGGGTCCCCAGGTAGCGCCACAGGGTAGGCTCATGCCCCTTGCACCCGAAGTCGCCGGTTCGATTCCCCATAGGGGCCGAAAACACCCCGGGTCGGGTCGGGTCCCTGGGTGGCGCCACAGGGTAGGCTCGTGCCCCCGGCCCCCGAGGTCGCGGTTCGATTCCCCATAGGGGCCGAAAACTCCCCGGGTCGGGTCTGATCCCTGGGTGGTGCCACAGGGTAGGCTCGTGCCCCCGGCCCCCGAGGTCACCGGTTCGATTCCCCATAGGGGCCGAAAACACCTTGGGTCGGGTCGGGTCCCCGGGTGGCACCACAGGGTAATGTCGGGCCCCCGGCCCCCGAGGTCGCAGGTTCGATTCCCCATAGGGGCCGAAAACACCCCGGGTCGGGTCGGGTCCCCGGGTGGCGCCACAGGGTAGGCTCGTGCACCCGGCCCCCGAGGTTGCCGGTTCGATTCCCCATAGGGGCCGAAAACACCCCGGGTCGGGTCGGGTCCCCGGGTGGCGCCACAGTGTAGGCTCGTGGCCCCGGACCCCGAGGTCGCCGGTTCGATTCCCCATAGGGGCCGAAAACACCCCGGGTCGGGTCGGGTCCCCGGGTGGCGCCACAGGGTAATGTCGGGACCCCTGGCCCCGAGGTCGCCGGTTCGATTCCCCCGAGGGGCCTGAAAAAGGCCTTTGTCCGGGTCGGGTCCCCGGGTTGCGCTACAGGGTAATGTTGGGACCCCGGGCCCCGAGGTCGCCCGTTCGATTCCCCATAGGGGCCGAAAACACCCCGGGTTGGGTCGGGTCCCCAGGTGGCGCCACAGGGTAAGCTCATGCCCCTGGCCCCCGAGGTCGCAGGTTCGATTCCCCATAGGGGCCGAAAACTCCCCGGGTCGGGTCGGGTCCCCGGGTGGCGCCACAGGGTAATGTCGGGACCCCGGCCCTCGAGGTCGCCGGTTCAATTCCGCATAGGGACCAAAAAAAGGCCAGGGTCGGGTCGGGTCCCCGGGTGGCGCCACAGGGTAATGTCGGGACCCTGGCCCCGGAGGTCGCTGGTTCGATTCCCCATAGGGGCCGAAAACACCCCGGGTCGGGTCGGGTCCCCAGGTGGCGCCACAGGGTAGGCTCGTGCCCCCGGCCCCCGAGGTTGCCGGTTCGATTCCCCATAGGGGCCGAAAACACCCTGGGTCGGGTCGGGTCCCCGGGTGGCGCCAGAGGGTAGGCTCATGCCCCTGGCCCCCGAGGTCGCCGGTTCGATTCCCCATAGGGGCCGAAAACACCCCGGGTCGGGTCGGGTCCCTGGGTGGCGCCACAGGGTAATGTCGGGATACCGGCCCCCAAGGTCGCCGGTTCGATTCCCCCGAGGGGCCTGAAAAAGGCCTTTGTCCGGGTCGGGTCCCCGGGTGGCGCCACAGGGTAATGTCGGGACTTAAGTCCCTGAGGTCACCAGTTTGATTCCCCATAGGGGCCGAAAACACCCCTGGTCAGGTCGGGTCCCTGGGTGGCGCCACAGGGTAATGTCGGGACCCCGGCCCTCGAGGTCGCCGATTCGATTCCGCATAGGGGCCGAAAACACCCCGGGTCGGGTCGGGTCCCCGGGTGACGCCACAGGGTAGGCTCGTGACCCAAACCCCCGAGGTCGCCGGTTCGATTCCCCATAGGGGCCGAAAACACCCCGGGTCGGGTCGGGTCCCCGGGTGACGCCTCAGGGTAGGCTCGTGACCCAAACCCCCGAGGTCGCCGGTTCGATTCACCATAGGGGCCGAAAACTCCCCGGGTCGGGTCTGGTCCGTGGGTGGCGCCACAGGATAGGCTCGTTCCCCCGGCCCCCGAGGTTGCCGGTTCGATTCCCCATAGGGGCCGAAAACACCCCGGGTCGGGTCGAGTCCCCGGGTGGCGCCACAGGGTAGGCTCGTGCCCCCGGCCCCTGAGGTCGTCAGTTCGATTCCCCATAGGGGCCGAAAACACCCCGGGTCGGGTCGGGTCCCCGGGTGGCGCCACAGGGTAGGCTCGTGCCCCTGGCCCCCGAGGTCGCAGGTTCGATTCCCCATAGGGGCCAAAAACACCCCGGGTCGGTCCGGGTCCCCGGGTGGCGCCACAGGGTACTGTCGGGACCCCGGCCCCCGAGGTCGCCGGTTCGATTCCCCCGAGGGGCCTGAAAATGGCCTTTGTCCGGGTCGGGTCCCCGGGTTGCGCCACAGGGTAATGTAGTGACCCCGGGCCCCGAGGTCGCCCGTTCGATTCCCCATAGGGGCCGAAAACACCCCGGGTTGGGTCGGGTCCCCAGGTGGCGCCACAGGGTAGGCTCATGCCCCTGGCCCCCGAGGTCGCCGGTTCGATTCCCCATAGGGGCCGAAAACACCCCGGGTCGGGTCGGGTCCCCGGGTGGCGCCACAGGGTACTGTCGGGACCCCGGCCCCCGAGGTCGCCGGTTTGATTCCCCAGAGGGGCTGAAAACACCCCGGGTCGGGTCGGGTCCCTGGGTGGCGCCACAGGGTAATGTCGGGCCCCCGGCCCTCGAGGTCGCCGGTTCGATTCCGCATAGGGGCCAAAAAAAGGCCAGGGTCGGGTCGGGTCCCCGGGTGGCACCACAGGGTACTGTCGGGACCCTGGCTCCCGAGGTCGCTGGTTCGATTCCCCATAGGGGCCAAAAACACCCCGGGTCGGGTCGGGTCCCCAGGTGGCGCCACAGGGTAATGTCGAGATATCGGCACCCAAGGTCGCCGGTTCGATTCGCCATAGGGGCCGAAAAAGGACAGGGTCGGGTCGGGTCCCTGGGTGGCGCCACAGGGTACTGTCGGGACACAGGTCCCCGAGGTCGCCAGTTCGATTCCCCAGAGGGGCCTGAAAAAGGCCTTTGTCCGGGTCGGGTCCCCGGGTGGCGCCACAGGGTAATGTCGGGACTTAGGTCCCCGAGGTCGCCCGTTCGATTCCCCATAGGGGCCGAAAACACCCCGGGGCGGTTCGGGTCCCCGGGTGGCGCCACAGGATAATGTCGGGACCCCGGCCCTCGAGGTCGCAGGTTCGATTCCCCATAGGGGCCAAAAAAAGGCCAGGGTCGGGTCGGGTCCCCGGGTGGCGCCACAGGGTAATGTCGGGACCCTGGCCCCCGAGGTCGCTGGTTCGATTCCCCATAGGGGCCGACAACACCGTGGGTCGGGTCGGGTCCTCGGGTGGCGCCACAGGGTACGCTCGTGCCCCCGGCCCCCGAGGTTGCCGGTTCGATTCCCCATAGGGGACGAAAAGACGCCGGGTCGGGTCGGGTCCCCGGGTGGCGCCACAGGGTACTGTCGGGCCCCCGGCCCCCAAAGTCGCCGGTTCGATTCCCCATAGGGACCGAAAACACCCCGGGTTTGGTCGGGTCCCCAGGTGGCGCCACAGGGTAGGCTCATGCCCCCGGCCCTCGAGGTCGCAGGTTCGATTCCCCATAGGGTCCGAAAACACCCCGGGTCGGGTTGGGTCCCCTGGTGGCGCCACAGGGTAATGTCGGGCCCCCGGCCCTCGAGGTCGCCGGTTCGATTCCGCATAGGGGCCAAAAAAAGGCCAGGGTCGGGTCGGGTCCCCGGGTGGCGCCAAAGAGTTATGTCGGGACCCTGGCCCCCGAGGTCGCTGGTTCGATTCCCAATAGGGGCCGAAAACACCCCGGGTCGGGTCGGGTCCCCGGGTGGCGCCACAGGGTTAGGCTCGTGCCCTCGGCCCCCGAGGTTGCCGGTTCGATTCCCCATAGGGGCCGAAAACACCCCGGGTCAAGTCGGGTCCCCGGGTGGCACCACAGGGTAATGTCGGGCCCCCGGCCCCCAAGGTCGCCGGTTTGATTCCCCATAGGGGCCGAAAACACCCCGGGTCGGGTCGGGTCCCCGGATGACGCCACAGGGTAGGCTCGTGAACCAAACCCCCGAGGTCGCCGGTTCGATTCCCCATAGGGGCCGAAAACACCCCGGGTCGGGTCGGGTCCCTGGGTGGCGCCACAGGTTAGGCTCGTGCCCCCGGCCCCCGAGGTCGGCGGTTCGATTCCCCATAGGGGCCGAAAACACCCCTGGTCGGGTCGGGTCCCCGGGTGGCGCCACAGGGTAATGTCGGGACCCTGGCCCCCGAGGTCGCAGGTTCGATTCCCCAGAGGGGCAAAAAAACCCCGGGTTGGGTCGGGTCCCCGGGTGGCGCCACAGGGTAATGTCGGGACCCCAGCCCCCGAGGTAGCCGGTTCGATTCCCCATAGGGGCCGAAAAGACCCCGGGTCGGGTCGGGTCCCCGGGTGGCGCCACAGGGTACTGTCGGGACCCAGGCCCCCGAGGTCGCCGGTTCGATTCCCCATAGGGGCCGAAAAAGGACAGGGTCGGGTCGGGTCCCTGGGTGGCGCCACAGGGTACTGTCGGGACCCCGGCCCCCGAGGTTGCCGGTTCGATTCCCCAGAGGGGCCGAAAACACCCCGGGTCGGGTCGGGTCCCCGGGTGGCGCCACATGGTAGTCTCGTGCCCCCGGCCCCCGAGGTCGCCGGTTCGATTCCCCATAGGGGCCGAAAACACCCCGGGTCGGGTCCGGTCCCCTGGTGGCGCCACAGGGTACTGTCGGGACCCAGGCCCCCGAGGTCGCAGGTTCGATTCCCCATAGGGACCGAAAACACCCCGGGTCGGGTCGGGTCCCCGGGTGGCGCCACAGGGTAATGTCGGGACACTGGCCTCCGAGGTCGCTGGTTCGATACCCCATAGGGGCAAAAAAAAACCCCGGGTTGGGTCGGGTCCCCGGGTTGCGCCACAGGGTAATGTCGGGTCCCCGGCCCCCGAGGTCGCCGGTTCGATTCCCCATAGGGGCCGAAAACACCCCGGGTCGGGTCGGGTCCCCGGGTGGCGCCACAGGGTAATGTCGGGACCCCGGCCCCCGAGGTCACAGGTTCGATTCCCCATAGGGGCCGAAAACACCCCGGGTCGGGTCGGGTCCCCGGGTGGCGCCACAGGGTAATGTCGGGACCCCGGCCCCCAAGGTCGCCCGTTCGATTCCCCATAGGGGCCGAAAAAGGACAGGGTCGGGTCGGGTCCCTGGGTTGCGCCACAGGGTACTGTCGGGACCCCGGCCCCCGAGGTTGCCGGTTCGATTCCCCATAGGGGACGAAAACACCCCGGGTCGGGTCGGGTCCTCGGGTGGCGCCACAGGGTAGGCTCGTGCCCCCGGCCCCCGAGGTCGCCGGTTCGATTCCCCAGAGGGGCCGAAAACACCCCGGGTCGGGTCGGGTCCCCTGGTGGCGCCACAGGGTACTGTCGGGACCCAGGCCCCCGAGGTCGCAGGTTCGATTCCCCATAGGGACCGAAAACACCCCGGGTCGGGTCGGGTCCCCGGGTGGCGCCACAGGGTAATGTCGGGACCCTGGCCCCCGAGATCGCAGGTTCGATTCCCCATAGGGGCAAAAAAAACCCCGGGTTGGGTCGGGTCCCCGGGTGGCGCCTCAGGGTAATGTCGGGACCCCGGCCCCCGAGGTCGCCGGTTCGATTCCCCATAGGGGCCGAAAACACCCCGGGTCGGGTCGGGTCCCCGGGTGGCGCCACAGGCTACTGTCGGGACCCCGGCCCCGAGGTCGCAGGTTCGATTCCCCATAGGGGCTGAAAACACCCCGGGTCGGGTCGGGTCCCCGGGTGGTGCCACAGGGTAGGCTCGTGCCCCCGGCCCCCAAGGTTGCCGGTTCGATTCCCCATAGGGGCCGAAAACACCCCGGGTCGGGTCGGGTCCCCGGGTGGCGCCACAGGGTAGGCTCGTGCCCCCGGCCCCCGAGGTCGCAGGTTCGATTCCCCATAGGGGCTGAAAACACCCCGGGTAGGGTCGGGACCCTGGGTGGCGCCACAGGGTAATGTCGGGCCCCCGGCCCCCGAGGTTGCCGGTTCGATTCCCCATAGGGGCCAAAAACACCCCGGGTCGGGTCGGGTCCCCGGGTGGCGCCACAGGGTAATGTCGGGACCCCGGCCCCCAAGGTCGCCCGTTCGATTCCCCATAGGGGCCGAAAAAGGACAGGGTCGGTTCGGGTCCCTGGGTGGCGCCACAGGGTACTGTCGGGACCCCGGCCCCCGAGGTTGCCGGTTCGATTCCCCAGAGGGGCCTGAAAAAGGCCTTTGTCCGGGTCGGGTCCCCAGGTGGCACCACAGGGTAGGCTCGTGCCCCAGGCCCCCGAGGTCGCCGGTTCGATTCCCCATAGGGGCCGAAAACACCCCGGGTCGGGTCGGGTCCCCGGGTGGCACCACAGGGTAATGTCGGGACCCCGGCCCCCGAGGTCGCCCGTTCGATTCCCCATAGGGGCCGAAAACACCCCGGGTCGGGTCGGGTCCCCGGGTGGCGCCACAGGGTAGGCTCGTGCCCCCGGCCCCCAAGGTTGCCGGTTCGATTCCCCATAGGGGCCAAAAACACCCCGGGTCGGGTCGGGTCCCTGGCTGGCGCCACAGGGTAGGCTCGTGCCCCGGGCCCCCGAGGTCGCCGGTTCCATTCCCCATAGGGGCCGAAAACCCCCCGGGTCGGGTCGGGTCCCCGGGTGGCGCCACAGGGTAATGTCGGGACCCCGGGCCCCGAGGTCGCCCGATCGATTCCCCATAGGGGCAAAAAAAACCCCGGGTCGTGTCGGGTCCCCGGGTGGCGCCAAAGGGTACTGTCAGGACCCCGACCCTCGAGGTCGCAGGTTTGATTCCCCATAGGAGCCGAAAACACCCCGGGTCGGGTCGGGTCCCCGGCTGGCGCCACAGGGTAATGTCGGGACCCCGGCCTCCGAGGTTGCCGGTTCGATTCCCCATAGGGGCCGAAAACACCCCGGGTCAGGTCGGGTCCTTGGGTGGCGCCACAGGGTAATGTCGGGATACCGGCCCCCGAGGTCGCCGGTTCGATTCGTCATAGGGGCCGAAAAAGGACAGGGTCGGGTCGGGTGCCTGGGTGGCACCACAGGGTAATGTCGGGACCCTGGCCCCCGAGGTCGCTGGTTCGATTCCCCATAGGGGCCGAAAACACCCCGGGTCGGGTCGGGTCCACGGGTGGCTCCACAGGGTAGGCTCGTGCTCCCGGCCCCCGAGGTCGCCGGTTCGATTCCCCATAGGGGCCGAAAACACACCGGGTTGGGTCGGGTCTCCATTAGCGCCACAGGGTAGGCTCGTGCCCCCGGCCCCCGAGGTCACCGGTTCGATTCCCCATAGGGGCCGAAAACACCCCGGGTTTGGTCGGGTCCCCAGGTGGCGCCACAGGGTAGGCTCATGCCCCCGGCCCCCGAGGTCGCTGGTTCGATTCCCCATAGGGGCCGAAAACACCCCGGGTCGGGATGGGTCCCCGGGTGGCTCCACAGGGTAGGCTCGTGCTCCCGGCCCCCGAGGTCGCCGGTTCGATTCCCCATAGGGGCCGAAAACTCCTCGGGTCGGGTCTGGTCCCTGGGTGGCGCCACAGGGTAGGCTCGTTCCCCTGGCCCCCAAGGTCGCCGGTTCGATTCCCCATAGGGGCCGAAAACACCCCGGGTCGGGTCGGGTCCCCGGGTGGCGCCACAGGGTAGGCTCGTGCCCCCGGCCCCCAAGGTCGCCGGTTCGATTCCCCAGAGGGGCAAAAAAAAAACCCGGGTCGGGTCGGGTCCCCGGGTGGCGCCACAGGGTAATGTCGGGACCCCGGCCCCCGAGGTCGCCGGTTTGATTCCCCATAGGGGCCGAAAACACCCCGGGTCGGGTCGGGTCCCCGGCTGGCGCCACAGGGTACTGTCGGGACCCCGGCCCCCGAGGTCGCCGGTTCGATTCCCCATAGGGGCCGAAAACACCCCGGGTCGGGTCGGGTCCCCAGGTGGCGCCACAGGGTAATGTCGGGATTTCGGTCCCCAAAGTTGCCGGTTCGATTCGCCATAGGGGCCGAAAAAGGACAGGGTCGGGTCGGGTCCCTGGGTGGCGCCACGGGGTACTGTCGGGACCCCGGCCCCCGAGGTCGCTGGTTCGATTCCCCAGAGGGGCCTGAAAAAGGCCTTTGTCCGGGTCGGGTCCCCGGGTGGCGCTAGAGGTTAATGTCGGGACTTAGGTCTCCGAGGTCGCCCGTTCGATTCCCCATAGGGGCCGAAAACACCCCGGGGCGGTTCGGGTCCCCGGGTGGCGCCACAGGGTAATGTCGGGACCCCGGCCCTTGAGGTCGCCGGTTCGATTCCGCATAGGGGCCAAAAAAAGGCCTGGGTCGGGTCGGGTCCCCGGGTGGCGCCACAGGGTAATGTCGGGACCCCGGCCCTTGAGGTCGCTGGTTCGATTCCCCATAGGGGCCGAAAACACCCCGGGTCGGGTCGGGTCCCCGGGTGGCGCCACAGGGTAGGCTCGTGCCCCCGGCCCCCGAGGTTGCCGGTTCGATTCCCCATAGGGGCCGAAAACACCCCGGGTCGGGTCTGGTCCCCGGGTGGCGCCACAGGGTACTGTCGGGCCCCCGGCCCCCGAGGTCACCGGTTCGATTCCCCATAGGGGCCGAAAACACCCCGGGTCGGGTCGGGTCCCCGGGTGGCGCCACAGGGTAATGTCGGGCCCCCGGCCCCCGAGGTCACCGGTTCGATTCCCCATAGGGGCCGAAAACACCCCGGGTCGGGTCGGGTCCCCGGGTGGCGCCACAGGGTAATGTCGGGCCCCCGGCCCCCGAGGTTGCCGGTTCGATTCCCCATAGGGGCCGAAAACACCCCGGGTCGGGTCGGGTCCTCGGGTGGCGCCACAGGGTAGGCTCGTGCCCCCGGCCCCCGAGGTCGCCGGTTCGATTCCCCATAGAGGCCAAAAACACCCCGGGTTGGGTCGGGTCCCCGGGTGGCGCCACAGGGTACTGTCGGGACCCCGGCCCCCGAGGTCGCAGGTTCGATTCCCCATAGGGGCCGAAAACACCCCGGGTCGGGTCGGGTCCCCGGGTGGCGCCACAGGGTGATGTCGTGACCCCGGGCCCCGAGGTCGCCCGATCGATTCCCCATAGGGGCAAAAAAAACCCCGGGTTGGGTCGCGTCCCTGGGTGGCGCCACAGGGTAATGTCGGGACCCCGGCCCTCGAGGTCGCCGGTTCGATTCCGCATAGGGGCCAAAAAAAGGCCAGGGTCGGGTCGGGTCCCCGGGTGGCGCCACAGGGTAATGTCGGAACCCTGGCCCCCGAGGTCGCTGGTTCGATTCCCCATAGGGGCCGAAAACACCCCGGGTCGGGTCGGGTCCCCGGGTGGCACCACAGGGTAATTTCGGGACCCCGGCCCCCGAGGCCGCAGGTTCGATTCCCCATAGGGGCCGAAAACACCCCGGGTCAGGTCGGGTCCCCGGGTGGCGCCACAGGGTAGGCTTGTGCCCCCGGCCCCCGAGGTTGCCGGTTCGATTCCCCATAGGGGCCGAAAACACCCCGGGTCGGGTCGGGTCCCCGGGTGGCGCCACAGGGTAGGCTCGTGGCCCCGGCCCCCGAGGTCGCCGGTTCTATTCCCCATAGGGGCCGAAAACACCCCGGGTCGGGTCGGGTCCCCGGGTGGCGCCACAGGGTAATGTCGGGCCCCCGGCCCCCGAGGTTGCCGGTTCGATTCCCCATAGGGGCCGAAAACACCCCGGGTCGGGTCAGGTCCTCGGGTGGCGCCACAGGGTAGGCTCGTGCCCCCGGCCCCCGAGGTCGCTGGTTCGATTCCCCATAGGGGCCTGAAAAAGGCCTTTGTCTGGGTCGGGTCCCCGGGTGGCGCCACAGGGTAATGTCGGGACCCGGGCCCATGAGGTCGCCGGTTCGATTCCCCATAGGGGCCGAAAACACCCCGGGTCAGGTCCCCGGGTGACGCCACAGGGTAAAGTCGGGACCCTGGCCCCCGACGTCGCTGGTTCGATTCCCCATAGGGGCCGAAAACACCCCGGGTCGGGTCGGGTCCCCGGGTAGCGCCACAGCGTAATGTCGGGCCCTTGGCCACCTAGGTCGCAGGTTCGATTCCCCATAGGGGCCAAAAACACCCCGGGTCGGGTCGGGTCCTCGGGTGGCGCCACAGGGTAGGCTCGTGCCCCCGGCCCCCGAGGTCGCCGGTTCGATTCCCCATAGGGGCCGAAAACACCCCGGGTCGGGTCGGGTCCCCGGGTGGCGCCACAGGGTAATGTCGGGACCCCGGCCCCCGAGGTCGCCGGTTCGATTCCCCAGAGGGGCCTGAAAAAGGCCTTTGTCCGGGTCGGGTCCCCAGGTGGCGCCACAGGGTAATGTCGGGACCCCGGGCCCCGAGGTCGCCGGTTCGATTCCCCAGAGGGGCCTGAAAAAGGCCTTTGTCCGGGTCGGGTCCCCAGGTGGCGCCACAGGGTAATGTCGGGACCCCGGGCCCCGAGGTCGCCCGATCGATTCCCCATAGTGGCAAAAAAAACCCCGGGTCGGGTCGGGTCCCCGGGTGGCGCCACAGGGTAATGTCGGGACCCCGGCCCCCGAGGTCGCTGGTTTGATTCCCCATAGGGGCCGAAAACACCGCTGGTCGGGTCGGGTCCCTTGGTAGCGCTAGAGGTTAATGTCGGGACTTAGGTCCCAGAGGTCGCCGGTTCGATTCCCCATAGGGGCCGAAAACCCCCCGGGTCGGGTCGGGTCCCCGGGTGGCGCCACAGGGTAATGTCGGGACTTAGGTCCCAGAGGTCGCCGGTTCGATTCCCCATAGGGGCCGAAAACACCCCGGGTCGGGTCGGGTCCCCGGGTGGCGCCACAGGGTAGGCCCGTGCCCCCGGCCCCCGAGGTCGCTGGTTCGATTCCCCATAGGGGCCGAAAACACCCCGGGTCGGGTCGGGTCCCCGGGTGGCGCCACAGGGTAGGCTCGTGCCCCCGGCCCCCGAGGTCGCCGGTTCGATTCCCCATAGGTGCCGAAAACACCCCGGGTCGGGTCGGGTCCCCGGCTGGCACCACAGGGTAATGTCGGGCCCCCGGCCCCCGAGGTCGCAGGTTCGATTCCCCATAGGGGCCGAAAACACCCCGGGTCGGGTCGGGTCCCGGGGTGGCGCCACAGGGTAATGTCGGGACCCCGGCCCTCGAGGTCGCCGGTTCGATTCCCCATAGGGGCCGAAAACACCCCGGGTCGGGTCGGGTCCCCGGGTGGCGCCACAGGGTAGGCTCGTGCCCCCGGCCCCCGAGGTCGCCGGTTCGATTCCCCATAGGGGCCTGAAAAAGGCCTTTGTCCGGGTCGGGTCCCGGGTGGCACCACAGGGTAGGCTCAGTCCCCCGGCCCAGAAGGTCACCGGTTCAATTCCCCATAGGGGCTGAAAACACCCCGGGTCGGGTCGGGTCCCCGGGTGGCGCCACAGGGTAATGTCGGGACGTAGGTCCCAGAGGTCGCCGGTTCGATTCCCCATAGGGGCCGAAAACACCCCGGGTCGGGTCGGGTCCCCGGGTGGCGCCACAGGGTAGGCTCGTGTCCCCGGCCCCCGAGGTTGCCGGGTCGATTCCCCATAGGGGCCGAAAACACCCCGGGTCGGGTCGGGTCCCTTGGTGGCGCCACAGGGTAGGCTCGTGCCCCCGGCCCCCGAGGTCGCCGGTTCGATTCACCATAGGGGCCGAAAACACCCCGGGTCGGGTCGGGTCCTTGGGTGGCACCACAGGGTAATGTCGGGACCCCGGCCCTCGAGGTCGCAGGTTCGATTCCCCATAGGGGCCGAAAAAACCCCGGTTCGGGTCGGGTCCCCGGGTGGCGCCACAGGGTAGGCTCGTGCCCCGGGCCCCCAAGGTCGCCGGTTCGATTCACCATAGGTGCCGAGAACACCCCGGGTCGGGTCGGGTCCCCGGGTGGCACCACAGGGTAATGTCGGGCCCCCGGCCCCCGAGGTCGCAGGTTCGATTCCCCATAGGGGCCGAAAACACCCCGGGTCGGGTCGGGTCCCGGGGTGGCGCCACAGGGTAATATCGGGACCCCGACCCTCGAGGTCGCCGGTTCGATTCCCCATAGGGGCCGAAAACACCCCGGGTCGGGTCGGGTCCCCGGGTGGCGCCACAGGGTAGGCTCGTGCCCCCGGCCACCGAGGTCGCCGGTTCGATTCCCCAGAGGGGCCAAAAACACCCCGTGACAGGTCGGATCCCCGGGTGGCGCCACAGGGTAATGTCGGGACCCCGGCCCCCGAGGTCGCCGGTTCAATTACCCATAGGGGCCGAAAACACCCCGGGTCGGGTCGGGTCCCCGGGTGGCGCTAGAGGTTTATGTCGGGACTTAGGTCCCAGAGGTCGCCGGTTCGATTCCCCAGAGGGGCCGAAAACACCCCGGGTCGGGTCGGGTCCCCGGGTGGCGCCATAGGGTAATGTAGGGACTTAGGTCCCAGAGGTCGCCTGTTCGATTCCCCATAGGGGCCGAAAACACCCCGGGTCGGGTCGGGTCCCCGGGTGGCGCCACAGGGTAGGCTCGTGCCCCCGGCCCCCGAGGTTGCCGGTTCGATTCCCCATAGGGGCCGAAAACACCCCGGGTCGGGTCGGGTCCCCGGGTGGCGCCACAGGGTAGGCTTGTGCCCCCGGCCCCCGAGGTTGCCAGTTCGATTCCCCATAGGGGCCGAAAACACCCCGGGTCGGGTCGGGTCCCCGGGTGGCGCCACAGGGTAGGCTCGTGCCCCCGGCCCCCGAGGTCGCCGGTTCGATTCCCCATAGGGGCCAAAAACACCCCGGGTCGGGTCGGGTCCCCGGGTGGCACCACAGGGTAATGTCGGGCCCCCGGCCCCCGAGGTCGCAGGTTCGATTCCCCATAGGGGCCGAAAACACCCCGGGTCGGGTCGGGTCCCCGGGTGGCGCCACAGGGTACTGTCGGGACCCCGGCCCTCGAGGTCGCCGGTTCGATTCCCCATAGGGGCCGAAAACACCCCGGGTCGGGTCGGGTCCCCGGGTGGCGCCACAGGGAAGGCTCGTGCCCCCGGCCCCCGAGGTCGCCGGTTCGATTCCCCATAGGGGCCGAAAACACCCCGGGTCGGGTCGGGTCCCCGGGTGGCGCCACAGGGTAGGCTCGTGCCCCCGGCCCCCGAGGTCGCCGGTTCGATTCCCCAGAGGGGCCAAAAACACCCCGTGACAGGTCGGATCCCCGGGTGGCGCCACAGGGTAATGTCGGGACCCGGGCCCCCGAGGTCGCCGGTTCAATTCCCCACATGGGCCTGAAAAAGGCCTTTGTACGGGTCGGGTCCCCGGGTGGCGCCACAGGGTAATGTCGGGACCATGGCCCCCGAGGTCGCTGGTTCGATTCCCCATATGGGCCGAAAACACCCCGGGTCGGGTCGGGTCCCCGGTTGGCGCCACAGGGTAATGTCGGGACTTAGGTCCCAGAGGTCGCCGGTTCGATTCCCCATAGGGGCCGAAAACACCCCGGGTCGGGACGGGTCCCCGCGTGGCGCCACAGGGTAGGCTCGTGCCCACGGCCCACGAGGTTGCCGGTTCGATTCCCCATAGGGGCCGAAAACACCCCGGGTCGGGTCGGGTCCCCGTGTGGCGCCACAGGGTAGGCTTGTGCCCCCGGCCCCCGAGGTTGCCGGTTCGATTCCCCATAGGGGCCGAAAACACCCCGGGTCGGGTCGGGTCCCCGGGTGGCGCCACAGGGTAGGCTCGTGCCCCCGGCCCCCGAGGTCGCCGGTTCGATTCCCCATAGGGGCCGAAAACACCCCATGTCGGGTCGGGTCCCCAGGTGGCTCCACAGGGTAATGTCGGGACCCACGTCCCCGAGGTCGCCCGTTCGATTCCCCATAGGGGCCGAAAACACCCCAGGTCGGGTCGGGTCCCCGGGTGGCGCCACAGGGTAATGTCGGGACCACGGCCCCCGAGGTCGCAGGTTCGATTCCCCATAGGGGCCGAAAACACCCCGGGTCGGGTCGGGTCCCCGGGTGGCGCCACAGGGTAATGTCGGTACCCCGGCCCTCGAGGTCGCAGGTTCGATTCCCCATAGGGGCCGAAAAAACCCCGGGTCAGGTCGGGTCCCCGGGTGGCGCCACAGGGTAGGCTAGTGCCCCTGGCCCCCGAGGTCACTCTTTCGATTCCCCATAGGGGCCGAAAGCACCCCGGGTCGGGTCGGGTTCCCAGGTGGCGCCACAGGGTAATGTCGGGACCCCGGCCCTCGAGGTCGCCGGTTCTATTCCCCATAGGGGCCAAAAACACCCCGGGTCGGGTCGGGTCCCCTGGTGGCGCCACAGGGTAGGCTCGTGCCCCCGGCCCCCGAGGTCGCCGGTTCGATTCCCCATAGGGGCCTGAAAAAGGCCTTTGTCCGGGTCGGGTCCCGGGTGGCGCCACAGGGTAGGCTCGGTCCCCCGGCCCAGAAGGTCACCGGTTCGATTCCCCATAGGGGCCGAAAACACCCCGGGTCGGGTCGGGTCCCTGGGTGGCCCCACAGGGTACTGTCGGGACCCCGGCCCCCGAGGTTGCCGGTTCGATTCCCCAGAGGGGCCTGAAAAAGGCCTTTGTCCGGGTCGGGTCCCCAGGTGGCGCCACAGGGTAATGTCGGGACCCCGGGCCCCGAGGTCGCCGGTTCGATTCCCCATAGGGGCCGAAAACACCCCGGGTTGGGTCGAGTCCCCAGGTGGCGCCACAGGGTAATGTCGGGACCCGGGCCCCTGAGGTCGCCGGTTCGATTCCCCATAGGGGCCGAAAACACCCCGGGTCGGGTCGGGTCCCCGGGTGGCGCCACAGGGTAGGCTCGTGCCCCCGGCCCCCGAGGTCGCCGGTTCGATTCCCCATAGGGGCCTGAAAAAGGCCTTTGTCCAGGTCGGGTCGCGGGTGGCTCCACAGGGTACTGTCGGGCCTCCGGCCCCCGAGGTTGCCGGTTCGATTCCCCATAGGGGCCAAAAACACCCCGTGACAGGTCGGATCCCCGGGTGGCGCCACAGGGTAATGTCGGGACCCCGGGCCCCGAGGTCGCCGGTTCAATTCCCCAGATGGGCCTGAAAAAGGCCTTTGTCCGGGTCGGGTCGCGGGTGGCGCCACAGGGTAATGTCGGGACCATGGCCCCCGAGGTCGCCGGTTCGATTCCCCATATGGGCCGAAAACACCCCGGGTCGGGTCGGGTCCCCGGGTGGCACCACAGGGTAGGCTCGTGCCCCCAGCCCCCGAGGTTGCCGGTTCGATTCCCCATAGGTGCTGAAAACACCCCGGGTCGGGTCGGGTCCCCGGGGGGCGCCACAGGGTAGGCTCGTGCCCCCAGCCCCCGAGGTCGCTGGTTTGATTCCCCATAGGGGCCGAAAACACCCCGGGTCGGGTCGGGTCCCCGGGTGGCACCACAGGGTAATGTCGGGACTTAGGTCCCAGAGGTCGCAGGTTCGATTCCCCATAGGGGCCGAAAACACCCCGGGTCGGGTCGGGTCCCCGGGTGGCGCCACAGGGTAATGTCGGGACCCCGGCCCTCGAGGTCGCAGGTTCGATTCCCCATAGGGGCCGAAAACACCCCGGGTCAGGTCGGGTCCCCGGGTGGCGCCACAGGGTAGGCTAGTGCCCCTGGCCCCCGAGGTCGCTGGTTCGATTCCCCATAGGGGCCGAAAACACCCCGGGTCTGGACGGGTCCCTGGGTGGTGCCACAGGGTAATGTCGGGACCCCGGCCACCGAGGTCGCTGGTTCGATTCCCCATAGGGGCAAAAAAAACCCCGGGTTGGGTCGGGTCCCCGGGTGGCGCCACAGGGTAGGCTCGTGCCCCCGGCCCCCAAGGTTGCCGTTTCGATTCCCCATAGGGGCCGAAAACACCCCGGGTCGGGTCTGGTCCCCGGGTGGCGCCACAGGGTAGGCTCGTGCCCCCGGCCCCCGAGGTCGCAGGTTCGATTCCCCATAGGGGCTGAAAACAGTCCGGGTCGGGTCGGGTCCCCGGGTGGCGCCACAGGGTAGGCTCTAGCCCCCAGCCCCCAAGGTTGCCTGTTGGATTCCCCATAGGGGCCAAAAACACCCCGGGTCGGGTCGGGTCCCCGGGTGGCACCACAGGGTAATGTCGGGACCCCGGCCCCCGAGGTCGCCGGTTCGATTCCCCAGAGGGGCCTGAAAAAGGCCTTTGTCCGGGTCGGGTCCCCAGGTGGCGCCACAGGGTAATGTCGGGACCCCGGGCCCCGAGGTCGCCCGATCGATTCCCCATAGTGGCAAAAAAAAACCCCGGGTCGGGTCGGGTCCCCGGGTGGCGCCACAGGGTAATGTCGGGACCCCGGCCCCCGAGGTCGCTGGTTTGATTCCCCATAGGGGCCGAAAACACCGCTGGTCGGGTCGGGTCCCTTGGTGGCGCTAGAGGTTAATGTCGGGACTTAGGTCCCAGAGGTCGCCGGTTCGATTCCCCATAGGGGCCGAAAACCCCCCGGGTCGGGTCGGGTCCCCGGGTGGCGCCACAGGGTAATGTCGGGACTTAGGTCCCAGAGGTCGCCGGTTCGATTCCCCATAGGGGCCGAAAACACCCCGGGTCGGGTCGGGTCCCCGGGTGGCGCCACAGGGTAGGCTCGTGCCCCCGGCCCCCGAGGTTGCCTGTTCGATTCCCCATAGGGGCCGAAAACACCCCGGGTCGGGTCGGGTCCCCGGGTGGCGCCACAGGGTAATGTCGGGCCCCCGGCCCCCGAGGTCGCAGGTTCGATTCCCCATAGGGGCCGAAAACACCCCGGGTCGGGTCGGGTCCCCGGGTGGCGCCACAGGGTACTGTCGGGACCCCGGCCCTCGAGGTCGCCGGTTCGATTCCCCATAGGGGCCGAAAACACCCCGGGTCGGGTCGGGTCCCCGGGTGGCGCCACAGGGAAGGCTCGTGCCCCCGGCCCCCGAGGTCGCCGGTTCGATTCCCCATAGGGGCCGAAAACACCCTGGGTCGGGTCGGGTCCCCGGGTGGCGCCACAGGGTAGGCTCGTGCCCCCGGCCCCCGAGGTCGCCGGTTCGATTCACCATAGGTGCCGAAAACACCCCGGGTCGGGTCGGGTCCCCGGGTGGCACCACAGGGTAATGTCGGGCCCCCGGCCCCCGAGGTCGCAGGTTCGATTCCCCATAGGGGCCGAAAACACCCCGGGTCGGGTCGGGTCCCCGGGTGGCGCCACATGGTAATGTCGGGACCCCGGCCCTCGAGGTCGCCGGTTCGATTCCCCATAGGGGCCGAAAACACCCCGGGTCGGGTCGGGTCCCCGGGTGGCGCCACAGGGTAGGCTCGTGCCCCCGGCCCCCGAGGTCGCCGGTTCGATTCCCCAGAGGGGCCAAAAACACCCCGTGACAGGTCGGATCCCCGGGTGGCGCCACAGGGTAATGTCGGGACCCGGGCCCCCGAGGTCGCCGGTTCAATTCCCCACATGGGCCTGAAAAAGGCCTTTGTCCGGGTCGGGTCCCCGGGTGGCGCCACAGGGTAGGCTCGTGCCCCCGGCCCCCGAGGTCGCCGGTTCGATTCCCCATAGGGGCCGAAAACACCCCGGGTCGGGTCGGGTCCCCGGGTGGCGCCACAGGGTAGGCTCGTGACCCCGGCCCCCGAGGTCGCCGGTTCGATTCCCCATAGGGGCCGAAAACACCCCATGTCGGGTCGGGTCCCCGGGTGGCGTCACAGGGTGATGTCGGGACCCCGGCACCCGAGGTCCCAGGTTCGATTCCCCATACCGGCCCCTGGACACCGGGTCAGGACAGGTCCCCGGGTGGCGTCACAGGGTGATGTCGGGACCCCGGCACCTGAGGTCCCAGGTTCGATTCCCCATACCTGCCAAAACACCCCGGGTGGGCTCTGGTCCCCGGGTGGCATCACAGGGTGATGTCGGGACCCCGGCACCCGAGGTCCCAGGTTCGATTCCCCATACAGGCCAAAAAACCCCGGATTGGGTCGGGTCCCCGGGTGGCGTCACAGGGTGATGTCGGGACCCCGGCACCCGACGTCCCAGGTTCGATTCCCCATACCGGACAAAAAACCCCGGGTCGGGTTGGGTCCCCGGGTGGCGTCACAGGGTGATGTCGGGACCCCGGCACCCGAGGTCCCAGGTTCGATTCCCCATACCGGCTAAAAAACCCCGGGTCTGCTCGGGTCCCCGGGTGGCGTCACAGGGTGATGTCGGGACCCCGGCACCCGAGGTCCCAGGTTCGATTCCCCATAGGGGCCGAAAACACCCCGGGTCGGGTCGGGTCCCCGGGTGGCGCCACAGGGTAGGCTCGTGCCCCCGGCCCCCGAGGTCGCCGGTTCGATTCCCCATAGGGGCCGAAAACACCCCATGTCGGGTCGGGTCCCCGGGTGGCGTCACAGGGTGATGTCGGGACCCCGGCACCCGAGGTCCCAGGTTCGATTCCCCATACCGGCCCCTGGACACCGGGTCAGGACAGGTCCCCGGGTGGCGTCACAGGGTGATGTCGGGACCCCGGCACCTGAGGTCCCAGGTTCGATTCCCCATACCTGCCAAAACACCCCGGGTGGGCTCTGGTCCCCGGGTGGCATCACAGGGTGATGTCGGGACCCCGGCACCCGAGGTCCCAGGTTCGATTCCCCATACAGGCCAAAAAACCCCGGATTGGGTCGGGTCCCCGGGTGGCGTCACAGGGTGATGTCGGGACCCCGGCACCCGACGTCCCAGGTTCGATTCCCCATACCGGACAAAAAACCCCGGGTCGGGTCGGGTCCCCGGGTGGCGTCACAGGGTGATGTCGGGACCCCGGCACCCGAGGTCCCAGGTTCGATTCCCCATACCGGCTAAAAAACCCCGGGTCTGCTCGGGTCCCCGGGTGGCGTCACAGGGTGATGTCGGGACCCCGGCACCCGAGGTCCCAGGTTCGATTCCCCATACCGGCCAAAAAACCACGGGTCGGGTCGGGTCCCCGCGTGGCGTCACAGGGTGATGTCGGGACCCCGGCACCCAAGGTCCCAGGTTCGATTCCCCATACCGGCCAAAAAACCCCGGGTCGGGTCGGGTCCCTGGGTGGCGTCACAGGGTGATGTCGGGACCCCGGCACCCGAGGTCCCAGGTTCGATTCCCCATACCGGCCCCTAGACCCCGGTTTGGGTCGGGTCCCCGGGTGGCGTCACAGGGTGATGTCGGGACCCCGGCACCCGAGGTCCCAGGTTTGATTCCCCATACCAGCCCCTGGACCCCGGGTCGGCTCGGGTCCCCGGGTGGCGTCACAGGGTGATGTCGGAAACCCGGCACCCGAGCTCCCAGGTTCGATTCCCCATACGGGCCAAAAAACCCCGGGTCGGGTCGGGTCCCCGGGTGGCGTCACAGGGTGATGTCGGGACCCCGGCACCCGAGCTCCCAGGTTCGATTCCCCATACCGGCCCCTGGACACCGGGTCAGGACAGGTCCCCGGGTGGCGTCACAGGGTGATGTCGGGACCCCGGCACCCGAGGTCCCAGGTTCGATTCTCCATACCTGCAAAAAAAAACCGGGTCGGGTCGGGTCCCCTGCTGGCGTCACAGGTTGATATCGAGACCCCGGCACCCGAGGTCCCAGGTTCGATTCCCCATACCGGCAAAAAAATCCCGGGTCGGGTCGGGTCCCCTGCTGGCGTCACAGGGTGATATTGGGACCCCGGCACCCGAGGTCCCAGGTTCGATTCCCCATACCGGCCAAAAAATCCCGGGTCGGCTCGGGTCCCCGGGTGGCGTCATAGGGTGATGACGGGACCCCGGCACCCGAGGTCTCAGGTTCGATTCCCCATACCGGCCAAAAAACCCCGGGTCGGCTCGGGTCCCCGGGAGGCGTCACAGGGTGATGTCGGGACCCCGGCACCCGAGGTCCCAGGTTCGATTCCCCATACCGGCAAAAAAATCCCGGGTCGGGTCGGGTCCCCTGCTGGCGTCACAGGGTGATATTGGGACCCCGGCACCCGAGGTCCCAGGTTCGATTCCCCATACCGGCCAAAAAATCCCGGGTCGGCTCAGGTCCCCGGGTGGCGTCATAGGGTGATGACGGGACCCCGGCACCCGAGGTCTCAGGTTCGATTCCCCATACGGGCCAAAAAACCCCGGGTCGGGTCGGGTCCCCGGGTGGCGTCACACGGTGATGTCGGGACCCCGGCATCCGAGGTCCCAGGTTCGATTCCCCATACCGGCCAAAAGACCCCGGGTCGGGTCGGGTCCCTGGGTGGTGTCACAGGGTGATGTCGGGACCCCGGCACCCGAGGTCCCAGGTTCGATTCCCAATACCGGCCAAAAAACCCCGGGTCGGCTCGGGTCCCCGGGTGGCGTCACAGGGTGATGTCGGGACCCCGGCACCTGAGGTCCCAGGTTCGATTCCCCATACCGGCCAAAAAACCAAGGGTTGGGTCGGGTCCCCTGGTGGCATCACAGTGTGATGTCGGGACCCCGACACCCGAGGTCCCAGGTTCGATTCCCCATAACGGCCAAAAAACCCCGGGTTGGCTCAAGTCCCCGGGAGGCGTCAGAGTGTGATGTTGGGACCCCGGCAGCCGAGGTCCCAGGTTCAATTCCCCATACCGGTCAAAAGACCCCGGGTCGGGTCGGGTCCCCGGGTGGCGTCACAGGGTGATATCGGGACTCCGGCACCTGAGGTCCCAGGTTCGATTCCCCATACCGGCCAAAAAACAAAGGGTTGGGTCGGGTCCCCGGGTGGCATCACAGTGTGATGTCGGGACCCCGGCACCCGAGGTCCCAGGTTCGATTCCCCATACCGGCCAAAAAACCCCAGGTCGGCTCGGGTCCCCGGGTGGCGTCACAGGGTGATGTCGGGACCCTGGCACCCGAGGTCCCACGTTCGATTCCCCATACCGGCCAAAAAACCCCGGTTCGGGTCGGGTCCCCAGGTGGCGTCACAGGGTGATATCGGGACCCCGGCACCCGAGGTCCCAGGTTCGATTCCCCATAACGGCCTAAAAACCCCGGGTCGGGTCGGGTCCCAGGGTGGCGTCACAGGGTGATGTCGGGACCCCGGCACCCGAGGTCCCAGGTTCGATTCCCCATACCGGTCCCTGGACCCCGGGTCGGGTCGGGTCCCCGGGTGGTGTCACAGGGTGATGTCGGGACCCCGGCACCCGAGGTCCCAGGTTCAACTCCCCATACCGGCCAAAAAACTCCGGGTCGGGTCGGGTGCCCGGGTTGCATCAGAGAGTGATGTCGGTACCTCGGTACCCGAGTTCCCAGGTTCGATTCCCCATACCAGCCAAAAAAGCCCGTGTCGGCTCAAGACCCCGGATGGCGTCACAGGGTGATGTCGGGACCCCGGCACCCGAGGTCCCAGGTTCGATTCCCCATACCGGCCAAAAAACCCCGGGTCGGGTCGGGTCCCCGGGTGGCGTCACAGGGTGATGTCGGGACCCCGGCACCCGAGGTCCCAGGTTCGATTCCCCATACCGGCCAAAAAACCAAGGGTTGTGTCGTGTCCCCGGGTGGCGTCACAGGGTGATGTCGGGACCCCGGTACCTGAGGTCCCAGGTTCGATTCCCCATAACGGCCCCTGGACCCTGGGTCGGGTTGGGTCCCCGGGTGGCGTCACAGGGTGATGTCGGGACCCCGGCACTCGAGGTCCCAGGTTCGATTCCCCATACCGGCCAAAAAACACCGGGTCGGGTCGGGTCCCCGGGTGGCGTCACAGGGTGATGTCGGGACCCCGGCACCCGAGCTCCCAGGTTCGATTCCCCATACCGGCCAAAAAACCCCGGTTCGGGTCAGGTCCCTGGGTGGCGTCACAGGGTGATGTCGGAACCCCGGCACGCGAGGTCCCAGGTTCGATTCCCCATACCGGCCAAAAAACCCCTGGTTGGGTCGGGTCCCCGGGTGGCGTCACAGGGTGATGTCGGGACCCCGGCACCCGAGCTCCCAGGTTCGATTCCCCATACCAGCCCCTGGACCCCGGGTCTGCTCGGGCCCCGGGTGACGTCACAGGGTGATGTCGGGACCCCGGCACCCGAGGTCCCAGGTTCGATTCTCCATACCTGCAAAAAAAAACCGGGTCGGGTCGGGTCCCCTGCTGGCGTCACAGGTTGATATCGGGACCCCGGCACCCGAGGTCCCAGGTTCGATTCCCCATACCGGCCAAAAAACCCCGGGTCGGCTCGGGTCCCCGGGTGGCGTCATAGGGTGATGACGGGACCCCGGCACCCGACGTCCCAGGTTCGATTCCCCATACCGGCCAAAAAACCCAGGGTCGGGTCGGGTCCCCGGGTGGCGTCACACGGTGATGTCGGGACCCCGGCACCCGAGCTCCCAGGTTCGATTCCCCATACCGGCAAAAAAATCCCGGGTCGGGTCGGGTCCCCTGCTGGCGTCACAGGGTTATATCGGGACCCCGGCACCCGAGGTCCCAGGTTCGATTCCCCATACCGGCCAAAAAACCCCGGGTCGGCTCGGGTCCCCGGGTGGCGTCATAGGGTGATGACGGGACCCCGGCACCCGAGGTCTCAGGTTCGATTCCCCATACCAGACTAAAAACCCCGGGTCGGGTCGGGTCCCCGGGTGGCGTCACAGGGTGATGTCGGGACCCCGGCATCCGAGGTCCCAGGTTCGATTCCCCATACCGGCCAAAAGACCCCGGGTCGGGTCGGGTCCCCGGGTGGTGTCACAGGGTGATGTCGGGACCCCGGCACCCGAGGTCCCAGGTTCGATTCCCCATACCGGCCAAAAAACCCCGGGTCGGCTCGGGTCCCCGGGTGGCGTCACAGGGTGATGTCGGGACCCCGGCACAAGAGGTCCCAGGTTCGATTCCCCATACCGGCCAAAAAACCCCGGGTCGGGTCGGGTCCCCGGGTGGTGTCACAGGGTGATGTTGGGACCCCGGCACAAGAGGTCCCAGGTTCGATTCCCCATACCGGCCAAAAAACCCCGGGTCGGGTCGGGTCCCCGGGTGGTGTCACAGGGTGATGTCGGGACCCCGGCACTCGACGTCCCAGGTTCGATTCCCAATACCGGCCAAAAAACCAAGGGTTGGGTCGGGTCCCCGGGTGGCGTCACAGGGTGATGTCGGGACCCCGGCACCCGAGGTCCCAGGTTCGATTCGCCATACCAGCCAAAACACCCCGGGTCGGGTCAGGTCCCCGGGTGGCGTCACAGGGTGATGTCGGGACCCCGGCACCCGAGGTCCCAGGTTCGATTCCCCATACCGGCCAAAAAACCCCGGGTCGGGTCGGGTCCCCGCGTGGCGTCACAGGGTGATGTCGGGACCCCGGCACCCGAGGTCGCATGTTCGATTCACCATACCGTTCAAAAAACCGCGCATTGGGTCGGGTCCCCAGGTGGCGTCACAGGGTGATGTCAGGACCCTGGCACCCGAGGTCGCATGTTCGATTCCCCATACCGGCCCCTGGACACCGGGTCAGGACAGGTCCCCGGGTGGCGTCACAGGGTGATGTCGGGACCCCGGCACCTGAAGTCCCAGGTTCGATTCCCCATACCTGCCAAAACACCCCGGGTGGGCTCGGGTCCCCGGGTGGCGTCACAGGGTGATGTCGGGACCCCGGCACCCGAGGTCCCAGGTTCGATTCCCCATACCGGCTAAAAAACCCCGGGTCGGCTCGGGTCCCCGGGTGGCATCACAGGGTGATGTCGGGACCCCGGCAGCCGAGCTCCCAGGTTCGATTCCCCATAACGGCCAAAAAACCCCGGGTCGGGTCGGGTCCCCGGGTGGTGTCACAGGGTGATGACGGGAACCCGGCACTCGACGTCCCAGGTTCGATTCCCAATACCGGCCAAAAAACCAAGGGTTGGGTCGGGTCCCCGGGTGGCGTCACAGGGTGATGTCGGGACCCCGGCACCCGAGGTCCCAGGTTCGATTCCCCATACCGGCCCCTGGACACCGGGTCAGGACAGGTCCCCGGGTGGCGTCACACGGTGATGTCGGGACCCCGGCACCTGAGGTCCCAGGTTCGATTCCCCATACCGGCCAAAACACCCCGGGTGGGCTCGGGTCCCCGGGTGGCGTCACAGGGTGATGTCGGGACCCCGACACCCGAGGTCCCAGGTTCGATTCCCCATACCGGCTAAAAAACCCCGGGTCGGCTCGGGTCCCCGGGTGGCATCACAGGGTGATGTCGGGACCCCGGCACCCTAGCTCCCAGGTTCGATTCCCCATACCGGACAAAAAACCCCGGGTCGGGTCGGGTCCCCGGGTGGCGTCACAGGGTGATGTCGGGACCCTGGCACCCAAGGTCCCAGGTTCGATTCCCCATACAGGCCAAAAAACCCCGGATTGGATCGGGTCCCCGGGTGGCGTCACAGGGTGATGTCGGGACCCCGGCACCCGACGTCCCAGGTTCGATTCCCCATACCGGCCAAAAAACCCCGGGTCGGCTCGGGTCCCCGGGTGGCGTCACACGGTGATGTCGGGACCCCAGCACCCTAGCTCCCAGGTTCGATTCCCCATACCGGCCCCTGGACCCCGGGTCGGCTCGGGTCCCCGGGTGGCGTCACAGGGTGATGTCAGGACCCCGGCACCCGAGGTCCCAGGTTCAATTCCCCATACCGGCCAAAAACCCCCGGGTCGGGTCGGGTCCCCGGGTGGTGTCACAGGGTGATGTCGGGAACCCGGCACTCGACGTCCCAGGTTCGATTCCCAATACCGGCCAAAAAACCAAGGGTTGGGTCGGGTCCCCGGGTGGCGTCACAGGGTGATGTCGGGACCCCGGCACCCGAGGTCCCAGGTTCGATTCCCCATACCGGCCAAAACACCCCGGGTCGGGTCAGGTCCCCGGGTGGCGTCACAGGGTGATGTCGGGACCCCGGCACCCTAGGTCCCAGGTTCGATTCCCCATACCGGCCAAAAAACCCCGGGTCGGGTCGGGTCCCCGCATGGCGTCACAGGGTGATGTCGGGACCCCGGCACCCGAGGTCGCATGTTCGATTCACTTAACCGTTCAAAAAACCGCGCGTTGGGTCGGGTCCCCAGGTGGCGTCACAGGGTGATGTCAGGACCCTGCCACCCGAGTTCCCAGGTTCGATTCCCCATACCGGCCCCTGGACCCCGGTTTGGGTCGGGTCCCCGGGTGGCGTCACAGGGTGATGTCGGGACCCCGGCACCCGAGGTCCCATGTTCGATTCCCCATACGGGCCAAAAAACCCCGGGTCTGCTCGGGTCCCCGGGTAGCGTCACAGGGTGATGTCGGGACCCCGGCACCCGAGGTCCCAGGTTCGATTCCCCATACCGGCCAAAAAACCCCGGGTCGGCTCGGGTCCCCGCGTGGCGTCACAGGGTGATGTCGGGACCCCGGCACCCGAGGTCGCATGTTCGATTCCCCATACCGGCCCCTGGACCCCGGTTTGGGTCGGGTGCCCGGGTGGCGTCACAGGGTGATGTCGGGAACCCGGCACCCGAGGTCCCCGGTTCGATTCCCCATACCGGCCAAAAAACCCCGGGTCTGCTCGGGTCCCCGGGTGGCGTCACAGGGTGATGTCAGGACCCCGGCACCCGAGCTCCCAGGTTCGATTCCCCATACGGGCCAAAAAACCCCGGGTCTGCTCGGGTCCCCGGGTGGCGTCACAGGGTGATGTCGGGACCCCGGCACCCGACGTCCCAGGTTCGATTCCCCATACCTGCCAAAACACCCCGGGTGGGCTCGGGTCCCCGCGTGGCGTCACAGGGTGATGTCGGGACCCCGGCACCCGAGGTCCCAGGTTCGATTCCCCATACCGGCTAAAAAACCCCGGGTCGGCTCGGGTCCCCGGGTGGCATCACAGGGTGATGTCGGGACCCCGGCACCCTAGGTCCCAGGTTCGATTCCCCATACCGGCCAAAAAACCCCGGATTGGGTCGGGTCCCCGCGTGGCGTCACAGGGTGATGTCGGGACCCCGGCACCCGAGGTCGCATGTTCGATTCACCATACCGTTCAAAAAACCGCGCGTTGGGTCGGGTCCCCAGGTGGCGTCACAGGGTGATGTCAGGACCCTGGCACCCGAGGTCCCTGGTTCGATTCCCCATACCGGCCCCTGGACACCGGGTCAGGACAGGTCCCCGGGTGGCGTCACAGGGTGATGTCGGGACCCCGGCACCCGAGGTCCCAGGTTCGATTCCCCATACCGGCCCCTGGACACCGGGTCAGGACAGGTCCCCGGGTGGCGTCACAGGGTGATGTCGGGACCCCGGCACCTGAGGTCCCAGGTTCGATTCCCCATACCGGCCAAAACACCCCGGGTGGGCGCGGGTCCCCGGGTGGCGTCACAGGGTGATGTCGGGACCCCGACACCCGAGGTCCCAGGTTCGATTCCCCATACCGGACAAAAAACCCCGGGTCGGGTCGGGTCCCCGGGTGGCGTCACAGGGTGATGTCGGGACCCTGGCACCCAAGGTCCCAGGTTCGATTCCCCATACAGGCCAAAAAACCCCGGATTGGGTCGGGTCCCCGGGTGGCGTCACAGGGTGATGTCGGGACCCCGGCACCCGACGTCCCAGGTTCGATTCCCCATACCGGCCAAAAAACCCCGGGTCGGCTCGGGTCCCCGGGTGGCGTCACACGGTGATGTCAGGACCCCGGCACCCTAGCTCCCAGGTTCGATTCCCCATACCGGCCCCTGGACCCCGGGTCGGCTCGGGTCCCCGGGTGGCGTGACAGGGTGATGTCAGGACCCCGGCACCCGAGGTCCCAGGTTCGATTCCCCATACCGGCCAAAAACCCCCGGGTCGGGTCGGGTCCCCGGGCGGTGTCACAGGGTGATGTCGGGAACCCGGCACTCGACGTCCCAGGTTCGATTCCCAATACCGGCCAAAAAACCAAGGGTTGGGTCGGGTCCCGGGGTGGCGTCACAGGGTGATGTCGGGACCCCGGCACCCGAGGTCCCAGGTTCGATTCCCCATACCGGCCAAAACACCCCGGGTCGGGTCAGGTCCCCGGGTGGCGTCACAGGGTGATGTCGGGACCCCGGCACCCTAGGTCCCAGGTTCGATTCCCCATACCGGCCAAAAAACCCCGGGTCGGGTCGGGACCCCGCGTGGCGTCACAGGGTGATGTCGGGACCCCGGCACCCGAGGTCGCATGTTCGATTCACTTAACTGTTCAAAAAACCGCGCGTTGGGTCGGGTCCCCAGGTGGCGTCACAGGGTGATGTCAGGACCCTGGCACCCGAGGTCCCAGGTTCGATTCCCCATACCGGCCCCTGGACCCCGGTTTGGGTCGGGTCCCCGGGTGGCGTCACAGGGTGATGTCGGGACCACGGCACCCAAGCTCCCAGGTTCGATTCCCCATACCAGCCCCTGGACCCCGGGTCGGCTCGGGTCCCCGGGTGGCGTCACAGGGTGATGTCGGAAACCCGGCACCCGAGGTCCCAGGTTCCATTCCCCATACGGGCCAAAAAACCCCGGGTCTGCTCGGGTCCCCGGGTGGCGTCACAGGGTGATGTCAGGACCCCGGCACCCGAGGTCCCAGGTTCGATTCCCCATACCGGCCAAAAAACCCCGGGTCGGCTCGGGTCCCCGGGTGGCGTCACACGGTGATGTCGGGACCCCGGCACCCTAGCTCCCAGGTTCGATTCCCCATACCGGCAAAAAAATCCCGGGTCGGGTCGGGTCCCCGGGTGGCGTCACAGGGTGATGTCAGGACCCCGGCACCCGAGGTCCCAGGTTCGATTCCCCATACCGGCCAAAAAACCCCGGGTAGGTTTGGGTCCCTGGGTGGCGTCACAGGGTGATGTCGGGAACCCGGCACTCGACGTCCCAGGTTCGATTCCCAATACCGGCCAAAAAACCAAGGGTTGGGTCGGGTCCCCTGGTGGCGTCACAGGGTGATGTCGGGACCCTGGCACCCGAGGTCCCAGGTTCGATTCCCCATACGGGCCAAAAAACCCTGGGTCTGCTCGGGTCCCCGGGTGGCGTCACAGGGTGATGTCGGGACCCCGGCACCCGAGGTCCCATGTTCGATTCCCCATACGGGCCAAAAAACCCCGGGTCTGCTCGGGTCCCCGGGTGGCGTCCCAGGGTGATATCGGGACCCCGGCACCCGAGGTCCCAGGTTCGATTCCCCATACGGGCCAAAAAACCCCGGGTTGGGTCGGGTCCCCGGGTGGCGTCACAGGGTGATGTCGGGACCCCGGCACCCGAGGTCCCAGGTTCGACTCCCCATACCGGCCAAAAAACCCCGGGTCGTGTCGGGTGCCCGGGTGGCGTCACAGGGTGATGTCGGGACCCCGGCACCCGAGTTCCCAGGTTCGATTCCCCATACCGGCCAAAAAACCCCGGGTCGGGTCGGGTCCCCGCGTGGCGTCACAGGGTGATGTCGGGACCCCGGCACCCGAGGTCGCATGTTCGATTCCCCATACCGGCCCCTGGACCCCGGTTTGGGTCGGGTCCCCGGGTGGCGTCACAGGGTGATGTCGGGAACCCGGCACCCGAGGTCCCAGGTTCGATTCCCCATACCGGCCAAAAAACCCCGGTTTGGCTCGGGTCCCCAGGTGGCATCACAGGGTGATGTCGGGACCCCGGCACCCGAGGTCCCAGGTTCGATTCCCCATACGGGCCAAAAAACCCCGGGTCTGCTCGGGTCCCCGCGTGGCGTCACAGGGTGATGTCAGGACCCCGGCACCCGAGCTCCCAGGTTTGATTCCCCATACCAGCCCCTGGACCCCGGGTCGGCTCGGGTCCCCGGGTGGCGTCACAGGGTGATGTCAGGACCCCGGCACCCGAGCTCCAAGGTTTGATTCCCCATACCAGCCCCTGGACCCCGGGTCGGCTCGGGTCCCCGGGTGGCGTCACAGGGTGATGTCGGGACCCCGGCACCCGAGGTCTCAGGTTCGATTCCCCATACCGGCCCCTGGACACCGGGTCAGGACAGGTCCCCGGGTGGCGTCACAGGGTGATGTCGGGACCCCGGCACCTGAGGTCCCTGGTTCGATTCCCCATACCGGCCAAAAAACCCCGGGTCGGCTCGGGTCTCCGGGTGGCGTCACACGGTGATGTCAGGACCCCGGCACCCTAGCTCCCAGGTTCGATTCCCCATACCGGCCCCTGGACCCCGGGTCGGCTCGGGTCCCCGGGTGGCGTCACAGGGTGATGTCAGGACCCCGGCACCTGAGCTCCCAGGTTCGATTCCCCATACCGGCCAAAAAACCCCGGGTCGGGTCGGGTCCCCGGGTGGTGTCACAGGGTGATGTCGGGAACCCGGCACTCGACGTCCCAGGTTCGATTCCCAATACCGGCCAATAAACCAAGGGTTGGGTCGGGTCCCCGGGTGGCGTCACAGGGTGATGTCGGGACCCTGGCACCCGAGGTCCCAGGTTCGATTCCCCATACCGGCCAAAACACCCCGGGTCGGGTCAGGTCCCTGGGTGGCGTCACAGGGTGATGTCGGGACCCCGGCACCCGAGGTCCCAGGTTCGATTCCCCATACCGGCCAAAAAACCCCGGGTCGGGTCGGGTCCCCGCGTGGCGTCACAGGGTGATGTCGGGACCCCGGCACCCGAGGTCGCATGTTCGATTCACCATACCGTTCAAAAAACCGCGCGTTGGGTCGGGTCCCCAGGTGGCGTCACAGGGTGATGTCAGGACCCTGGCACCCGAGATCCCAGGTTCGATTCCCCATACCGGCCCCTGGACCCCGGGTCAGGAGAGGTCCCCGGGTGGCGTCAAAGGGTGATGTCGGGACCCCGGCACCTGAAGTCCCAGGTTCGATTCCCCATACCTGCCAAAACACCCCGGGTGGGCTCGGGTCCCCGGGTGGCGTCACAGGGTGATGTCGGGACCCCGGCACCCGAGGTCCCAGGTTCGATTCCCCATAACGGCTAAAAAACCCCGGGTCGGCTCGGGTCCCCGGGTGGCATCACAGGGTGATGTCGGGACCCCGGCACCCGAGGTCCCAGGTTCGATTCCCCATACCGGCCAAAAAACCCCGGGTCGGGTCGGGTCCCCGGGTGGTGTCACAGGGTGATGTCGGGAACCCGGCACTCGACGTCCCAGGTTCGATTCCCAATACCGGCCAAAAAACCAAGGGTTGGGTCAGGTCCCCGGGTGGCGTCACAGGGTGATGTCGGGACCCCGGCACCCGAGGTCCCAGGTTCGATTCCCCATACCGGCCAAAAAACCCCGGGTCGGGTCGGGTCCCCGCGTGGCGTCACAGGGTGATGTCGGGACCCCGGCACCCGAGGTCGCATGTTCGATTCACCATACCGTTCAAAAAACCGCGCGTTGGGTCGGGTCCCCAGGTGGCGTCACAGGGTGATGTCAGGACCCTGGCACCCGAGGTCCCAGGTTCGATTCCCCATACCGGCCCCTGGACACCGGGTCAGGACAGGTCCCCGGGTGGCGTCACAGGGTGATGTCGGGACCCCGGCACCCGAGGTCCCAGGTTTGATTCCCCATACCGGCCCCTGGACACCGGGTCAGGACAGGTCCCCGGGTGGCGTCACAGGGTGATGTCGGGACCCCGGCACCTGAGGTCCCAGGTTCGATTCCCCATACCGGCCAAAACACCCCGGGTGGGCTCGGGTCCCCGGGTGGCGTCACAGGGTGATGTCGGGACCCCGACACCCGAGGTCCCAGGTTCGATTCCCCATACCGGCTAAAAAACCCCGGGTCGGCTCGGGTCCCCGGGTGGCATCACAGGGTGATGTCGGGACCCCGGCACCCGAGGTCCCAGGTTCGATTCCCCATACCGGACAAAAAACCCCGGGTCGGGTCGGGTCCCCGGGTGGCGTCACAGGGTGATGTCGGGACCCTTTCACCCAAGGTCCCAGGTTCGATTCCCCATACAGGCCAAAAAACCCCGGGTCGGCTCGGGTCCCCGGGTGGCATCACAGGGTGATGTCGGGACCCCGGCACCCGAGGTCTCAGGTTCGATTCCCCATACCGGCCAAAAAACCCCGGGTCGGGTCGGGTCCCCGGGTGGTGTCACAGGGTGACGTCGGGACCCCGGCACTCGACGTCCCAGGTTCGATTCCCAATACCGGCCAAAAAACCAAGGGTTGGGTCGGGTCCCCGGGTGGCGTCACAGGGTGATGTCGGTACCCCGGCACCCGAGGTCCCAGGTTCGATTCCCCATACCGGCCAAAACACCCCGGGTCGGCTCAGGTCTCCGGGTGGCGTCACAGGGTGATGTCGGGACCCCGGCACCCTAGGTCCCAGGTTCGATTCCCCATACCGGCCAAAAAACCCCGGGTCGGGTCGGGTCCCCGCGTGGCGTCACAGGGTGATGTCGGGACCCCGGCACCCGAGGTCGCATGTTCGATTCACCATACCGTTCAAAAAACCGCGCGTTGGGTCGGGTCCCCAGGTGGCGTCACAGGGTGATGTCAGGACCCTGGCACCCGAGGTCCCAGGTTCGAGTCCCCATACCGGCCAAAAAACCCCGGGTCGGGTCGGGTCCCCGGGTGGCGTCACAGGGTGATGTCGGGACCCTGGCACCTGAGGTCCCAGGTTCGATTCCCCATACCGGCCAAAACACCCCGGGTGGGCTCGGGTCCCCGGGTGGCGTCACAGGGTGATGTCGGGACCCCGGCACCCGAGGTCCCAGGTTCAATTCCCCATACCGGACAAAAAACCCCGGGTCGGGTCGGGTCCCCGGGTGACGTCACAGGGTGATGTCGGGACCCTGGCACCCAAGGTCCCAGGTTCGATTCCCCATACAGGCCAAAAAACCCCGGATTGGGTCGGGTCCCCGGGTGGCGTCACAGGGTGATGTCGGGACACCGGCACCCGACGTCCCAGGTTCGATTCCCCATACCGGCCAAAAAACCCCGGGTCGGCTCGGTACCCGGGTGGCGTCACAGGGTGATGTTGGGACCCCGGCACCCTAGCTCCCAGGTTCGATTCCCCATACCGGCCCCTGGACCCCGGGTTGGCTCGGGTCCCCGGGTGGCGTCACAGGGTGATGTCAGGACCCCGGCACCCGAGCTCCCAGGTTCGATTCCCCATACCGGCCAAAACACACCGGGTCGGGTCGGGTCCCCGGGTGGTGTCACAGGGTGATGTCGGGAACCCGGCACTCGACGTCCCAGGTTCGATTCCCAATACCGGCCAAAAAACCAAGGGTTGGGTCGGGTCCCCGGGTGGCGTCACAGGGTGATGTCGGGACCCCGGCACCCGAGGTCCCAGGTTCGATTCCCCATACCGGCCAAAACACCCCGGGTCGGGTCAGGTCCCCGGGTGGCGTCACAGGGTGATGTCGGGACCCCGGCACCCTAGGTCCCAGGTTCGATTCCCCATACCGGCCAAAAAACCCCGGGTTGGGTCGGGTCCCCGCGTGGCGTCACAGGGTGATGTCGGGACCCCGGCACCCGAGGTCGCATGTTCGATTCACCATACCGTTCAAAAAACCGCGCGTTGGGTCGGGTCCCCAGGTGGCGTCACAGGGTGATGTCAGGACCCTGCCACCCGAGGTCCCAGGTTCGATTCCCCATACCGGCCCCTGGACCCCGGTTTGGGTCGGGTCCCCGGGTGGGGTCACAGGGTGATGTCGGGGCCCCGGCACCCGACGTCCCAGGTTTGATTCCCCATACCAGCCCCTGGACCCCGGGTCGGCTCGGGTCCCCGGGTGGCGTCACAGGGTGATGTCGGAAACCCGGCACCCGAGGTCCCAGGTTCGATACCCCATACGGGCCAAAAAACCCCGGGTCTGCTCGGGTCCCCGGGTGGCGTCTCAGGGTGATGTCAGGACCCCGGCACCCGAGGTCCCAGGTTCGATTCCCCATACCGGCCAAAAAACCCCGGGTCGGCTCGGGTCCCCGGGTGGCGTCACACGGTGATGTCGGGACCCCGGCACCCTAGCTCCCAGGTTCGATTCCCCATACCGGCCAAAAAACCCCGGGTCGGCTCGGGTCCCCGGGTGGCGTCACAGGGTGATGTCAGGACCCCGGCACCCTAGCTC